>JAOXOE010000001.1:61690069-61709275 GCA_028565055.1 Phoeniculus purpureus
CATCCAGTCTAATCCCCCTGCCACAGCAGGATCACCTAGACCAAATCACACAGAAACATGTCCAGGTGGGTTTTAAATGTCTCCAGAGAAGGAGACTCCACAACACCCCTGGGCAGCCTGTAAACAAGTAATCATGATTCAGTGGAAAAGTTTGGATCCAGATGACAAGAGAAAACATGTAGCTTAAGAGGGCATCAGTTGGACATAGAACTTGTACATTTGAGTGTTTATTAGATGCAGCCACAAAAGACACCTGTATAAGAGTATATTTCGAGGTCCCTTCCAATCCCTAATGTTCTGTGATTCTGTGAAACACAAATGGCTGATGGCTAGTGAGATAATATTTTTCCGGCTTCAACAAGCTTCATTACTCAAAAAAAGGGCTTTTTCCTTCTCTTCCTTTCCTTTTAATGGAAGCTTACCATGGTTCTGATTAGGAACCCTGGACATTAATAATCCCTTCAATATCTATACTTCGTCTCACATCATAATATTTATCAATTTCCTTATAACAAAGGCATCAGAATGGATATCCATTGACATACACATTTCAGCTTTAGACATAAATGGATCCCAGCGGCATCCTTATGTGCTCAGCAGTACTTCCAGCATGTTTAATCCTGACAGTTCTCTGTCCAGGTTTTTTTAATGCTAGCATTTTATAGTCTATTAGAATTATTTCAGGTTTTCAAGTGGCATCATCCCTGGTGAACAGAGGGTTTTTCAACACAGGATTTTGATGTTTGCGTTCTTCAAAGAACAAGTTTTTGTGCCCTCATCTCAAAGTAACTGGCAGTTAATGAACTCCGCACCCTGGATCCTAAAAATGTAGGCAATAAAACAATACTATCTACCTGTAAAGGTCAAGCACAGTTTTATGGATGAAAATACTGCACAAAATGATGTCCCTGGCACTGTAGATGGATGAACATAAAAGTTAAGAATAAACTTAATTGATAATAAACTTGGCTACCTTATTTTGAGGTCCAGTCAGTACCTCTCCCAGAGCTTTACATCTTGCAAGAACAGTGTGGAGAATGTTTCTCATGGCAGGGGTTGACATCCATGAGAAAGAGATTTCTGTTTATTGGGAGGAGACATTATTCCCATAGGACCTAACTCCAATGAATCATAATTTAGGAAAAGGCACTATCCTGGGTAGGAAAAAAAAAAGGTAATCCTTAGAAAGCTAAATCTACCAACACTTGAAACTAAAAAGGGTCATGAGGAAAGCCTGTAGTCATGAACAAGGCTGAAAACTGTAGTCTATCACTTAAACTCTATTTGACTGAAGCCCTCAGTCTTAAGAATAACCTAGTTTCCTATTTGAAGCCCTTAATTATCAACCATTTGCTTGGTGTGAATATATTTGGATACAGTGTGTTCTAGACAAGATTGACATGATAAGGGAACTGGAATGGAAGGATCTAATTTGTAATCAATCCTGCAATTGCTTTTTTTTTATTCTGGCTTTTGGAACAAGCACTTTTTCACCAAGAAATGGCATTTTTATTTTCTCCTTGCTGAAGCAATCATAAAAATTTACTTCCTCTGTTAATCTTGGGTGTTTTGGGACTAATTAAGGACGTTATGCTAAACAAGATACAGAAAGAGATAAAATGATAACTTGCATTGCACAGAAGCCTTTGAGCCCTAGGCTTTAATTCTACACAGGCCACTTAGGGAGCTGAGGCCAGGAGTAAAATTACTAAAGTACTTTTCCCATAGAAGCAGGATGACACATAACCAAGTATTACATCCTCATTCTGCTGAAGATAGACAGCTGGAATTCATGGAAGTTTTAATCACTTCAAAATATGAATCCAAATTAGTTGTCCCTTACTTTGAGAGCAAGATGTGCAAAGAGATTTATATTTCTTCCCTGAGAAACACTCGGTACAGTGACATAAAATGTGTATGGAGGGTCAACTAACTATCTTTAACTTTCTTTATTCAGGACAGAAAATAAATTGAGAATGCAAGATGCGTTGAAGAAGGGCTAGAAGCTGGATCCATGTGTTAGCAAATCACTAGCAGATGCAAGAGTAAAAACTGCTTTCTCGTCAAGAGCAATAAGCTGTTTGGGTACATGTTTAGGCAGTAGTATTCCACAGACCATAGTGTCACCCAGAGAAAATGAAATATCTTAATGCATCGCCTAGCCAGTGATGGTCACCCCTTTTTAAAATTTTACTCTTTTTGAAGAAATCTGTCCTGTTGTTGTTTTCTCCAAAACATTTATCATTATTCATAGTTACTCAAGCAAGAGAGAAAGAAGTCATCCTCGAATAACCAACTGCAAGTCACTGACTTTGGGTCTGTATTCATCAGGAACTGCATCACATATCATTTTTCCAGTCCTAGAGGTGAGAAGGAGTTTGGGATGAATAATTCAGAGTTTTTAAGGCATTTCATGAGAAGTTATTTACTGGACTGACCATTTTGGAGACATTCATGACAAAGCAAGGAGAAAGAAGGAAAGCTTAGACATTTCTCTGTGAGTATAGCGGCTCCCACAAGTCTTATTCAATACTGACACCACTGAAATGCATTTCAGTATTGTCAACAATTTGTTTTCACTCTGCAAAAAGTGAATTTCACTAGCAAACTCATGTACAATCCATACAAGTAATATGTTGAAGGAAAATGCATAAAATATACAACCTGGAAATGGTTCCAGCTCTGGTGAAAATTATTATTGGCTGGTGCTAACAGGGTGATTAACTAGACTACTATGTAACAGAGAAAACAGCTTCCCCATCTGAATTCTGGAAATAAAGAAAAGCAAAAGACTTTTTCCTCATTACTAGTAGTAGCTTGCAAGTTCCACACTAGGCAGCAGCAGTGAGAAAAGGGCCAGTATTATTGTGGCAACACATGCAGCTGTAAGGGGGGTGCAGGATTAGTGCCCACAAGATGGCTGTGACTGTTTCTGGAAGACTCACAAGCAAAAATGAAACCCCGTCCTTTAACAGTGATTTACTGCTGTGTTCCTTCCTGGGAAACTCTCAGACAATCCTCAAACCACTTCTCTCTTCACAGATTTCCCTCTTGGAATCTTCCTTTACATTTGATGGATCCCAAGAAAAAAACAACCCAAATTTCTCCCCAAAAATTTCTTCCCTTCTGTGTCCTGGAGTGTTTTAGACCTTCTGTGATTTGTTTCTTTACCTAAAATATCTCACTCTTAGAGACCCTCAATATTTTCTTTGATTATCAAAAATTGCACTATCCCATACGTATCATGTAAGAAGTAGGCAATTACACACACACATACACACACACTGAGAATGTGGCAAGAACGAAGCCAAAAAGCACGAGCAGTCAACAATAGAGAGGCACAAACATGTATCTAAATAACAATTCTGTTCTCAGACTACATTCTCTCTTCTTTAAAGTAATACAGGAGGAGCCAATATTGTGCTAAAATCTTTGTGCTTGTGATTGCAGTGAGTTCTTGGAACTGTTATTTGAAAGTCGACTACTGAAATCTGGTACTGAGAGCTGTCATCTGCTGCCTGCCTACAAGCTGCCAATAGATTTTCATTTCTATTACCATGGAAACACAGGTTGGCCTAACTCAGAGAAAAAGAAAGAAAGTGTTTCAAACAGCCAGAGTTTTCAAACTTTGACTCAAGATGGAATTTTCCTTTAGTAGTCATAAAGGTCGCAGAAAGAGTCAGACAGGAACAACACACAGAATTTTCCCTTGTTCCAATCTTCCAGACATCGAAACTGTGAACCTGGATAGATTATGTCACAGATACCTTCTGGCTGAGGTATCTGACTTCCTAAGGAAATCGGGAATGATGAGGGTGTAGGAATACCTGAGCTTTGTCTCACCTGGAAGCAGGAGAGGATTGGAGAACACACCACATACAGAAACCTGGAAAAGCTTTGACAAGCACCACGGTCACTTCAGACTCTGCCTAAAGACTCACCTATTGTATCCAGAAAATGCATCAAACTGTTTGAGCTGCCTTTTGCATTGCAAGCAAAAGGCATTTCTGAACAAGTAGAGAATCTTTCAATGCCTGTTACACATATTTACATAATGTTTCAATTACAGTATCGTGATAGAATAACAAAAGGAGTCAAAGCTTAACCAGCTTTAAGGAGGACTCCCCTCCACCCCAGGTTTCATGAGTCTGTCAGATACTGAAACGTTTGTGTAACTGCTTTTATTACACCTGATAGAGACGGACTAGAAACGTAGTTTCTTTAAAACTTACGACAGCTTTCTTTCATCCGTTTAACTTCAGACATGGCAAGATGTCATTAACTAGGGAAGTTATCCCAACTTGTTCAGTTTCTTTCATGGTTTGAGCAAACATTTACATTTAAAATTAGCACAAGGCAAACTACAGTTTAATTATTTACTTGAATCTGTTATTGATGACAGTTTTGTTAGCTAGAAAGCAATAGGATCAGAGGAAATGATTGCAAGCTACACCAGGGGAAGTTCAGGCTGGATGTTATGAAGCATTTCTTCTCTGAAGGGTTTATCAAACATTGGAATAGGCAACCCAGGGCAGCGGTGGAGGTGCCATCCTGAGAGGTATTTAGAAGGTGTATAGATGTAGTAGTGCTGAGGAACATGGCTTAGGAGTGACCTAGCAGTGCTGGGTTGAAGGTTGGACTAGATGATCTTAAACATGTCTTTCAACTAAAGATATTCCGTGATTCTGTGATTCCTTGTTAACAGAATTTAATTCTCTTTTGCTATTAACTACTTGGATTCTCTGTGTATTATAGATCCGTGTGCAACCTTTCACAGACTTTTATGATGATGCTTTTGTTTTCCCATTTCTTCAGTATATGAGACATGAACAGAAACCTAGTTGTGTTACTCCTTGATCAGCGCTACCTACAGTTTGTAAGTCAGACTGCGTAAGCCAGAAGCTTAAATACATTGAAACTTCTGCAACAATTTAGATTCCCTGCACAGATATTGTGCCAAAACATCCAAAATTAATGCCCTAAACACAGATTGTCAGGTAAAGAAAATGAATAACCAAGTACTGCACAGCAAGCATATTCTTCTTCTGTGTCTCATCTCTTTAACTGTTACCAGAAGATTTGCAGAAGCTCAGCTCTAACCCGCAACATTGTGCATAGTGCTGCTGCAGAGTGGTCTTAATCCGGGTTAGGGAAAAGGATCACAATGCATCTCGAGGCTTGTAATATTTTTATTTCGTTGTTAAACTAATGTTTAAAAGGTAAAAAGGCAAGGTAGAATACAGCATTGCAAGGTCAAAAGAGTCTTCTGCCTCTGTGACACAGATATCCCTACACACCTGTGTTTTAAACAACTCAAGGATGAAAGTGAGATGCTATAGTTTGACGTGCTGCTTCCAGCCCAACAGGGCTGGGCAGTAGTCAGTCAGTAAAGGATTGCCACAGCTATAATTTCAGGGGTTTATAGTAGCTTTCCATAAAAGTAAAATGGAAAAGTCTTCCACCTCCATCCTATCCACAATGTTTTACTCTTATATCACAACTGGATAACAAGTCATGGTGCTTAAAAGTCACCGTTTGGGCCTTATTTGGTTTATGGTATTAGAAATTAGGGTCTTTATATCCATACTTCTAATTGCACACAGAATGCATGGAAAAGGCTTTTTTGAAATTAAAGATGCCAAAGGATTACATAAACATGTAATCACTTACACACCAAATATTAAAAGCAAAATGAGAAAAAATATTAGCAAGGAAGTAGGAAAGCTGACAAGTGCCAGTGTCACTTCTCTGCCAGCTCACAGAACTTGAGGAAGAAATTAATATCTGATGACCTGCAGACATTTACCCTATCTTTATAGTTCATTTCAAATAAGCCTAAGAATGATACAGCTTTATTCTGCTTTGATAGCCTTCCTGAGTACCTTACTCTTGTGACAAGGAGAAGGATCTCAAGAGGACTGCAGACACTGAAAAGAAAATTAAGTAAGGTAGCTCAAGAATTATGCAGGTGAAGATAACAAACACGGGTAAGGAGAGAAGTGACATCCAGAGAATTCAGAGACGGAAGAAAGTGTTCAGGGTAAGCAGAGGTGAAGACAGACATGGTATCTATTGTTCAGTGGAAGCAATTGTGTTTCAAAAAATGTCAAAATGCTGTTAAAAAGAGGGAACAATGACACAAGGGGTAAGTTTAAAGAAAAGATTGATTCATGAAACTGCCACACAAATGTCCCTCATAAACAACAGGCTAAAATTTTGTCTGCGATCCATTAGTGCAGTGATCAAGATGCAGAAACATTGGCACTTGTACTTTAACTAAATACTGCTGTTGTATTGTGTTTTGGGGGCATCCTAGACCATGCCTCCTTTCCCAAATCTAGCAAGCCACGTTTAGGGCTACGTATTTCAAAAACTTCTTTGTCATTACTGTCTCTTGAAATGCGAAGCATTAGCCACACGAAGTCACTACATTTTGCGCCTTAACATTTACAACATCTCAGAAAGTTTAAGTCTTCTTCTAAGACAAAAGGAATATTTTCATTCTTACTATCTGAGGATATTTTAAAAGGGTAGGTCAATTTTCAAGATACATTTTTCTGTTAGAGTTATATAGCAAAAAAAGGTGAATTGTAGGTGAATGGGTTTTGAAATGGACTGAATAGAACAGCACAGAGGAGCACCCGTACAGGCATCATGACTGCCATCAGAGAGATGCTTGCAGAGCAGGCATGGAGTGAAGCCTCTGATGTTCCTGACTGACTCATTTGTAAAGACCAAAGGTTCCAAACTCAGAAACCTATCGAACAAAAAATATGGGGAAATTATAAATCTCCTATGTCAGACATACCTAAGAGAGACAAAGCCTCATTATTTTTCTGAGCATTTCTGAGGGACCTTTCTGAAGCTCTGGACTACATTTCTGAGGAGTTCTGGATAGACTTAAGAGTCTCTAGCTGAAAAAAGACCCCACAGAAACTGATCTGGAAAACTAATGTTCACCAAGTGCAAATAGAGAGGAATTTTTCTGGCCCTGTTGCCAAATACAATAACTGTTGACTGAGCTTAGCAGTTCAATGAGGTTTTTTTTTTTCAGTTTCAAAACTTGAGGCTGCTGGCAAACACGTGGCTTCACAAGGGTCTAGTAAACTCATCAGCATAGATTAACTTCCCCCTTCTGAGTCAAGTGCTCCAAAATAATACTCCTGTCTTTTTCTCTAGGCTTCAAGAAACAGTTATATGTAGTGCAAATTAGAGAGAGGACTTATCCTTAGCAAGAGTTTCTGAAGTCCCTTTGTATTCCCTAACAGCACCACATGAACAAAACTTTGTCTAAAAAAGATTTGCAGAAATGACTCTCTGGGATAGAAGTGGTCACACCATACTTGGTATTTAAAAGTTGCTGAAATATGAATGATTTTTGCTCCTTGGAGAATTCTGCACATCAAGTTATCGCTTGACAGAGCCTGGTGCAAGAGCGTCTGTTCTCTAGGAAGCATTTTGTAAGGGTGCCAATGACAGTTCTCTCATCTGTGCTTTATCTCAAAAGAAACATGTAACCTGATTTTTGTCGGTTTTTAAGAATTTTTTTTGCTGTCATGGAAAGTTGGACAGCATTTATAAGAAAATGCAATTCTTTTCTCATGAGGAGCAATTTAAGAGAGAGGTTTTGCAGTATCAAAGGGTACAAAGTAAATGGACTTGAGGAGAGTAGTCACTGAGAAGTATTAGAGAACAACAAAGATCCTTACTTGTTGATGAGGTTTGGAGTAGTAGTAATGAAAGCAAAGGACAGGCTGATCAAAACTTACTGTGGAAAGACTGCATTAACATTTCTTTTTGTTTATTTGTTTGCTTATTATATTGGTGGTCTGCAAAACCATGCTAATTCTAGCAGTGAATTTTTTATAAGCCAAACTTTGAAAAACCTGTGGAAAGTTTGTGCTGAAGAATTAATTACTGTTAAAGCGGTTTTTTAATATACTTGTTAAAGAGTAGATAACTCAGTTGTTTCAACATACTGCAGAAACTTGGTAGGGAAATGCAAGACATTTCTGTTCTCCAAAATAATCTATAGGCAACCAGTCAAATAAATGTTAGAAAAATAAATGCATTAGCACTTAAAGCACCCAGAACAGGAGAAGTTAAGGCAAAATCTATGTTATTAGACAGAAAATATTATCTTGCCAATGCTTTTACACAGAATTTTAATTGGCTGCATAGTGAGTGCAAATTACCATTTGTGATTTGTTGCCACTACTACAATCTTTCATTACTGTAAACTAGTTTTTGGGAAAACACATAAGAGATCAGCTTCATTTTCTGTATCCTAGAGCAGAAACTCTATGACAAACGGTAATTGTGTATATAAAAGCTCCAGCTAATTCTCAGTGTTCCACATTCACACGGCTATGCCACAGCAAAGAAATTGATAAGGCAATCGGTTTACAATACTGCATTGAAAAATACAGATCTTATTTTTTCACTGGCATAGGAGGGAGAAGTGGGGAGAGAAGTTGTTTTAATTTTCTTTCCTTGTTGGTTGATGTATTAGTCAAGTAAACTTTCTTTGCTTAATCCTTGTGACTATATTTTTTGTTTTTCTTTCTTTTACCACCCAGGAGGGATAGGGAGGAGTGAACAGGCAGCTATGCGCTGCTTTGCTGCCAGCAGGGATTACACCACAATACCCTGGAACAAACAAACTGTACAGAAGACATTCAGAAACACAGGTGAATAACAATTTTTCCCTTTCAAGGAATAGATATAATCATATTTATTATATCATAGAATCATAGAATCATCATAGCTGGAAAGGACCTCCAGGATCATCAAGTCCAGCCCTCATCCCAACAGCTCCCTAACCCCTAGACCATGCCCTCAAATGTTCTAGCTACTCGGTTTTTAAACACCTCCAGGGTACTCCAGGACTCCACTACCTCCCTGGGCAGCCTGTTCCAGTGCCCAACCACTCTCTCAGTAAAGAATTTCTTCCTAATATGCCTTACTGCCTAGTCAATAGAAAGGCAGTTATAGATGCCAAATGGGAAAAGAGTATAAATAATAATCAGCGTTTTAGAGATAAAATGCGTATTCCACGTGTAATATGGGAAAGTGTGATGAGAGAGGCACAAAAGGCAGAGAAAGTGGTGACTAAGAGGCTGGTGAAAGAAAAGTGGAAGATATAAACATGAGACATATATTTGTGTAGTAGGTTGGAAATGGAAAGAAAGGAGTTGTTCAGCTGTTCAACAAAAAAGGGGAAAAAATGTATTAGTCAAGTTGATAGTGAAAAGGAGAAAGTATTTTGTTATTGTCAGCAAGCATATTTGACATTTCATAAATCTTAATTAGCTTAGATTCATTGGTGTAAATTCATTGGAGAATGAAATTTACACTGGAGGATCAAAATCCATGAAAATCTGGTTTTAGGTAAAAGGTATTTCTAAAGAATTTATAAGCTGAATTAAGGATTGTAACACATATATAGTTGAACACAGGCCCTGAGTACAGTCAGTGTAACTAAATATTTCAGAAAATAACATTGCAAACTCAGAAGGCTCATACAACCCAAAAGAAAAGATAATCCAACAAAAATATCTAGAACTCTATCACCTCTGCTAGTCTTTTCTAATTAATAGAAAATTTTGGTTTCCAAAATATGCTTTGGTTTTCATTTCCATTCAAAATTATTAAAGGATGTTGCTTGTTCTTGCAATTCCTTAGTTCAAGTAAAGGGATGAAGTGCAAATAGTGAAGCCATGCATGCAAGGTGTGAGTGTTTAGGTTCGAGTTCCCGGCAGAAGCCAGGGCAATTCTGGGTAACCACAGTACTTTATGAAAGGTCTTCAAAAGTCTCACTAATGCTACAAGAGATGTGGAAAAATACAGACAAAAACACTGCACTTGGAAAAAAAAATAAAAGATATTGTTCTCACTCTCTTTTGAAGCATCTGATAATGATTGGTTTGATCATTTTCTTGTTCACATCTCATATAGGAACATATTTTTAGCAGTCATTTCTTGCTATATATTTAAAAATCTGATTAAAGCATTGTTCCATTTATTGAGAAAGCTTATCTGCATCTATAAAATTGTTTTCAAACTAAGCATAAAGTATTCTGTGTTGAATTGCCAAATCTAGTATATTGTTTGATTAAATTGATAAACGAGTAATCTTGCTGGCATAACACTCTCTCAAGAACCTTGATAAACTCTATCACAGAATCACAGAATTACTGAGCCTAGAGAAGACCTCTAAGATCATCCAGCCCAGCCTGTGACCCAACATCACCACAACCACCTAGATCAGGGCACTAAGTGCCACAGCCAGTCTGTCCTTAAACACCTCCAGGGGTGGAGATTCCACCACCTCCCTCAAAAAAAATGCCACAATTAAATATACTACAAACTCCTACCAACATTTTGCTCTTACATCTAATTTGGAGCAGTTGAATATGGGCAAAAGGTATGGTTTGAAGTATCTTGTAATGTTTCATTAAATTATCTATGCAAATGATCAGGTTTCTTAAAAGACATTAACAAGCACGTACAGATGCTTCACTATAGATTTCTCATTAACACAAATGATATTGCAACAATTTCTTTAGTACCACCCAGATGTCCCATTAACTAGGGGAGGGAATGTGCCCTCCATTGGTTGCCCTCACCTGAAAGGAAACCAGCCTAAGAAGACCAGGAGGATGATAGTAGCCTGCCTACAACAGACATTCTTTGAAGAACCACAGGTTAAAAAAAAAATGCACTATGTAATAATGTTGGCACAGTAAATTCAGTGATCATTTCACTGCCTTTAGCATAAGCATATTGAAGCCCACCATCGGTTCTCAGAAGAGTAACCAGCTATATAATGGTAGTAAAATAATCATTGGGTGCTGAAAACTACTAATGATTTTACAAGAGCAAGGCTCCAGCCTTGGAAAAGGATATGCCAGAGAATTACTATATTCTAATGAGAGTTCTTAGTTAAAGTGAACTTGACATAACGAACATCATCAAAAAAATCAGAGCTCTTTGTCACAAGTGCCAAGGCCCTAAGTGTTTTACTGGTCCTGCCCAGCTTTCCTCACCAGGCTTAATCCTTACTCTGACATGGTCTCAGAGGTACCAAATGCCCAAGGCTGGGGCTGTCCGCAGCTGCCACCCAGTCTGCCTTGCTCCCTGTCTCTGGGCAGTGGAGGAGGCCCTGGCTGCCAGGCTCTGTCCTGGTTCTCACTATGGGGATGCCTACTATTTCTCCTGGCACATCAGCCCACTGGGAGCTGTTGGCCCTCACTGCACACCAACAGGCAGATAATATCAAGGTCTTTTTCTCCAGTCTTCCCCTCTTCTCTTACCTGCACACACTGAACTTTTAAGATAGATTGCATGCTTACTCTAGCTTGATTTCTTGTTGCTTAAAAGACTGCTCTATCAGGCCCTCTAATCAGTATAATCAAGAACACACTTTTTACTTTCTAAGCACGTAGTGCAGTTCCAATTGTTAGTATAACAAATGAAAAAAGGGAACATTAAACCCCTCTGCTAGTTGTTTTCAGTATTCATTCGTTTCACTGTAGTATTTTTAGCCTCCTGCTTTCTATTCACTTATTCCAGAGCCAAGTCTTGTCAAAGCTTTCAAGAACTGAAAAATTACTTTCAAGACTTTCAGCTGAGAACAATGACATCTCTGGCTTTGCCTTTCTTTTGCAAATCACCTCTCAGGACAAGCACAATACATCTGTAACAATTCAAGTGAAACTGTTCCGCACCATGCAGTAACTTGTTTTATTATTGTATGAAACGTCATTGTCCACAGCCTTCAGAAAGACCTCAAAAACCCAGTTCACTACGGTAATCTTATTCACAACATATTTATGCTCCTTTTTCATTTACATTTGAAAGTACTGCCCTTGGCCTGCACTAGAGAACACTATTCACAAGATTGAGCATTTCTGCCCATCGAAAGGATACTTTTGAAAATGGTATCTTTTGCTTAGGGAACTTAATTTCTTCAATATGCCCTGTTATCTGCCTTTATAAACTCTGTTCCAACGGCCTCGATTAGTTACTTTTTTATCTAGTTTTCCTTTAGTGAGTGTTTCTAAGACAAGTCACTCAGTACTAGAAGATACATCATGTAGGGAAAAGAACATTTAGGCTTGGAAATAAGTCTGGCTGTACAACAACTGGGAATTTAAGAAGAAGAATAAACCCATTATGCTTAGAGACAAAAGAATTCTGCATGGAAGTTGACTAAATTAATAACTAACTGTGAAGTATGCATCCAGTTCAAGAGTTTGTCCTATAATTGAAATCTGCCACTGGTTATCCAAGCAGCTCAGAATTCAGAGGTGACTTCCATACTTCTCATTGATCTTGGTTAGCAGAAGATTTGTGGTACAGATAAGACTATTCATTTCTCAGCACTGAGCCAGACTCAAGCAAAGAAACTTGATTAAATGGTTTTGTATATCATCCTTAAAAACTCACAAATATTTTTTTATCATATACTAAGTATATGTAGATAAAACCTGGTAGTTTTATTTTCCTCTTTATGCTCACAAGATTATCTTAACTTGTAATACGGTAGCATTTGCTTATGAATTAAGATTAGAATATATGCAGCTATTTCAAGGCCATCCCTATACTTTTCAAGGAAAATAATCCTAATTATTAGACACACATTGACAGTTGGAGCTGCAGGAGATGCAAGATAAAACATATTTATTTATCACTTTGTCTGATATTAACAACAAGTAAGCAGTACAGACCATTTCCTATTTCTCCAAAACACCAGCATCTTTTAGCTTTTTTTTTGTTGGAAGTTTTGCTACCAGTTCCTTCCATTCACAGAAT
Organism: Phoeniculus purpureus; assembly: GCA_028565055.1. NCBI lineage: Eukaryota > Metazoa > Chordata > Aves > Bucerotiformes > Phoeniculidae > Phoeniculus > Phoeniculus purpureus. The sequence continues at coordinate 61,702,886 of JAOXOE010000001.1, forward strand.
CACAGAACATTAGGGATTGGAAAGGATTTTGAAAGATCATCTAGTCCAGTCTCTCTACCAGAGAGGATCACCTAGACCAAGCTGCATAGCCTTGAGCCCTCCTGCTATTTTCTTGTCTAATTCTAACAGAGAATCACAGAGTGTTAGTGGTTGGAAGGGACCTATAAAGATCATCTAAGTTCAACTCCCCTTGCCGGAGCAGATGAGAGAGGATGTTTTCCAGCTTTTTAATGTTAGCAATTTAGACAATTTATGCTGAAGCCTTCCTCTATGTCAACTTTTAAGCCAGCCAGCCACTTTTGTGAATAGTCTGAAATAATCTATGTCATACAATGCACTAAAATAATAAGAAATTAATTTCTACACCTGAGTGTATTCTAATAGGTAACCCATTGTAGAGAACTTCAAAAAGCTAATCTCTTGGACCCCTGTCTTGTCTGAACCAACAGCTCTAGCAACAAAGGGAAAACCATTTCTAGTTCTAAAGAAAAGGAGCTTCTTAATTAATATAGGTTCTTTATCTATTACTAATATAGACAGCAAATTATGAAACTTAGTCCTATGTCCCAACTATAAGGTGTTGAACAGGAAAAGACACAGATATTTAATTCATGTATGAGGAGAACATAAAAAAAACCCCAAATAGTGCTACTTCTGGTGCATTTAAGTAAGCAGTTCTAACACAATTTCTATTTGTGCCAGCTGGGAGGTGCCCTTTGACTCCTGCCTAACAGGACTTCTATTGGCAAAACTGCACTCTGCTAGGTAAATTGCAGAAAACAGTTTGGAATTGTGCTGATATAAGAAAAGATACAAACAAAAGATCAGCAAGCCTTAGCATAGTGAAGGCTTGTTGCCAAACCTCCGAGCTCTGCAAATATGAGGGGTTTGAGGCATCAGTGTAGAAAGCGCAAATGTTCCCTGCCCTTCAAATAACGTGCCAAAAGCATTGCATCTATAACATCAAAACTGGTGTATTAATGTGCTGTTTTTTACGAACACAAGGTCTCTATTAAACCATACTGAAATATCACCGTAGAATTGCTTGCTTTAAGACTTTTAGGTCAAACTCTCATACTAATTGATGGTAATAACAAGTAACATTACAGCTGTGTCTGTACAAACAACATTACTTAATCCTCAAAGGATACTTCAGAATGGCTTCTGCCTATAAATGAAGTCTTTTGCTTCACTTAAAACATAATTCCAGTGCTCAGAAACTAATACCCTCTGGGCTATCATACTATACAGCTGCAAAAATATCCAGGTCTCACACCCTGAGTTTGAGAATCTTTCAGCCATGCTTTTCCACATGAAAAATCAATCATGTAACTCGTGCAGTGACCTTCTGTTTCTTCAAAAGAGTTATTTTAAGTGCTTGTAATCATCACCTTCCCCAGTCTGTACCTGAGGCATGGTGGTGGCATTTTAACAGAATGATTTCACATCAAGCGAATAGCTGTTTCAAATAGAAAATATTCTATTCGAATAATGGGGGGGGGAGTTCCTAGGACTTCCTGTTTTAAAATAATTTGTTGATATATGACATCTTCCACTTTTAGAAGCTTCCAAAAAGACCAGTAGGAAGACTTATCTGGAACTCATTCCAGAGATAGAAGGGACAGATAAAGGTGATTGTTAATCTAGAATATTCCTTGAGGTCTCTGCTTGCTTGATAAGACAGAAGATGCAAGGATTGGATACAAACCTGCAGTACCTGATTCAAGATTGATCTTTGAATACCAGCTAATACCCCAGAAATATTTGACGTTGTACAGAATTAGCCTTTATATTTTTAAGGCAAATATTCCTAGTATCTTGTTATTTTTACTCTCATTTTTAAATGTGAGAACTTCAAAGTCAGCCTGCTCTGATTTTCACCAAGTTTAATGTGTAATTTTACCTCCAATTACAAAATACTGTATATGCTAATCTTGTTGCCACTTCCATACTGTGCTCTTAATAGTCACATATTGAAAAATAATCAGTTATACTTTTTTGTTTTACAGAATCATAGAATTATTGATAGCATTATCGCAATCACCTAGACTGTGATACTAAGGGCCACATCCAGTCTGTCCTTAAGTACCTGCAAGAGTGGAGATTTCACCACCTCCCTGGCAGTCCATTCCAGTGTCTTTCCATGAGAAGGACTTCCTAACATCCAACATAACACTCTCCTGGTACAGCTTCAGACCCTGCCCTTTCATCCTATCACTGATTGCCTGAAAGAAGAGCCTGATCCCCACTTGTCTACAACTTCCCTTCAGGGAGTTCTACAGAGAGAGAAGGTCCCCTCTGAGACTCCTTCAGGCTAAATAATCCCAGCTGCCTCAGCCTTTCCCCATCAGACTTTGTCTCCTGTTCCTTGCCCAGCCTCATTGATCCTCTCCACTCTCTCCACTACCTCAGTCTCTTTCTTGGAGTGGCCCAGAACTGCACACAGTTTAGCTTATCTAAGGATAAAAGTCACCCAAAAATACGATTAAAGAAAACCATACAGACTTCTAACACACATTTCTAACACCAAACCCCACATGATCTACAAGACAAATGAGAGACAAAATGCCACACAAATACTATACTACCATGCCATAGAAAGTAATTCTATAGAACTACTTTCAAGAACACAACACATTGTTTTGCATTATTATGATTAGAGCTCTTGAAAATACTATGCAGCATTTTGGCACTTCTCGTTTTAAATCCTAATAATCTTATATGGAAGATTTAATTAGTGTTTCCAAGTAGAAAACCTGCACATAGACAAGCTCTGTTTTGATTTACTTGCAAGTTTATGCCAGATTCCATAGAATATATCCATTCTGCTTTAGTGACAATTTCTGTATTAAGTATTTCTGATAGCTGGAAGGAATTACTTTTTAAAAATTAACTTTCAGGCTCCAATCCACTTTCCTTAATGTATGGTGGCCATCAGGGCTGTTTTCTCTTACCTTTTGTTTCTAAAAGCACAGATGCTAAAACTGAAACCAAAGAAAAATTATGTATAGCTCCCACAAAACATTTGAGGCTATTTAGACGGTCAGTTCGCTGCCTAGACCCATTCTTCTACCAGTTTTTGTTATGTTCACTATAGAGTGCTGTTTATTTTGCCAGTGGATTTGGCCAAGTGTGATATATTAAAAAACAAAGCATTTGTTAAATTATATTGCAAGCATCTGCAATTTTCACTGTGTATTCTTCATTACCACAGTGACAGTCTTACAAATACAGCTTAATCTAAAAGTTCTTCTAAATTTTGTGTAAACTTTGAATCTTTGCCAGAGACACTGTTCATATTGTAGTGAGGAAATAAAACAATCAGATATTAAGGGAAATAAAAGGATATTTTATACAAATTAAAAGCTATTTGGCACAGGTGCTAGCTATGAATAAAAGTGATTTGTTTAGATACTGCTGTGTTAAATGAAAATATTACATACCTTGAGGAGTGACGAAAAAAGATGACACACAACTTTCAATTAACATTCTATTCTTGATTTGGTGGTTTTAATCAGCTGCAAGACTCATCTGCAGAATAAAACATGGAGGTTGTAAGCAATTTATTAAAATAAAGAGAGCAAAGCATTAATGTAGAGTACAATAATAATCTTTAAAATACAAAGAGTGTAGGTATGAAATCTAACTTCATACATATAGTTAAATAATTTAAAATTACATTTACAATATAAAACCAACATAATTACATACAGTCAGGTAATCTGATACAAGATCTTATTTCCTTGGTGAAACAACACACCCTTACTATTACTAATACAGCACTATACGCTATTAGTGTGACAGATATATTAAGGGTACAAGAACAAATCAACTTGGCTCATCTTCAGAAAAATCACAGTACAATTTACAACAACAATCAGAAGTCCTGCTGCTGAGCTAATGGTATATGTTAGATGTAAACTGTTGGTTGACAGCTGTCTGAACAGGAGCAAGCAGTGGGCCCAGGTGGCTAAGAAGGCCAACAGCATCCTGGTCTGGATCAGGAATGGTATAACCAGCAGGAGGAGGGAGGTGATGGTGCCCCTGTACTCTGCACTCCTGAGACCACACCTTGAGTACTGGGTCCAGTTTTGGGTGCCACAGTATCAGAAGAACATTTTGGTGCTGGAGCGGGTCCAGAGAAGGGCAGCGAGGCTGGGGAGACATCTGACAAACAGGCTTTGTGAAGAGCGGCTGAGGCAACTGGCGTTATTTAGTCTAGAGAAGAGGAGGCTGAGAGGAGATCTTGCTCTCTACAGCTACCTCAAGGAGGTTGTAGCGAGGCTGCTGTTGGTCTCTTCTCCCAAAGTCCTAATGATAGGATGAGGCCTCAGTTGCATAAGGGGAGGTTTAGTTTGGATCTTAGGAAGATGTTCTTTCCTGAGAGAGTTGTTGGGTACTGGAAAAGGCTGCCCACGGAGGTGGTGGACTCATTGTCCCTGGAGGTGTTTAAAAACCAAATAGCTAGAGCACTTGAAGCCATTGTCTAGGGTTAGGGAGATGCTGGTATAAGGGCTGGACCTGATGACCCTGGAGGTCCTTGCCAGCCATAATGAATAATTCTGTAAATCTATGGCTCGTTTCCAAAGATGGTGATGTTTATTCTTGGCTTTGTAATTTTGGTGCCTGTGAAGTATCAGCATTTGAAAAAAGATGAAATACATTGTACATTGCTGTAGAGTTGTTTGCTTGTTCTAAGCAGAATAAATTTGTCTAATTATTTATGTATGTCAGTGTATTGCTGATTCACAGCTTATTTAATTTCCTACTGTGTTTGGCATTTTGCCTTGGATTTGCTACAGATCTCTATCATTTGCCTTTGCAATGGAGTAATCTTTTTCTTGGCAAAAGATGCAACGCTTATCTTGAGATACTAAGTAGCTGAAGCAGTTGTTTCCTTAAAGACGAGGGAAAACATGTTTTGAATAAAAAAGCTTTTAAAGAAAACAGAGTATGTGTCAGGAGCTTAAAATGTATGTTCCAGTTCATACAGGGGTATTACAGATATTGAACCATTTGTTTTGTACAAATACAAAGCAGTTCAAGAAGCTGTTCATTTTCCCACAGTACAGTAATGAATGCTTGAAGGAATTTGCTGGTAGGTGACAGCAAATCCAGAGACTGGCAAGGACAGTAAACAAAAAGAAAAGAGAGAAATGAGTCTTGAATAAAATGAAGCTTTTTAAATAAAAGTCAGTGGGATCACTTAAGTAGGACCATCACTGATAATTGTTGGTTACTGATATTCTGAATTGAAGGCTGACTCCCGTTTCCAAGAATTTCCACTTCCTGCTGCACTGAAAACCCACAGGTGTTGCTCATAGGTAACTGGATGAAATTCTACAGCTCTGGTGATAAACAGTGTTTGCATCCAAGTAAAACTGAACAGAATTTGTGTATACTTTAATGACTGTATAGCAAGGGAATTCTATTCAGGTATGTAGAGCATGTAGAGTGATATATTAATTAATATTATGCATACACTCCAAAGTTACCTAAAGGACACCGTACTCAAAGTTTTTTAGATACTTTCTTTGCTCTGAACTACTAGAAGTTTGAGATTTTTACCTCTGAGGAACAATTCCAGTTCTGTTTGGTGTGCTCATGGAATAATACGTATTTTAATTCACTCAAAATAGCCTTCCTGCCAAACCTGCCAGTAGGCATTTAAAGAGCAAGCTGTTCCATTAACTGTGTTTATGTATGTTACAGAACTTAATCAATGAAAGCAACAAACAAAACAGTAATAGGATAGAATTACTAGAGGTAATAACTTAAAATGTAATCTTGGAAATGTCTTTTGCTTGAACTAACTTTATTCTTCTTTTTTTCAAAAGCATTTTTACAGAGTACTGGCCTAGATCTGTGCATATGTCAGATGGCTGCCAGTGAATAAATCATATCTGTCAGCCCAAGATCCAGCAAATAAGGCTACCACTCCCATGAGCCACAGAAAATGAAAGAACTGCAGAGAAATATCTGGGAGGGATGACAGGGAGAAGCTGATCTTGAAACATTTTTTTGTGCAGACTTTGTGTATTGAGTTTGGTAAATTACTTTTCCACTGAATAGCCAAATGTCTAGTGAGGTAGACATAGAGCATATTCAGTTGTAACCACTATGGGGACAATTATCTTTCAACATGAATCTTCTTAGACAAACACACTTACGAACGCTCGTGACATTGCAGAAAAGGGTTCTAATCACAGAATCACTGAACATTATGGATTGGAAGGGACCTCAAAAGATCCTCTAGTCCAATCCCCCTGCAGTACAGGATCACCTAGACCAAGTCACACAGGAACATATCCAAGGTTTTAAACGTCTCCAGAGAAGGAGACTCCACAACCCCCCTGGGCAGCCCCTTCCAGTGCTCCGTCACCCTCACTG
>JAOXOE010000001.1:61724028-61735620 GCA_028565055.1 Phoeniculus purpureus
CCACCTGGATGTGTTCCTGTGCGACTTGGTCTAGGTGATCCTGCTGTGGCAGGGGGATTGGACTAGATGATCTTTTGTGGTCCCTTCCAATCTCTAATGATTCTATGATTCTTTGAGAAATATGGCGAAGCATTTCATGGTGTTGTGCCTATCTTAAGAAAATGAAGTGACTCTGGTTCTCAGATGCACTTGGGATTAAATTAAGGAGACTTATTCCATAGATCCACATGAAAGTCAAAGTTTTACCAAATTTCAAACTCAGAAGGCACAGAAATCACTCAAGTTACTAGATGCCCAATTCAGAGGAGAGGAAAAAGGGAAAGGGAGAGAAGAGAGTGAAGAGGTCAGATCACACTCTGTACTGCAGGCTCTGGCTCCTACCACCCCTGCCTTGCTCTTTGGCTCCTCTGAGCTCTGGCTGTTTTCTTAGTCTCTCCGTGGGGGGTGAGGTGATGATGACAGGTCACCTTGGCTTTCCCAGCTTCGCAGAGGTAAGAATTTGGCTTTGTAAAAAGGTGTACAAGTGATAAAGGGTTAGTGTACTCAGTGGAAGAACAATATTTGTGTACACTGCACAAAAGAGAAGAGTCTACTAGAGAATCTGTTGTAGTTTGGAGTTTGGATGGGTCTTAGCTTGAGGGACAGGGAATTGCTATGGTAACATTTGATAAGCAGCTTGTAATTTCAAGCTTCCTGCAGCTTCAGTTCTGGCCAGTCAGCGCCCTATGAAGAAGCATGTTCAGATGAGGAAAAACATCCCAGTCCTTCCAGTTTCCTGTTTCAGGTTTCTGGAGTCATTGTTCAGAGATGAAGCATGTGACACTGGCCTGGGATGCCATCTTTTGCCTTGAAGTGTGTTGATTGAGGAGAAAGTGGAAGTTTGACACTTCAGAGATCAGTAGAGCAGAAGTTTGCCTACAACTTCCTAATGTAGTGAGCTGGAGGAAGAGAATCCTGTCTTTAGTGAATGGAAGATGATGCTTGGGACCAAGGGATTGTTTTGGAGAACATGGAGCAAGAAAATTATCCTTAAAGGAGCCACTGGCACTCAACAGCTGGTGCACGGGTTGAAATATGTACACCATGTTTCCAAAAGGAAAAAACTAGATGTCTCATCCTCCTGAGGGGAGGGAGCTAACAGAGCTGTTTTATGAGAACCTGTGATTATTCTCGGTGTGTAGGTCTCTGTATTTTTGGTGTTGGGGATTTTGTGTTGCGTGAATTAAATGTGTTTTCCCCCAAATGGAGACAGTCTTTGTTTTTTTGCCTGTGGCTTTATAAGTGGTTTTGAACCTCTTTTGTTTTTATTTTTTGGTTGGTCATTTTGGCCTATTAACACATTAGCTAAATTAATCAGCTAATCTTGTTGTGGATCTGATTAACTGGTGACAGAAAGGTATTGCATTAAAAAAATGCTTCTGAATAATCTGGGGTTGTAAAAGTCAATCAGGAAATCCTTTGGGATTCCATATCATAGCATCATTAAGGATTGGAAGGGACCTCAAACTATCATCTAGTCCATCATGCTAATGGTTTCTCTTGATGCAGATGAATATATTATCATACACTTGGTTTTTCTATAGGACATCTCATTTCTCTGCACTAGATGAATGCGGTGGTTGGAAGGAGTCCAGCATTTCTTGTTTCTGTGCTTTTTGCAAACATTGGGCTGCACAGTGATTTTTTTCAGTCTGAATCTCCTAAGAGCTAATGCTTTTCACAGACTGTTTTGAGCAAGCCTGCTCTGTCTTTATAGCCACTGAATTAGAGAGAAGAGCTAAAGGCCAAACCTTTTAGCTCTAGGTGACCAGTTTGTAACAGTCACTGCATATTCAAATGAAGTATTTTTTCATGTTCTCAGAGGTAGCTATCACACCTTGGGTTTCAGTGTAGTGTAGTACTTATTTCTTCATGTTATTAACTTAGTTGTTCATTGCTAGGAACATTTTGTTCCTATTTTAAAATTCCACAACATATTAAAACTCTATTAATAATGAATGTAAATGAAGTGGATTCATACCAGACAAAGATCTAAACCTGGATTGCCATTTTGTGTACCTGGTCTCTTAAAAGCCTGCTTGAAGTCAACCTGACAACAGAAGCCTTGGCCCACAGAGCTGTTTGAGTCCCCTGGTTTTGGGAACCAGCTATCTTTGGTGTAGGCTGTGACCCATAGGGACTACTTCAGACCTGGCTTCTCCAAACATTTTAGTGTGGGACTTGCTGATCCTTTTAGTGTAAAAATCAGTTTTTATTTTTCACCTGTCTTAACCTTATTCTTCTGCCAGATGCTTCTGTCTGTCAGTGCCCTCTATTTCCTTTTTATTTCTGTTTTTTGTGGTTCCAGTCCTCATAGTGCATTTGAGTTGAGATGTTCATCTTCCTTGTCCTTCCACTCTGACTGAGCTCTAAATGAAAGGAGAGCAAACAAGCCAGAAGTTACAATATACTACTTGACTTGGAAGCCAAAAGATAGGATGAAAAGGACCTTATGCAGCCTCACAGTCTTCCTGTGAAGTAGACACAGTTACTCTGTGGTTAACAGTATCAGCCCGATCAAACTGATGCCTAGAGTTTGCTGAGGGTGGAAGGTACTAAGCGTAGTTAAGCTTTGGCAGGGCTGAAATTTCAGATTGCTCTAGTGCTTGTGTTCAGCTTGAGTAGAGGTCAGCGTATAGCAAAGGACATTAGTGAATGTTTATCAGTGCTTCACAGAAGTGCTAATGTTGTGTAAGCAAAGGTGCAAACCATCTTTTCCCTTCTCTTGCTATCAGAAATGTTTTAACAGTTTTGTATGAGATTTTTGGAGAAGACCACTTCAAACATAGGGTTTCACGTAGAATATTGTAGTTTGGAAAATATTAAACATGCAAAAAACAATGTAAGAGGAGAGAGATAGGTAACATGAGCTGTAACTATAGGTTGGAAGGGAGGTCACACTTTGTAGCTAGTTTCGGGGAGGTTTAGATTGGAATTTAGGAAGGAGTTTGTCACTGAGAGAGTGGTTGGACACTGAAACAGGCTGCCCAGGGAAGTGGTGGAGTCCCCATCCCTGAAGGTGTTTAAAAACTGAGTAGCTAGAACACTTGAGGCCATGGTCTAGGGATGAGGGTGACGTTGGGATGAGGGCTGGACTTGATGATCCTGGTGGTCTTTTCCAGCCATGGTGGTTCTATGATTCCGACTTTGTTCCTATGTCATAGCACAGCTATTGTTGGCACAATACATCAAATGTTCCAGTAATGTTTAGTCTATTCACTACTGATAATTTTCTATACTAATTTTGTAACAAGTAGTTTTTAATTGGGGAACAATTTTTAATAACTGTACTCTGATAGATGTAGTTTGTACTTGAGATATGTGCCTCAAGAAATCAAAATGATTGAAATTGGTGCCAAAGATGGATATTCTGAAAACAAAAAAGATAATCAATAATAGATTAGGCTTGATTAGATGTTGACATTTAGAACTGCTCATAGATAATGATAAAATTTACTGACAACAGGCAGTCTTCTTTCTAATTTGCATTTGTACCTCCATTCTTGGTTCATGTGAATCATGGTACATACACTGTGACATTGTAAAGGTTAATGAACAAATTACCATATAGCTCATCTGATTGCTCAGGCTTTAGCCTGGAGGGCTGAATGCTTTATAATTTAATTTGTTTTATATGGAACCTCATTTGTTAAACGTTGTTTATCTATTTTTGTTATACAAAATGCTGAATTTCTACAATGTTTAGATAATTTTGAGAGTTCATAAATGGGTTTTCTGTCCTGCCTTCATCCATACATTTGTTTTACTCTGCTGCAGTTTCAGTACAGCTGTATCCGACTTACATTCTTTTTACAGAAGAGAATCATGGACTTTAGTTACTCCCTTACAATTTATGAACATATCGCAGAGTGATCCTAATACAAAGTGATGTTACATCTTGCTGTGTAGTTTTTATCAACAATATCTAGCTTTTGATTCTGATTTCATTTTTCCTCCTAGATAGATGTTAATGCAGAACCTTCCTTTTTCCTCCTAGAACAGAATTACCAAATTTGCCAGATAAAAATATAAGCCTTTTGCAGTTTATCACTAAAATTCTGAGAGGTTTGTTAGCCCCGCTTTTCTGCCTTTCAATTCAAGTAAATACCTTTTCTTTTTAGAAATAATAGTTTGGAAAATAGCTCTTTGTTATTTAGCACTCGAGAGCTGAAGATTCCTTGACATTTGCACATTTTTGCATGTTTAACTTAACCTCACTTTTGCAGTCTGAGGGGAACATTTTCTTGTCAGAAGAGTGCACCCTCAGCAAGACTGCTGATCATACAAAACTGAAAGGAGTGGCTGATATGCCAGAGGGTCATACTGACATCCAGAGGAACATTGAAGAGCTGGAGAAATGGACTAAAAAGACCTTCATTTAGTGCAACAAAGAAAAGTGCCAAGTCCTTCACCTGGCAAGGAACTAACCTAGTATGTGCTAGGGTCCACCCAGCTGAAAAGCAGCTAGACAGAAAAGGACCTGGGTGAGGACATGGAGGCAAATAGTATCCTGGACTGCATTAGGCGAGTATTATCAGCACGTTGAGGGAGAACACACTGTGAAGGTCACTGAGAATTGGCACAGGTTGCTTCGAGAAAAATTACTAAATTGTGACTTAGGACTTGTCTGCTTTAATATAGATCCTGGCCATTGTCTTTTTCTCCTTAGCCATCAGTTCCATGCTGTTTGAATTAAACTGAAGCGTGTACTTGAGAAGACAGTCTCTTTGAGAACCCTGTTGAGATACCTGGTCTAAGTGTCTTCTTCACTTGCACAGGAGTTGACAATGTGTTCTTTCAGCCAATAATTTACATTATCAGCTCCCACTGAGTTTAATAACTACTTGCAACCCAGTGCTGAAGTAATCAGAGTATTTAGCTTATGCTGGGGACTCACCCTAGGAAGTTGGAAGGTCCCATCAACTCACTGAACTTCTAGAAGTAGGAATGAATGAATGAATGAGAAAAAAGTCCTTGAGTAGCAACTTTTTTTTCACAACAGAAAAATTACAGTGTGTGTCAGTCCATGTGTAAACGTGGATGGCTCAAGTGAGTAGTTTGGGACTGTGGTCTCCTGTAAATTGAGGGTGTACTGTCATCCAAAGGTACAACATTTGTTTTATATAAAAAGTGTAAGGGAAATGTGTAGAACAGGAGTTGCTACATCACAGAACCCAAGTCTAAGTAGCAGACACTTCCCAGTGCTGATGTTATGGAGTGTGGATGATAATAGGTCAAAGTGTATCATAGCACTATCAAAGAATGAGAATGGAAGAGAAAGACAGCAGAGAAGAATTGTCCGTTTTGGGTTACTGATGTTAAGTAGAAGCTTCTTAGTTTTGCCTTTGAAGCACTAAAAATTGGTTGAAATGAATACTGGAGTGTTCAAATGTGCAGTGTAAGGAGAAGCCTCTTTGCAGGTGAAGAGATTTGTGTGCTCATATTCTCGGAGTAAGAGCAATAGCCATTGTCAGAGCAGATGGGAGTTTTCTGCCTCTCCAGGTCAGATGAGACTCCCAAAGCAATTTGAGGTTGGACTTGCTTTTCCTTCACAGTAGGACATAACAAACTTACTAGGTTCATAAGGAACTGCTGTCTTAACAAGGAAAAAAATCCTTCATGATATCCTTCAGTTAAGTATCTGCTTAGTTAAGGGAAAGCTACTAAGTTGATACTAAAGTGATGAAAAGAGTGAACAAAGAACTGTTCATTCTTTTGCACTGATGTATTTAAACTTTCAACTGTGATTATGGATGCTTGAATCTCTGACCTAAGAAATCCTTTCTTTTCTGGTGTTCTTTCCTGGTGTTCTTATGTCCACAGCAGGTGCAGTCATCTTCAGGGAGTACTACTAGTTTCTGGATCTTTACAATGTCAGAGGGGTAGGGAGACTGCATAAGCATCATCTCAAGCCTTTCCCCTAGTTTTTGTCCTTTTTCTTCCTGCAAGAGTTTCTGCAATTGCTCAGTTTATAAAGACACTAACAGTTCAGTTGCCTTCCTACTTTACATCTCTTTCTCTAGGTTCTGCTCCCTTCTATTTTTTTATTCTCCTTTTCTTTACCTGCAGCTTCTAAACAGGTACCTAGCATTTTCCAGATAACTCCCTTCCCTCTTCCATCCCTTGTGCTGCCCCTAGCTACCTTTAGTTGGTCCTCAACCACTTCCCAATTATGAAAATTGTCACAAGTCTGAGAATTCTGATAATTTAGGACTTGGGCTTACTTGGTGCCTCCATTAATAATCTGTGATGCCACTTGCCATCCTGCTGACTACGACAATTTGTCACGAATGGATTTATACTCACAAAAGAGAAGTAACAATATATTTATTGTTATGAAACACTGACTTATATTGATTAGAGCAGTTTGAGCGGTAAACATGACTTTTAACAATATTTGATGGCAAGGTGCAACAGTTTATTTACTGCATGGAGGACAGGGTCAGGCAAAGCTGTTGTGATACCCTGCCATTTAAAAAGGATTGTGTGTGCACAGTTTTACATATATCTTCAATGGAGCTGCACAGTGTTTGCATCTGGTTAGACACTGAGGATCTGTTGCAGCAAGGAATTTCTTGACCTCTTAGAAATATCCTTGGTAGGGGTCCCTGTCCAAGGGGAGTTTCTGGTGTCATGCCAGAGCGCTCAAAGGGATCTTGGGCTGCCCAGTATTTAGGTAGGTAAGATGATTGACTCACAGTCAAAGTCACGTGCTCAAGCTGACCTTTGGCTATGGTACTGTTGTTTGTTTTCCCTGAATCCATATTGAGCAGGATGCAGTCACCGCACCTAGAGGCATTATTATTGCATCGTTAGCTCAGAAGCAGAGTACAGGAGGTAAGTGCCACGTTGATGGGTGGTGAAGTACACCATCACAAAGACTTAATATTAAATGCCTTATGAATAAAGTAAAATTCTTGTTTGTGAACTTCACAGAACTAGGATTCTTGAGGTTAACATATTTTTGCAGCCGTAGGGAACACGAGTATGATTTTCACTGCAATAAAACGGTATAGCTTGTGACTAAAGCTCCTAAAATAGCAGTGGGCTATACTATTTTTTCTCATAATGAGCTGGAACAGTACATTCTTTATCGGGGAAAGAAGAAAATGGAAGGAGAAAATAAAAAATGAAGTTCTTACATTAATATTCTAATTTACAAAATCAGAATTTTTTTTTTAGTTTGGCAGAAAAATACGATGTTCTCAGGCAGCATATGTCATCTCCAGCTATAAGCATATAGATTTGTAGACTCCAAGCAGGTCCTAACATTTTTAAATGTAAAAAAAGTACAGAATTCCAAAATATAAAAAATGAATTCGGTATAAGGGAAGACATGTCATCGACTTGAGTCCATTGATTCCACTTTTATTGCTCAAAATTGCTACAGTTCATAAAATGCAGTTTTACAGGCTATTAGTTCATAATGTGGGTTATGTCCTTTGGAGACTTATGTTAAAGATAAATGCAGGAGTTCAGAAGATCTATACTGCAGTTCTGTGAAGAATTAGTTAAGTGCTTTTTACTGTCTGTCTAAAGGAAGAGAGTTGGAGGAGAGAAGTTCCTCACAGCTTTGAATACAGGAAAGGAAATTAGCAGAGGAAGAGTCAGTTTCACAGAATCACAGAACATTAGGGATTGGAAGGGACCTCAAAAGATCATCCAGTCCAATCCTGCCATGAGAGCAGGATCACTTAGATTAAGTTGCACAGCAACATGGCCAGGTGAGCTTTAAATGTCTCCAGAGAAGGAGACTCCACAATCCTCCTGGGCAGCTTTTTCCAGTGTTCTGTTACCCTCACAGGAGTTCCTTCTCATACTGAAGTGGAACCTCCTCTGTTCCAGCTCACACCCATTGCCCCTTGCCCTACCATTGGATGCCACTGAGCAGAGCCTGGCTCCATCTTCCTGATACCCACCTTTTCCATATTTATCAACATTAATGAGGTTACCCCTCAATCTCCTTTTTTTTCAAGCTCAAGAGACCCAGCTCCCTCAGCCTTTCTTCACCAGGGATATGTTCCATTCCCTTCATCATCTTTGTGGCTCTGCACTCTCTCCAGCAGCTCTGTGTCCTTCTGGAACTGAGGGGCACAATATTCCAGCTGTGGTCTCACCAGGGTAGAGTAGAGCAGGATGAGAACCTGCTTATCGCACCCCTTATTTATCATTCATCAAGTGGCTCAATTTCCTTGGAGATGAAGAAAATACTTTCAATGTCAATAGTGTTACAGCAAAGTTTTACTCATTCTTGAGAGGGAAAGAAATACTGTTTATGTTAAGACTACTGCTAATATTACTGCTAAGACTGCGTGTGCTGCATCGAGTAGTTCTGGTGACTGTTTCTGAAGCACAGGACTAGGAGAGAGCTTTGTTATCACAAGCAAGTGCCTCCTATGATGTGATATAAAAGTTTTCATCTTAAATCTAGTTAAATTATGTTCCCCATTGCTCCTATTAAGAGGTTCTTCTGAACTTCAGTGCTATGAAATGAAAATGAATGTATTAACTGCCTTTATTAGATACTGGTGCTTGTTCATTAAAGCATGTGCTGTCATTGGAACAAAGCTTAAGAATATCTTTCCATTCTTGTTTTTTTCCAGCTGCTTGCTTGTAAGAGGTCTCACTTGTCTTTTGGGTTTTGTCATGCTGTTTTCCTCTCTCGTTTGAGAGATTTCTGATCAATATGACAGTTACAGGTGCCTCTACTTACTCTTCAGTGTGTTTTAATTCATTCTTTCTTGAACAGAGAAGGCCAGAACCTTATGAAGTTTTACTGGTACTTTGTGCAACAGTAGTGTTTTCGTTAGAAATACATGAAAGCTTTCTGTGGAGGCATTTGTCTCCATCATTCCCATATTGTTTAACTGGTCCTTGGTTGTCTTGTCATCTAGTACGTGCACAGCTTTCTCTGTCTGCCACTAGGTTCACACTTCATAGAAATTTCTTGTTGGTTCCCTTTAGGTTATCTAATGATTTATATTTAATGTCCTTCATTCTTTATCATCCCAAACACAAAGAGTCATTCCTTCTCTCCGTATAGCCCCCCACATAGTGTTCCAACCTTCAGTTGTGCTGACAAAGCTTCTCAACTTTCCCATGATAAAAAATAAATCAATAGAACAAGCCTACTTGGGCCAAGGACATTACTTGAAAGCTAAGTAAGATCAGTCTCATGACTGATCGTTGAGGACTCGCACAATGAATTACGGAGTTAAATACTGTCTGTCTCAAAAGCGTGCCTTTTATGCGCTTCCTCACCTCATTTGCTCTGTTTAAAGCAGCTAAAACCTCTTCTACAACTTCTTTCAGTTTCATAACCCAGTTTTGTTTTGACATTTATGCAACAAGATGCGCCTGATAAGGCAGAATGTTGGCTGGCTGTGCGCTGTTGTCACAGTAGCAGTTTAGTAATATTTTATCTATAAACACAAATAATATTTACTAATTCTTGTAGATTCTACACACTTGTGAGTTTATATAATTCTGAAATAAGGCTGAACGTTCTGCATTCTCAAAGTCAAATTGAATGAAATTATCCTCAAATTCAGCAGTTATTTTACTTTAAGGCATTGCAATTCAGATGTCAGCTTTTTCTTCCATAATCCGATTCCGCTTGGCTATTAGAATCTCTCAGTACTTACTCTGTTTTATTGCTCTTAGATGAAATAAATTAAGCTGTATCGCTAGAGAAAAGATAATATTCACTGTTATGAATTTGGCATTTACATGAATGAAACATCTTAAATTCCCCCTTCATCTGTTTTAAATTAAGTATGAGATTTAAATCACTTACTCTGATTGAAAGCAAGCACTGGAAATGAAGGGACTGGACCCAGCAAAAAAGCACACAGATTCTGATCAAGGCATTTATTATTGGTGGTGGGAAGCAACAACAATAATGGATTGCATTCATTTAGACAGTAGAAAAACTTGCTATGAGATAGTACAAAGTTCATAGTCTGAGAATGATTTTGAACAGGTGGAAAATTGAGAGTAACAAGCACAGTATTTCAGATTGCTCAGGTGTGATGGTAGCTAGCTCTCGTAAGAAAAGAGGCCTTAGATCAGTGTGGGTTTATGAAAGGTTTCATAAATTTGTATTC
The DNA here is from genome assembly GCA_028565055.1 of Phoeniculus purpureus. Taxonomy (NCBI): domain Eukaryota; kingdom Metazoa; phylum Chordata; class Aves; order Bucerotiformes; family Phoeniculidae; genus Phoeniculus; species Phoeniculus purpureus. The sequence goes on from JAOXOE010000001.1 coordinate 61,734,174, forward strand.
AATTTAGATATTATCTCTCTTAATTTATTAACTAGGGATATCACAGAATCACAGAACATTAGGGATTGGAAGAGACCTTGAAAGATCATCTAGTCCAATGCCCCTACCACCTAGACCGAGTTGCACGTGAACATATCCAGATGGGTTTTAAACATTTCCAGAGAAGGAGACTCCACAACCCCCCTGAGCAGCCCATGCCAGAGCTTCACTGTGAAGAAGTTCCTTCTGATATTTATGTGAAAACTTCCCTGTTCCCACTGACACCCATTGCCCCTTGTCAAGTCATTGGATGACATTGAGAAGAGCCTGGCTCCATCCTCCTGACACCCACCCTTCACATATTTATAAATATTAATGAGGTCACCCCTCTGCTTTTATACTTAATGTTCACCCTAACTTTTAACACTGATTTTTCTCAATATTACCCCTTATTTTGTGTCATTACAGTCTCTCCAATCTTTCTTTATAGGATGAAAAAAGCACATGTAACTAAAACAAATTGTCCTGAAATTGATGTTATATTCAACAGTCTTAATGTACACTAACATTGTCGAGGGTCTTGTTTTCTCCAAAATAAGTTCTTTGGTGATTACTGAAAATATTTTTTTGCAGACTGGCGTCTGTCATTCAGAAATGAGAAAGGAAGACAGCTTCTGTTGTCTTAGTATTATTATGTCCTGTCAATTACAGAATCGCCCAGTTATTGAGGCCGGAAACGACCTGTAAGATCAGGACTTTGATTCAGAATTTTAGATAAATCAGTTACTGATTATATAGTTTTTGGATTCTACATACAATTCCTGTGGCAAGTTTTCTGAATGAAAGCAAATATGTGCAAAATCTGTTTAGCTGCCTCCCCTTCCAACTTGCACATCATTTCTGATGTGCATGGAATAATAAACATTTCTTTTAAACTCTCTTTAACAATCAGTATTCATCATCTTCCTGTGCAGCTCATCTGTACGTTACCACTTTCCAGTGCCTTTCCTGACTATGTAACAGTCTTCAATCCACATTTTCCTGCAACCCCAGTTTTGTCTTACACTGTGAATTATTTTGCTCTTCAATGTAATATAAATATAGGCTGGGAAATGAAGGGATTGAGAGCAGTTATGCACAAAAGGACTTGGCTTTGCTATTGAATGAAAAATTGGACCTGAGCTGGCAATGTGTGCTTGCAGACCAGGAGCCAACTGTATGCTGGGCTGCTGGAGAGTAACCCTGAGGAGAGGGACTTGGGGCTGCTTGTGGATGAGAAGCTCAACATGAGCCGGCAGTGTGCACTTGTGGTCCAGAGGGCAAACCGGATCCTGGGCTGCATCAGAAGTGTGGCCAGCAGGTCGAGGGAAGTGATTCTCCCCCTCTACTGGGCTCTGGTGAGACCCCACCTGGAGTGCTGCATCCAGTTCTGGAGCCCTTATTACAAGAGGGATGTGGACATGCTGGA
>JAOXOE010000001.1:61759673-61775053 GCA_028565055.1 Phoeniculus purpureus
ACTGCCCTGGGCAGTCCATTCCAGGGTCTGATCACCCTTTCCATGAGGAAGGGCTTCCTAACATCCAACCTAACCCTTCCTCCCTTGGTGCAGCTTCAGGCTCTGCCCTCTCCTCCTGTCACTTAATTGCCTGGGAAACGAGCCTGGCCCCCACCTTTCGGCAGCTTCCTGTCAGGTTGTTATAGAGAGGGAGAAGGTCCCCCCTGAGTCTCCTCTTTTCCAGCCTAAACACCCCCAGCTCCCTCAGCCTCTCCCCATCAGACTTCCTCTCCAGTTCCTTCTCCAGCCTCGTTGCTGCTCTGGACCCGCTCCAGCCCCTCAATCTCTTTCTTGAAGTGAGGGGCCCAGAACTGCCCCCAGTACTCAAGGGGAGACCCCCCCTTAGTGCCCAGTATAGGGGGATAATTATGCCCCTGAGTTTGTACATTTTGTGAAGAATTCCTACCAGTATTTCATTTTACTACATGTTATTACAAGAAAATTGTATAGAAAATGGAATTGTTCAAGGCATGAAGTATTTTGGCAAACTGTACCAACAGCTTAACTGATAAAACCATAAAACCAACGTACTGTTGGAATAACCATCAGTGTGTGTTTGCACTGTGGTGTGTTTATACCGCGTGAGGCAGCACTGGGTTAAAATAACTGAGCTGACGGAGTAGAACTGCTACTACTTCTACGGCTACTACGAGCAAAGTTGAACTACTTCCTGTGCTGTTGCTAGTCTTTCCCATATACCAGGTAATTTTGAGCTGATTTATACGGTCATAGGCGCTCTGTAATCCTGAAGTCATTGTGTAGAACAAGATCACAGAATCAGAGAACGGCCAGGGTTGGAAGGGATCTTAAGATCATCTAGTTCCAACCCCCTGCACAGGCAGGGACACCTTCACTAGAGCAGGCTAGTCAGAGCCCCAGCCAACCTGGCCTTCAACACTTCCAGGGTTGGGGCAGCCACAACTTCCTTGGCTTGGGCAACCTGTTCCAGCATCTCACCAGCCTCATAGCAAAGAATTTCTTCCTCGTGTTCAACCTCAATCTCCCCTCTTCATGTCTGGAACCCTTTCCCCTTGTCCTCTTGCTCCACACCCACGTCAAAAGACCTCCCCCAGCTTTTCTGTAGCCCTCTTCAGATATTGGAAAGCTGCTAGAAGGTCCCCTGGGAGCCTTCTCTTCTCCAGGCTGAACAGGTGTCCATCCACAAAGTGGGAGTGGTGGTCACTAAGAATGGCATTCTTCAGATCCAAGGCACTTAGTAGAAACCTAACCTTAGCGGTTTCAGAAGGGAGGGGTAAGTCTCAGACTTCAGCTACTCAAAGGGCGTAAGTTTCAAAGTGGCTCCCCAGTCCGACACGTGCACTTTGCTGTCAGCTCATGCTGGAGCAAGGCGTATCTCTTTCAGAAAAGATGTGATGGAATAAGCAATGTTGTTCCAGACTTCCCACAGGAAAATGGTGATTACAAATAATTCCACTCAAATGAGTGCCTCCAAGCACAGGCTATTAAAACTTACCCACCGAACTAACACACATCCCAGGCGCTCTTGACAGCTTCATGCTTAGAAAGATGGTTTCACTCATGCATTATGCAGATGTGGTTCCATATTATCTGTAAGTCATTGATTTTTCATCTCCAACAAACAGTTCTCTTAAAAAAACCTACTCATACGTGACATGATGTTTCCAGAATTATCTCTCTGGGCATAATTTTAAACCATTAGTATAGGTAAGGTAGGGAGGAGCTTGAGAGCCCTGTGCCGTCATGGAGAAGGTGCCTACAACCCCCTTATGAACAAAACTAGGGTGATGATGAGATGCTTCAGCCAAAAACTGTTGTGCCAGACCTCTCTGTTCCGATGGGGACATCTGCCAAAGCAGGGAATAAGTAAACCAAAAGCGGTACCGGTGCCCTAACTCGTCCTGACTTGGGAAAAATAACAATTAAGGGAAACAGTGAATTAGGAGTTTCTGCCTTGATTTGAGGTCAGGGCTGCCATACTACACTCTTGTATTGCTGTGTATCATCAGTAATGTGGAGTGTGCAAGCCAAATTACTCCCTTAGTGCTCTCCTTAGCCCCACGGCTTTCAAAGCAGGCTCACAGTCACTAGAACTTTTCCGTCCCAAATACAACCGCGGTGCCTTCGGCGCGCCTGTGCAGGCGTGGCTAATTTTAGTTTAATAAACAAAAACACAGGTACGAGTAGAATTTAGGTTACTCTTCCCAAGCTGCCATACTGTACTGCAACGAAAGGACTTGAACAGTTAAGGGAAAGAACCGATTGTAATAAATGCGGAGAAAATACTGTGCAGTAAGAAGATGCCTTTTCTGCGCAGCTTTTGGGGCAGACCCACAGTGTGGATGTTCCGTATTCTGACATTTGAGATGTGCTTAGACAAGTGATACGAAATGAGACGTTTTTCTTGGGACTTAAATGAGAGCTGTTCTTGAGCTGAACTCTGAATGAATAGCAAATTCCCCTTGCAAAATTCTTCATATTCTAAGGTTGTGAACCAGCTACATCCGTGCTTCAGCTATATTTGCTTCCCTCAGTCCTGGAAAGCACTCTGCCTGACACAGGAGTATGTTTTCTTCTCTTTTCATTCCTTTGTGGGGTTTAGACAGAACTTTGTACTCCAGAATTTTTCCTCAGTGCTGAAAACTTGCCTATGCAGCATTATGGAAAATCAGGGCCCTGATTGAAGAGGCTATGAAATTAAGAGTTTAGCTTCAAGCATCCACTTTTTCAAGACGAGCTTCCAATCTAATTTTGTTAATTCTGTGAAAGTGCATACTGCGTGCTTTTCCAAAACTTCACGGTCCCTCTTTTTACTCTGTGTAGAAGAAGAGGGTGCACTTCACAGGAAACCATAATAGAAATCTGATTTTAATAAAAGAAATGAAGATTACATTAGGATATGTTGTTAATCTCTTTCTCCTAGCCTTTTCTCATTTGATTGGCACTTGTTATCCATCTCTTGCTGATACTCTTTCCCTTTATTGTATTTCTTTCCCATATGTGAGTTCTCTATCGGTGATCCCTCTGCATACACAGTGAACAACAAACAGCATCATTTCTAATCCCCTGTCTGATTACTCTGTACATAAAGTCTAGCGTTTCCAACTATAATGTAATTGGATAAATTGATCCATCTTTTCAAGGTCGAAGGCAGGCAGGTTTACATTGGGTGTCTGAGTCAGAGTGCAACTCTTTGCATACTACACTTAAACAATTTTGAACCAAGCAAACTTACGTTTTGTTCAACAACCTCTGCCACAAACCATATCCTCAGTTCAAGAGGGACATAGGTCTGCTTGAGAGGGTCCAGTGGAGGGCCACAAGGATCAATAAGGGACTGGAGCACCTATCTTGTGAGGAGAGACTAAGAGACCTGGGGCTTTTTAGTCTGGAGAGGAAGAGACTGTTAGGGGAGTTAATTACAGTGTATAAATCCATGAGGACTGGTTGTCAAGAAGAAACAGGCAACGTCATGGGTTCAAAACAGAAACAGAAAGGCAGCTGGGTCTTCAGGTGAGGACTCGGATAGAATTTACCAGGCAATGGAGCAGCTTAGACAAAACAAAAGAGGTTTGTTAAATCTATAACTATGTACAGAAAGAAGAAAAAGCCCAAGCAAGTTAAAACTCACAAACCAGAATCCTCCATCATAATGCCATTACATACATGCCGAGAAAAATGAGCAAAGGGTTATGTAAGCAGTCCTTGTCCTCCCACCAGGGCCCCTGGGGCCGGGGACGTGCGTGCAAGCGCACACTTAACGACGCAAGGGGAAGGGTCACCTCTTGCCTTCTCAGCTCTCTCCAATCTGATAAAGATTTAAGAGTTACAAGTCCTTTCAGTTCAATTCTCTCACTTATCAAAACTTCAACTTTCTCAGCAGCAGTGTGACAAACATTGAAGCATTCAACTCCGCTGCCTCTGTTGTAAGTTATGTACATATATACACCCTTTTGCAAATTATCAGTACGCTTGGACTTGGAGTATTGGTTTTCAGTCCCTGACTTCCATTCCTCCTGCCTGCCTCACAGAATCATAGAATCATTAGGGATTGGAAGTTCCTTCTCATATTGATGTGGAACCTCCTATGTTCCTGCTGACACCCATTGCCCTTTGTCCTATCACTAGATGACATTGAGAAGAGCCTGGCTCCATCTGCCTGACACCTAGCCTTCACATATTTATAGACATGAATGAGGTCACTGCTCAGTCTCCTCTAAGCTCAAAAGACCCAGCTCCCTCAGCCTCTCCTCATAAGGGAGGTGCTCCACTTCCTTCATCATCCTCCTTGCTCTACTCTGGACTCCCTCCATCAGCTTCACATCCCTCTCGAACTGAGGGGCCCAGAACTGGACACAACACTCCAGATGTGGTCTCTACCAGTGCAGAGTAGAGGGTGAGAAGAACCTCTCTTGATCTGCTAACCACCAGCATTTTACATCAGGCGACACTACTTATCGATGCTACGCGTACGTGTGTATATAAAAAAGCAATTACAAACCCAAGTGGCATAGCCAGATGCAGAGTATGAGTATTCTTAGAGGATGATGGTTAAGTTTTACCCCTGTTGGAAATGCAGTAGTCAAAACCACACACTACTAGAAGTCCATTAGTCTAACAGACAGCTCTCACTTAAAAAACCTCCTGTTTTCCAGACAATCATCACTCTGTAGTATTTAAAATACCACATTGCCCACATTAGACTTCGGCAACAGTGAGTTTACTCCTCTCTCATTCCATAAGGGGCAAAATGCATCTTCCTGCACAGAGGGAGAGGCTATTCAGAGCAAGATGAGGTGCAAAGCACTGCATGAGGCATCAGTTCAGCTCTGTTGGTTTTGGAGTTGGACTTCTTCATAAGACATCACAGCCAGTCTACTCCATGAAGCATAGAAACATTTCTTGTATTATAATTTGTAAGTAAAGCTAAAGATGTTGCTCGTACCCATGCTGTGTTTCCTCTAAGAAGCAGAAGAACTGCATTTGTTTTAATGCTCATCCACCCAAACTGCCTTTCACTTGGTTGCATAAATTCCCAGGTCAGGAGTTTTGCTGTGAGGAAAGGGTCTATCATTTTTGCCAATGCACTCGTTTTCCTCAGATATCAACACAAGGAAATCCCCGAGAGCTTTGCACACGGTTGTCTGCAGAAGGGTTGTTGCTGCCAAGTTTTCCCAATGTGTCAAATAATCGTTGTATAATTTATAAATGACAACAAAGCAACCAGACCACGTTCGTAAAAGCCCAGTGACACACAATTCAGCCGAATCTGAGGATTAGAATTAATTGTCTCTCTTTGTTCCGAGTCCTAAATCTTAGTAAATGATTCACTGCATGTCATTACAGCTCAATATTTGCATGAAATCACAGTTTAACTGGCATAATTTAACAGCAATTAAAAAGCTATTTAATCGTCATGCAAATTGGCGTGAGGGGCCTTGAGTATGAAGTGTGTCTGTTTGCGGGCGGACGGTTGTATTCTTTCAGACACCTCTTGACATGATCGATAGTGTTCTTTCCACTCATTGAAATGGGAGTGTACAATCGTTCATGCTTTCTCCTACAACGCAGGATGAAGTCCCGCATCACTCTCGAGTACAACTAAACTTTATTTTTTCCTAAAAGTGCGTTTTCTCTGTTGTATTTGTCATTCTCCTGATGCAAACTACAGCAAAGCTAAATAGAAAACCAACATTGAAAAAGCCGGACAAATCTTTCCCATTGCCTGGACCGCACTAATGCCTGGTTTGACCTGCCAAAGTTGACAAGGAAACATGGAGTTGATAAAGTTGGTTTTCATGACCCTTGGATGCCCCTTCCAACTCCTGGTGATCTGTGTGTCTGTGAAAATAAACCCAAGCCTGGATGACTCGTTGTCGTAGCATCTGTAGTTTACCTAAGGTGAAATTGAAGCCAGTTTTAAGACATCGGCTCCAATCCTTCCAGCAATTACACACATGCTTAGTTTTAAGTGCATGAATATTACCAATTACTTCAAGGGGATTAGCGGTCCGCTCCAAGTTGTGCACATATGTGCACATATAAGGGCAGTTAAAGCTCATCCTCCATATTTCCTGAAGTTCCTCATTGCTTTTAACAGTGGGAATTGGTTAAGACCAATGATTATTTAAGTCTCACTGCATGTTTAGTGTGGAAACACAATCATTCCTGTCTTCTGCACATAGAATCATTAGGGATCGGAAGAGACCTCAAAAGATCACCCAGTCCAATCCCTCTGCCACAGCAGGATCACCTAGACCAAGTCACACAGGAACACATCCAGGTAGGTCTTAAATGTCTCCAGTGAAGGAGACTCTCCTGGACAGCCTGTTCCAGTAAATAATAAGAACTGAAGTAATCAGTGTTAGTTTTAGCTTGTTCTCATCTCAGGACTGTTTTCAAGAGTGGCTATAACCATTAACCTCACAGTATTTTTAAAGGAATCATACAATTATAGAATCATCTGGCTGGAAAGGACCTCGGGGATCATCAAATCCAGCCCTAATCTCAATATCTCCATAACCCCTGGACCATGGCCTCAAGTGCTCTAGCTACTTGGTTTTTAAACACCTCCAGGGACAACAACTCCACCACCTCGCTGGGCAGCCTGTTCCAGTGCCCAAACACTCTCAGGAAAGAACTTCTTCCTAAGATCCAATCTAAACCTCCCATGACGCGACTTGAGGCCATTTCCTCTTACCCTGTCATTAGTAATTTGTGAGAAGAGACCAGCACCAGCCTCGCTACAACCTCCATGATGAAGACCAACTCTCACAGAATTACAGAACATTAGGGGTTGGAAGGACCCCAAAAGATCATACAGTCCAATCCCCCTGCAACAGCAGGAACTCCTAGATCAAGTCACACAGGAACATGTCCAGTTAGGTTTTAAATGTTTCTAGAGAAGGAGACTCCACAACCCCTCTGGACAGCCTGTTCCAGTGCTCTGTCACCCTCACTGTGAAGAAGTTCCTTCTCGTATTTATTTGGCACCTCCTATGTTCCAGCTGACATCCGTGATGTTTCACATAATCCTGAAGTTGGCTTAAGAGGCCCAGAAGATCACTCAAAGTTTGAACATTATCTCAGTCAAAACTTTAAGTCTTGCTGGGACGTTGTATAAATCAGGAGAAGCTGCAAAGCAAGCTGAAAGTGTTCCGTGTTCTGCTAACTACTGGCAAAGCCGTCCGTCCGTACTGTGATTTGATGTTGAAAGCTGGGACGATGAAGTTTATTCAACTCAACTTATTGAGTTAGCTGAACTAACTCAAGAGGTCACCTGTTGAATTTACCGCAATCGTCACACCTACATCAAAGGCAACAGTGGAAGACCTTGCACGTGGCCACATCTGTGTTTTTAGAATCATTTTTATGAGCTTATTTTAAGACTACATACAAATGGGTTTTGGAAACAGCGTTACCTGGAAGAAAAATAATTTACTAAGAAGAGGAGATGATATTATTCAGACTTCCCTTAACAATTTCTGCCTTTCCTTCACCCTTTTATTAATTGCTGTCTGAAAAATTATTAGGTGGTAAAGGTCACTGTGGAAGCTGATTTAGAGGCTTGGATGTTTTACAGCTGGTCTTTCAAAGTAACTCAGCACGGCAGCTTCAAACTTGTTGGACATATCTTGATCGTTGTGGGATCCATGAGAAATGGGTCTCTTGTAATTCACCAGCCAGTTCACAGAATTACTGGGGCTGGAAAAGACCTCTGAGATCATCCAGCACAGCCCATGACCCAACATCACCACATTGGCCAGACCAGAGCACCAAGGGCCACAGCCAGTCTGTCCTTAAACACCTCCAGGGATGGGAACTCCACCACCTCCCTGGGCAGTCCATCCCAGGGTCTGATCACCCTTTCAGTGAGGAAGGGCTTCCTAAACATCCAACCTAACCCTCCCTTGGTGCAGCTTCAGGCCCTGCCCTCTCATCCTGTCGTTGGTTGCCTGAGAGAAGAGCCCAAACTCCACCTGACTACCATCTCCCTTCAGGTACTTACAGAGAGGGAGAAGGTCCCCCCTGAGTCTCCCCTTCTCCAGGCTAAACACCCCCAGTTCCCTCATCGTCTCCTCATCAGACTTTCTCTCTAGTCCTTTCCCCAGCCTCGTTGCTCCTTTGGACCCTCTCCAGCCCCTCAATCTCCTTCTTGAAGTGAGTGGCCCAGAACTGGCCTTGGCACTTGAGAGGAGGCCCCCCCAGTGCCCAGTACAGGGGAAGAATTACATCCCTAGTCCTGCTGGCCACACTACTCCTGATCCAAGCCATGATGCCAGTGGCTTTCCAGACCACTTGGGCACCTCGCTGGCTCCTGTTCAGCCAGTTGTCAACCAGGTCTCTCTCTGCCAGGCTGCTCTCCAGCTCCTCATCCCCCAGTCTGTAGCTGCAGGGGGCTCTTGTGGCCAAAATACATGACCCTGCACTTGGCCCTGTTAAACATCATCCCGTTGGCCTCTGCCCATTGTCCTAGCCTGTCCAGATCTCTCTGCAGGTTTCAAAGCCATTTGCACGTTGCCTTAAGTTAGAACTGTATTAATTTGAGTTTACTAGGTGATGCTGCTGTGGCAGGGGGATTGGACTACATGATCTTTCGAGGTCCCTTCCAATCCCTCATGATTCTGTGATTCTGTGGTTCAACATTACGTGATCTCACCCATTTATTATTCTTGTTTAAATTACAAGGATTGGAATGATTTTAATTTTAAAAAAATGATTCCATGGAATTTGATAGTGAAGCATCACCCTCACAGCTTCTATTTGCCAATCCTTGCATTAAGACCAGCACATTTTTTTTTGCTTCAAACTGAGCAACTTTCTCTTAACAAGCTGCCTTCTCTTTCTCTGCAGGACCACCTTCTGCTCCGAGGAATGTGATTTTTAACATTAATGAAACGGCTCTCATGCTGGAGTGGAGCCCCCCGAGTGATACTGGAGGAAGGAAAGATCTCACGTACAGTGTCGTCTGTAAGAAGTGTGGGTCGGATGCCAACCAGTGTGAGATCTGCGGGGGAGGCATCCGTTTCATTCCCCGGCACACGGGTCTCATCAACTCTTCAGTGACGGTGCTTGACTTTGTGTCGCACGTGAACTACACCTTTGAAATAGAGGCGTCTAATGGGGTCTCTGAGCTGAGTTTCTCCCCCAAGCAGTTCACAGCTATCACAGTGACCACGGACCAAGATGGTAAGTCCCAGCACTGCATGTCTGCTGCTGTGCCTGTCCTCTGGGCACTTAGGAGGGGGATTGGTTCGCTTCTTCCAAGTCTGGGTCAGCGAGTTAGGATGTTTTACAGATCGTTAAATGTTTTAAAGTGCTTTTAGTGAGGACTTCCAGGTTTTGCTGATGAGGGCATGAAACGCTGTTGACAGTTGGCCCTTGATCCCACTACCCAGGGCACAAAAACTTGCCTTTCCATTTAAAACTGTGGGCGAGATTTAACTACCTGGGACTAACCGTGCTGGTGGTTCGTCAGAACCAGAGTCTGTTTCTGGGGCTTTTCCAAGCCTTTTCTTACAATTTCACAGGTCATCCATTAAAACTTCACAGTACAAAAGTGAAGGGAATGCTCTCCCTTCAGTGTCCACGTTACACTGTGCTTCACTGTAGGGCACTTCAACATCTGTATGAGACATTCGGTAAGGTACCCTAATGGCTATTTCTGCTTCTTCACCTGTTTGCTTTCGTGTTGAGCTTTTTCTTCCCCCCACTTCACTTCACATAGTCCAAGGGCAACCTTTATGGGAGGCTAAAAGCACTGTATATTATCTATCTTTATTTCTGCAACTTTTTCTTCTTCCATCGTTAGAAATAGTTACTGTGCCAGGAAACAGCATCGTAGGTAACCAACAAAGCAATCTAAGTGGTGGTGTCATCTTCTGGAGAGTGTTACTGTAATGAGAAGGTTATTTCAGAATTACCCCTTGCTGACAATTTTTCCAGAAATGGTTTGCACCTGCTGTGCAGTGACCTTGCAGCTGTAGCTAAAGAGTTTGAACTGGAACTGAACTGGCAAACCTACCATTTTGAGTAGACCTTTGACACTGTGAAGGCATTTATGTGAAAGCATCCTGGGGTGGATCAGAAGGGGGTGGTCAGCAGATCGAGAGAGGTTCTCCTCCCCCTCTGCTCTGCACCAGTGAGACCACATCTGGAGTATTGTGTCCAGTTCTGGGCCCCTCAGTTTAAGAAGGAGCAGCTCTGTGTCCAGCATAGAGCAATGAGGATGATGAAGGAACTGGAACACCTCCCTTATGAGGAAAGGCTGAGGGAGCTGGGTCTCTTGAGCTTGGAGGAAACTGAGGGGTGACCTCATTAATGTCTATAAATATGTGAGGGGTGGGTGTCAGGAAGATGGAGCCAGGCTCTTCTCAATGTCATCTGGTCATAGGACAAGGGGCAATGGGTGTGAGCTGGAACACAGGAGGTTCCATATAAATTTGAGAAGGAACTTCTTCCCAGTGAGGGTGACAGAGCACTGGAACAGGCTGCCCAGGGGGGTTGTGGAGTCTCCTTCACTGGAGATGTTTAAAACCCCTCTGGCCATGTTCTTGTGTGGCTTGGTCTAAGTGATCCTGCTGTGTCATGGAGATTGGACTAGATGATCTTTCGAGGTCCTTTCCACTCCCTAATGATTCTGTGATTTACTAGAAGTACTAACGTTGTCTTCCACTTGTGGGAAGGCCCTGGCTTCTTTAACCGATCAGCCCAGCAAAACTCTGCCTACCTGTGTATCCCGGACAAGTAGATTTGTTGATGAGTAAGTAATGACTTGTTTGCCTTAGGGCATGCAAAATCTAACAACTTGCTGTGGTGATGATGGTGATGATAATGACAATGATGGTACTGCTAATAATATTAATGAAAATGGATTAGAAAAAGCAGGAAAGTGACTCACTCACCATTTTCGTGATGATCGTAACGGAAGAGCTAATTATATGAAGTGCCTAATGGCATACGCCTCGCACTGGGAATTGACTTAAGCCCTGAGGCTGTGGATCATTCGTGAGCACATCCCTTTTGCTCTCTCCTTAAAGGACAAGAGTGTGATGCCAGAAAGCATCCTTTGCGTGCTTACTACTACATATGTTATTACGTGGTACTAAATGCAAGTCACCAAGCATGCACAGGTGGGGGTCACCAGAGATGTGGTTTGTTTTTAACCTGGCTGCCAGCTGTGTGAACAGAGCTCATGATGGGTATTTAATGGTGGGCATTTACAAAGGAGTATGTCTTTCACTGTTGTCTCTTCCTGGTTTAAGGATGTAGGACAGGTTGGATGGGGCCGTGAGTAACCTGCTCTAGTGAAGTTGTCCCTGCCCATGCAGGGGGCTTGAAGGTGAGTGTCAGGAGGATGGAGCCAGGCTCTTCTCAATGTCAACCAGTGATAGAATGACAGGCAATGGGTGTAAGCTGGAACATAGGAGGTTCTATATAAATAGCAGAAGGAACTTCTTCCCAGTGAGGGTGTAAGAGCACTGCAACAGGCTGCCCGGGGGGGTTGTGGAGTCTCCTTCATTAGAGATATTTAAGACCCACCTGGACATGTTCCTGTGTGACTTGGTCTAGGTGGTCCTAGTGTGTCATGGGGATTGGACTGGACGATCTTTTGAGGTCCCTTCCAATCCCTAACGACTGGATCTAGGTGATTCTACTGTATCAGGGTGATTGGACTAGATGATCTTTCAAGGTCCCTTCCAATCCCTAGTGTTTCTATGATTCTATGAACCAGATGATCTTGAAGGTCCCTTCCAACCCTGGCCATTCAATGATTCTATGATTTTCACTGCAGTTTACTCAAAGCAGGTAGAAGACCACTGTTTGGATGATCCGTGATGTAGTGACAGTAAATCTGAGTGTCAGCAGCTTGCGTCCTCTGTAATAGCTCTCACATTACCAAAAAGGCTTCAGAGGATTTAGAGCAGTTTTCCAGTATATCCATCACTTTATTTGGATATAAAAGGGTAGTTTTGCTGGGGAAAGCATTGTAATAAATGAAACAGAGGCAGCTATAAAATGTAGTTAGGAAGATAAAACCGTATTTGAAGGCTTACAACCCGTGTGGCTGTAGAAAATCATAAGCATGGTAACTACATATGTAGAAATGGAAGAGAGGAAGTTAATGTCATGTGTAATAAGGAAGAAAATTAATTCAGTGTTCATTGATGGGAGTTATTGAGAGGCCAGTAAACATTTCTTGTGAGTTAGTTTTAGTCATAAATAAGAAGTGATGCACAGAAAGCTGGGGCATCCATCCTCAGGAAAGGAAACTGTAGAACTGAAGCTTCAGAACATGGCAGAGCTTTTTCTTGAAGTTTATAAATCACATTGAAGTTCTCAGATAAAAATATTGGTGCTATTTTTATTGTAGGCAGCGATTAGTGAGCTGTAGACAGTATGGGTGATCCTGCTGTGGCAGGGGGATTGGACTAGATGATCTTTCACAGTCCCTTCCAATCCTCTGTTTCACTGCTTTACTCTTTCAGTGAAGACGTTTTTCCTACTACCCATTTTAAACCACCTCTGGTGCAACTGGAGGCCATTTCTTGAGGCCTCTCATCTTGTCGCTTGCTACTTCAGAAAACAGACTGAGCCCCACCTTGCTACAACCTTCTTTCAAGTAGTTGTAGAGAGCAGGAATGTCTGCCTTCACCCTTCTTTTCTCTAGGCTAAATACCCTCGGTTCCCTCAGCTGCTCCTCACAGGACTTGTGCTCTAGACCCTTCACCAGTTTCATTGCCCTTCTGTGGACCCCCTCCAGTACCTCAGTGTCCTTGTAGTGAAGGGCTCAGAACTGAACTCAGTATTTCAGGTGCAGCTTCACCAAGGTCAGGAGGACAGACACTTCCCTTGCCTTTGCCAGACAGACTATTTCTGATGCAAACCAGGATGTTTTGGCCTCCTTGGCCACCTTAGCACACTGCTGGCTTATGTACAGTCAGCTGTTCACCAACACCCCATGCCTTTTTCCAGTGGGCATCTTTCCAGCCACTCTTCCCCAAGCCTGAGCCATTGTAGAGGGTTGATGTCACTCAAGTGCAGAACCGAGCACCTTGCTGCACACAGCATGACCAAAACAGGTAAATCTTGATGGGCGCAAAGACTGCATTTAACACTTCTTCTCTTTCCCTGTGTGTCTGACAAGAAAGTTCTTGATCTATGTCATACGTCCACAACGTATTTATCCAACGTTTGTTCTGCTTTTTGGTGTGTAACCTTTTCATACTCACTGTTTTAATCATCGAATCACAGAACATTAGGGATTGGAAGGGACCTCAAAAGATCATCCAGTCCAATCCCCCTGCCACAGCAGGATCACCTAGACCAAGTCCCAATGAATCTTGGGATGGGTCAAGAAAAGTGTGTCCTGCAGATTAAGGGAGGTTCTTCTCCCTCTCTACTCTCCCCTAGTGAGGCCACTTCTGGAGTATTGTGTCCAGTTCTGGGGTCCCTGGTTCAAGAGGGTCAGAGATCTGATTGAGAGAGCCCAAGAAAGGGCTCTAAGGATGATTAAGGGACTGGATCACCTGTCTTAGGAAGAAAGACTGAGAGACCTGAGACTTTTCAGTCTGGAGAATAGAAAGTTACCAGTGGAGTTAATCACTCTTTATAAATCCATGAGGGCTGGATGTCAAGAAGAAAGAGACAATCTTTTCACTTGTGCCCTGTGATAGGACAAGGGGCAGTAAATGTCAGTTGGAGCACAGGACATTCCACCTCAACAGGAGGAAAAACTACTGTAAGGGTGACAGAGCACTGGAACAGGCTGCCCAGGGAGATTGTGCAGTCTCCTTCTCTGGAGACTTTTAAGAACCATCTGGATGCATTCCTGTGTGACCTGCCCTAGATGCTATGCTCCTGTATGAGCTTGACTGCTGTCCAACCCCTAATGATCTCTGTGTCTGTGTAACCTTGCTGCTGGCACTATTTATATGAAAGATTTCAAGAGAGATATCAGCTTGTTGGTTACTAACTAGGGACAGTCTGTAAACGCCCATACCAAATGTGGTGTGAAGATAGTAAGAGGAATTGTACAGAATCACAGAATCATCATGGCTGGAAAGGACCTCCAGGGTCATTGAGTCCAACCTTTATCCTATTATCTAACTAATAGCAGATCCCTAAGCGTCGCGTCCACTCGTTCCCTCCCCCAAAAAAAGTTCATGCATACCCCCTGTTTTAAGTCAATTCTGAAAAACACATATAAAAGATACTTCTAAAAATTCTCCTGAATGAACAAAGCAGCATATTGAAGTCACCGTAGTAATAAGTGCGCATTTCCATTTGGCAAGAAAACCGCAGGGCAAAGATGGTAAATCTCAATTCTCTGACTTGTTCAATAACATTACACTGAGCACTCTCCAGACCTGCCAGGTTGTGAGGTCAGGTCTTTGTGGAGCATTTTCATCACTCAGTTTTTCATCTAGTGGTCACCTCTGTACACTTAGACTACTTTTTGCTGTATGTTTTTTTGTGCATGTGCCTGATGACTACACAAGAATCACAGGTGAAAAACAGCTTTTCAACCCATCTTGATTTATATCTTGAACTTTGTTCAAGAAACAATACGGGGTTTGTTTTTTTTTCTACTGCAGTTATTGATGTTCAGCCACCTCTTTAATGCAGCGAAAGTCAACATGATCCCATTTGCTTTCATTTCTCATTCACCAGTATTGTCCATTAAGCTACTCAGTCTGTGCATAGCTTTAAGGTAAGTTTACCTAAGTTCTGCAGTACAAGTAGAACTAAATGAAATTCTACTCTGAAGGAGGAGGGGAAAGAGGTTAATCAATACTCTAAAGTAGTGTTCCTACAAAATACTTAGCAGTGTGGTCTTTCAGCTTTTATCATAGTTTCTTTCAGCGTGTAACACGCCACCATTTATAACCATCAGCACGGTTTGTGACGTGTGTTTTCAGCGAGTTTCTGATTCCAGTTGTAGTTACTAAGAACCCTTCAAATGCTGCAACAACTGTGTATTTAATAATAATAGATTTTTTTCAATTTGTCGAAGAAATGCTTGTGGAGGAAAACGTTAAACAAATAATGGCAAATAAATTGCTAGGGATATAGCTCTGGGGTAAGAAATATGCCTTTGTTGTGTTTGCTCCTGTTGTAGGAGACAGTAGCTGCAAAGGGCATTCAGCACGTGATTAAGCCCCCTAAGAATGAGATGTTTATTCATTGACTTGGACTAGATGATCTTTCGAGGTCCCTTCCAATCCCTAATGATTCTATGATTCTGTGACTTTAAACAAGAATGTCAAATAATGGGTTGGTCAACAGATCGAGAGAGGTTCTTCTCCCCCTCTACTCTGCACTGGTGAGACCACATCTGGAGTATTGTGTCCAGTTCTGGG
>JAOXOE010000001.1:61786564-61796989 GCA_028565055.1 Phoeniculus purpureus
GGGTGACAGAGCCCTGGCAGGGGCTGCCCAGGGGGGTTGTGGAGTCTCCTTCTCTGGAGACGTTTCAAACCCTCCTGCCATGTTCCTGTGTGACTGGATCTAGGGGATCCTGCTGTGGCAGGGGGGTTGGACTGGATGATCTCTAGAGGTCGCTTCCAATCCCTAATGCTCTGTGGTTTTCTGAAATAATCGGAAGCGTTACAAGAACTCACTTTTATAAAGGATTTTTTTTATAGTATTTGAGACAAGTTTAAAACAACAAACCCCAAAACAACTAACATCCCCCCCAAAAAAGCCCAGTCCACACCCCCAGAGCCACTGGTACTAAAATGTTCCATAGTACCTGCTGATGTTGAACACCTACTTGTCGCTGCCTGTTACTGCTGAGGGATTTCCCTTTGGCTCCCCCGTTGGGACCCGAACATGTTTGTCTCTGGCTTTAGGATGTGAACGTGTTTGTCTCTGGCTTTAAGAGCCAGGAGGTCGGTTGGTGAGGTTAGCATGAAGGTGCCTTTGTCACACCCTTCGCCTCCTTCCCCGCTCCTGCAGCAGTCGATCTGCAGTAGGTGCTGCTTCAGACAGCTCACTGGGGCTTCTTGAAGTGAATGGTCCCAAACGCGTCCTCTCCACTCCACTGCACAGAAGTTCCACCAGATGGTTTTGCCACTTAAAGCTAAAATTAACTCAGAGTTGTTTCTCAGATGGACATCTGGAAGGACGTGTTTGGCACTGATGAGCCTTTCCCTTAGTGCCGGGGAGTGTGTCAGGGGTAGTGGAGCCCGAGGCTTGGCTGCCTGTCATGTTTCTCAATCGTTGCTCATTCCTGGGATCTTTCTGGATGATCCAGCAGATCAAGGGAGGTTCTTCTCCTGCTCTGCTCTGCCCTAGTGAGGCCACATCTGGTGTGTTTGTGGCCAGTTCTTGGCTCCCCAGTTCAAGAGGGACAGAGACCTGATTGAGAGAGTCCATGAGGGCGATGAGGGGACTTGAGCACCAACTTTATGAGGGGAGATTGAGAGAGCTGTGACTGTTCAGCTTGGAGAGGAGAAGGTTACGAGGGGACTTAATCCCTGTCTATAAATCCATGAGGGCTGGGTGTCAAGAAGAAAGAGACAGTCTCTTCTCACTTGCACCCTGGCAAGGGGCAGTGGGGGTCACTTGGGGCACAGGGAGTTCCACCTCAACAGGAGGAAGAACTACGTCCCAGTGAGGGTGACCGAGCACTGGAAGGGGCTGCCCAGGAGGGTTGTGGAGTCTGTTTCTCTGGAGACTTTTCAGACCCACCTTGATGAGTTCCTGTGTGACCTGTCCTAGGTTCTGTGGTCCTGCTTGAGCAGGGGGGTTGGACTTGATGACCCTTGGAGGTCCCTTTGAACCCCTAATGATTTGTGTGTCTGTGAAATCCAGATGGATGGCTGGAACAGAAAGTCAGCTTTGAAGGCAGTGAACAAATGGAGTTAGGGTTAGGGGAACAGGAAGGAAAACCTAAGTTTTAAGAGGCAGAAGAGCAATCCCTGAGTGTGCATGAGCAAGCCAGAGGCACACAGGGAAAAGCTTAAGCTCCACTCACTACCTGCTCTGCTAACTGCCTCCCTTAGAGAACACACTGGGAAAACAAGCAAACCCTGCAGGGAGGGTGAAAGTGAACACTGGGCTGACACTGTCCTCTGCTGGGCCTTTTGATCAGAACAGCCACAGGAGGATTTTGTAGGGTGTGTTGGTCTCTTAGGGGGTTTTTATATCCAGAGAAACTCAGGATAAGGAGCAGGTGCTGTTCTGTTGGGGAGTTAAATCAGCCCTCCTAGCTGCTCGTCTCCTGCACAGCAGCTGAGTGACCCAAGTCAGTGTTGGGCTTTTAGCTGCTGGCGGGCACCGTGGGGTTTGGCACAGTGAAGGGGTCAGGTGAGTGACAGGGGCTGCAACTGCCTGGGGCTGCTTGTGTTCTAATAGCCTGTCCTTTGTACGAACAGGACAAGGAGCAGCATTGGGGTTTGTTCTTCCTGAAACCCACAGTGTCAGCTGGAAACAGCGAAGCACAGGAGGTGATGGGTGTGAGCTGCAGCAGAGGAGGTTCCCCATCAATATGAGAAGGACCTTCTTGGCAGTGAGGGTGCCAGAGCCCTGGAAGGGGCTGCCCAGGGGGCTTGAGGAGTCTCCTTCTCTGGAGACGTTTCAAACCTGCCTGGCCATGATCCTGTGTGACTGGATCTAGGGGATCCTGCTGTGGCAGGGGGACTGGACTGGCTGATCTTTCGAGGTCCCTTCCAATCCCCAATGTTCTGTGATAATTATGAACTATAACACAGATAAATAGTGCAGATAAATCTTAGCTAGATAAATCACAGTAGAGATAAACCTTGAATTAAGAAAAAGATAAATCTTAATTAGGAATAAATGGAGATAAATAGCGCAGATAAATCTGAGATAGAGAAATCACAGCAGAGATAGATCTTAAGGAGGCATTTAGAGTGGAAAGAGCAAAAGAAGAGTTCAAACTACTGAAAAACACTAAACCTAACCTTTATTCTACGTAATAACCTTGAAAAATATTCAGTCTTTTGTCTTCTTTGGCGTTTATCGTGTTTAGTGGATTAAACCAAAGGAAACCACAGTAATTAAGGTAAAGTACAGTAAAATCCTAGACGATTCTTTGCTCTTCTATTTTTTTTTAAGATGTCCATCGAGAAGGTGAGTCTCCTTTTACCTTCTGTTCAGCAGGAAGTCTAGACTTGGCTGTGCTCCCAGTGAAAGAGGAGTGAAAAGAATTCACTTATCAAGGTATTTTGCTGAAACCCATCATTCTTATTGGGTTTCACAATATTTCATTGGACAGATCAAGTGTCACACAGAGACTAGGCAACAAAACACTCCTGCTGATCACCAATTCACATGCATAGTTCATAGAATCACAGAATCATTAGGGACTGGAAGAGACCTCGAAAGATCATCTTTCCTGCCAGAGCAGGACGCCCTAGACCAAGTCACACAGGAACATGGGCAGGTGGGTTTTGATTCTGTTTCTTGTTTGTTCCTATTAGTTTCACTGAAAATCAGGTGAGCGTCATCTTTTTAAGTCCATAAATAAGGAGTTTAATTGGGAATGAGCTCCCATGGCTGGGATGCTCACACACTGACAATGCTCAAGAAAGCAATAAACTTGCAACCATAGAATCACAGATCATTAGGGATCGGAAGGGACCTCAAAAGATCATCCAGTCCAATCCCCCCTGGCACAGCAGGATCCCCTAGACCAAGTAGCACAGGAACACATCCAGGTGGGCTTGAAATGTCTCCAGAGAAGGAGACTCCACAACTCCCCTGGGCAGACCCTTCCAGTGCTCCGTCACCCTCACTGGGAAGAAGGTCCTTCTGCCTATTGAACATGGAGCAAAATCAGGGTGAGTATCTTCAGAGAGATGGAGAGCCTTGATGCACAAAGGCATCGACATGACAGAGTTGGATGCAAGTCGTTATCAGCAGGGTGCCCAGGTGACCAAGAAGGTCAAGGGCATCCTGGACTGGATCAGGAATGGGGTAACCATCATGAGCCAGGAGGTGATGGCGCCCCTGTGCTCTGCACTGGTTAGACTGCACCTTGGGGACTGGGTCCAGTTTTGGGTGCCACGGTATCAGAAGGACATTGAGGGGCTGGAGTAGGGCCAGAGAAGGGCACCGAGGCTGGGGAGAGGGCTGGCAAACTGGACCGTATGGAGAGCGGCTGAGGGAAGTGGGGTTATTTAGTGTAGAGAAGAGGAGGCTGAGGGGAGACCGTCTTGCTCTCTACAGCTACCTCAAAGGAGGCTGTAGTGAGGCTGGTGCCTATTTGTTCTCCCAAATTCCTCATGATAGGACGAGGGGAAATGGCCTCAAGTTGCATCAGGGCTGTTTCTAACAGCACAGATCTCCACAAACCATCTTATAAAAAAATCTGAGGCTTGACCACACGTTCCGAGAGTCTTCTGGAAGTTTACATCTGAATTACAAACCAACATTCCACAGGTGTTAGTGATCGTTGTACCCAGTTAACCATCTACTCAGCTAGAAATAACCTGATTAAATATTAACAATTAATATTTAAGAATTACTAATTAATTCTTAATATTTAATTAATATTTAATTAGGAAGAATTAAATAAGAATTAAATAAATTCTTCACAAGACCATTTGTCTTCACTTTTACAACCACATACCTCGCCTGCTCCCTGGAACAACACTGTGTGATCTGACAACCTGTTCTTGGTGATACGCAGAGCTGCAAGGAGACCTGCAACGGCCACAGATGCAGTTCCTGAAACAAGCAAACAAAGTATTTACTTGGTTGCCCTGGAAATAGTTTCTTAGCATTAGATTTGAAGTAATTCCACAGCATCCTTTGGCTAAGACAAGTGCTTAGGGCTGTAAGAAAAGGTTTAGTGGAACTGGGAGTTCAAGCTACTGCAGAGGCACTGAATTATTGATGGTGGAAAAGATCTCTAAGACCATGAAGCCCAGCCCGGGACTTATGATCGCATCAGCCAGACCAGGGCACTAAGGGTCAACAGCCAGTCTGTCCTTAAACACCTCCACAGACGGTGATATTTTGGCCCTTTTCAGACACAAGGAGCATGAAAGCCCAGGCAGAAGTATTTTGAAAGACTCTAGATACTGAAAATTATGTATGATACACAGATCATTAGGGGTTAGAAGGGACCTCCAGGGATCATCAAGTCGAATGGCCCGTGCTCAAGCAGGATCACAGAACTTAAGACAGGTCACACAGAAACACAGCCAGATGGGTCTTGAAAGATTCCAGAGAAGGAGATTCTCCACAACCCCCCTGGAAAGCCCCTTCCAGTGCTCTGTCACCCTCACAGTAAAGTTCTTCATCATGTTGAGGTGGAACTTCCTGAGCTCCAGCTGACACTCAGTGCCCCTTGTCCTATCACAGGGTGCCAGTGTAAAGAGATGGTCTCTTTCTTCTTGACACCCAGCCCTCATGGATCTATAGACAGGGAATAAATCCCCTCGTAACCTTCCCCTCTCCAAGCTAAAAAGCCCCAGGTCTCTCAGGCTCTCCTCATAAGGCAGATGCTCCAGCCCCCGACCATCCTCATGGCCCTCTGTTGGACTCTCTCAATCAGATGTCTGTCCCTTTTGAACTGAGGAGCCCAGAACTGGACACTACTTTCCAGATGTGGTCTTTTTCTTCAAACACACTTCAAATACAGTGAAGTGCACGACTGAAGTACAACTGTACTGTTCATGGAGAGTTTCTCAGAGCACCAAGGTGAGCCACGAATGTTTACAGAGCAGCCCAGCCAGCCCACAGCACGGCCAGCTCATCTAAGACACCCATCTCTCCTACCATCTCTGGAAGCCCTCAGGACTCCGGTTCACTGTGACATGGGTTCCAGTTTGATGTGATTTAGGGCAATGAAGGGCTGTCGATCAGGATTTTATACTATAACTCTGTTCCTGATAACCACAGCCCTGACCGCAGCTGTCTTCAAGCCATCTGGCTGCTTTAAGGGGAGAATTCTCACTGCTACTGATTTTTTCTTCACAGAAAGTGTGAAATCACAGAACTACAGAATTACTGAGGCTGGAAAAGTCCTCCGAGATCATCCAGCCCAGCCCAGGACCTAACAGCACCACAGCAGACAGACCAGGGCCACAGCCAGGTTGTCCTTCAGCACCTCCAGGGATGAGGACTCCACCACTGCCCCGGGCAGTCCAGTCCAGGCTCTGATGACCCTTCGCCTGAGGAAGGGCTTCCTAACATCCAACCTAACCCTCCCCAGCAGCTTCAGGCCCTGCCCTCTCATCCTGTTGCTGTTTGCCTGGGTCAGAAGAGCCTGACCCCCACATGACTACAACCTCCCTTCAGGGAGTTGGAGAGAAGGAGAAAATCCCCACCAGAGGCTCTCTGCTGCAGGCTAAACACCTCCATTTCCCTCAGCCTCTCCTCATGAGCCTTTCCCTCCAGTCCCTAGCCCTGCTGGCCACATTATTGCTGATCCAAGCCAGGATGCCACTGCCCTTTTGGGCCACTTGGGCATCCTGTTGGCTCCCTGTTCACAGAATCACAGAGCATTAAGGATTGCATGAGACCTCGATCATCCAGTCCAATCTCCCTGTCACAGCAGGATCCCCTAGATCCAGGCACCCAGGAACACGGCCAGGCAGGTTTTAAATGTCTCCGGCAAAGGAGACTCCACAACCCCCCTGGGCAGTCCCTTCCAGTGCTCCATGCACGACCAGCCCTCCAAAAGCACTTGTGTCACCATCTGCACACAGGACATTTGGCCTCAAGTGTCCAGTTTCCCTGAAGCTCTCGCTCTTAACAAGTCTACTTTCTCACAAGCAAGGTGAAGTCTAAAGCTCAGATAATCACCTCTACATATGAACCAGCAATGTGCTCTTGCGGCCAAGAGGGCCAACAGCATCCTGGGGTGGATCAGAAGAGGGGCGGTTAGCAGATTGAGAGATGTTCTTCTCCCCCTCTATTCTGCCCTGGTGAGACTGCATCTGGAGTTTTGTGTCCAGTTCTGGGCCCCTCAGTTAACTAAGAGGGATGTGGAGTTGCTGAAGGGAGTCCAGTGCAGAGCAATGAGGATGATGAAGGAAGTGGAGCACCTCCCTTATGAGGAGAGGCTGAGGGAACTGGGTCTCTTTAGCTTGGAGGAGACTGAGGGGTGACCTCATTAATGTCTATAAATGTTTGAAGGGTGGGTGTCAGGAGGATGGAGCCAGGTTCTTCTCAGTGTCATCTAGTGATAGGATGAGGGGCAATGGGTGTGAGCTGGAACAGAGGAGGTTTCATTTAAATATCAGAAGGAACTTCTTCCCAGTGAGGGTGATGGAGTAGTGGAAGGGGCTGCCCAGGGGGGTTGTGGAGTCTCCTCCTCTAGACATGTTTAAAACCTTCCTGGATGTGTTCCTGTGTGACTTGGTCTAGGTGATCCTGCTGTGTCAGGGGGATTGGACTAGATGATCTTTCAATCCCTTCCAATCCCTAGTGATTCTGTGTTTCTGTGACTCTAGATTCTGTGCTTTTAAGTGAGATGCCTGGTGCTCTCCTTTCAGACCCATCTTCGATGGTGGCACGCACTGAGCACTAACATCGTGTCTCCACATGTCAGTATGTGTGCTTAAAGCTGAAACAGCAGATCAAATTATAGAGAGTCCTTCATTATCATCATTCAAATAGATATGTCACAAGTATTTTAAAAGAAGTGGATGAGATAATCATTGTTTCCAGAAATAAAATTGAACGTGTGGGCAATGAGAAGAATATAAATGGGAAAGTGTAACAGAATAGATTGAAGACATAAAATGTGTTAGGGTTCTGGTGAGAGCAATGAGAAGGGGGCCATGCCTGTGCTCCTGGTGTTTACCTGCATCGATGTATATTGACAGCTGTTGGGAGATGTGTTCCTGAGTGACTTGGTCTAGGTGATCCTGCTGTGGCAGGGGGATTGGACTAGATGGTCTTTCGAGGTCCCTTCCAATCCCTAGTGATTCTATGAGATGCAATAGAAGCCTCTGACTGATGTAGCTGCCCTGATGCAGAAGTCAGTGGTGTTACCCACATATTCTGACTCCCCTTCTCCCTTTGCCTGACATGACTTTTGTCAGGTGGGTTTAAAGTGCTGGCAGAAAACACAGCTTTGCTCCACCTCTAGTGTTGTCCCTTTGCTTTGTGTCCAGAAGTGTGAAGTGCCTCTTGAGTCAAGTCCTTTGCAGTGCATTGGGAGTAGCTGTAGGTGGGAATTGCCTTTGGAATACCAACAGTTCCCTGCTGGAAATGCTGAATTCTCTATCTGCAGTGCATGCAGAAAACAACCTCTTTATGGTTGAAGCTGTTGTATGACTTGATTAAAAAGCATAGGAAGAATTTTAACTGTTTTTATAAGATCTGTTCCAGTAAAACCACTGTTAACTCCACAGAACCTTGGTGACTCTTTCTTTGAATAATCGATTTCTTTTATCAGCCAAAGAACAGGTCGTTTGATTAATGATCATTTTTATCTCTTTAAAAGGATCCTTTCCGACCATTGGGGTGAAGTCCCTTTCCAGATTCCTGAGGGCAGGATTTTTCAATAGCATTATGGCCTCACATCCAGTGTCAGGGGGTGGATCTTTACCCCCCAGCATCTCCTCTGGTAGGTATTCCAGCCTACTCCCCCACATCAGTCTTTCCTTTCACCCTTCGTCCCATCTGTCCTCATATTAGCTGTTGGTCACACAGTGAGATTGATTGTCCCTCTCAATAATGAGCCAAACTGAAAGGAAATGGAGAAGGTCATTTACTTTTCAGGATCTGGCCATTTTCCTGCATCAACGTGTAGGACAAACTTTGAGGGAAACATAAACGTTGGAATGAAGTGGTCAGCCAACACATTGTAAGAGAAGTCCTGGTGCTCCTCAGTCATGGTGCAGCATTTTTGTGTGCACTGGGGAAGCTTAACTTCAAAAATGCCTCCATAAAACCCCAGATTTTTTGCTAGATGATCTTTCGAGGTCCCTCCCAATCCCTAATGTTCTGTGAGTTATCCATCAAAATTCGCATTTCCTTGCTAAAACAACAAAACAAATTTGGAAAGGGAAAGTTTCCTTACGTGTCGATGCACTGCTGAAATCCTTCATGTCCTTGCGTAGTCACAAGGTGTCCCTCGTGGAAACCACCTTAATGCTTTTAGTAACTTCTATCACAGTTTGAACTGCTGCAGTTGTCTTAAAACAAGTCCAAAATCCCCCTTGCTCGTGTTGCCAGCACTGCCTCTGGCGAGGTCTGCAGCAGAGAGAACTCCAAAGCTGAGTGCAGACCACGAATGGGGGCACCCTGACAGGTTAATGGGCTGCTGTCAGCTGCAGGGCTGAGACAGGGAGGAAGGACAGGCTAGAGGCATCCTACCCCAGAAAGGCTGTACGTGTTTTCCATTCCATGCTGGAGCCATTAAGCACCATCTCCCACCAAAGGTATTAAGTGAAGGCTGCAGCTATGTGTCATAATTGTATTTAAAACTGAAGCAAAGTTCAGTTCTGTTCCTGCGTGCTTCGGTGTAAAATTAATCTGTGCGTGAGCTGATGTCACACACGTGTTCTTTCAGGATATCTTCCCTGTGGTGTTCCTTACAGCTTTCCTTAAAGAGGAGAATTTGATTGTGGTAAAAATGAGGAGAAAACTGAACAAATTACGTAATGGCGCTAATTTGTGAAACAAAAGCTGCTACTTCTTTATGCCCCGTCTAGGTGGTCCTGCTGTGGCAGAGGGATTGGACTAGACGATCTTCTGAGGTCCCTTCCAATCCCTAGTGATTCTATGATTCTGTGGTCTAGGTGGTCCTGCTGTGGCAGAGGGATTGGACTAGATGATCTTCTGAGGTCCCTTCCAATCCCTAGTGATTCTATGATAACCTAATGGCTTCACATAGATCTTATGTGCAAGATCTCCATAAAGTTAGCTACATGGAGGGCTTAAAATGCGTTGTTCTGCTGTTGGGGCCATTGGAAACGTAGATTTGTTCCCAATAAGATGTTTTCAGAGTTACTAAAACCTATAACTCAAGCTAAGTGTCAGATTTACTTTAAAATAGTGAGAAAATTTATTCCTACTAAAACCAAAGTGCTTTTGCATCCGTTTTTTCCTGCGAAACTCCCCACAGGTGTTCTAAGAAGTGAAAGGCTAAACTGGAAAGCCTGCTATAAATAAGTATCAGGAAAGCAGCTCGGCAGAGCAATGTGACTGCTGGTTTCCCTTTTCTCTTTCTACTTTGCATTCAGTAGCTGGAGGAGCGTATTTCTTTTACCCCCGCACTGAGACAGCTGATGCTCAGGTTTGTGTAATTTGGTGTCTGCCTTTGCGCTGTGCAGAGGTTCGTTTGTGCAAAAGGCATCCTCATTTAGCCAAATTAAGGATGAATTTATGCTGCTGGCACGGGGCATTACATCTTTCTGCATAAATAGATTGCTGCAAGCGTCGGTGTTTTTTAAGCCTAGGCATAAGTATGCTGATGCAAGAGTGCTTCTGTCTCATAGTTACCTCAAAAATCTGTCACCACCATGCAGCTCTTTCACTAGGAGCCTCCAAGTATCTATTCTAGATTTTTGCAAAAAACCAAGTCCATCTTCGGACAGTAGCTTCCTTTTGATGTAGCTATCAGTTATGTACAAATTACTTAGCTTAGGTTATCTCACCTGTTGGCAGTACAAATTCACATGACTTGGTGGATGCTGTACCAACAGATGGATTCACGTAAGCAGCAAATGCTTTTTCCCAGTGATATCCTTGCATAGAATCATAGAGTCCTTAGGGATTGGAGGGGACCTCAAGAGATCATCCAGTCCAACCCCGCTGCCACAGCAGCATCACCTAGACCAAGTCGCACAGGAACACATCCAGGTGGGTTTTAAACATCTCCAGAGAAGGAGACTCCACAACCCC
>JAOXOE010000001.1:61819754-61839469 GCA_028565055.1 Phoeniculus purpureus
GTCACCCTCACCATGAAGAAGTTCCTTCTCATATTGATGTGGAACCTCCTATGTTTCAGCTTACATCCATTGCCCCTTGTCCTATCACTAGATGACACTGAGCTGAGCCTGGCTCCATCCTCCTGACACCCACTCTTCAAATATTTATAGACATTAATGAGGTTGCCCCTGTGTCTCCTCCAAGCTGAAATGTGTAGAGGCTAGCTGCGTTTCCTGTTTATTCCCTTGTATCGTAGTCGTGTAGGAGAGTAGTTAAAGGAGTGGAAAGGCAGGAAGTAAAAAACTGATAAGAGGTAACATCAGTTCTGACTGTTTATTATTAATCTGTAGAGCTTGCAGCCAGAGAGATCACTGAGGAGAATACTTTTATAAACTTCAATAAAGGGATGGACTTCAATATAGATTAAAATGCTTGTCTCTGAATTAACTGTGAAAGGAGACAAGCAGCCTCATAATTTCTCTTCCCCCAAGGTATAAAGAAGATATGAGCTAATATTTGGTACAGGATATGTATTTTTCTGTTCAAGCGAAAAGTCAATGCAGCAGTGATAAATCTCATCTGCATTTGATTAATCTCCTTTGGTCAGAGGAATATTGATCATTGTGATATATATGTTTATTTTTAAATTCTTGCTTTGGCAGTGTCTTGCAGGTGAGACAACTCACTTTGAGGTGAAGTGGGTTGAGTTATGTGCATGGGAAATACTTGATCTTTTTGATTGGAATTAGCCCTGTTTTTTTTGACCTAGCAGCTCATTACAGAATTAATTACTGCCTATGCTTGGTTTTGATTTACTGTTCAACTAGATGAGAGTAAATCAAGTGAATTGCACTGCAGCCAGCACTAGTCACTGCAGAAAATACAGCGTTTGATAAAATAGCCCAGTGGGTTTTTCGGGACAGTTGTTAATTTTAAAATACGCATTCTTGAGCTCTGTATCAAGAAACAAAACAAAAGAACAAAGCAAGCAGCCACAGCTCCAGAATATTCTACATGCTGAGCCAATATGTAGGAGAAAGAGACCTGGGGGTCCTGGTGGATAGCGGGATGACCATGAGCCAGCAATGTGCTCTTGTGGCCAAGAGGGTGGATCAGAAGGAAGGTGGTTAGCAGATCGATAGAGGTTCTCCTCCCCGCCTCTCAGTTCAAGGAGGACAGGGAACTGCTGGAGAGAGTCCAGCGCAGAGCCACGAAGTGATAAAGGGAGTAGAACACCTCCCTTATGGGGAAAGGCTGAGGGGGCTGGGTCTCTTTAGCTTGGAGAAAAGGAGACTGAGGGGTGACCTCATTAATGCTTATAAATATGTGAAGGGTGAGTGTCAGTAGGATGGAGCCAGGCTCTGCTCAGTGTCTTCTAGTGATAGGTCAAGGGGCAGTGGATGTAAGCTGGAACATAGGAGGTTCCATATAAATATCAGAAGGAACTTCTTCCCAGTGAGGGTGACAGAGGACTGGAAGGGGGCTGCACAGGGGGGTTGTGGAGTCTCCTTCTCTGGAAACGTTTAAAACCTGCCTGGATATGTTCCTGTGCAGCCTGGTCTAGGTGGTCCTGCTGTGGTAGGGGGGATTGGACTAGATGATCTTTTGAGGTCCCTTCCAATCCCTAATGTTCTGTGATCCTGTGATTATCCAGTGCTTCATGTGGTTGAAAGGGTGTCAGCTGTTTTTGAGAAAACTGTTGCATTATGACAGCATGCTAATCAGTATTTTGGCTTTATTCTAGCTCACGATATTTTCACTGGAAGCTGAACCTGTGCGTCATTTTGCTCATCCTAGTCTTCATGGTACCCTTCTACATTGGTTACTTTGTCGTGAGCAACATCAGATTGTGTGAGTGTTTGGTTCATGGCAGAGGGGCTGTTAACTTGAGACTGTGTGTGCAGATGAGAAATAACTTTCCTGATTGAGAGAGAGAGACATGTATTGGTCACTACCCTTGCAGCTCCCTCCTTCCTCTGGCTTTATTGTGGCTAGAAGACACCTAACACTTTAGCATGAACTGTGTATTGACCAGTTAGGAGATAATTTACCTGACTCCAATAAATGTAGCTTTTTTATGGGTTTTAAAAAAGTTAAGCACAGTAACGTTACTGGAATTTATTCCCTTACGATTCTAAGCTGCAATCAAAGCCAGGAATCTTTAGGAAGACTGTAGTGTTCTGCTAGGGGGTAGAAGAAATAAGGCAGAGAAACTCAGTGAATCACTCTTGAGGGAGGAAAGCTCAATAAATTACTTCTTGCTTTTTCTGCTTATTATGATCTGGATGAGGCCACTTCTGTGTGCTAATGGACACTTACCTTGAGCTCTTGATACAGAATCACAGAATCATTAATGTTGGAAGAGACCTCCAAGACAATCAAGTCTAACTGTCAACCCAGAGGCACCACCATGCCCACCAGACCGTGTTTTCAAACTCCACACATTTTTGGAACACCTTCAGGAACAGTGACTCCACCACCTCTCTGGGCAGCTTGTTCCAGTACCCGACCACTCTTTCTGTGAAGACATTTTTCCTGATGTCCGTTCTAAAACTCCCCTGGCACAACTAGAGGCCATTTCCTCTTGTTCTGTTGTTAGTGATTTGGTAGAAAAGACAGTCTCCCACCTCTGTACAACCTCCTTTCAGGTAGTTGTAAAGAGCAGTTAGCTCTCCCCTCAGCTTCCTTTTATCCAGGCCAAAATGCTTCATTTCTTGTAGCTGCTTCTCGTTAGACCTGCCCTGTAGACCCTTCACTAGCCCTGTTGCTTTTGTTTGGACATGCTGTAGCATCTAAATTTCCTTCTTGTACTTCTGTATTAAGCTTAGGCGTGTAGGTGGGGAGTATTACATGTGTGGTTTTGGCATAAAGGTGAAGTTTTTCAAGTTCTTTGTTCAGGGTCATGCAAGAAAGACTCAGCTAAGTGATCCCCTGTTTGCAGGGCAGCCCTGTGGGAAAAAGCCAAAGCAGTGTGTTGCTGCGCATGCAAGCGATGGTCTCTCACTGTTGGTTCTGGAGGAAGTGAAGATGTGCATACTGCTGGCTGTAGCTGTGTCACTTGTCATCTGTTTTGGTTACTTGTGCTCAAAGCAGCCTTTGGACCAATCATAGAATCATTAGGATTGGAAATGACCTCCAGGATCACAAAGTCCAACCATCAGCTCAGCACCACCATGCCGTCTTGAAGTGCCGCATCGACACTTGCTTTGAACATAGCGATTTTTTAAGATAGAAGAAGCCCTAACAGAAGATGTTTTTATAACACTGGTTTTTGTTTCTCTCTGCTAGTGCACAGACAGAAACTGCTTTTTGCCTGTGTTCTGTGGTTGACATTCATGTATTTCTTCTGGAAGTTGGGGGATCCTTTCCCTATCCTCAGCCCAAAGCATGGTGAGTTTCATACTCTCGCCGATTTCTTCTCTCCAAAAAAGAAGCTTTGTTATCTCACTTTGATTTTGGAGCATTACTGTAGTATTTCAGCTCTACATTTGGGACTGGAGAAAGTAGTTCTTGCAACTGAGGTTCTGCTCTGCTTTGAAATCCGCAGTCTAAAGTTTGTCAGAATGACAGAAGTGCGTGGATACATCTGAATTATTTTTCTTCTAATACAAAGGAAAAAGTCTTTAGGGAAGTGAGTCTTAACTGAACCTAGATGATGTTAGAATGCAGTGTACTTTTTGAGGACACAAGAAGCTGATTACAACTTCTATTAACTCGTTTATGTTCTTGTAGATCCTAAAGCTAACTTACTTAAGAAGAGAATTGACAACCAGTCCTTCCTCTGACCTCTTTCAGTCAGAGCATTGTTTATTGTGACTGAAATCAGATCAGTTTAGGTGGCTGTCCGGCTAACAGAACACAGCAGGGTGCCTAAAGACTAGAGTTGTATAAGCTGTGGCCAGCCACACGTCTGGCAGTGCAAGCTGGCTTCAGTACAGCTTCGTATGCTGCCTGAGCCCAGAGGCAGCCCATTTGCATGGTACTAGAGTGCGAGTCAGATGCCAGAGCTACTTATGTGCAGAATTAGCTCTGTGATGCAGTTATGGAGCCAAGAGTATTTATAATGTGAAGATACTGTATGCAGTTGGGGTAGTTTGGGTCCAGCAGAGCTTGTTGGCATGTGGCTACTGGCTACTTCAGGCACCTAAGAAGTGCTGAAGGATTATATAATGGTGTAGACCCTGAGTATTTGCCACCTGGTATTCCTGTGTAACTTATGTTACCCTCATCCCCTGCACTGGAAAACTGTTTGTGTGTTGTTCTCAGCAGGCGAAATTCATTTGATTTGGCTAAAAATTGTGATTATGTCTGTTTGCAAT
Organism: Phoeniculus purpureus; assembly: GCA_028565055.1. Lineage (NCBI taxonomy): Eukaryota > Metazoa > Chordata > Aves > Bucerotiformes > Phoeniculidae > Phoeniculus > Phoeniculus purpureus. The sequence continues at coordinate 61,824,054 of JAOXOE010000001.1, forward strand.
AGCTATTGATCACCTTAATCTTTCTGTTCTCTAGGAAGCTACTTTACTCTGTAGTAACCTGTGACTGAAAAAATTGAAGGATACAAACATGCTGGAGGGTCTGCTTACCCTTTAATCTGTCATCCTAAAACTTTCCTGAGAGACTGGGTGTATCTGAGTTTTGTAGTTGTGTCATTTGCCATACAAATACAAGAGCTAGTGTATAGGTCAGATCCCTCAGCCCAGTCTTGTTTTGCCAAGAAAAATTTTGTTTAGCAGAAGGTACCTGAGTTGGCAGAACATAATAACCCAGTGGGAACTTAGCCATGGGGTTTACGTTGTCCTCTTCAGATCACTGAAAAGGTTCTGTGAAGCTGCGTAACAATTGTGGATTTCCAGATCTAGTAGTGGTGTGTTTTCTATTTTTAAATCTGCTTTACAGGGTAACTCCACTCAAGAGCTGTACAGTGCCTTATTCTGCCAGGTGTAGACATAACCTAGGTTAGAGCAAAGGATTCTAGGGTTTTTCCCCTTCTGTGGCACTGCTGTCCTGCATGTGCAGATATGGCTGCTGCAGTGTGGCAGTGGCCCAATTCAGACAGGTGGGATCCTGTTGAGGTGGCAGGTTTGGCAGGAGGCTGTGCTCAATGAGTCCCTCGCTGCAGTACCTTTCTCAGTGTCCCACCCTGCATGCATGGTGCTGTGCTGCAGCTGGAGAACTGAGCTGGCTAGTGGGGTCCTTTCTGACACCTGCACTGGCATCCTGTGTCACGGGGTACCTGAGTTTGGGAATTCATAGTAGAAGGAAGGTTATGTTTTACTTAGTTGCATGCTAGCATTCTAAAGCGGCTGTTATCTGGGTTGGTGAAACAGTGATTTTATCTGACTTTATCACAAGAGTGGGGTTTCCATGAGTGTTTGGAGAAGCATTGCATTAACCAGTGGAATGTCATGTCGTTTTGAAGGCACCTCTGTTTTAACTGCTGCTGTCTGACAGTGCTAGAGGCAAAAGGCCACTGTATTGTAGCACATTCTCTAGCTCATGTAAATCTCTGTGCAGCTGCACATGACTGGCTGTCTCAGTCTCCCTTTGTCAAGTCTTTTTGCCTTGTTTTCATCATTTATTCCCTTTCTTTGAAGCATGAAATGTGGCTTGGCGCTTGGCCATCTCAGTTTTGCAGTCATGTAAGCTCCAAATGTGCTGTGTGTGGCAGCTGCTCTGTAACCAGCTCCCTAAAAAGTGAGTGGTTTAGTAGCACATGGCACTGTATCCTGACAAGACAGGTTGAGGTCTGTGTATCATATTGGTTGCTGCACAGTCAACATTCATGCTGTATTACATGAAAATACGTTTGAGAGTCCACTTGATGCCCAGGTAGGATGCCTTGGTGGTAGCCATCACCTCAACACTGTGTGTGCGTCCACAAGATGAATGCTGAACAAGCAGGAGCATCACAAGCTTCCTCTGTTGTCGAAACTGTCCTTCAAGCACAACTTGTGTGATCTGGAGGGGTTGTTTGTAATGACAATTGACAGGAACAGGCTTCCTCTCTGTGGTCAGATGGTTTTAGGCCAGTTTGCTGGGACTGACTGGCTTGGTAACTCTAATCTTGGTGACTGCAGAAGCAGCTTTTTGGAGGAGGCCTCCTTTATAGTATCCAGTGGATAATCTGTGTCCCCACCTCAGCTAGGCACTATCACTAATATTTCATTAATTTAAAACTAAGTTCTTGATCGTTAGTCCTCTCCAGATCTCTCTGAAACATCTTCATGGACAGTTTCCCATCCCTGTTTCTAACATGCTTTCTGAGGGAGACAAGAGTCCCTCTTGTTCTTCTGTAGTACCTGTGGTCACTGCAGTAGGAAAACAGTCAGATGTGTTAAGCAGCTCTCTGGATGGGTTATGTTTTGAAGGCACAAGGTGTGGAGCAGAGTGAGGAGAGAACAAGGTTACTGATGCTGTGTTTTCCCTCTCTCAGGAATCCTGTCTATAGAACAGCTCATCAGCCGTGTGGGTGTGATTGGGGTGACACTCATGGCTTTGCTGTCAGGATTTGGTGCTGTCAACTGTCCATACACTTACATGTCCTACTTTCTCAGGTAGGTGCAACCCTCTGTTTACAGTTCTGCTTTTTCTGTGACATTGATTCAGGTTTTCTTCATTAACTTTTTTCCTGGGTCTAGTTATTGCTGTGCCTGCATGCTAGAACCATTTCCAATGATTTAGGTTGGAAAAGACCTTTAAGCTCAGAGTCCAACAACCTAATTGTACCAAGTCACCTCTAAACCATGTCCCTAAGCTCTATATCTACATGACTTTTAAACACGTCCAGGGGTGGCTATTCAGCCGCCTCCCTGGGTAGCCTGTTCCAAGGCCTGATGACCCTGTCAGTGAAGAGTTTTTTTGTAATGCCTAACCTACACTTTCCTACTTGTTATGCCTAACCTACACTCTCCCACTTGTTACTTGTGAGAAGAGACCAATACCTGCCTCTTTTTGAGTAATTACAGACAGCAGTAAAGTCTTCCCTAAGCCTCCCTGTCTTCCTACTGCATAGCCCCAACTCCCTCTGGTATGGGATGGCCTAATTGGGTGACTTACTTTTGCAGGAACGTGACAGATGCAGATATTTTGGCTTTGGAGCGACGACTTCTTCAGACTATGGACATGATTGTTAGCAAGAAAAAGAGGTGAGAAGGCTGCAGTAGCATGAAATGATTTATTTCAAGGATTTCCAGTCAGTATGTTTTAAGATGGTTCTAGAAATTACCAAAATCATTAGTCCTGGCAGGGCTATGTGTTTGGTGGCACAGGTGGCTGAACTGGGCCGAGTTGTGTGATGTTTCATCCTGGCTTGATGCACAGCTTTGCTTTTTCTGCTAGACATGTTCACTAAGTAGAACCTTTTCCTGCTGCAGGGGCACAGATCAGGTTTCCAAGACAAATTGTAGCTCTGCGATGACAGCTTGGCTTCTCTGTCAGATAGGCTCCTTTCCTGAGGATTAAGTGACCCCCTTTAGTCACTGCAGCTGGCTCCCTTACTGCTGACTTCAATACAGAAACCGGCTCATTCATATTGAGTGCTGTCCTGTTCCTTACATGTGTAGTTTCCTGGTCCAAGGTGAAGCAGGTTAGTGAACTGGTGTGGCCACAGCTGTATGTCTTGCAGATGGAAAGGTTTCTATCAGTTAATTTTTGCAGAATTGCAAGATGTCAACGTAGCGTAGTCCACAAGCATGGCATCAAAACTCTGCTTTTGTTGGTTTAGCTTATTCTGTGTTGTACCCCAAGCAAAAAACCCCTACTTTTGGAAACAGCCTAATTCCATTTATATTGAAAAGGTTTCTGTCTGGTGTTACAAAGTACATGTTGCTTGCTTTGGTAGTTGTGCAGAAGAAATGCAGTCACTGTAGTCTCACTGAATTCTTGCAGCAGTCCCTCAAACTTCACTTATGGCTCACTAGTGTTTTAATGGAACTGCTTATGTATGACACTTCTAGTTAGTCTAACCTTGCTCAGTTCGTCACCACTGTGTGCGTTTGTGGGTTTTTGGACCTCTGGGCCAGGAAGAGTGATGTTTGGTGTGTTGGGTTGGCACTGATAGATGTTTAGGTTATGTATTTCCCTCCCATTTTGCCCTCTTTATTCCATCCAGAGTGATTTAGCAGCAGTGCTGGTGGGTGAGTGGAGAGGTTGCTGGGGGGAAGGTTTTGAGGAAACACAGATGCTGTGCGTGAAGTGGGAGGGCAGAGGAGGTTCTGGGAAGAAGAAGGAGTGGAGAAGGGAAGGCCAGGTGCCATTCTGATGCGGTCTGTGTGTTTCCATTTTGGCTCTGTGTTTTGCCTTCGCAGCCTCGGCTGCCGGTATGTCCTGACTCCATGTTGGCTTCGGTTTTCCTCTGAACTCCACTCTGGGACTGCAACCTTCCCTCTGGCCCTAGTTGCTCCAGGGCTGTGCCCCTTTGTGCCTGCCACGCTGGTTCTGCCCCTGGCACTTTGCCGCTGGCCTGGCAGTTATCCAGATTGAGCTTGGTTGTATTGTTTCTTTGTACATTAGTTCTTTCTCCGCTTGTACCTGATTTCCTCTCGTGATCCCTCTTATTTTCCCCCCGTTAAAGTTATAGCATTTAATTCCAGTCACCTAATCTCTTTTATTCTAAATTTCTCCTATTGAAAAAAATCTGCACTGTGGGGGTTCCGCCATTGGCCCTAAAACCAGGACATTGGGGTAGAAGTAAGAATGTCTGGGATTTGTAACTGACTAGTAGTTTCATGCCTTCTTGTGGCAAGGAAATCTTCAAACATAGCAGCTCTCTAACCTTTACAAAAATCCCCATAAAGTATGTTGATGGCTTGGGCATTACACTGAGGTTCGTCTATTTGTGTTTCTTAAAGAAAGCAACAAAGAAACCCCCCAACAAAACTGTGCAGTCTCAGAAGCGTGGAAGAAACAGCAGAAGCTTGAGTTTTGTAGATTTTGGGTTTTTTTTTGCTTTGACAGGGAACAGTGGCTTTGTGTAATGAGGCTGTGCTCATGTAAAACAGCTTAAAAAGCTAGATTTGCGTTGGTCCAAATGCATTCCAAATCGTTTGGCAGAGCATGCAGGAATGGCAGGAGTTCTATAGTGTAGGGTAAATCCTGTCTTTCTAACAATTGTCAGTTAACTTGCAGGCCACCTTTGGAGTGCTACTGATAGCTCAGAGCTTGTACGTGGTTACTTGTAAGGCTTATAAGGCAACAACAGAATATAAAACGTCCTTGTTTTCTCTACTGATCTTGACATTTCTTCTCATATCAACCCATATTCTGACTACCCAAGCCACATACTGACTTCTTTGTCAGTTGGAGGTAGTTGTTGAAAGTTGTTTTCCCCGACGCTTTTTGCACAGGAGTTACTGTTCTCTCCTTCCTGAGTGTGATCAAGTGAAGCCTTATAGCAACTCAGCTCTAAGGTTGGCAGGTTCTTTATACTCATCCTCGTAGAGATGACAGAACTAGGCCTCGGGTTTGAAATGCCCAGGTTCTGTGACACCACTGATTCATTTTGCTTCATGGGAGAGCCAGATCAGCCTGTCTAATATAGATGGATCACATGTCAGCACAGGCAAAGGGTGTGGTGTTTGCCTGTGGATCCTTTCTAAGAAATCTGCAGAACTCCTGATGACTCTGTGGGTACAGAGATCCCTGATTTGCCTTGGTGTAGTTACAGCCTTGATGTAGCTGCATTTTGGCCGCAATGCTGTGGATTGTTCCAGATAGGATGTGCGAATTGGGTGCGAGGCAGAGAGCAAGAACTAAAAATGCAGTTGCTGTATCTGGCAGCTATCAGGATGAATCAAATCATTTTGAGATCTCTGTTATTTGTAGGCTGTGGTCGTGAGCACTTTATGTGTGTCATGTGGTGTGCTCCAGGGGTGTTTCTTTGGCTGGACGTGAAAGAGGAGTGATTTAGTTATTTATTTTTTAATTACACTGCTTATCAACAGCCTTCACGAGGGCTCAGTGCCCAGTGTAGCAATACTGGCTGCAGCCACAAGAAAGGACCGAAACACTGTTGAATCATGGATCTCTTTGACAAGCCTGTGAATAGTTTTCAGCTTTGGAGTGGATAACTGGATCACAAATTTCAATGGGGAGAAATGTGAGGGAATGAGGCCAGAAGCCAGCACTGCTGGGGATTATGCATGTGATGCACATGGGAGTGTGAGGGACAATATGCAGCTGCTGCTGTAGTGTTGGAATTAGCTTTAGGAGTCACGTTCCAATTGCCTGAAGCATCCAGTGGTTGAGTCCAGTAAAGAATTTATGTGCATCTGCTTCATAACAGCTTGTCATGCAGCCCACTAGTGAGTGACAGCATTTCCGAGAGTGCTGCCACATGCCATCCAGCGCTCACGGTTCTGTAGAGAAGGCGGATGTGCAATGATAAAGGAGTTCAGGGAGAGAGAGGAGCGTGAGAAGTCTTCCAATTCCTGAACTTGAGATAGCAAAGTCACGTGTTTTGAGGACCATGACTAATTGTGTGACTCAGAAATACATTTGAATTTTGACTTTTAATTTGGTTTAGATTCCGTTAAGGATTGAAACAGGATCCTGAATTGAAGTCTTGGGAAGTGCCTCCTTGAATCTGGCTTGATGAGATCTGGGCTGTAATCCAGAGCTAATCAAGATAATGCTATGAAGCAAGATTGCTGCTTAGGGCGGGGGAAACAGCGGGGCATCTGTTTGCAGTGAATTTGGTGTGAGTGTCTTCCAAGGAACTGGTTTTTCCGTTGTTTTTTAGTCTTTTTTTAAAAAATGAAAATACTTTCTTGCAAAGGATGTGTGCTTTCTGTTCTCCTAGGATAGCAGTGGCTCACAGGACAATGTTCCAGAGAGGAGAAGTGCATAACAAACCCACTGGCTTCTGGGGAATGATAAAAAGTGTGACAACATCTGTTGCAGGCAGTGAAAGTATCCTTCATCTGCATGTTGGCACCTGCCTCTGGAGGTGGCTCCAGCTTCCCTCTGTTGTGAAAGAGAAGTGTTGGCCAGTTTGAAACACAGACATTTCGACACGTTTCAGCAGTCTACGAAAAGGGCTTAATGTCTCCTGGGAAATAGGTTCTCTAGCACTGTGCTGTCTGACCTTCTGCCCGGCTGTTGGATGCATAGTTTTGCTGTGACACAACTGGGGGTTGCATGCTCAATGTGCTGTTGCATCATCATGGCTGAGGTGCAGAGCACATCGCAGGACAAGGTGGGTGCACCTGTGGAATCACATTGTATATGTCTAACCTGTCACATCACTGACATGGAGGCAACTTACTGTTCTGGTGTGTCCTCTGCTCCTATGACTGAGTTGCACATGTATTTTTGTTGAAATATGCTGCTCTGGGATGGAGAACCTGCAGCATACTTGAGGAGAATGAGCCTGGCTGAGGTGCTGGAGTACCTAGTGTAGAATTGGCTTTCTGGCCATGCTGGAAAGCTGTGAGAAGAAGAAGGGTAGGAAACAAATTTTTTACCATATAAATCATTCTTATGATACAGGCTGGCCACTGGTGCTGCACAGTTCAGCAAAAAGGTGGGTAGAAACAGGTGAGTTGAAATTGTTCTGCCCATGTGAAAAGGGTAGAAGGAATCTGAACGAGGGTCTGTATTTCTCTAACTTGCTCTTAAAGTGTATGGTTTGCATTCCAGGGCTGAGGACTCCTTTCTTTTGTTTCCCACTAGCTGTTAAAAGCAGAATGTGGCTATTTTCCAAGACTTTTCATAACAATCATTAATTTATGAGCTGTGAGTCAGCAGTTTTATGCCACTGTTAGATGCACTTCAGTGGCAGGGAATGCTGATCAAAGTGGGGCAACAGCTCTCTCTGAGAGCTCTGGTTGTATTCTGTGATGTGCTCCCCAGGCAAAGGAATGAAGAGCTGCTTGTGTGACTGCCTAAATACTGTGTCCTGTCTACGCTCTTAGAATGGAATCGTGTGCAGTGTTGCTTCCTGGAGCTGTCTTTGGGTGCCACGATTAACAGGGAGCATTAAGACTGAATCAGGAAAAATGGATCAAAAAAAGCGGCCAAACCATTAGACAGGGCCTTTGGGCTAAAGATGGGGCATGTTTTGTTTTTAATTACAAATTTGTGACGTGTTCTAGCCTTGACTGTGCTGGTTTGCCAGATCTGTCCCTTATCCAGCAAGAAGTGGATGCCCTAGAAGAGCTGAGTCGGCAGCTATTTCTGGAAACTGCTGACTTGCATGCAACAAAGGTACCTAGCAAAGCAACTTCCCAGATGGGTGTTGGGAGACCAGAGTGTTTGAAAGAGATTGTATGTTAGAAGAAACTGAAGAAGTGTTCAGCAGGTCAATGTTGAAATAATGTGGTGTGCTGGAGAAAGGGTCAGTTTCTTTAATCTGGGGCTAGATAGTGGTTTTGTTCCTGTTCAGACACATACTGGAGCATGCCCCATGTCCCTAAAGCCCTTCAGAAAACTTTGAATTAGAGCTTTTGAGTTCAGAAACATTTGAATTAAGAGGTGTAGAAGAGTAGAGCTGTATTTGATACTCTTTGTTCTCCATTGCAATTTTATGTTGTGGAAATGGTACTTCTTGTGTGTGTTCTATTCACCCTCCCTCCTTCTATATTTCTAGGAGAGGATAGAGTACTCCAAAACATTCCAGGGAAAATACTTCAATTTTTTGGGTTACTTTTTCTCCATTTATTGTGTCTGGAAAATCTTCATGGTATGTAAATATTTTAATGGGTTTTTTTATATGGCTTTATGCAAATGTCACACCCTGTATAGTTTATTCTGTACTTGCAGTTCATCCAGTAATGCTCCAGTTTCCTTAAAATCCTGTTTCTGGAAATTCTGAAACAAACTGACTCTTTGTTGAATTAAAGCTGTGGATCTGTAGTTTTATACAAAACGTTAGGCAAGCAACTCTAGCATGTGTGCATTTTGCACCTCCTTAGACAATTCCACCACCCACTGCCCCTTTCCTGGGTGATACAACGTAAGAGTCAGGCATATGTCTCGCTTGTAACTTTGTTTTGCTGTTTGAATGTAAATCCATCTTCCTTGCAGGCAACCATCAATATTGTATTTGACCGTGTGGGGAAGACTGACCCAGTCACAAGAGGAATTGAGATCACTGTAAATTACCTGGGAATCCAGTTTGATGTGAGTTAATGAATTCTTACAGCCTTTTCAGCAGTCTGTTATCTGAGTAAAGCCATACTGTTGATAGTGTAAGAGTGGTACAGGCTGGAGAACATGTCTTTGACTTCTGACTTCCTGAGAAGAAGGGAAAATTGACGATGAATTTTGTTTTTGGACAGATTTTCTCCTGGGATGGTAATGCGGTCCAGACAGAGAGCAGTGATTTCTTATTTCTTGTGGGCAAATGGAAAATTATTAATCAGCTTGCATAGATTAATGCATTTAACTACAGAGTAATTACATTTGCTCACAGAATAGTCATGCAGTCATTACAGCTAGAAAGGACCTCCAGGATCATCAAGTCCAGCCCTCAACCCAACACCTCCCTAACCCCTAGATCATGGCCTCAAGTGCTCTAGCTACTTGTTTTTTAAACACCTCTGGGGATGGTAACTCCACCGCCATCCTGGGCAGCCTGTTCCAGTGCCCAGCGACTCTCTCAGTAAAGAACTTCTTCCCAAGATCCAATCTAAACCTCCCCTGACACAACTTGAGGCCATTTCCTCTCGTCCTATCATTAGTAATGTGGGAGACCAGCACCAGCCTCACTACAGCCTCCTTTTAGGTAGTTGTAGAGAGCAATAAGGTCTACTCTCAGCCTCCTCTTCTCTAGACTAAATAACCCCAGTTCCCTCAGCTGCTCTTCATAGGGCCTGTTTTCCAGACCTCTGCCCAGCCTCGTTGCCCTTTGATGGACCCGCTCTAGCACCTCAGTGTCCTTCTCATACAGTGGCGAGGTTCATGTAGGTATTCTGTCATTTAGACTTTTAAAATATATTCTGATCAGTTCTTTGTGATTGGTGTAATCTAAATACACTTTTCTCATGCGTTTGCCGTAAAAAGTTGTGAATATATTTGGGAAAATGTTATATATTCCTGCCTACAGTGGTTAGTTGTATGATTAGGAAATGCAAAGATCCTGAAGGATTGGCAGCTCTACAGTGTGGTGTAAATGGGGTTAGCGTTCAGAGATTTAACTGTGTTTTCTTGTTGACACAGGTGAAATTCTGGTCTCAGCACATTTCCTTTATTCTTGTTGGAATAATCATTGTAACCTCTATCAGAGGATTGTTAATCACACTTACAAAGGTAAGAGCCAAGACTCTCATGTGGTTTTGGGTAAGGAAAGCTGTTATCAGATCTTTTAAATGTAGATGGGTCAAATACTGTGTAAACGTTTGGTGTGCTTTTATATTTTAAATATCTTAATACTTGGGAGGGAAGAAGGGAGGACAAGTACCTTCTGCAGTATACTTAGCCCAGAGGAGTAGGTAAAGAGACAGAGATGGCATGCTGGATTAGCTAAGCAGGGTCAGGCCTGGTTTGTACTTCGATGGGAGGCAGTCTGGGTACACCACGTGCTGTAGGCTTACCATGCTCCAGCTGGTGCTGTTTGACTTAGATGATCTTTCGAGGTCCCTTCAGACCTGTAACATTCTGTGGTTCTGTTATTTCCCCCTTCAGTATCTGTTATTACTACTGTCAGGAAGAGATGTAGATGTTAAATGCCAGCGTAGGGAGATTCGTGTTTATGACTGCTGGTTTCTGAAAGTAGGGTGCAGGCACCCTTGCATGATGTATGTTTTGTATGCTGAGAAGTATTGAATGGCGTGGTGTGTGCACATCACACTTAGCTGTCTGCTTATTTCTAGTGTTTGATTTTTTTTTTTGCTTCCTAGTTCTTCTATGCCATTTCCAGCAGCAAGTCCTCCAATGTCATTGTTCTGCTCTTAGCACAGATAATGGTGAGTACGTAGAGCCATGGGCACTGAGTACATCTTTGCGTGCATACCTTTTTTTGTGTGTCTGATGGGTTAGGTTTTAGGACCCAGAAAAACTCGTGTATCTCCCAAACCACTCCCCTCTGTGCCCTACAGCAGGAATAGAAAATGTGGAGCCAGGGTACTGGGTGGGGGACTCTAGTGCCGGAAGGACAATCTGGAAGTGGAGGGGATGGCTACAGGAAGTCCTGGACCAGGCACAGAGGAGAGAGGACGCACGGCCCCACACTGATTGTCCTTAGCCTAGCTGCCTTCTCCTGAGACACATCTCTTTCTGTGGTCCTAGCTGAGCTTTTATCAACTGTTGGTGATAAATCAGGAGGGGATTTCGTGCTTGCATTTTTGCCTTAAACCAGTTCTAAGTGCAGCTCTGTTTTCACGAGGGGGAGGAAGGCTGCGGGGGTTTGGGTGCATGGTTGCCACTTGAGTGCTAGCAGAGCGGACCACCGGCAGGGTCCGTGCCAAGCGCCAGATATACACACGGGAAGGGTGTGCGACTAGCCCGCGCCTTTTTCCCTCCCTTCCTTCTCTTCCGGCACAGTGCGGGCAGAGCTGGGTGTGACTGCCCGTAGCTGCCTCCCACTGGCAAGTGGAGGCCAGAATTACAGCCAATTGCCTTTTGTACATAGTTCCCTTACACCATCTCCCTAAATTTCCCTTTTCTTTATTGTGAGAGTTTTTCTGTTGTTGTTGTTTTTCTTTCTTTTAAATTTATTTCATTTTGAATAAACTGTACAACTTATTCTAGTTTTCAAATTCATTTATATTCCCTTCCTGTGCTGGTGGGATGGGAGTCTAACAATCTGTCCTGGAGGGTTCTGCCTTTAACTCTCAAACCAGCACAGTGTGTGTATGTATACGTGCAATGAAAACCTTCTTATGCAGTGAAACAACTGCTTTGTCTCTTTCATAATTTGCAGGGTATGTACTTTGTGTCGTCAGTGCTGCTGATCCGGATGAGTATGCCTCTAGAGTATCGCACTATTATTACAGAAGTCCTGGGAGAGCTCCAGTTCAACTTCTATCATCGTTGGTTTGATGTGATATTCTTAGTTAGTGCCCTGTCCAGTATCCTCTTTCTCTACTTGGCACACAAACAAGCCCCAGAAAAGCATATGGCCCTCTAAGAACTGCACTGCTCTCTGTCCTTTCAACTGCACTGCCACAACTCCTGTGGACAACAAAACTTGAAGAAAGCCAGGACTGTTGTGTATGTTCCAGCAGGGTAACTGGCTCTTTGAACTTCCACACATCACCATCAACCTCTGTGGCTGATTTTGTTAGGGGGCCACAGCTTGAGGGAAAGGAGATGCACTCACTGGATGCGAGGTCGTTCATTGCCAAGGAACAAGAGCACTCCTTGGTGCATCAGTATCTAGGGGCACCAGAGCTTGCATAGTCGGCTGTCCAAGGTAGGACATCCTACTGTTAGAAGAACACCTTCAAGAAAAGACCAAAGAAATGTGACTTCTTTTGAGAATCAATTCAAAATTGGGATTCAAAGGATGGCAGTTCTGGAGTTGGATGTCTGAGTCTGTGGAATTAAATAAGCCTTTGTAATGTCTCATGTAAGAATCATGGTTGTTTTTTGTCAGCTGCAAAGATCTGTCTGGAAGTGAGCTAGAAAGTGGCCACGATTTGCTGCCTGGCAGAAGGCAAGTGGAGGGAACATCACTCCTTTTCTGTCTGGGGTGTGTGCTGATGTGTATCACTAGTACCTCCTATCCTTAGGAGCTAGAGATTAGCTTTCTGTTGCTGACTCTCAGCTTTATTTTCTCTCCCTACGTAAGTGGTTTTGGATTACTTTTTGCCAGAGTTCATTGTGAAGTCAAAGACTACAGATAATGCCTTGTTTATCTGATATATTACAAACTGTAAATGTGGTGTTCCCCGCAAGGTGTTTATTCTTCTGCAGTAGCCCATTTCCACTTGATGTAGTTCAAGGCATACAAGTACATTTTATTCATGTGACTTAAACTTTTAGCTTCCTGTAGCCACTCCCTTAGGCTTTATTTGTTTAAAAGTCGTTCTGAAACATAAATCACAGGTAGTAAGAGTGTTGGTAGCTGGTAAGGGAAGATGGTAAGTAACGTGGGAGGAAAAGAAATAGCCACTCTAAACTATTTATTTCTCTGTTGTCTTTGGTGTACAGCGAGGAGGGAAAGCGTACAGCAGCAGTATTACAGAGCCACTTATGGCACGCAAGACCATGTGGAGTTATTCTAACTACCGTGATTCACAACTGTATGCAGAGGAGAGAGAATAGTGCTTAAGCATCCTGTGTGTTGTGTAGTTATATTAATGTTTGAAAGAAGTCTCCCCAGTGTTAGCAGGAGAAAGGAGCATCATGCACGGTGCGCACTGGCTTATGCCATTTCACAGCAGGCGTACTGCTGTGGGTACAGCATAGATGCCGCAGGTACTGAGCTGATAGACTTGGGTTAAGGGGAGAACTGCCTCTCCTGGGAGACATGGGAGAAATCAGTTGCTTTTTATTAAGAGCTTATCCTTAAAAGGCTAAGATGCTTATGAATCCGTAAGATGTTTCCACCTTCTCCTGCAGGGTACTTGATGATGTACCTCCGTGTACTTCATTAGATACCTCCAGTTGTCTGAGTCCTTATAGGTGTGACTAACTGCCAGCTTTACAAGGCCGAGAGCCAGCGAAGTACAATCACTGTGTTAAACGTGAGTTACACTGACGTGTTTGTTTCAGGCAGCTGCATTTCAGCAAGAAATTGGAGTCCTTTACAGGTCTGGCACTCCTCAGAATGGTCACATTCTGGAAGGTGTAGTAGCAAAGCCTGATTGAAGAGAGAGGATTTGGAAGGCTGGTTTGTTCTTGGCGTAGTTTATCTCCTCACAACTTCGTGTCATCATCACTGTCTGCTCTTGTCGAGGCAGCTGACTGTGAAGAGGAGGATGAGCTTGCCTGCAGAGGAGTAACAAATACGTTCTGATTATTTTTAGTTTGTAAACATGCTCGATGATCTGCAGCGTTATGAAGGGCTCTTACTTTGATCTGCACTAATCATGTCCTCGTTTGGATAGAAGAATGAGCCAACAAATGTGATTTTTTTGTTGTTGAAGTGCTTTTCAGTTATGTTCAGAGAAAAAGATGTTGAATAGAGATTTCTTGTTTAACTCCCATACCTTTGAGTTTGCACACCGGAGTCTTGCTAACTTGGTATCTGCAAAATGCAGCTTGAGGAATGAGAAACTTGGGGAAAAGATTGCAGCTGGGCATTTGTAGAGAAGGCAGAGTCAAGTCAGGACTGATCTTAATATTCCTGGTCTGTCTCTTCTGCTTGATCAGAGAAGAACCATTTAAATACGTAAAGCTGACCACACAGAGGGTTCAAAGAGACTGTTTTGAGAAGTGCCCTCCTGCTTTTCTGACTTCTGTCATGCTTCAGATTCCTTCTAATGGCCTGAGGTGATTCATTTCAAGTCTGCAGGTTTCCTAGAAAATGTTGTCATAACCTATCAGTTGCTCTTCCCTCTACAGTAGGATCTGTTTGGAAATTGTTCACCTGATCTCCCCAAAAGTAGTGTTGGTGGGTTTTGGTACTTTACAAGCACTTTTCCCCCTGCATTTTCAGGACTGTATTGCCTGTTTTACCGTCTTTGTTAAGGTTTACCACGTTTGGACTGACCTGTTCCATAAAATCTTGTTTGTGCATTGTTTCTGTGTGTTAATCTTACATTAAAGATAAGTCACCTGCATTGTGTGGGGTGAGAGGAAGCGTCTACGATAATCAGACCTCGGCTTCCCTTTGAATAACATGAACTGACTTGCTCAGGTTGAAAATCCTATCTCAGGAGTACATGGTAGCTGGGAAGAGTAATTATCCTAGCCCCTCGATGATCCCTCAGCATCTGCTTAATGCAGTATTACTCACCCTTCCCCTTGGTTCAGGTGAATTTCTCTGTGGCTCTGGTGGATGGGCTTCTGTATAAGCAGGAGGTTCAGAAGCGTCATCTGGGACCGGATCTGCCAGAGAGGCTTTGATGGGAATGTTCTGGCTCTGGAAATATTTGAAAGCATCTTTGCTGCACACCAGTAGCGTTAGTCTGTCACCACTCTCCTGGATTCTTGCCACCACTTTGTCATAGGATTCGTTGGTCACATTCTCCCCGTTCACTTCCACCAAAAAGTCGTCATTTTGGACACCTGCTGTGTCAGCTGGCCCGTGCTCTTGGACCTGCAACGGCAAGTTCCAACTGATACAGCGGAGAACTTGGAAGAAGACATTCAAACTACTGGGTAGCTATTGGATTACTGCTTGGGTTATTGCAAAATAAGCGCGGGGAAGGGGTCATATGTGGGGCAGAAATGAGTTTAGGCGAGGCAATGGGCCTAGGCGTAACAAACATTGAACCCATCGGGATGAGATTTAAGATGCATCAGCTTGTCTAGTGTAGCAGAGTCATGAAGGCAGGTGGCAAATCAATGTTGTTACTGTTTGCAGGTCCCTGTCCTCGTAACTTCCTTTTGCAGATTTCTTCGCAGTGAGTGGAACCCCTCTTAAGAAAGCTAAAGGCACAGACTTATTCTGAGACAGCAGAGGTTTGGCTTTTGGCAGCTGTGGAACTCACAGAAGGGGAGGGCTGAGCAACATAAAGATGTCTCTTATAGTTAGGATGTTCTACAGTCAAAAAATATTTTAAAAGTTAGTGTGAACACGGGACATCTCTGGTGAGACCACTCCAGAGTGGTCTGGAACCTTGTGTCCAGTTCTGGCCCCCTCAGTTCGAGAAGGATGCAGAGCTGCTGGGGAGAGTCCAGCGCAGAGCCACAAAGATGATGAAGGGAGCAGAACATCTCCCTTATGAGGAAAGGCTGAGGGAGCTGGGTCTCTTTAGCTTGGAAACAAGGAGACTGAGGGGTGACCTCATTAATGTCTATAAATATGTGAGGGGTGGGTGTCAGGAAGATGGAGCCAGGCTCT
>JAOXOE010000001.1:61841239-61854157 GCA_028565055.1 Phoeniculus purpureus
GTTCCTGTGCGACTTGGTCTAGGTGATCCTGCTGTGGCAGGGGGATTGGACTGGATGATCTTTCGAGGTCCCTTTCAGTCCCAAATGATTCTATGACTCTATGGTTTACTGATTGAAAGCAACAAAAGATATCAGTGGGAAAACCTGAAACCTTTTAAATTTAGCCTAATTTGTGGTCATTCTCTTTCTTTTTTCTTTCCTTAGACAGTAAGAAATGGGTGACTGGAGTTTCTTGGGGAACATTTTAGAGCAGGTGAATGAGCAGTCCACTGTCATCGGGAGAGTTTGGCTCACAGTGCTCTTCATTTTCCGCATCCTGATCCTGGGAACAGCTGCCGAGCTAGTGTGGGGAGATGAACAGTCAGACTTCGTGTGCAACACCCAGCAACCTGGTTGTGAGAACGTCTGCTATGACGAGGCCTTTCCCATCTCCCACATCCGGCTCTGGGTCCTGCAGATCATTTTCGTATCCACGCCTTCGCTAATGTACTTTGGGCATGCGGTGCACCATGTGCGCATGGAGGAGAAGAGGAGAGAGAGGGAGGAAGCTGAGAGGCGTCAGCAAGCTGAGGTGGATGAAGAGAAGCTGCCCCTGGCTCCAAATCAAAACAAAAACAACAACCCTGATGGGACCAAGAAGTTTCGCCTAGAGGGCACCCTCCTAAGAACATACATCTTACACATCATTTTCAAAACACTCTTTGAAGTGGGATTCATAGTAGGTCAGTACTTCCTCTATGGCTTCCGAATTCTTCCCCTTTACCGCTGTGGGCGGTGGCCCTGTCCCAATCTTGTGGACTGTTTTGTCTCCAGGCCCACAGAGAAGACCATCTTTATTATGTTCATGCTGGTGGTCGCTTCCGTGTCCCTCTTCCTCAACCTGGTGGAGATCAGTCACCTGATCCTGAAAAGGATCCGGAAGGCTCTCAGAAGACCAGCAGAGGAACAGGTAGGGGAGGTCCCAGAGAAGCCTCTCCATGCCATCACAGTTGCCACCATCCCAAAAGCCAAAGGCTACAAGCTGCTGGAAGAAGAAAAACCAGTGTCCCACTATTTCCCTCTCACAGAAGTAGGGGTTGAGCCCAGTCCCCTTCCATCAGCTTTCAATGAATTTGAGGAGAAGATTGGGATGGGACCATTGGAAGACCTCTCGAGAGCATTTGATGAGAGGTTGCCATCGTATGCACAAGCAAAGGAACCGGAAGAGGAGAAGGTAAGAGCAGAGGAGGAAGAGGAAGAGGAGGAGCAACTGGGACCTCAGGAAGAGCCAGGGGTGAAGAAAGCAGAGGAGGAGGTGGTGAGCGATGAAGTGGAAGGGTCTTCAGCACCTGCTGAGCTCAGTGCTGATATGAGACCCCTCAGCAGGCTAAGTAAAGCCAGCAGCCGGGCCAGGTCAGATGATTTGACTGTATGAAGGTACAGAATATGGGGAGCAAATGGAAGGGAAAGGGTTGAAGAGAATAGGAGAAAGAGAGAAAGAATCAAAAGTTATTTTTAAGCAAAGTGCTAAAATGGCCATTTCAATATGATTTCCTCTTGAGATTCTCAACTGGAAAGGTACTATCATGGTAACTGTGCCTTATTTTGCCCTGTATGTCCATTTGGAAAGGAATATTTTCCCTGTTTCCACATGCTAGCTCACTCCTTATGGTAATATCTACACTGTATACATAACCAATGTCTTTTAAACCCTAATGTGCAGTGAAACCCAACTGTCACCACTGTGAGCGTATTTACTGGTAGCTTTGTGGTCTACATTTCTCTAGAAACACGGGGAGGATCTGTCTCTGCAGCCAGCAAGGTGCAACACTGATCAGCAGCTGCATCTAGTATTTCTTTGTGTGCTTCCACCCATAGGATGCTGAGCAGATCTCCCCTTTTGCTGCCGACGTGGAATTGCAGTTTTTTAATTCACAAAGTGAATCCTGTGCTTAGCATCAACACACTCCAATGGCACTATTTCCCCTTCTCTAGTGAGAAAAGAACAGCCAAAATTTCCCCAGTTTTACTGTGAATGCAAATCTGAGTTAGGTAAAAATATGTTCCCGTTGTCATAAATATTTCTGCCCTGCCAATGGCACTGACATGAGCAAGGTTAACAGCAGCTCTCTACTAGGATTTAGCAGAAGCCCACAGACTGCTTGCTTGTTCCCAAGAGGGTCACCCAGCCCCAAGTCTATTTCAGAGCACTAGAAAGCATAAACTCCAGCGATACTTTTCTCATGTAGTCTTGTGACTTAAAGATCTGAAATTTGATTTAGCAAAACAAAAGCATGGGAAGGCTTCTGTGAAAGGAGGAAACAGCTACAGCCCCCAGAGCATGAAATCAAATATAAGCCTTCATGGTGTGATCCTGACATGTGCTCAGTTTCTGGAGTTCCCAGACTTACAGGCACTCAGCAAATCTCAGGTAAAGTCCTTAAGGCACCTGTGAACCTAAACCAGGGATCCAGGTAACGATGTGACTGTTTAAACCTCTAAATGCAAAACTAGTTGTTCAAGTTGGAAAAGTCTGATGTGATAATAGTCTTTTGACATCCTTTGTATTTAGTTAGACAGACAGGAGCCATGCAGTGTTCTACTCCTCTATTAAATGCCAAAGTCTCCAGTAAAACGAGGCCTTTCAAAAGGTCTTGACTGAGACCTTTTGTGTCAACAGGTCTGTGCAGAACTCTCAGAGCCTCAGCAGAATCTTTTTTGTTACAGAAGGTAGAAAAGCCTGAGTTTGCAAACACTTAGATGTCTGTGGATTTGTAATTTTAGGACTAAACCAGCACCTTTTGGCTGGGATAGTGCAGCAATGCGTTCAAAAGCTTCAGGTTAAGAGCTATGCCACCCCCAAACTGAGCCTCATGCCAGAAAAGTGCAGGTATGCACTCTCATCTGCTCTGCTCTGCAAACCTCAGATCCTGCCAGCTCAGCAAATTCTTCCTGCTGGGCTGCAGCCCATCCCATTGTTCCCAGGGCAGACTCTAATCCAGGTCAGGAATAAAAGCTCTTTGGCATAATGCACAAAACTCATCCCACCATATGCTGGAAAAGACCCCCAGCAGCCTCCCATTGTGACAGGGCTGACTCCGAGCCCATTGAAGTCAAATGTGTGTCTGAGAGAGCTCTGAGTGGGCTTGGGCTCGCACCTCCAGTGCTGCTGCCCTGCATCCCAGATGAGGCAGCCGCCAGTACAGTCACTTCTGTCACTCGCTCCTCTAACCTGTGTGGTGGAGTTCTCCTGCCTTGCTACACAGCTGCCCTACGCAAGCCTGAAGGCGGCTGACTTCACTGCTGAGTCGATAAGCTGTACATATGTAGAAAGTTTGTAGGGTGCTTTAGGATCCTTCGGCACCATAGCGGTGCTGAGCTTTCTTTGTTGGTTTTTTTATACTATTAATCCTTTTGCTCCTCTTGGGCCTGTGTATTTTCCCAAGGTTTGCAGCCCGAGGTCAAAATCTTTGCTCCCCAGACAAAGGCTGTTAGGTTGTTCTTCCTTGTGAACGAAGACTGGAAGACACCTCCTCAGTTTGGGGAAAAATATGTCAAAGCAGCACATGTGAAGGAACACACAAAGAGATTGAATCTAGAGGCTGCCACTTATCCACTCTCTTAGTACAGAAACAGGAGAACAGTTAACACAAGTGAAAGGCAACTGAGGAAAGAGAATGTTTTTCAGCAGGAAATGGTCCTCTGTGCCCTGTACTCTGCTGGAACCCAAGCGAGGGTAAAGATCTGGTTGAACAGCCAAATCACCACACTTACATGAGGTGGGATTCACTACATGTTATTTTCTTCACAGGAAGATAGAAGAGAGTTTTAATGGTTCTGGTCATAAACCAGCCCATTTGTTGAAGGCTGTTGGAAACACACTTTCCTGTAGTTTAAAAATAACTAACTAAATGTGCCAGTAATTGTTCAGTATGAGGGAACTTCCACCTTCTTCACAGCATCTGACCCTTCCAGATACCAATGGACTAGATGAATTCCCCATGCCCCCTGTTGTTTAGTTCTAATTGCTTGTTAAGTCCTTTTACATACAGAGGATTTTAATAACCATCACTGTTCCTGACCTCTGACACGCGTAGCTTCATTAGATCACCGGACTAATTAAGATGAGTGCTTATTCATCAGAGGTGTGTGATGCACAATAAGGCTGTTAGGCAGTCCAGTCTTTAACCATCAGATGTTGAGTGTGTGATTCTTTTTCACTGGAGTGCCTCAGTAAAGCGGACTACGCGCGGCGCGCTCAATGGACACTGCAGTTCTTTCACAGCTGCTGCAGGAAGCTCCGATCCTCCTCCAGGTCACAACAGCACAATGAAACAAGATGACGTTTTTCTCCTGCATCCAGTCAACCACGCGTTGACTTTTTCTTTTCAAGCCAGTTTTCCAGTACCTTGCCAGACTGCCAGTGAAGCTGTAGCCATCAAGAATGAGCCGCGGCATCAAGACAGCGCTTCTCGGCAAACTGGGCAAGGAACTAACAGTCTGGTCTTCTGGCATTCAGCCTCATCTCTGCAATGAAATCACTGCGGGACTGTCAGCGAGTCATTCTTCCTTCTCATGCAGCTGGGAATACTTTTCTACCTCACAAAGACAACGTGAGGCTCGATATATTGTGTTAGTTATAGAACGGGAGGTCCTTGGATGGAAGGCCCTACAGATGAGCAAAGGATTACTGCTACTTCTGGATGTGACAGCACACAAACGTGTTTTATTCCCTCTTAATGAGACAAAATTGGCCATTTATTCAAGAAACTCCTAGTGAAGTTGCTAACAGCCTCAGAGCTTTGGATTCAGTGTATGATTCTACTGGAAAAATAATCTAGCAAAACACAGACACAAATGCAAACGATAGGGAAAGTTATCTCTTCTTGGGAAGGGGGAAACCTCTGGATGGTGAGAGCCATGCCTGAATCATTTAAGGGTGTGTTCATCACCCCCTTGGCTCCCCATGCAAATAAACTACTAACCAGCTCTCTGCAAGGAGCATAAGGTGCAAAGTGTCAAAGTCACCAAAGGTGGTGAAAGTAGAAAAGAAAGGTAGTGTCTTAGCTTACAATAGCATGTGGGAGTTGGTGTTCTCTAGTGTCTAGAGCAGTGGACCTAGGATAATAATCTTAGATTTATTTCCAGCTCTGCTTCTGACTTGCTGTGATAATCACTTTACCTCTTGGTGCCTGTTTTCTCCACCTGTAAAATGGGTGTAAGAATTTCCACCTACCTCACAGGGATGTTGTGAGGCTTCCTTAATTCTGTTTGTAAAGTAGGAATGATCTGATGAAAAGCACTGCTGAAACGCATGGTATCCTTCTTATTTCCTGGAAAAACTGCTATCTTGGTTAAAACCCGACTCCTTGACCAGAAGGGTAGTAGTTTGAGAGCATGAACGCTCCACATCAGCGCAGACATGCATTTGCTATGAGTGAGGAAGACTCCACTGATTCCCCCACCATGCTCTCCCACCTTTGCCTTGGCCTGGCTGTATGAAGCAGTGGTGACAGTGTGGTTACACGGACCCCTCTTTCCCACCCCCAGCATCCCTCCTGGAGCAGCGTTTACGGTTAAATAACACAGGTTCTGGAGGAGTGCGCAGCCTGGTGGAGCTCTAACGATTTAAGGGCCTTGCGTGGCATGTGGGAAAGGGTTGTGCAGAGTAGTGCTGGGCTTATGTTTTAAACCACTCAGTGCAAACTCCAAGTAAATTTTCCAGGGTCTTCATGAGAAGAGTTCACAATTGTTTACAGCACACAATAACACACACCTCTCTTCATGAATGCAACCCCACAAGTTACCAAGTGAGACCCACTCTCTGAGCGAGAGAGAGATCAACAGTCTCTTAGCACCGAAACACTGAAGTGCAGATTCCTCTGCCTGGAGAAGGGGAGAGGTTTGGGGGGTTCTCTTCTTTCTAGGTCTGCATGAGCATGAAATCTACTTACTGAGAGAGGCAAGTCCAGCCTCTCCTCTGCCGCTCAGTAACTCACTGACTGTGCAGGTTTTCGTTTAAAGAGCAGCTGTGTCACACAATACTGAAACAAAAAGTGGCAGTTTGCTGTTTTGTATGGAAAATAGCTTTTCAGGCTGACAACTGAAAGTAATCCTAGCCCAGGCGTAGTAGTTTTGTTCAGTAAAGACAGGAACATCCATGAGAACCAGACTAAAGCCTTCCTGTAAGCCTGAGGCGGTTGCGATAAAGCCGTCTACAGTGCCAGATTTGCTGAGGGCCAGGGTCAGACAAGCGTTCCAAAATCACGGGACTCATCTAAGCATAGTCTTTTTTTCCCCTCCAAAGATGATACTACCATCTCTTCGGCTCTGCGTGCGCTACGCCTCTTAACGTGGCTCAGGAAAGGCTTCTGGCCAACACCAAATGTGCTTATGGAATTGAGTAGTAACCATGGCAAATAAACGCGTGTTGACTTGTCAAGACGTAGCCTGGCACACAGTCCTTTCCTTGCAATTAGCTTGGCATGCACCTATCTCAGTAGAACTGGCAAGACTCATGACTCTCTGAATGACTCCCACCTGCACAGGATGAAGACTGACTGTTTCCCATTGAGCACCTGGCCTGACTTTGAGGTTTGCCCTGCATTGAGCTGAAGGTGGACCAGCTGGTCCTCTCCAGCCTGAACTATCCATCCCATGGGAGACTGAAATTTCAGTGCTCTGTGATGGAGTAACAGGTGCAGGACACTTTCTGCCTCGCTGGGGTGTTCTGGTAAAGCTTGCTTAAACTGTCCCAGCAGGTAGCACCAACTCACCAGGCACCACAGCAGAGACTGGCTGATGATGTTTGGAAGCTAGGAAAGCTGCTCAAGACCAGAACCATGTGTTGTGTAACTGTTTTGGAAAGAGAATTATCAATAAATTAATTTAAAAAGAGTGTGCCTGTCAATAGAGGAAATCAGGGAAATACAAGGAGCTTAGGTCTGTCCAGCTCCCTTTAATTTTGGTGTCAACTATGCCCCTAAATCCACCTGAAAGTGCAGAGGATGGCAATTCAATGTTCTGCAAACAAAAACTCAATGTATTTTAAAGCTTGCTGATCAGAGGTGAGGCAGAACTGAATAGAAATGGTGACTACTGAGCATTTGGGGGAAAAAAACCAACCCACAACTCAAAGACTGTTAGCCCTTGCTTTGCTAGATCCAACCTGACACAGTAAAAGCTAAATAAGCATTTATTGGTTTCTGTGGAGGAAAAGCTTTACTGCTTACAAAAGTTATAGAGTGGCCTTCTGAAAAACTTTAAGGCCAATACAGCAAAGGATTTGTGGTGAAACAGAGAAATTGGCTCTTATGGTGTTTTCCTGAAGTGCAGGGGAGTGTTGGATTGAAGGATGTTTTGGGTCAGAAAACCCAGGTACAAGTGTGCATACCCAGCCTCCTCATTGTAGGCAGTTGTGGGGCAGAGGCCATGCAGGAGGGCAGCAGGGTGTCCCAGGCTACAAAGGCCAAAACAAAGAAGCCTGCAATCTCATCAGCCGAGTACCTCACTGTAGAGATGGGGCAAGCCAACCTGAGACGCGAGTTAAACCCAGCCTGTTACCAAATCCAGTGTTGCAAGAAGGTCAGCAAATTTAAAATAATATAACTTTCATGTGCTGATTCCTATTTTTACCTGGTAGAATCAAGAACCAGAAGTAGCACGGGCAAAGCATTTTTTCCCAGTCCTTCTACCTAAGTACATGAAGAATTACTGGGACACAAATGTTCAGGTAAGTTTCTCAGTACATATGCTAGTTCAAAGAAAGGAATTATTCCATAAATGAATTAATCTATTGCCAGTGAGTATAATAATCCAAACTCACCAGAAATAAATGCAAAATAAAATCAGAAATCAGAATGATGCTGGATTACTCCCAGCTTCAGAGCTCCTGTTTAGGAAAACTTCCGGAGAGAAGAGAAAAGAAAATCGATGGCTGTCTGCCAGCAGAGCCTATTTATCATGAATGTGCCCCTTGGCACCTTCTGGAAACCTGTGCTATTTCTAAATATATTCTTGGCCAACGAGCTCCTCTAATTCAATATGCTCCACCTTTCCTCTTTATTTGAAAGCCTTGTCTTTAGTTCCCTCTACAAACCAAACATAAAACAGCCACATCCACATCCTAATGTTTGGAAGAATAAAATATGGAACTGAACGAAAACCTGTCAATGTACTGACCAGCCCTTCTTCCTCATGCACTGCCTCTCCTCCTTGGCCCCCTGCAGCTCTGTGGTGGTCAATGGAACTGCCAGCCTCTCCCAGCTGAGAAGCTGCCATTGTACCCGTGGTGTGCACGGAGCCTTCTCCCCACACAAGCACAGCAGTGGCTACATAAGGAGGAGCAACATGGAATGAATTTCCCATTCGCTATTTACATGTTTCTCTTACTTAAAGGAGAAGACTTGGGCCTGAGGGGTGGATCTGAATTTTTCCATTAGGAATGATCTTCTTCCCTCTGTATTTCTCGCAAGGCTCAGGGATCGGTAATTTACAGCTAAGCAGAGGCATGTTTCCAGCCTATTTATAAACACATGCAAAGAAGAAGGTTTGAAGAGCTGTGACTACATGCTGCCTTGTTTTTTAATCTTGTGTGGAAAGTTGAGCATTGCCAAGGTATAACACACAAGGTCAGAATTCGGCTTTGTACAATCTATTTTAAAAAGGATTTCCTGTTAACTTCCGTCTTGAAAGAGCAACCTACACCTAACCTCACCCCACAACCTATCACCACAGAACAAACCAACCACACATCCCTCCAAACCCGGGAATCTCACCGCTTTGGGAAAGATCAGTTTCTAAGCAGCAGATGCACAAAGTAAGAACAGGAGAGTCCTGATTGCATCTCTTAATTGATTGTCAGCAACACCATAAGCTTCGAGGAAAAAGGCCTCAGATCAGATAATGGTAATCTGCTCCCTCACTTCATTTCCCTATGAAAGCTGAATGTTTTTTCTCTTTGCAATGCTGTAGACAAGGAGACAAATTTCCAGCCAAGATGACTGACAGCAAGACAGAAAGCCGAACAACCAAAGAGACTGGGGGGACTAATCTGGTGACTTGGTACAACCCGACATAGATTTGTTTTCCTAGTGGAATTAGTTGTAATGAATAAAGGTTCCTGATTTTCAATCAGCAGGGGCTCTGTGCTTTGTTAAACTACCCACAGACCTCACTTGCTTCTTTCTCTTCCCAGATAATTTATTATTCCAAATATGGAGAGCTTTGAGTGACAAAGGTTAGATGTGTTTTTAAAAGGAAAAAAGAGATACTGACAACATTAAGTTCAAGCTGATGATTTGATCTCACACTGACAGGCATCAGGAGATGCCACAGAATCATAGGACTCTTTAGGTCAGAAAAGAACTTTAAGAGCATCAGGTCCAACCATTAACCTAACTGTACCAAGCCCACCGCTAAAACATGTCCCTAAGCTCTGTATCGGCACGATTGTTAATTACGGTGGTGATTCAGCCACCTCCCTGGGTAGCTTGTGAGAAGCACAAACTGGGCCCAGACCCAAAACCCCTCAGGTGGTGTCACAAGGCCTGGACACCTCCTTCCCTTCTGGCCCAACTCCTGGATACTGCAAGGCCTGAAGGGCATCCCCAGCCCAGTTTGGGGCACAGAGGATGGAAAGGGGTCCATGTGGAAGATAGTTGAGATAGATCTCCCCTTTAGACTTGATATTAGGAACATTTTTTTCACAGCAAGGGTGGTCAGGCACTGGAATGGGCTTCCCAGGGAGGTGCCATCATCAAGCCATCACCCCTCATCCTATCGCTCTTGTGAACGGCTCTTCCCGAGCCTTCTGACAGGCCCCCTTCAGGAATGTAGATGCCATTAACAGAGACACGAATTCCTCGTGTGGGCTCGCAGTGCGGCTGGACTGGACAACCCCCCCGGTCAGTTCGAGCCGAGCCGGTTCACTGCGGGAGCACCGCAGCGCTCAGCCCGCGCCGCACTCCGTTACCCCGCGACTTCTGCGTAGGGAGCAAGAGAGCGGTGATGCGGCTCCACAGCCGACAGCAGACACCGGTGCGCAGGCGGAGCCTCCTCTCTCGCCCCGCCCCGGCTCCGCCCTGCCCTCGACGTGGGGTGGGCGGGAACCCGTGCGCCTGCGCGCTGCAGCGGCCGGTGCGAGCGCGGGGTGGCCGCCATGAGCTTCCTCATCGATTCCAGCATCATGGTCACCTCCCAGGTACCGCTGCCGCCGCTCCCCGCCCCGCAGGGGTGAAGGGGAGGGAATGGGGCGCGGTGGGGGGGGGCGCCACAGCGAGGCGAGTCCAGCCCCTGCTTGGCTCACCCGGCGCCCCCTCCGCCAGCGGCCCCTGGGAGCGCGGGGTGCGGGCACGGTGAGGCGGGAGGCCGCGCAGCCAACTCCGGCGCTGCCGTCGCTCTCCCCGGGTCTCCTCGGACCCTTCGTCCAGCAGCAAAAGTGCAGAGGACCCCAAGCCTCGTCGCAGCGAGTCTGGGGGTGTCGGGCCGCTGTTCTGTGTCGTTATGACCGCCTGCCCGCCCGCCCTTCTCTATCGCCTGAGCGCCGGTGACAGCGGAGGGTGGGATGAGCCGTGTGCGGGTTCGGGTTGAGGCCCCACGGATCACCGAGCCCGCAGCAGCCGTGTGAGAAGAACCAGTAACAGAGGTTGTGGGGAATAGAGCTTTTCTTGTAAGGCATCATCGCTCCTATAAGTTAAACTTTTGGTCAGGAGCGGACAGGCGCGTTCGTCTTGCTGTTACCTGTTTAGCCCTTCCTTTGTTTCTGGTACTTTTCGAGAAGGCTGGTAATCGTAGGTACTTTGAACCAGAGATTCATGAGGGATTGGAAGGGACCTCGAAAACTTAAGCCTGATGGGCTCTTGTGGGTCACTTCCAACTGGAATAGTCTGTTCAGGTGTGCTACCCCTAGTTTGCCCCCCAGGAGTTTACTTGTTTACGGCTTTGGAAGTTTTTTCCGTTATCTACTTCAAGGGATTTTAAAAGACACCAGTCTTAAATGCCTCCTCCATCGAGCTGTGATCCAGTACTTCCCTTCAGCTTTTTCTTTGTGTTGTCATCTTTCAGTTAGCTTTTGTTTGACACCCACTGAGCTTGCCTAGGAGCCCTTTTAAACCTTTTCAAGTCATCCTGTCTTTATCATTAGGAAGTGAGTTGTGGTCTTAACAAACTTGAAAGTGCCCTGTTTATTTGTGGGAGGAACCTGTCTCCTTCATGAGCCTCGTTTGCTAGCAGTTTTATCATGTTGTGTTCTCTGACTTTTCTACTCACTGCTCTGCTCCTTTCTCAGTAAGCATCTGAGTACCCTTCTGTCTGCCTCTCTTGGCTGCTGAGGTGATCCAGCTGTTTTCTCCAGCCTAAAGGGGAAGATCCTGCTCTCTCTTCATCTCTGCTATGCTGCAAAGTCATACTCACTGATTTCTGCTCTCTCCACTATTTGGTTAAATTAGTTTAACTGGGTCACAGGGGACTGATAAGCTTTCAAGCTGGTGTGAAAGTTTTGCTCTCTAATGAGGAGGGATGAGCTGGGGAAATACAACCCTTCCCCTGTCAGCAGTAGTTGGTGTCTTAAACAGACTCTGCACAACTTGGTAGTTTTCGACACAGTGTTCAGGACAGCTTTTGACCATTTCTTGAAAGTACAGTATCCTACTTCATAATGTGTTGTTTTTTGCTGCTCCTGATATGCTTTGTAACTGTCAGCCACTTGAATATAGCTTGGATAGTGTTAGCAGTTCACCCAGAACAAAATCTTTACCATTATTAGCTTTTGATCTTATCAAAATTATATTGAATGTCTTGAGATTTGTCTTTTTGCTTGTACTGACTTTCAGTCTTATGAGGAATAGATGGGGCTACTCATGGAAGGCCTGATAACAGTCTCCTTTTACTTTCTGAAGATGGATAATTACAGTTTTGACTGTGTTGCTTAATTGGTTATATGTGAGACAGCTGTGACATTGTTTTTGTCTTCAGCGAGTATGTTGAAACTTAACTACATTTTGTGAAGTGCTCTGGGAACTACTGAAATGCAAAGCATTATCAGCTTGTCCTGCTTCACCTACTTTGGCCATGTAGACCTTGTCCATACAGATATTTGCAGCTCCAGAGGTGTTCACCACTGCCTTTTCCCTGCTTTAGAGGTACTTTTAACATCTTTCACCCACATCGTATCAGCATGTAACCAGATTTAATTTAAAGACCTCTCCAGAAAAATCAAATATGCTTCTAGTCTTACAGAAGCAGCAGATACTTTTATAAAATTTACTCATCCCTGGAAGACGTGTATGTTTTGGACATCCAGGTGTTTGCATCCATTACTGTGTTTCTGGTGTGAACTAGAAGTTTTAATTCTGTAGATGAGTGAAACATGAAACAACAGTGCAAATGATTATGGCAGGCCAGGAAGTGAGGAGTTCTGAGAATTGAGAATACAGAACAGGGCTATTTTGACTGACTCTTCCTTCAGGTCATAGCATTTTGTGTCTGCTACGCTTGAATATTTAAAATATTGAGTGTATCTAAAATGGGCCAACGTTAATGGCATGAGCTTCAACAAGGCCAAGTGCCAAGTTCTGCGCTTGGGCTGCAACAACCCTCTGCAATGCTACAGGCTTGGAGAGGTGTAGCTGGAGAGCCATCTGCAGAGAGGGACCTGGGGGTTCTAATTGACAGGAAGATTAATATGAGCCAGCAGTGTGCCCAGGTGGCCAAGAAGGCCAGTGGGATCCTGGCTTGTCTTAGAAATAGCAGGAGTAAGGTAGGTTATTGTTCCCTGTATTCGGCACTGGTGAGGCCACATCTTGAGTATTGTGTCCAGTTTTGGGCACCCCAATACAGGAGAGGTGTGGACGTGCTGGAACAGGTGCAGAGGAGGGCAACTAAGCTGGTGAAGGGCCTGGAGAATAAGTCTTATGAGGAAAGACTGAAAGAGCTGGGGCT
>JAOXOE010000001.1:61871891-61882459 GCA_028565055.1 Phoeniculus purpureus
ACACCCACCTTTCACATATTTATCAACATTAATGAGGTCACCCCTCAGTCTCCTCTTCTCCAAGCTAAAGAGACCCAGCTCCCTCACCCTTTCCTCATAAGGGAGGTGTTCTACTCCCTTCATCATCTTTGTGGCTCTGCATTGGACTTTCTCCAGCAGTTCCGTGTCCTTCCTGAACTGAGGGGCCCAGAAGTGGACGCAATATTCCAGATGTGGTCAAAGTGCTTTCTTAAATCAGGGTTGAAGTGGAACAAAGACAAGGTGGGAACTGAACACAGCTTCAGCGAACTACATGATTTAGCAGTGGCTAATTTTAGGCACTTGTTTCTGAAACCTCTCGCCCATAGCCTGCTGCCCATCAAACTGGTTCTGTCAGGAGCACTTTTCAACCTCCAACTGTGTTCCCAGGCTGAAGAGCTGGCATGGCATTTTCATAAAAAACAAACCCAAACAAACAGCAGCAAGTTTGTGACCTCAGGCTTGCCTCTCCCTGCTAATCTCATTCCTTTTAAGGGTAGGAGCTGGTGGCTAATGTGATTTCTAGTGAAATGCTCGGCGTAGCTGAATATGAGTGTGTCGAGTTTTGCTGGGGCTGCTGTTGAAAATGTCAAGCCCTCGCAGCCTGGATCCAGTTTTCAGAAAAACCACTTGGTTTCTTTATATTGTCATGTAGCTGACCATGGCCAACACGTCTTTAAGGTTAGATTCATGACCAACACAAACAAGAAAATTTAACTCTCTCATGGGTCCTTAGCAGTTAATTTTGATCTCTAGCTTGGCCCCATCTGTCTTGCCCCTTCCCATCTAAATTTACCTTACAATACAGAGGAGCTTCTGTGTATGAACAGTGAGTCACAAACCCCAGCTTTGAGTAATCCCTGAGCACCTTCCTGCTGTGATCCTGCCCGGAGAGATGGAGATCTCTCCTCAAAAAATAACAGCAGTCTGCAAGGGTGCTTGGGCTTGCTCCTGCTGTGGGGTTGTTGCCTTGCTGGAGCTTGTCATGGGCCAGCCAGTTTGTAATACAGGAACGAAAAAGGAAAAGAAGTGCCTAATCCACCAAGAAGTTGTAACCGCCTCGAGGGAGGAAAGTGACTCAATGTGGCAAAACTACAGGCGTGGATCCAGCAGTAATGTTGGTGCTGGCTTGCTCTAGGAGAGTACTTGTCACCAATAGGTGTGGTGTGATTGCTTTTGCTCAACCAGAGACTGGTGGCTTTGCGTTGATGGGCAGGTATGAAGCCCTGTGTGGCTAACTGCATTAGAGCAGAGGGAAGCATGGATTTTGTGCTGGCACCGTGGTGCCTTCGCGGTC
Source organism: Phoeniculus purpureus (assembly GCA_028565055.1). Lineage (NCBI taxonomy): Eukaryota > Metazoa > Chordata > Aves > Bucerotiformes > Phoeniculidae > Phoeniculus > Phoeniculus purpureus. The sequence continues at coordinate 61,873,207 of JAOXOE010000001.1, forward strand.
CTTCTGCTACATTTGCGCTTGGGACATGTTAGGGGATTGCAAGGGGGTGATGAAATCCCGCTGTGTGGGAGCATAACATGGTGAGAAGCGTTCACGTGGAGAAGCTGCTGAAGGATGTGAACCTTCCCATGGGAACTTTGTGAGCAGCTGAGAAAGCATGGCCTTCTGTGCCCCTTACCCGCACCCATCCTTCTGTGGGATTTCTGCATGGGCACCCAGGATTCCCAGCCGTGTGTTGGGCAATGCCTGGGCACTGGTGGAACAGACCAAAGATGTGTTTGATGTAACCACCGTTTCACAGAATCGCAGAATCGCACTGGTTGGAAAAAGACCCCTGGGATCATCGAGTCCAACCATCTACCTGACCTTACGAGTTCACCCCTAAACCAGATCCCTCAACACCTCATCTAAGTGATCTTTAAACACATCCAGGGATGGCGACTCGATTGCTCTCTCGGATGTTTATCACTGATCAAACACGTTACTCTCTTTAGAACACCTCTCAGTGTGTATTTGTTGCACGTTCTTTCCAGTGGAGGTGTGTTGTTTGGTCTGTGATTGGCAGGATGGTTTGCCTGGAGAAACACACGGCTGCCTCTGGGGTGGATATTGGCCCAAACGAATTTAAATGTAGTCTCCATGACTGATATTTGCTTTCTGAGACTCCGTTGCCCATCAAATTCAATTGCTCAAAAGTTTGTGGGAAACCAGTGGTGAAATGTGAATGTGGTCTTAGCAAATTAATGTGAAAAGATGTAAAGCAATGTTGACCGGAGGACAAACGAAGCATTTCTGCTTTATTTGGCTACAGTGAGTGGTTTAAGCTCATTTGATCCTCTTTCTTTTTCCATCATCACATTTTCATGATGATGCTTTTTTAATATACATGTGTGTGTGTTAACCGTGTACGTATGGCATTACAGTTTTGCGGTCCTCAGGGAGATCTTTGATCATTTAGACCGTATAAGCAACAAACACTTCAGGCAAAAGCAAAGCTATTAATTTTGCACTTCAAAGTCAACAGTTATTAGCCCTAAAATTCTGTCTTAAGTGGCTGCAATTCGCCATCCTTATTGGTAGTCCCTCTGCACCTCTGCTGCAGCTCACTGAGATGTGCTTTCTTCACAGAGATGTGCAAAATTGGCATCAGGTTCCTCTCCTGTAACCCCTGCTGGGAGGAGATACCAAAGTTCCTTTGGGGTAGGTAAAGCCTACTGAACCCATAAAGGCTCATAGAGAGCCGAGGCATCCTTTTGGCCAGACTGCTTTGTTGCTGAGAGCCTCCCAAGAGAGCAGCAGCAGAGGAGGCTCCCTTGGGGACCCCTTGAGCCTGTGTTTGTCCCAGGATTCCCAGAAGGCGGCTGCGTTGTCAGGAGGAGGCTGATGCTGCTCCTCCACAGCTCCTGCAGACGTTGGCAGTCAGCAGCACTTGCTGTGGCTGTGTGTGGGGCTCTCTGCTCTGCTAGGCTTACTCTTTGGATTTCTGCATTCTTTGTACTTGGGCCATTTGCTGTCCAGTCAAGCATGTTCTCGTCACTGTGGATGCATGCTGCGTTTATTCTTTGGGGTCTGGACTTTCCTAATTCCTCAGCCTCAGCAATAATTCATGGAAAAGTATCTGATTGTGCAACCTGGCGTCTTTCTACCGGTTCCCTTTTAACAGTCTGAGGGCGGATCACAGAATCACTCTGGTTGGAAAATCATCAAGTCCAACCATCTACCCTACCTTACATGTTCACCCCTAAACCAGATCCATCAACACCTCATCCAAATGATCTTTAAACACATCCAGGGATGGCGACTCAACCATCTCCCTGGGTAGCCCATCCCAGTGCCTGACCACCCTTTCTGTGAAAAACTTTTTCCAATATCAAGTCTAAAGATGGTTGAACTTGATGGTCTTGAAGGTCTTTTCCAACCTTGATGAGTCTGTGATACTGTCTTTCTATGTTATCAGGTTTGAGTTTGCTTGAACATTGCCTTGCTCACATATTCAGACAGAGAAATCAACTTGCTTACCCCACATGCTTCTATCATTGAATCACCAAGGTTGCAAAAGACCTTCAAGACTGTCCACCCTACAACCCCTAAAAGTAAGCCATCTTCCAAAACAACCTGTCTACCCGTTTTTTGAACCCCTCTATGGATGATGCCTCCACCGCCTCCCTGGGCAGCCTGTTCCAGCGCCTCATCGGTCTTTCCATGAAGAAGTTTTTCCTAATAGCCAATCTGAACCTCCTGTTACTTTTAAGTTTCTCTTATTATTTTTTCCTTCATTTGTGTCTGAGCTTGCTCAGCTGTCCCTCTGTGCTGTGTAGGGAGAGGGACTTGCAGACATGGCCCTGTCTAGATGCATTACTTTGTTAGTTTTGGCGTTCTATTCATTTTTAAATATAGATTTGCCTTTTATAGAGTTAAGTACTTCTGTTTTAAGAGCTTGTTGAAACACAAGTTTCCCTGTTGTCCTATCTTAGTCTTGGCAGCTGATCAGCACAAGGCTGTAGATCAGAACAGACTTCTGACTCCTTTACACACCAGTTAGAACAGGCAATGCTGCAATGGTTTGCATACTGAATAAGGAGATGACTGGGAATGGTTAGGGGTCTGGAGAACAGGTTTTATAAGGGGAGACTGGGGGAGCCGGGGTTCTGCCTGGAGAAGAGGAGGCTGAGTGGAGACCTCATTGCTCTCTACAGCTACTGGAAAGGAGATTGTAGTGAGGTGGGTGTTGGCTTCTCCCTAGGGACTAGCGATAGGACAACAGGAAATGGGGCACATTGCACCAGACAAGGTTCAGATTGTATATTAGGAAAAACTCCTTCCCAGAAAGAGTGGTGAGGCACTGGAACAGGCTGCCCAGGGAGGTGGTGCAGGCACCATTCCTGGAGGGATTTAAAATAACAGGTAGATCTGGTGTTTTGGGAGATGGCTTAGTGGTTAGGGGTTGTAGGGTGGATGGTTGGACTTGATGATCATGAAGGTGTTGTCCAACATAGATGATTCTGTACTTCTATTTCTCTTAAATGTCTATTCCAGCTGCTGCTGGAGAATTCACAGTTTTGAGAGGCTGAGCAGACCCCAGCAGTAAGACTGGAGAAAAGAGTGGCAAGAAGAGAACGAAAACATCTCCCCCTGCCCTCTGAGCATTGTCTTTGTAATGGTGCCATTTAAAGATTGAGTGCCTATCCAAGGGCGGAATTCAATATATGATGTTGATTTAGGTCACAGTTATAAGACTGTCCATCCATCCATCGGGTACAAAGCAATAAATACAAAGTCTGCCTGAAATGACAAGCCAGCCTTTCTGCACACCAGCTGAATATGCTCCTATCCTGGTGTGATAGCCTGGCCAGCCTTGACAGTGGCTTTCAGGAACCACAGGTCTATGGTCTGTCAGCCAGTGCGAACATCCACCCACCAAATATTCCCCATTTGTTTTACCTAGAAGATTGAACAAGAGAGGCAGTAAAAAATGAGGGGCACAGGGACATTATCTGACTTGATCCTTGTATTCTCTAGGCTGGTTGACACAGAGCTGGGATGGTTGTACTCCTTGTGGTCTCAAAGACCACCAAAGCACAATGAAATGGCATAGAGGAGCTCCAAATCCACATTTTTCAGCTGTGTCTTTCTCTCCAGCAGAGACTGTAGCTCAGTGTTTTAAAATTTGAACTATTTCTTGTTATAAACCAAGGAGACTTTATTAAACAAGGCTGGAGTGGCCCTGTGAAAAGTTTGTGTTACTCAATAGCTCAGTTTTCCAAGGGCAGTGATGCTGAGTGACTTTCTGATCATTTCTCAGCACAGGGGCACCCCAAAGGACAGGCATGCTCAGGGCTCTTCAGGTGCTGCTTAAAACCCCCAGGCCTGCAGAACTAATCCTGCCTTCTAACCCACACTGTGGGTGCTCAGGTGGCATCCTCCTCTCAGGGCTGAAAACCCTCAAACCTAGGCTCCTTTCACCTTAAGAGGTCCCTGTAGATATGAACACAGTTACAAGTCTTTGTCCCAGGGTCCCCATCAAATTTTGGTTTCATTCTTCAGGCCCCCCTTTTCAGGCTTCTTGCTGGACCTCCTTCTTTCCTGGCCTTCAGCTTCCCAGCCTGCAGCATCCCATGGGATGGGCGATTGTGTGCAGAGCGGAAGGAAGGGCATTTCCTTCGGGTGGACAGAGTGGGACCTAAGGTCAAAGAGAGGGAGCCTGTGAAAATTAGAAAGTGGGACCAAGGGAGGAATTCAGAGTGGCAGCATCAGCTGGGGGAAGAAAGAGTTTTCTTTGGCCTGGGCAATACATCTGAAAAGAGCTGAGTGCCCCCAGGAACTCTTTGCAGAAGTTCTTAGCAGCAGATTCTCAAGGTCTCTCAAGACCGTGCTTCGTAAAAAGTCTTTCGGAGCCCTGTCACTGCATGGACAAGCAATCAGATCCTCAGGGAACAGGTTTTGCCCCCCTTTTCTTGCTCTCTGGGTGCTGAGGTGTGCTAGGGGATGCAAGGAGGGAGCATTTCCCTTGCAAGAGGATGGAAGCTCTGCTGTCTGGCCAGCTCTTCTCGCTCTTCCTTGCTAATGCAGAGACAGGCAGGGGAGCCAGAGGGGGTTTCTGTTGGCCAGTCAATCAATCATTTCCTGATGTTTCTTATTTATGCCCCTGGCTGAGCCCTCCCCTCATCCCTGCCACTCTAGGCAACGGGAATTTTTGTGATCTCTGAGCAGCAGAGGCTGGCGGGCAGCCCGATCGATACTGGCAGCTCATTCTCAGCCACGTGAGAGGAGAAATATCAACAAGGAGAGATGGAGTTAGAACTTTATTAGGAGAAACCTAGGCACGATCAACTGAAATCTCATGTTAAAGAGAGCACGCGGGTCTTTTCAGGATTAAAAAATACACATGTATAAAACACGAACAAAAACACCTGGTTTCCCCCCTCTGTGTGTGAACGTGGCTGTATACGTAGAGGGAACTGTACCAAAACTAACTTTGTCTTAGGAGAAAGGATTCACAGTCCCTTTCAGTGGCCCTAAGAGAGGGAATGGCTCAGTCCCCTCATAAGCTGGTCCCTGACCATTTGCTCTTGCAGTTCAATGTTGGGAAGCTGTGGCCTGTGTCTGAAAGGACAGCGTGGGGTAAAGGTCAGGGAGCAGCTTAACTCTGTTCAGCAAATCTCTTTAAAAGAGGGATGTCAGCTCTGCACTGAGAAAATGCAGCTAGAGTGAGTGGGAGCTGCCTACAGACCTCACCCACCACGTTCGCTGTGCAGTGCTGTGCCTCAGTGGCTGCTCTGAGAGGCTTCAGTGGAGGAAAGAACTGGTGCACAGGTGGTTTCTGAGGCCATATGTGCTAGGGATGGAGATGAAGAAGACCTGATGGTAGAACAGGGACTTGCTGTGAGGACACGTATTTTGGCTTGGACTGTCTGTCAGGCTTGAGAGCAGCCAAGAGCTGAATGATGTGCAGGGCTTGGAGAGGACTCTGCTCCTTGCAGACGATGCTGAGGTGTTTTGGTAGGTTAGTGAGAAGAAGACACAGGCCGTACCTCTTCTGCAGATAAGCAGAGGATGTTTTTCTCTCAAGTTGGCAGCTGGCAGCACCCTTTCAGCAGCATTCAGGTTGCTTGTAAGATGAGTTTAAAAAAGGAGGAAACCCACTTTGTTTCCTTTTTTTTTTTACTAGTAAGAGAGCTGTTCTCACAGAAGAGTCTCTAGTTCTGTTTATGGATGTCTTGCTTAGAATTGATGACATAAGTATCTTGGGAAAATTCCCTAGTCTTTGTCAACTGGTCATCTGAGTGATGTTGCTGGGGCCAGTCTTCTGCGCTGACATAGGAATGAGGAAGGGACTCTAACATTAGACATGAGGCAGCTGTGTGTGGGGGACCACGAATGTCCTTCTTTGTGGGGAAGAGCTGTATACACAGTGTCCACAAATTCAAGTAGGATTGATTATACAGGTAAACTGGTGTAAAATATCTGGGCTCAGGTAAAGGGACGGTTAGAAAAGGTGAGAACAAAGCAGATGAGAAAGTCTTTCTTTCAGAAAGCCTAATGGTGTGTTTCTGCTCCAGGCAGGTGTGAGAGAAGCTTCAGCTTGGTGTCGTTGCCAGGCTGATGTAGCAACTGTTGAATAGGCACCAAAGAAGATGCAAGTGGGTCGAGGTCCAGTCAGTCTGTGAATAAAGTGGCACAATGGATGCCTGCTGGGCAGCATCAGGAGTCTGTTGGCCTGTGTTCTACCAGGACAAGGATGGTGAGTCTCCAATCCCTGTGGGTCCCATGATGAAAAGATGGCCAAGAGCTTCACATCTTGAGCTCGATGCCTCTCTTCATTGTGTGTCTTCCACTGGCTGCCCCTGCCTTAAGCTGTGAGAGGTGCTGTCTGCAATATGATAATGATATTCACTGGAAAGGAGCAAGAGGGTATTAAACAGAGAGAGGTTAGAGTCTGGAGTCCACTTTGCAGAAGTTTTACTAAGTGCTGAGACTCTTCCTTCTCAACCCTCTGGGAAACAGGTCACACAGACAAATCATCTGACCTTGCCTTGCTGCTGGCACGGCTGGCCTTGCTGAGGCGGCGTTTCTCATTGAAGTAGTGCTCAGGGAAGGCGGGTGCTGTACATTCGTTAGTCACCTCTGGACTCTCCACGAAGCTGGACTTAATGAAAGGCCCTTCACTGGAAGTGTCCTCCTGGCCATGGACCCTCTCGGTGGCAAAGTTGGCAGTGTTCTGCTGGGAAGCTGTCTTGTTGCTGAAGGGGCTGATGAACTTCCCGTTGGGACTTGACAAGCACTGGTTAAAATCTGGTGGAGGGGTGTACATCTGTGCCCTTTCTGCTTGCGGAGCGGACTCCAGTCTGCCCGGGGCTGTGCTGGGGCTGGCTTTGTAAGACCGGGAGCACCTCTCTTTGGCTTTTTTCCAGCCCAAGTGGTACAACTCAGCCAGACTGAGGAATAAGGAGAGAACTGCCACAGCCAGCATGAAGACAATGAACACGTTTTTCTCTGTGGGACGGGAGACGTAGCAGTTGACGGGGTGGGGGCAAGGTGCCCGCTGGCAGATATACAGCGTCTCCAGGAAGATCCCGTACAAGACGTACTGTCCCACAATAAAGGCCACTTCCATGGCAGTGCGAATCAAAATGCTGTAGACGTAGGTGTTCAGCAGACTGCCCCTGAGTATGATCTTGCCTCCTGATTCATCCCAGCAAGAGAGCTCAGCCTTCTCTGCCACAGGGCACTTCTGCTGGTAGTACGTGTCACCGTTATTTTTCATCTCCCTGGCCTCCATTTCTGCCTCCTTCATCTTCCTCTTCTCCTCCATGCGCACTGTGTGCATCGCGTGGCCCATGTAAACCAGAGATGGGGTGGAGACAAAGATGATCTGGAGGACCCAAAACCGGACATGGGAGATGGGGAAAGCCTTGTCATAGCAAACGTTCTCGCAGCCAGGCTGCTGGGTGTCACACATGAAGTCAGACTGCTCATCGCCCCAGGAGGACTCAGCTGCTGTACCCAGCACCAGCATCCGGAAGATGAAGAGTACAGTCAACCAGACTTTGCCCACCACTGTGGAGTGTTTGTGTACCTCCTCGAGGAACTCTCCCAGGAAGCTCCAGTCCCCCATTTCTGCTCACCAGGAGAGGTGAGAAGTCTTGAAGGAAGAACTGGACACAGCCTCTGTGGGAGAAAATAGAAGAGAGGGGTTCTAAGGAGGGTTAGGAAATGCCCAAGTGGGAATACATGGAGTGAAATGATTTGTTTTGTGTCGAAGAAAATGTTTTCATTTGATCTGAAATGAATGAGGTCTGGCTTGCTGAAGACTTTGTTTCACATCCACTGAAAACAACGTGTGGGTTGGTTTTCTTTTTATTCAGCCACTGAAATAAAAAACTGTCTCTTTTGCATAACCCAGCTACAACCTGTTAAACGGGCTGCCGAGACTTTGAGGGCGAGCCAGCTTTACTCTTGGTTCAGAAAGTGCTTTCACTGCACTGCATGTTCATTGCATCCTCTGTGGACCGTGTTTGTCTGTCTGCACTCTGGGGAATCTTTAATGGGCTGATCCCCTGGGAGATGAGGCTGGAGTCTACAGCTTGGTCTGCATGTGTCTGGGCACTTTTGTACGTCGTGTTTGTGTATCACCTGCACTCACACTTGGGATGTGAACTGCCCTCATCTCTGGGCTTCATCTCTCAGCTCAATGCCACCACCGAGAGGAACACAGAGAAAACCTTCCTGTTGCACACCTGCCCTTTGCCCATACGTTTTGCTTTATGTTTGCAGTGCCACCAGTTGGGTTTCATTGACAAGTTGCAAAGCTGCAAGTGTCTTGGGGAGCGTAAAGGCTTTGGTGAGCTGTGCTAGTGCTCTAAACCTCATCTGCTTCCTCTCTGTCAGGGAACTGCTGCAAAATCTAAATGGTGGGTCTTGCCACCTTCACTCCTCCTTGAGCTCTGATACAAAGCTCACAGTTCAAATGTCACAGACAAATAACAAAGCCTCATCTGAAATGAGCCCATTCTCCTGAGGGCCAGCAGCTCCTGGGAAGTGCTGTTTGGTAGGTGGTATGAGGAAAGGAAAGGTTTGGTGGGCTGGTAGCATGATTGCAAAGTGGAGATGTGGGAGAGCCTTCTGATCCTGACAGACTGCTTCTGGCCGAGTCACTTAACCTCATGGATAAAAGAGAGCAATATGTTTAATCCAACTTTTGTGGGGCTCCATGGGGGTGCTTGTGCAGTCATTTGATCCCATCGTAGTCACCACACTTACCTTCCCAGGGCACTGCAAGGTTCTCCCCTGTGCATGAGTTCAGAGCGAGATGCTCTAAAGGGTTCAGTGTTACCTTGGAGATACTGTTCTCCCACAGTCACCCCTTTTGAAAATACCCTTTTAATAAATAAGTGAAAAACTTAGTAATAATCATAATGAAATATTGCAAGCACTAGGTCAGGTAAATTCCAAAGCTGTGTGAACCCAGTTGTTAACTCTTCTTCTTTACTGTCCCTTGTCTTTAAGAGTCACTTGTTTTTACTGTGCAAAGAACATCTGTGGAGTGTAGACAGTGTTTGTCATCTAATGATAGGACAAGGGGCAAAGGGTGTGAGCTGGAACATAAGAGGTTCCATATAAATATGAGATGGAACTTCTTCATGGTGAGGATGACAGAGCAATTGAAGATTGAAGGGCTTCTTACGACTATCAAAAGCAGCCCCACACTTCAGGTCTAGCCTTCTTCCTGGGAGCGGGAGACAGACATGTATAC
>JAOXOE010000001.1:61882559-61925076 GCA_028565055.1 Phoeniculus purpureus
CTGCTGTGGCAGGGGGATTGGACTAGATGATCTTTCAAGGTCCCTTCCAATCCCTGATGTTCTGTGATTCTGTGATTGACTCATTCTGACATGCCAGGCTAATCCATTCAACTCTCAGTGCAGGCGACTGGGGAGAGCAGTGTCAGAATGACTCAGTTCTTGCCAAGGAAGGCTGCAATCTCTGAAATCCCCAGACCATACCCAGGAAGCACCTGGTGATACCTGCTGACGTTTTGTACGACTGCAGACAAAAAATAGATGTCCTGGTAGAAGAGGATGTGGGAGTTGGTTGGGATTTGCAGCTGGAGGAGGAAGGCAGAAAAAATGAAATAAAATGCCTTCAAACCAGGAAGCTGCCACCCTTCTCTTAAGCACCTGTTAGAGACAAGTGATAAAGGACCATGCCTCCTGATGCCTGGAAAAACTTGTATTACTACGTCTCCAGCAGGGGTTTCCTAGGAGGGATAGAGGCTTCCTAGCAGGACCATGCTAGATTCTCTCTCTCCTTCTTGACCCTTCCAGGTGAGGGGATTGCTGTCCTCTGTGCCAGCTCAGCAGTCACCCCACCACAGCAATGTCCGATTGAGCAGAGTGCCCTGCTGCTGGACAAGATGGAAGTGCTGGCCAGGATGCTGTTGACAATATTGAAGCAAATCAAATTAAACTGATTTAATTGATGCTCCTGGGTTGTTTCCGGCTGCTGTGCTTTTGCCTGGAGGTTGCTGTGGATCTGAGAGTTTTTGTTTGCTCTCACCTGACTCACGTCCAAGCTGATGTGTGGGATTGGCTGTCTTTTTGTGGGGTATGCAGTGGAGCAAAGCCCCTGAGCACAGCAGCTGACGCAGCAGTTTGGTTTGAAATGATGCTCTGGGTACGTACAATCTCAGGTGTCAGTAGCATGGCTCTCAAGAGACTATGATGGCCATGGCCGTAACAGTGCACCTGAGCTTATTGGACTAACCCTAAGATTTAATCTGTCTGTAAGCTTGAGGCTTACAGAGTCTTTTTATGAGTTTCCCTGAGGATCTTTCTCTGAAATATTGCAGTCAGTGGGCTAAGGTCCAAGTAGGTCAGCTGAGCTCTTCCAAGCCTTGCCAAGGACCAAGTGCTCAGCATCAACACGGCCCTGGCTCCTCTCCTGCCTGGCCCTACCATCAAGGGTGGTACACCTGGTCCTCCCAGTTCTTTGCTGAGGAAGGACACTTCTCCCTGAGGGACCATTGGCAATGGAGTGGTGGCACACCAGGACATGAGCTTCACCTCTGGATAATCCTTGCTTTCTTTCCTTCTTTATGTCAGAGCTCCACATGACTTTGCCCTTGGGGCCCTTCTCTTTCTGCTCTACTTTTCTTCAGGTTTCCTCACCTGCGAGTTTCAAATCAGACAGTGCTGGTGACTCACAGACCAGCGTCACTCTCTCAAATCATAGCCCAAGCTTGCCTTTCTGATATAGCCTAGCAGATGTCTGGTTAGCACCACAAGCCCTTTACTCAGGCCATGCCTATGTCCTAGATGCTATTTCTGTGCACCAGCTCCAAGCTATCACCTCTCCATCATCCTCCAGTCACATCTTCCCTCCAGCCTTCCCTGCACCCACCTTTCCTCCTTGCCTGACAAATGAAGCTTGATGGGCTTGTGGAGAGCCACAAAGTTCCCTCCTTAGGTTGCCAGCAGCAATCTCTTCCTCTTTTTAAACTCCCTGTACCTTGATGTTCTTCAGCAGTTTCTTCTCCAGATACTGACATTCCAAAACAGTCACTCGTTGGTGCCCCAAGGTCTACAGAGCAGTGGGTGTTTAAGCTGTTGCTCTTGTCCTGTCTGTCTGAAGTTGTCTCTGTCTTGAGCCTGAAAGTGTCTTTTCAGTTTGCACTTGCTGAAGGTCTAGCGAAGGAGGAACCTAATTTCTGAGCAAAACATAACTCACCAAACTGCAGGTCTTTTATGTTTGCAAAAATATCCCTCCTCCATCCTAAGTGCAAAGGATTGGTCTCCATGGTTCCTGAGAGGAAAGGGGGTTACAGCAGTCCGTGTTTATCCCAGTGCTATTCAGCGTGTTGTGAGTGCAGAAGACGCTCACACTGTGCACCAGTACGGCCCTGCCGACAGCTGCCAGGTTGGCTCTGACGCTTGGGAGGCTCCACTGTGCCACATCCATACCCTTGTGTTACAGTCCAGCACGGAGAGAGGGGATTTGATCCATCGGTAGCCAGGCTGAGGAAAGAAGAGAAATTCAGGTAAAGAATCAGAGGATAAAAGTTTCCAAAGTGTGTTTTGGAAACCTGCAGGATTTCAACGCTTGTTTAAAATTACGTTTGTTTCGTGCAGAGAGAGCTGCTAGGACAGGATAATTAGCTAATTAACTAAGTGCAGTGTGTAAGGCTTCTTTTTTCATCTTTATGCCAACTTTACTTTTAAACTCCCTCCCCTCTAGCCAAAAATCCAGCTGTTTCTCAAAGTCATCTTGTGATTAATCTTGGTCCTCACTGTAATCAGGAGCAAAAATCCCCTTCATTACGCTGTGACCGGGTTTTCTGCTGAGAGGATCTTGGTCAAGTTTTCTTTTGCTTTCCAAATGGCACGTTCAAGTAAGGGTCAGTTTTCACTTAAAAAGCAATTTGGGCAAAAAGTAATCCTATTTAAAATGTTGTTTCTGTAGATGTGTCATTTGCAAAGCTCTTTGTGGGAGGATCATTCGCGATTGAACCAAAAAGCTCTGGAGAGAAGATGGAATTGTATTTGGTATAAAAATAATCACTTGCCCTCACCAGATGCTTCCAAATTTAAACAAAGCAAGTTTAGAATTCAGCGCAAAAATAGGTTTTTGCTCCCGTTTGTTTTGACTTTCCTTCTGGTTGATTTATGACCCTTGGCACCCTGCAGCACTGTCTGAGCAGTCTTTCATCACTCTGCTCTTGATGAAACTTTCTGGCTCCTCGCTGTCCTCCCAGCCGTGATGAACATGCAGCAGACACCCAGCTCTTCCCAGCTGCTCCCCACCAGCTCTACTGCCAACCTCCCACTTTCAACACTGGTCCTGGGTCTCACTTCTGCTGGTGTGCACTGGTTGCACTGGTGTGTGCTTGGCAGGGGAGGAGATGGCCAGGCAAAAAAGAAACAAATAGTAAGAGGCTATTAATTTTATAAATCAATACAAATCCATCAATTTGAAGCTAGATCTATGACCCAAATCTTTCTTCCTGCTTACACACCAGTTTTACAACAAAACCAGGGTTGCTCCTAGCTTCAGTGGTGACTGAAGCATGGGAGATGCCAGCGTCCCAGGGCAGCCAGGCAGGTGGGCAGCCAGGGTGGGCTGAGCAAGCTCAACCTGCTTTTGATCACGTACATGTTTTGTACACACACCAGCTTGTGTTTGCCACCTCAGTTTGCACCTCTTGCCAAGGAACTGCAAGCTCAGAGCAACGAGTCCATGGGACTTACTAGTCCGTGGTGTTGTCTAGAAACATCTAACCCTGTGATTTTTTTTTTAAGGCCAGCTTCATGATGATTGCTCTGTCCTGGCTTGCCAGTTTGGAGCTGCTGGAGCTGTCACCAAGCTGATCTGCTGCAAGGGTGGAGGTGTGCCAATGAGGGCCAGGCTGCACTTGCCCACAAAGCAGGGAGTGAGCGAAGCCTTGGAGACGAGCACTGGATGGAAGAGGGCTGGGGTGGCATCTCTGACTGCCAGTTGTCGTGCTCGTGAAAAAATGGAAATGCACATATTTGTATAAACACACTCATGGTATCGGGGCTGGTGCTTCAGGAGATGCTCCAGCCTGGCAGTGGTACAGGTCGTGAAACCCATGGCTTCTCCCTTGTGGCAGCCTAGTTTTGCCAGTGGCTCCATACACTCAGTTCTCCCATTAATGAGGCTGTAATTAGACAGAGTTTGTTGGGAAATACTCTTTCCACTCCATCAAAGATACTGAGATCTTGAGCATCGCCCTGCTTGGCAGTGGTATAAACAGGAGAGGCTACAAAAGTGGTTTCACTTACATTTTTTGGGCTAGTTTTTTTAAAAAATATTTTTTTTTAGTGAAAATCCCACCTCAGACAGCACAAAGCACTCCCTGCCTTGCTCTGTGCCTGTGCCTGCTGTGGGAGAGCATGTGCGAGGCAGAGGTGGATACCAGGGAAGAGGCAGGTTAAGAAGCAGCAGCAAAACCCTCATTGTAGACTGAGTCACTGTGTGGTGCTGGGATGCCGGCAAAGAGAGTGGCTAATCCTGAAAGCCTGGAAACTTGAGCTTAGCAGACCACACAGGTTCAGAATTCACAATTCAAACAAACCCCTCCCAGAATAAAATTCTGCCTGTACGTGTTTTCTGGAGGCAGAAAGGTACCAAAGATCACTTTTGAGTAGCTTGTTTTGGCAATATGTGGTCTCATTTCTACCTATCAGCAGATGTACACAGCAATATTGTAAATTACAGGGTATGAATGAAATGAGTGTTATGAAGTTCAAAGGCAGGTATTGGCTATTGCATCACCTCATACAAAGATCATGTTGGCTGTCAAGTGATTCAGATAACTGGACCTGTGGTGATCCAACCAACAGGTTTTTTTTGGTCCAACTCAGTGTCACTGAAATTGTGTCAGCGTGTGACCTTTGAAGAAATTAAAACTCACACGTGAAGCCAGGGATTCTTAACTACAGACTCAACTCTAAGTTTGTGCTTATTCCAGGGGGGTGAACAGCCTTACTCCTCTATCAGGACAGACACAGAGAAGGGTAAGAGGGATAATCAAGGGCATGTAAGGGTTTCCATATGCCAAGCACTGAACAGACTGGGACCCTTCCTGGGAGAGAAGGGACTAGAAGAGAGATGAGCTAGAAGTGCTATCTTGAAGGTGATGGATGCAGTGACCAGAGGATAATTCACCACATTGTTGAATACAAGGGCAAAGGGCACCAGTGAATTTTTGAGGAGCAAACCCCAGAACATGCTTCCTCACCTGACATCCAGTTACACTGAGCCCTCATCTGCCTCCACGGAAACTTTTGTGTCTCAACTCTTTTTTTGGTTTTCTTTCCAGAACAAATAGAAAGAGATGCTCCTTCTATAATAGGAAGGGTGTTGGGTAGACAAGAGCACATCACATAGCAGGTACTTTAAAATGTTTAACTCACTGAAAACTTAATCTCCTCACTGTACCACTAATTTGTTAGCCCCAGAGAAAGATGGGCACCTCTAGCACACCAGAAAGCAGCAGCGCCTGGTACCTCGTGTGGTGTCACTTGTCAGTCTGGAGCAATCACTCAACTGCTTAATAAGCAAAACACTTGAAACCTTTTGTGGTATTTGTCTTTGTTAATATGAAGAGGTGACACAGATGTCTAAGCAGCACCGGCTTGCGTTGCGCTACTTTATATGAGTGCACATAACCACCTGCGACCTGCCAGCCCCTTGTTTGCCAATGAGGAGCAATCATTCAGCCACTTAACAATGCCCAGGAGAAGGGCTCCAAAGATTTCTAACTGGAAATTAAAGCACAGCCCTTTGGTGAGTGATTGCTGTTCCCTGACAGAGCATCCTGCAGTCTTAAATATAGCTGTGCATTCTCGAATCTATCTGTAAACTGTTTCTTGCTTCCACTTCTAAGCAGGCTGGGTGGATTCTGTAATTAATGGTCATTAGGGATTTAGAAGACAAATGAGTCATTCATTAGCTCAGTGTCCAAACTAATGAGCAATAAATGCTTATGAAAGACATGATTTATTTAGTATTTAGAATCCATGTCATTAGGTGATACCTGATAAAGATGCCAAGGAACAAAGACGACCCGTGCCTTGGAGCCGTGAGAGACAGCTTTCTGCTCTACAGGACCACACCAGTGCCAAGTTTGGGGGAATCCTGGGAAGTTATGAGGCTTCCCATGACTACAAGGGCTAGCTTAGCCGGCCAAGATCATCTTTTCTCCTGATGTTGTGAGTTTTCCTAGAGGCTGGGTTGAGGAGGATCATTCCTGTCTGTGTTGGACTTCCTATCTGAGGTCTTCAGTACACACAAGGCACAACCATGAGCTTCACATCCTTGTCCCAAAGCCATTTTGGGACTTTGATACTGTTCTGAGGAGCAACCCCACTGTTGCAGAAGAGCCTGGCTGTGTCCCCATTATCACTGAGTTTTGCCTGTGATCTTCCAAGAAGGCTTTCCATCCTCAGCCGAGAGCTGGAGGTGTAACAGCCCACAAAAAAAGCTAATATGCCAAAATGTTAGAAGCAATGAAAAAAGAAAATCACAGGAGTGTTAGTCACAGAAAAATTCACTGTGCATCCAGTTTAAGCAAGCCAGGAGACATAAACTGGGTGGCTGCTTCACGTGCAATGGGAGAGGGAGTTGAAACACTAGCAGGTACTTAATACAGGTAAAACGGGATTGCAGATGGTACTAGTCACCAGTCCAGGCTTATAAAACCTGCCGGTGCTGGGGGGAGGCCAGCTCTGTCCTAACAGAGGAGGAGGAGGAGATAGAATGGGTATTTGTTTTGGAAAATAAGTTCCTGCACTGTTTGGCGTGTGTCACACGGCCTCGTGCAGCCACTCTCTCATGGCTTGAGCTTGGGCTCGTGGAGCCAGTCTCTCACAGCTCAGGCTCTCCTGGTCCCACAGGTCACTTCCAGCACTAACACTCTGCTCCTTTTCTTCTCATTGGTTTTGCTGCTCTTTGTACAAGGAAGAGAGAAGTGCCCCTGGAGTAGCTAGGATCAGCCACCTTAGGCAGGTCCTGCAAGCCATTGCTTTCAGGGAGCCATGGGAGAGATTGGTGGCTTTTAAAGGCTGAATGGCTCCTCCAGAAGTGTGGTTGGCAGCTGAGCAGGCAGGAGGTGCAGCTCCCTGCAGGGATCCCCACTCATGGCTTCGTACACTGTGCCCTGGGGAACCGATTCTGAGTGAAACCAGCGCTGACTCTGCTAATTTTCTGATCACAGGTACTTTGTGCGTGTTGCTCGTGCCTTGGGCAGAGGTCCATTGCTAAATCACAGAGTCACGGGATCATTCAGGTTGGAAAAGACCCTTGGGATCATTGAGTCCAACCACCAACCCTACTCCACAAGTTCATCCCTAAGCCACATGCCCCAACACTACATCTAAGTGACTTTAAAAAATGACGGTACAAGCAGACAAGATGGTGCAAGTGCTTAAAAAATGAAATCATCAGACCCCCTGGAGTCTGGTGGGGTAAGAACATCTGCCCCATGACACTTCCACTGCTGTCCTTCAAAGCTCAGAAAACGTGGCATTTAATTAAGATATTCTTTAAACATAAGTGTCGCTGAAATGTGCTGAAGGAGACAATTAAAAAATCTGAAAATGAATTCAAAATAAAAACATCTCTTCAGATGTATGATTTTTGGCACAGGAATCCTCCGGGCCACAACTAATTACTGTGGAGACCAGAGGCAAGGCTGAGGTGAGTTCATTTTGCTCCTGAATGAGCTGCACCGTGTCTCTGTCGAGAGCAGGGAGTCCACTGGCACGCGGTGCGCATGACCGGCACTGCCTGGGGTTGGGGAAGGAAGACAGGAAAGCACGTTTCCTCAGCACTCACGTGCCTACAAAAGCTTTGGAGTCATTACTGTCAGGAAACAGGTAGACTGCTGCCATCTGCGTCACCTCCAGGAGGCTGCCCACAGCCCCTGGGGACCGGAACTGTCAGGGAGATGTGGCTAACTGCTTTACCTTCCTTTGGTTGGACACAACAAGAATAGAGAGGGCTCTCCAAACCTTGGGGTCTTGAGGATGAGACCTTGAAGATGTTTGTGGTTTGACCATGTCAAAAATCAACCTCTGGAGGCTCAAATCGTGGGGCTGTGAATGGTACAGCAATGTCTGAGTATGATGGGTGACATCCCCCTGCGGATATCCTGTAATTGGCCGCGTGAGCTGTGCCGAGGGCTCCGAGCTTGCCCTTCCCACTTGAGCAGAGATCTGCTGAGTTAATCCTGTCCACCGTGGTGGAGCAGCGTGGATGTCATCCAGGAGCAGTCAGCGTGATGCTTATACAAAGTTAGCCATTTGTGGCTCCGTGAAACACCAGCAGAGCTCGGTTTATGCCGTTTGAGAAGGGTGTTTATCGTTACCTTGCATAAGCGGCAGCACAGGTAATGTGTTCTCCCTTGCTGGTTTTCTTGAAGGAAGCTGTAGCCCTTTTTAACGTGTGACCTTCAAGCTCCGCAGAAAACTTGCAAATGAAAAGCTCCCGTGCGTAATCCCATTTGTAGTTGGTACCGCTGGGCTCTGCAGAGGGTTGGTGTGGGTCTGTCAGCTCAGAACAGCGGATGATAAACGAAGGGTGGGTTTTTTTATTTTTAATAAATGGTTTATTTGGCATTCAGAAATCCTCCCTTAAGCCCCAAGCTCTGAATTATGCTACTGCAAAAAATGGTTTTAATTTAATTACAGAGTTTTTTACAGCTCTGGACACTCTGGGTTGTCACAAAGCTGATCCTTGGGGATGCAGCCTGCCAGTGGGGTTACATGTGAGTGAGAAACCCACCTTGCAGAGTGGGCTGAATCACCTGTGTCCTTTACAAGTGCTTCTGATTAGTTGAGTGATGAATGAGAAAGTGGGGGAAGGGGCATTTCTCCTGTCTTCCTGCTGTCTTAGTTGATTCTGCTCATAAGCAAGTCTCTTTCTTGGAAACTGGTAGATGTTCATAAAAGTTAAGTGACAGAAAAGGAAGGTTTTTGGCAAGGACTGAAGTGACTCAGTCTTGGCAAGTGACCTCCAAGGGCACCTGGGACCAGGGTTGAACACCTGTGTGGACCCTCCAGCCCTGGCTGAGCATTCAGACTGGGCAAGAAAGTTCAGCCTGGGTAATGAAGGATTCTCGAGTTCTCCTGTTGACTAAAGAGGACTTCTGTATTTGCATTCCAGAGCACTGAACGGCCTTTCTCTGGACAAAAGGGTGAGCTGAACTCTCACCTTTCCATTTTAGTTATTTTGTATGAATGGGGGTGAGAAAGATGGAGGAGAACGTGTGAGGGATTGCAAGCCGACCCGACCTGCTCAGTCTGCAGCAGAGAGTGCAAAAATTGTACTTTTCCTGTAGCAAACAGCCACTGCAGCTTTGGTTTTAACGTCTGAACACACAAAGCAGCTGAATCCTGGCTGGGGAGCGGGTCTCCTCGAGGAGAGCAGCCAGGCACTCCTGTGAAAAGTGATTGGGCAGAGTTATGAGCCTTGGAGAGATACAATTTATTCGTGCAGTGAGTATGACTGTACATCCATCCGGGGGACAGAGCGGCTACCCCATGCCCATGCTGGGGCTGAGGGAGGCTCCTACTGGGATGGGACCCATCACCTCATCACTCACAGAATTTCCACGGAAGCTCTGTGTCAGCCAAGTAGCTGCTGCAGCCTGATGTGTAGAACTGCTCCTAAAGGGATTCAAACTTCCCTCTTTTTTGGGAGACCAGCCTTCAGATGTAAGCAAGTAGCTTCTTCCCATTAAATCATAGATCTAAACAATTTTCTTTGTCCTCTTTGTCTGTGTTAGGGATACTCCTGAGCACTAGAAGACTTGCTCTCTCTAGTCATAAAATATGAGCGAATCTCGAGCCTCTGGTAGTTAGTGGGAGTGCTGGGACAGCTTGAGGAGCCACTAAAGGCTGAGGCTGCCTCATCTGTGGTCGGCATTCAGGGCTAAGCTGCAAAATACTTGGAGGAATTCTTTTTAAAATGTTTTCAGATGGAACACGAGAGCAAACACACTTCTGCAAAGTGGCCCAGAGTGAGATGTCCCTGTACTCCATATTTCTTCAGAAAGACAATTTGGGTTCAATCAAGTTGAAATGGCCATTTGCTTCTTTTACAAAAGAGAAAACAGAATGATACTGACTATCTGGAGTACTTTGAGAATGTTTGGTTTGATTAAAACCACACTGCAGTTGGGATTGCTTTACCTGTCCTATAAAAGTCAGCTCAACTTTGAAATGAAAAGCATTACATGTGAGCCAGCAGTGTGCCCAGGTGGCCAAGAAGGTCAATGGCATCCTGGCCTGTATTAGAAACTGTGTGTCCAGCAGGAGTAGGGAGGTGATTGTCCCCCTGTACTCAGCACTGGGGAGGCCGCATCTTGAGTACTGGGTCCAGGTGCTGGAGCAAGTGCAGAGGAGGGCAATGAAGCTGGGGAAGAGCCTGAAGAATCAATCTGATGAGAAGAGATGGAGAGAGCTGGGGCTGTTTAGTCTGAGGGGTCTCTTCTCACAGGTAGTTAGTGTCAGAACCAGAGGGAAGGGCTTCAAGCTCCAACAAAGGAGGTTTAGATTGGACATCAGGAAGAAATTCTTCCTGGAGAGAGTGGTCAGGCACTGGACTGGGCGGCCCAGGGTGGTGGTTGAGTCCCCATTCCTGGATGTGTTTAAAAGTTACCTAGATGTGTTGTTGGGGGATCTGTTTTAGCAGTGACCTTGTAGAGTAGGATTGATGGTTGGACTTGGTGATCCCAAGGGTCTTTTCCAACCTGAATAATTCTATGGTAATGTTACATGATCTACATCAGTGAAACGTTAGTGAAACGTGAAGTGAACCGAGGCGGGAAGAACCAAAGCATTTAACTTATTCTTCCCAAAATTGAAAATGTCATCTAGATTTATGCACAAAAAAAAAAGGACAAAGCTGTGAGAGTTGTTACTGCTCAATAGGATTTATTTCAGTATAAACAGTCGGTAATCTCAAAGTGCTAGTCAGTTTGTGATACTCTTCTGCATGGATTTTGGGGTCTCTATGTGGAAGTTACCATCAAAACTGGGTTTGAGTGAGGGTTGCTCTAGGCTTGTTTTCAAGTAAAGCTTCTGTGCCTTAGGAAATCTGCTGTGAGCTTAGGCCTGCTAGTAGAAGTGTGTGTAATTAAACTACTCATGTAAACATAATCTTTCTTTTCCTTCAGTCTTGGATTAGTTTTAATTTGTCAGAACAAGTCCTGTTTGATAATATTTTTAAAGCTATTTTTTACAAATATTTTGAAATGTAACATATTAAGAGTGTTCATTTTTAGTGAGTGTGTGAAGTTAGCAACAAGTTATGCTGAGTGTGATAACACTCCCTCTGGATTTTTTCTCTCCCAGCAGACTTTAGCACCACTCCTTGCCAATTTCATAGGCTGTCGGGCCAAATCTTTGAGCTATTCTGCCCCTTTTTTGCTGCCAGTCTGGAAACAATTAAAAAAAGTCGTGCTGGAACACAGCTGAGGGTTCCTGGTGCCCCGTCTCTTCTGACACAACCCAAGTATCTGACTCTGTTGTAGCAGGCTCCAGGATGAGGGATGTTGTTTAGGCCAAGCTTGTGAAGTGCCAGACCTGTGTGCAGTTTCTCGAAATGCTCCATCTCCGGTTGTGCTGGCTGAGCTCGAGTAGGGAGTGGGCTAGCAGGTAGCAGAGCAGAACTGGCTGCTGGGTTTCAAAGGGAAGACTCTCACACCCTTTAGACAACTCTGCTGAGTTCCAGCTGGGATAAACTTTTGTTCCAGCAGTTGAATACCACTGCTTGTTGAAGCAGAAATTTTACCAGCTGGACAGCCCATGGAGCGTGACAATTCAGCCACTGTGGCTGTCCATTGTGTTGCAGGTAA
Organism: Phoeniculus purpureus; assembly: GCA_028565055.1. Lineage (NCBI taxonomy): Eukaryota > Metazoa > Chordata > Aves > Bucerotiformes > Phoeniculidae > Phoeniculus > Phoeniculus purpureus. Next base: position 61,894,136 of record JAOXOE010000001.1, read on the forward strand.
TGCAGCCATACATCATCTTCTCTGGAGATGTTTAAAACCCGCCTGGATGTGTTCCTGTGTGACTTGGTCTAGGTGATCCTGCTGTGGCGGGGGGATTGGACTAGATGAACTTTCGAGGTCCCTTCCAATCCCTAATGTTCTGTGAATCTGTGAATCTTCTGTGAAGTGAAAGAGGAGTCCAGAAATAAAAAATATTCATAGATGCAAGAATAACAGTCATTCACCTGCCTCACACATGCGTAAAATTTCCCAGGAGGACGTAAACCAGAAGGATCCAAGGCTGGCAGTGGTGAGACTTAGGCTAGCTAATAGGGCCATTTCCCCGTCCTTCCCTGCTGACTGCTCCCCTGTTTAAAGGACGGCTGCCCAAAGACACGTCCTGATCATCCCCACAGAGAGCTGAGGTGGCTGCTGCAAGAGGGTAGATGGCTGCAGGAGAAGGGATTTCAGAAGCCAAGAGAAAGAGTTTCTCTGCTACAGCCGTGTGTCTTGGCTCAGGCTTTTTTAAGTTATTAGGAAGCTATTGCAAAGCCTGACCAAGGGCGTTCTAGCGCAACACAAGAGAGCATCTATTTCGCTGCTGCCAGTAAGCAAAGAAGGGTTGCTGTCACTTCCCAACAGCTTTTCCTGGCGATGCAGGGCTGCCTCTGACCTAGCCTTTCTCCTGAAGGCTCTACTATTCTTGGGAATTTTCCATGTAGCTCCCTTTCCTCATTCCCAGACTACTGTTGTTCTTGAGCACTCTGACCTCTCGGTCTGTGAGCATCTGTGGCCTTTTATATTCCTAGTTTGGGCTTAGTCGGACAAATCTTGTCTGGCTCTGGTGTGACTCAGTGAAAAACACCTCTGGGTATCTTTGTGGGGTCTCAGCACTTGAGAGAAGACTGTCTTGATGGCAGTCCTGCCTGTTCATGCGGAGTCATGGGCTGCCCGGTGGAGGTTTTGGCTGGCAGATTTCTGCTGGATCAACAGAGGAGCTGTGCACTGTCATGGGATCCTGGCACGGGGAAACGTGTGTATGACAAAGAGCAGTGCAGCCTGGCACAAACCCAGCGACACTGCTGGCCCAGCTTAATCATCACCTGGAATGCTATGAAGCTGGGGAAAACTGAATATCAGACTGCAGGCCAGGCATGGAGTCCTCTCAGCTCAAGGCTGCCTTGTGACTGCCAAATTCCATGATAAAAATACCTCAGTGTGGGTATTTTTATAAAATAAAAATAAAAATACCCCAGCCATGGGCTGCTCTCCACCATTTCTTTTCTGTGCCACCTTTTCCTGCAGGAGGGGAAACATCTGCGGCTCTCAGAGCAGCTTTGCCCAACCTCTTGGTGATGCCATGTGTTCTGAAGGACAGGCAAGCATTTCGCACCGCGGCTGCTTGCTCCTGCTGGCACACTCATTCTGTCTGGACCAGCCAGCGCTCGGAGGAACAGCTAGCAAATTCACACCAGAGAGCCAGGAGGGCCGTTCCTGCACTACCATCTTCTTTATGCAAGTTTATTTCCCCAGGGGCTGCTAGGCAAGAAGTTTTCCCCTCTTTAGAAGACAGGCGAGACTATCAGCAGTGATATAAATAGCTGAGCTTGACACTTCATGCTAACTTTTCCCACAAGGAAGGTGACAGGAGGTCGCCATCTCTGCAGGATGTTTCTAAAATAAAGTGGAGAGCCTGATTATAACAGTGTTCCTGCTCTCCCTCGCTGGGCTCACCTCTTCCCCTTGGCAGGTCCCAGGGGCATGCAGAGAGGCTCTCCAGGCAGGGCTTCTCTGTGTGTGCGAAGCATGGCTCCTCAGGAGGAAGGCAAGTAGCAAGTTAAAGTGGTGGTTCGTTTGCCCAATCCATCTGTAATTTGCTGCACTGGATATAAATGTGTGTATCTGACAAAGTCCTAATGAAGTGGAAGTTAACTACCTGCCCCAGTGAGGTGCAAGGCTGTGGACCAAGACATTTTGAAGAGGCTCACACACCAGCCACAGGGCTGGGGGTAGAGTCCATCCTCTCTGAGCTACCAACTCGAGAGGCAGTGTTCTCCTTTAGGTACTGGGCACATGAGAAGTGATAGCCCTGTCCAGTGGAGCATCCAGACCAGCTGTGACCTGATCTAGTGCTATGAACTGCCTGTGGTCTCCTTTCCTCCAGCTTTGTCACCTCATACGAGGTCCAGGACAAAACCTGGACCAGCGTGATCCACTGTTTTGTCAGCTGTCAGACTGCAGCCAGACCTGAGTGGTCCCTGCAGTGCACAATCGGCTGCTCACAGGACAGCCTCTTTCTTGGAGAAATTCAAAATGCCCCTGGACGTGTTGCAGTGCAATTTCGTCTAGGTGATCCTGCTCTAGGAATTAGGGGGAGCTGTATGATCTTCAGAGGTCCCTTCCAACCCCTACCAGTCTGGGATTCTGTGATCCTTTCAGCTCTGTGCTGGAGGTCAGTAAATGCTGCTTTGCTCTACAGCTGTATTTTGACTTAAGGATCTTCAAGCTCCTGTGAGCCGAAGTGCAGCCTCACAGCATCCCACGCAGTGCAGACACTGTCATCTTTATCTTGCAGATAGTGATCACCGGGGTACAGAAAGGCCAAACTGCTTGTTCAAGGTCACAGTGTCAGTGGCAGTCTGGGGACGGAACTCAGGGGTTGTTACTCGTTTTCTTTTTAATATCCTCTTAGACTTGATGATAGCAATGCAATGCTGCTTCTCAGCATGAGAACATCTGCTTCTACAGATGCGCAGCCCTCCTCTCCTGTGCCCCGGGACAATACTACTTTGGTTACCTGAAAGGAGTCTCTTTCATGCTGCCCCTCTACAGCAGGGACACCATGCAGAAACTGAGATTCTCTCTTATTTTTCCCTCTTGTTCTTCACAGCCATGGCCAGGGCCCAGAAGGAAGTGTACAGGTACAGCGCTCCTCTGTTGCCGGGACCTAGTCAGGATGCATTTTGGGGGCACATATGGCTCACAACGCTAAAGAATGAATAAAGCTTAAATGCACCATCCAGCATGGATGTGATGCTTAGAATTCCAGAAGCTTTTCAGATCTCTGTTACATAGCACAGACCAGTGCTAAAGCCCACCTCAGCGTGTCTCTTTTTGTTCGCTGGCACTGACACGGGCTCCTTCATACGTGTACACAATTAGGCACCGTTACCCGGGCACCATCCCTCTGGCTTCTCGTGCGCACGTATGTGCTCACGGTAAGTTTCTGCCTGAAATAAGCTGGTTCTTTAGCCACATTTGTAAATCTGATCTGCACATGGATCTGGACTACCTTGTACTTCTTTATGCTTTATTGAAAAAAAAAAAGGAAGCAGGTTAAGTCTTATATCTTTGCATAGATTCCTTTCTAGTTCCTTGAGTTCAAAGTCCTGTGCTGAATCAGTATGAGGGAGAATGACCGTGACTCCAGTGCTCAAATATCATGGGAGAGGCAGAGCTCTGTGTTAACAGCTCCTGCCCGAGAAAACAGACATCCAGTGCTTCTCGTGTCTGCTCCTGAGTTCAATGCAATTTTGGGAAGGGGCATAGAGGTATCCAGATCACTGGACCTGCTTGCAGTTGCGGACAGCTTTCTATCCCTCCGTGAGGTGTGCTTTTCCCTTCCTCTCCAAATGTGGAAAATCTCGGAGTTCACAATAAAAGAGAGTGAGTGAGAAGATAACAGAGTTGAATGACCTGTCGCCTCCTGAACACCCGCCCATCCTGACGCACACAGACGCACAGACAGAGGGAAATCACTCAGCACCTCTAAGTGTGTACATTAGGAATGTGTTGCACATACAGATGACAGTATTATGTAGAATATTTCCATCTGGAGTGATGGTGGAAGCTGCAGGCTCCAAGTTAGCTGCATTTTCGTTCTTTTTCTATCCAGGCCATTTAATGGTCTTTTCCCTCTCCTCAGCCACGACAGTTTGTACTTTCATATAGAAGACACTAGTGCCAAGTTCTGCCTGATATAGATGCAGGAGACCAAGAACAGCAAAGACCTTGACCTCAGATGAGTCAGGCAGAGCAATGAATTCGTCTGGCCCACAGTGTTTGAAAGACCTGCATCAAATAGTTACTTGATTCTGGTATCCAGGATTTCCATTTTGCATGCAGCATCTTCTAAGTCTCTTGGGATTATCTCTGCTCCTTACAGAAACATGTGCCCTTAAGAGAGCCCAACAAATACAAGGAAACTGGATTTGGGATAAGCCAAAGCTCAGATGTGGGTTTTTCTCAGGAAAAAACATCAATTCTGTCAGCGATAAGAAAACTGCAAAGAAGCTAATGCACATTACTCCGCTTACTCCTTAACTAACAGGATGAAGAGCATCCAGTTCAGGATTACAGAGCTTGAAGCTCTTTACAGTTTCTTCATCTTTCCAGGGAGAAGCTAACCTATATGAATTTGTAGCTGATGCTAAACTGGGCAGTGCTGAACAGCTGAAGAGTGATCTCAGGAAAACAGAAACGTGCTGAGAAAGTTGGGGACTGCTGTAGGAAAGCAGTTTGTGAACTCTGCGGAGAGAAATTGGTTGTAAGGAAAGCTTAGCCCGTGGAGGAGGCCGGTATAAGGAGAGGTGCGGCTGAAGGCAGGCATCACATTGGGCCAAAGGTACAGCAGCAAAAAACCCTTCTGTGTGATTTGAGGCTGGTTTATAGATTGCATGAAATGCAGCTTGTTACAGCGTTGAAATAAAACAGACTGGAGAGGCTGTGGGAGGAGAGGGCAGTCATTCAGACTTTACCCATCCTTTTCTCCCACCCTTCCACAGAATCGCTCTGGTTGGAAAAGACCCCTGGGATCATCGAGCCCAACCATCTACCTTACCTTACAAGTTCACCCCTAAACCACATCCATCAACACCTCATCCAAATGATCTTTAAACACCTCCAGGGATGGCGACTCCACCACCTCCCTGGGTAGCCCGTTCCAGTGCCTGACCACCCTTTCTGGGAAAACATTTTTTCCTAATATCAAGTCTAAACCTACTCTGTTATAACTTGAACCCGTTGCCTCTTGTTCTGTCACTAATTGCTTGTGAGAAGAGACCAGCAGTGTCTCCCTGCCTATCACTTCCCCATTGCTCTCCTAGGGTCAGACTCCCTCTGTGGAGCCTTGCCTCCGCTTTTTTGCAGTTTTGACCATTCAACTCTCTACAGAACCCAGGTTGCTAAAGCTTTTAGCTTTAAAAAGGAGAAATTTAACTACTCCCCCCTACCTTGTCGAATCTCACTTCCTTTTTCTTTGGAAAAGTATCCATAGGATTCTTTCTACTCTGCAGCCTCACTGCTGTATCCTTGCCTCAAGTATTTAATTTCTCATTCACGATGAAGCCTGTGAGCAGACTGTGGTATACATGCAGTGTATGGACATGAATGTGCATTCCCCCTTCTCCCCCTCAGAAACAACCGGTATCACACTTGCAGAACCCAGGAGCAGGGAATTAGGAAATGCTGGAGTTACTGTTTTCAGTAATCTTAATTCAATCTCTTTGTGCCTGTGCCTCATAGCTATGAGCCTTTAACCACATCCTCACATTGTCACCGCATTCTTTGCACAGGATGCCTGCCTTGTTCTGTGCCAGCCTGGCTGGGGCTTTCTTGAACAGCAGCTATTCAATGTTTTGTTTTCTCTTTATTGTTCAGTGGGTGGCCTGTGCCTCATTTACTGTACGTTATTCAGGTCCGGTTCTAAAGACAGACTTACTAGTTTCCTCATGGGTTTTCCTATGGCTTTCATCACAACAGTATCTGATTACTTCACAATTATTAATTTACTTATTTTTATTACCACCCGGAGGCGAAGAGATGATATTAAATCAGCTTTACAGCTAAGGAACTAAGGCAGTGAGAGATTAAGATAAAAAATGCTCATTAATTTTGGGAGCTGTTTAGAGATGCTGCTAATCTGAGTGGGGTTTTTTTTAGTGTACTTAGCACCATATAATGTCTGTTCTAAGCAGAGCTCTGTCTGGTTAACATGGGGGTGGGAGAGTTTATTGCTTCCACCAGTTGGACCACATCTAAAAGTCAGGCATTCAGAAGATGAGAAACAGCACCGAGGGGCCATTTGTGAAGAAGCGTGGCTTAAATAATTGGTCTCATCATGACAGAGGAAATTGGAGTAAGAAGCAAGTATTAATTCCAGTAGTCTTGGACGGCTTTATCGGATTTTAAACTGGAGACACTTTTCGTCCCCATCCCGCTATGCTCTTCCTTCTCCACCAGACACTGAAATGCAGCTGAAGCCCCTGGAGCACTGCAGTGGTCTCCCTGGATGGACGGCTTCGCTTCCCAAGCCACTCTGTGCCCTGACCAAGGCATCTGCCAGTTTCCTGCTTCTAAGCGACAGGAGTTTTGTATGGAACTTCTCAACCACTCTTAAGTCAAGTCCATAACAACTAAGCTCATGAAGAGAGACAGAAATGTAAGTGCAAGCCCTTTGGTCCTTATATTAAAATCCACTGGCCCCTCTTTAAAGATACACTAGAGAGACACAGGAGTTTGCATCTCTGTGCTCATTACTTACCATGTGGCATCAATATTTCTTTGTTGAAGGAAAGAACTGCCACAGACAAGTGAGATGCCTCAATTGCTTATCAATAGCCATAAAATGGATTACCCCCCCCCACCACCTTTATGAAGTCTTAGCCCAAAATCGGTGCCTCCTGGGAACTGTTTGTAATTGTAAGCGTCTGTCCTCGTGCCTCATACAACAGCACCCGCCGTGAGGAGCGATCTCTGAAATGTGCTCCCTCATGGCAGGGTGCAGTGCTGAATTACTGATCCCTTCTCTCCTGTTTTCAGTGCTGCGCGAGAAGTCACAACACAAGAGCAAACGAGCGGGACACGTGAAGCCTGTCTGAAGGTCAAAAAGAGGCACGGAGCTCTGTATTTCCTGGCAAGGTTTGTATCCTTCATGCAAAAGCCCACAATATGAAAATGCTGTATTAATACACACTGTCAAGTGGAAAAAAACCCAACAACCCCAAATAGTCACAGCAGCAGGAATACTTCACATAGTTCCCAAGCGAACGGAGCCTGATGAGTATTTTAAACCCTGAAGCCTCGGGGATTCCCCTAAACTTCTACTCGCAAGGAAAATGGGAAGCGAGTTAGAAATCATCTCTGTGCTCCTCGGAGTAAATGTTGGAAAGAGCAGCAAACACAGAGTTGTTTAGCTTCTGGTGCAAGTGCAGAGTAGTGCGAGGCTTCTGGTCAGTAACATCACCTGCTCCTAGCTGCACACACACACGCACGCACACATACATTTAGAATCATAGAATCATTAGGGATTGGAAGGGACCTCAAAAGATTATCTAGTCCAATCCTCCTGCCACAGCAGGATCACCTAGACCGTTTCATGCATTAGGTTCTTTAGCCTTTAAGAGAAGGTCACTTAGGCAGCACTAGGGGAAAGCTCTCACTCTTGCTGCTTCACCCAAGTATTTTGATAGGTTTATTAGCACGGAGGGAGAGCTCAACAATTAGGGCTCATTCAGCCTGTGACTTTTGCAGGTGAGATTTGTCCAGCAGTGCCACTTGTGTGATCCTTTGATGGCTTTTTCAGTACTTCAGGGACAGAGGCATTGCCTCAGTTTACCCGAGCTGTGAAAATCGGAGTGCCACAAAGCTCGTTAGACATGACAAACGGCTGGCATGGTGACCCTCTAGGAAATCGAAGGAGTCACCCCAGATCAGAGGTGGCAGTTATCAGGCAACCTAATTGTCACTGCTCTTTCCAGGTGGCTGTAGAGGCGCACTGTGTTTTCTTTGAAATGTGTGAAGGTAATGCTCAAAGTATTAAATTGTGGAAACGTAACCGAACAATTATTCCAAGTACAAAATGTGGAGAGAAGTTGGGAAGGTGAATTAAAAGAAGCAGCAGCTGCTAGAGGGAGAGGGTGTCCGTGTCCCTCTAGGTCTGTGTGCGTCTCTGCCAAGGCTGCCCTGGGCAGCGCTGGGATGGAGAAGAAAGACATTCCCTCACAGCGTGTGCAGTGCGGGTGACTGGGAGATACGAGCAAGGCACTTCTCGACACCGGCGTTAGTTCCCAGGCTCCGCGTCGCAGACCGGGACACAACACTCTCAGGGAAAACAACCAACAATATTCTGAAACCTTCCTGCGCACTTTGGGATAAGGGCGGTTCGCACAGACACCTGATGAAGTGTTTCTGCTCTGAGAGCCTCTCACAGGTAAGAGTTCCCTTCACCACCCTTCCCCGAGCAGCCTGACAGCATGCTGAAACGGGACCCGAGAGAAACTGCAATTTGCACATGTCTGGGGACACTTGGGGCTCTTGTCCTGCTTTCCTGTACTTTGAGATCTATCAGTGTCCATGTTCGCTGCAGGGAGCCTTCCTTGGCAGTTCTGCGGCTGCCTGTGGCAAAAAGGCATTCGTTTGTAAAATGTCCCAAGCCCATCTTGTTACTAGCGGAAAGGTTTTGGAGGAAGAAAAAAGTCAATTTCTTGAGTAAATGTCTTAAACTAATGTTGGCCATCCTTCCTTTCCTGCCTCCCAAGTCCTTCTCTCCCCTCATGCTGTTTTCCCCAGCCGTTGGTGCTTCTGCAGTTGCTATTTTGCCCCTGTTGTTACTCACCCGATTTTCAGTGTCTTGTATTCCGCCTCCTTCCTTTGCTTCAGCAATTTTCCTCTCTACAGTTGGGTTGGACTCCTTGTTCTTCTCAGTTGCTTCGTTTTATTCCTTTAATATGGTCCTCTCTCTCTTCCTCTCTTTTTCTCCACCCCCTTTCTGTGTCACTTTCTGTCTTCCCCACTGCCTCTCTGCCTTTCCCCCCTCTTCTTTCTTCACCTACTTTCCTTGTCTCTCCCACCCCCTCCAGCTTAATCTTTCTATTTTCAAACCTAGTTTCCTGTAGTTTCTCCTTTAAAGAGCATGAATCTCATTCCTCCCTCTCCGTTCTCAGCCTCTCATCGTGCCACCCTCCCCATGCCGACAAGATGCACTCACTGCTGCCTTTGCGCTGCCCCTTCCAGTCGCCGCTACCACTGTTCTTTGCACCTCCTCCTCCAGATAACATGCACAGGTCTAAGCCTTCCTTAAATCGAAAGAGACAGGGTTGCCCCCCGCAGTTACACCCGACAGGCCCTGGGAAGCTTTTTTCCATCAATGAAGGATGTTTTTCTGACTTGTTCAAACTTAATCTGACAGAGTTCACGTGGAGCAGGGTCCTCCACCTCTTCAAATAACAGAGGACTTGCTCTGCTGACCTGAGCTAAGGGTTGCAGCACAGATGCAGCCTTATCTCAAAGGGCACGTGATTCTTCCCAGAAGGGTTTTACAGATAGATCGACAGATAACGTGCCTGTCAGAGAGAGGTGTTTGTAACACACCATCCCCTCCACAGCTCCTTGCACACACACAGTCTGATGCAGGAGGGTTTGGCCTTTCTAGAAACCCTTCTGGCACATCAAGTGTCTGAAGGTGTTGTATTCCGTGTACGAGTGCAGTCTCTGATTCCTGCACATCAGGCCCCAGAGAGGATGAATCAGAGATACCATCTGGCCTTGACAGAGGCTAGTCTCAGAAGAAGTGTCGGGAGAGTGAGATTTGCAGAGAAGACTCTGCTACCCTGAGAGCTGGCTGGCTGTACCGAAGCTTTGATGCATGTCCCTCCAGCAATCCTTCCTAGCCTAGACCTCTCCCACCCAGGACATAACTGCGGCAGCTAGTGCAGATTGTGAAGCAAAAGCAATCCAGAGATCAAAACACAGGGCTGGCAGCTCTTCTAACTGTTGTTCTCCCTCTGATTTAGCATCCCCTTCAGTCACAAGATTGAAAGCCAGCTTTATACAGGAACAGGAATCTCCTGGTATAGAGAAATCAACCCATAGTCATGTGCCTCTTCATTCCTGACTTTATTGCCCAGAGGGGCTGTGGAGTCTCCTTCACTGGAGATGTTTACAACCCGCCTGGATGTGTTCCTGTGTGACTTGGTCTAGGTGATCCTGCTGTGGCAGGGGGATTGGACTAGATGATCTTTCAAGGTCCTTTCCAATCCCTAATGCTCTGTGATTCTGTGATTTTATGACAGTGAAATTGTCAAGGACTTCACCCTAGGAGCATCCCGAAAGGGTGTTAGTAAAACAGATATAGCTCACAGAGGGGTTTGGGAAAGGCTAGCTGAGGCTTGTGAGGTGTTATTCATGTGCTGTAGACAGGCAGATCTTGTGAGAGAGCTGTCTGCCTGAAACATAGCCCCCTCCCTGCATGGCTGATACTTTCTCCTTCATGCAGGGTGATCAGGTCTGATTCTTCCCACTCACTCCTTTGTCTTTCCTATCCCAGTATTGCTCCTGACTGGGATGCTTGTTCTCCTGCAGAGTTGATCTCAGAATCCAGCAGATACAGTCTGGTTCCACTGAATGAATGAGGGAAGGGAGGAAGCTTCTGATCAGTACATGCATGAGGCACATGGGGCAGCTGTTACGTGGCCTTTTCCTTTTGTGGTGGTGGTGGTAAACATTTAACTACTGATGTATAAAAAGGAAGGGCAGTCAGGGAGGCAAAAGATGGAGGAGTGAGTAGAGATATTGCGTGGCTACCTCAGCCAGCCCTCCAACGTGCTGTTCCTTCTCCACTGCGCTTGCTTCAAGGGCAAAGAGGGGTGTCACGGAAGCGTCTTGCTCTCCACAGCTAGACCTGTTTTGCCTACTGGTAAGCTGGGAAGAAGGATTTTTCCTCCCCTCCCCAAGAGAATGCTATGCAAAACTTGTGTGACTCGAGTGAGAAGAGCAAGTGAAAGAGGATGCTCCCCCAGACAGTGGAAATGAGAACAGCTGACAGCTTGCCATGTGCAGCTTGCAGACCTCAGCAGTTTGTGGTGCTGTGGAATGAGTTTTGAAAGGAGAAATAAAGCCAGGGGTGAGGGGGAAATAGGACAACAGGTACCATCCTCTGATCAAAGGGTTCTTGGGGTAAGATTCCCGACCCTCTAGGTAAAAGAAACACAGCAGATCTTATCTACCTGGCCTTCAGAAAAAGAGTGTGATATGGTGTCTCAGAAGAAGCATCTTAGTGAAGAGGATTCGGCTGAACACAGCAGAGATTGTTAGAGAAATCCTCAAGTGGGGAAGAGACTGACAGACTTGAGACACCAATTCCCTAATAGGTTGAAGGGAAGTTATCTGTGATGCTGCTCAAAGATTGCTCTTAGGACTGATCTTTTTTAATATTTGTGTTAATTACCTTGGCACTGAAAGTGGAAATGCTGGTGAAATCTGCTGATGGAACAAAGCTGGGAGGTATTGTCAGGGCAGAGGTGGATTCCAGCACTAAGAGAGCTGAAGGCTATTTGTGACTGAAGAGATCGAGGTGAGGTTCAACAGGAGAGGGCAAATTCACACGCTAAGAGTTTGCTGCTTAGAAAGTAACAGGAATCTCTCTTGGCAATTGGGAGTTCCTAGCTGGCAGGACTGACACAGGGAAGGTTCTGGGTGAAGGTCGCCAAAGGAAGAGGAACCAGCCGTGCTATGTGGGGGTGAAATAGCAGTATTCCCACTTGCAGCGAGTGGGATGAAAGTCATCATGCAGCAGAATAGTGCGTGCAGCGCTGCTCACCCACAGCTAAGAAAGTTATTCAGCCTGGAACAGGTGCAAAGAAAAGCAACGGGGATGGAGAGTGTCCTTCGGCTCTCCGAAGTGGCTGCCGAGAGACACCTGAGCCCACCTATGCGGTACCAGTTTAAGCTTTGCTGCGTTAATTATTTTGCACTGAACTTCATGCTAGTGCAGCTACCCCAACTAATTAAAACGCGGTGTGATGTGCCTGCGGGGTGAATACTGTGAGGGAGCTTAGTTACTTAGTCTGGCAGAACAAAGGTTAAGAGAGGAGAGATTTGCTGCCTATAAATACTTTTAGAAATTGGGGGTTGGGAAAGTAAGTGCTGGGGAGAGAGAAGAGCTACATAAGTTAAAGGACAATGTGGCACAAGAACAAATAGATATAAATTGGCCATGAATGAATTTAGGTTGGAAATCAGAAGGTTTCTAAGCAACAGAGCAGGGGAGGAGGTGCTGGGGCAGCATTCTAGTAGCACAAGGGAGAGTGGAAACCTAATGAGATTTAGGACAGAGCTTAGTAAGTTTAGAAAAGGCCATTTGTTTTGTACTTGCCTGTTATTCAAAGGGATTGAACCTGATAAGCCAAGAGGTCCCTTTCTTCATTCTATTTCCTCTACTTGCCTTATTGCTTTATCAGAACTGCTCCCTTCCACACAGAAGCCAGGCAAATAATGAATAGAGTTTGTGTGATGAGTTTTTGGCGTTGATCCCATAGATATCTAATGGAGGATTCACTGTGTATCAGAGAGTTAAACAAACAAAAAGAGCAAGCCAGTACTACACATAGAGAAGCTGTGCAGATGTGCAGTAGTATAGGTGAGAGCTCACGTATAAAAGAGCTTCTTTGCATAACACAGATGTTCTTGAAGCATCTGGCTTTGCTGGAAGGCTGGTTCAAATGCTGGTAGATGCTCTCCTGAGATCCGAGAACTTCAGGAGGCTGTCTGAAGGGAAATTGTCTTGTGCTTTCCTGCCGTTACCGAGGGCTTTGTGCTTGGGGAAGATATCAGATTTACTGCATTGGGAAATCTCAGAGAAGAGCACCGCTCAACAGCAGTTGAGGCAGAAACTCTTGTCTATATGTCATCTCTGATGCCTGGCCACAGCGCTGTACTTACTCTGATTCTTCTCATTGTCCAATGCCGGACACACATCTCCAGTGCCTTCTCTAAAGCACCAATGGATGCTACCTTCCTGCTGAAACCTTTGATCTAAAATCCTTATGCATGCACATGATTGAAAGAGACAGAGGGAAGGTCTCTGTTAAACTTTAGACCTCTGGAGACTGCTTGAAGTCATCCTCCATCAGGAGGCAAATTCCCACGGACAGGCTGGGCCCAAGGGAACAGAAGTGGCATGTGACAGTGGGCTCCTGCATGAAGGGGAAGAGTTTTGTAGTCACAGTTCCTTACAGAGTAAAAACTCCACATTTATTCCATCACAGGTGGGTGTTTTTCTCTTCCCGGGCCAGAACACCAAACTAGCGTAGAGTGAGAAGAGAGGAAAAGGACACACGCAAGGTATGGAAGTTCCTTGTGTGTTCAGTCCCATTTGCCAGTGAAGTTTTCAGCAAGAAAACCTGGAAGAGCATTTCGTCTCACTGCGGTGTACTGACCATCTATGCCAAGTTAAGTGCTTAGCTGTCAGCTTTACGTTACTGGAAATAAGCGCAGCACTCTCACAGCTACTGCTTCCACTCCCCAACTCCGCAGCATCTCTAAGTAGTTGAGAAGTGCTTTGTGAATGATAATATAACTACGGCTCCTATAAGCACTCTCTTTGCTTTACAGATGGAGGAACCAAACCACAGAGAGTGTAAAGAATTTGTTCAAAAGATCAGCAAATAATTTTCAAGGAAGGAGTCTTCATCTACCTATATTCTTCTTCTTCTACTTCCAGCTAGATGAAGTGCTGCTTTACAAACCAGACATGTATCTGCACATGCATGTTCCCAAAGTGAGAAGAAAAGAAAGAACTTTACCTCTTTTCGCTGAGGCTGCACTGGTAGAAGGAGGAGCCTTGGTCTTGCTGGAGCCCACCTCTCTGTAAGCGTTCAGCTCCCAGAAGAGATCCGAATGTGAGGGATGACACTCTGAACCAAGGTAAGCAAACCCCAGTTAGCACCCAGCACCTCAGCCTCTTGTTATGGTCTGACACTGGCTCACTAGCTAGAGATTCCCTCAAGCCTAGAGGACTGATGCTATGGGAGACCAGCTCCCAGGCTGTTCCTGACATGCACTGGCAGCTGTCTGCCTGCTCTTTTAAAGGGTCTTCGTGCATCAGGATAAAAATGTGATCTTACGCAGGCGGCATTGTAAGCACAACTTGGCTCAAGTTCAGCTCTTCCTCTGGCTCCCAGCTACTCTATTTTTATTGAAGGAATTTGAGGCTATCAGAAAGGAAGTCAAATTGTTTTAGGAAAACAATAGAAAAGCAACTTAAAGTTTATTAGCTTCCTGTTCAGGGCCTGGGACCAACTTGTCAAAGTTATTAGAGTGATGGCAGAGTTATTTATTTAAAAGGGCTAGCGACAAGACTCACAATTTCATTCCTGTTTAGGCCTTGGTGAAAACAAAGGAAAGCCATAAAATAATATCTGAAGGGAGCAGGCGGCTAACTGGTAAATGGTGCGAGTCGGGTTGCCCCGTGAGCCATTCGTGGTTTTGCTAGTGCAATGGCTTTCATGGGATTCTGTTATCACGTGAATGCCCAGGATTGTGTTCACGGGCCAGCCCCATCACCTCAAATTGCTTGTTGTGGCTCAAAGTTTCAAATGGAAGGCTCACACTTCAGTCTACAAAATCAGCAGGAAAAGGTCTTCATTTAGAGCTACTGAAAAGAACAAAACAGTATGTCAGCTCTGCAGAAGAGACGGGAATAGGGCTCAGGTGTCCCTGATCCTGTTGGACCGCTGGAGCCCCCCGACTGTAAAAGATATTTATACCCTCCAGAAGCAGCTGCAGTCTGCTTCCCCATTCAGCTACCCCAAAGTAGCCGTGCCGTGAAAGTCACCGAGAACATGCTGGCATGCGGCTGCTGAGAAGAATAGACAGACCAACTATTGACTGGCAGGCAGAAAGTGTCTGTGCTGCCTGAGCCTTTCCAGGGAGTCCCATCGTTTGCAAGGAAACAAGAAGAGAATAAAACAAGGATCTTAGAAGCATTTACAAGCTCTGCTTAATGCAAAGCCAGATCGCCTTTTCAGAGGGTTCTCTGCTAACTAAGTGTCTGCCCTGCTTCCAGGAGTGTATAGGAAGAACTCACCTCTCCTTTCAACGGGGCAGGAGTAGTCTCTAGAAAGTTGGATGCTGAGAGGTACGGAGCCTGCAGAGCTATGCAACACAAGCTTTCAGCAACTCAGTAACCACTTTTCAGATGAAAGGAAGCAGAGCCCACCTCAAAAATTCTCTTCCTTCTTCTCCTCATTAGTTTAACCAAAAGCGGGAATGCAAAGCTACACTTTTCTCCGAGGCCTAGGGCAATAATACATCTTGTATCGGCAAGTGGTAGAAGATCTTGGTTTGTATGTTGCTTTTAATTTATCCAGGTTAGAGGCTTGTAAGAGGGTCAAAGTGAGTGCCTGGAGGCCTAGGAAGCCAGCTCTCAGATTGGGTCTTTTTAATGAGAGTGCAGCAACCTTGCATCTATGGAAGGTATTCTTGCAGTGCTCAGAAGGTTTACCTACGTTCTGTCCCTCTGAGGTGCTTCCTTGGTAAACAAATGAGCCGAAGATGCACACAGAGCATCCTAGTTCTTTGCAGTCTGTAGGCATTTACTTAGTTTTAAGTACATTCTTGAGCTGCATTGGTTTCAATGACTTTTAACAGCCTGGAATTTAAGCACCCTCCATTGCCAGCCAGGCCAGCTTTGCTGGAGGAATTCCAAGGCAGAAGCAGTTAGTCACAGAATCACAGAACATTAGGAATTGGAAGGGACCTCCAAAGGTCATCCAGTCCAATCCCCCTGCCACAGCAGGATCACCTAGACCAAGTCGCACAGGAACACATCCATAAGGGGATCTCAGGATCCTCTGGGAGAAGGGAGAAATGAACAAGGGATGGAGGCCGCGTCTTCTGAGGACAGGAGAAAGACTCTATGTAATAATGTGCTAACATAGTAGATATTAATGAATTTAATATGACTGTATAATGAAATACAAAATCTATACAATAACATTAATACCTATATATTGTGATTTGCCATTGTTTTCTCGGTAAATATTGGACTGTGCTATAAATGGAAATGAATGACTACTTTGCAGGTGTGTGGGTTTGCTGGTGCCCTGGGATAAAAGGCAGCCTAAGCAACAAGTACTCCTCTGCTAATCCTACGCACGCCTGCGCCGAGCTCAATGCACCAAACAAAAAGGAAAGGGGTTTCTCGGTACCGTGACTGTTGCATCGCGACGTTTCCACGAGGCGATTGTTTTGGTCGTAGCACGCCATGGCCTGGTACCGATAGCCTTGCCCGCACTCCTTAATGTCTCCTTGTCCCTTCATGCCCAGCAGCACTTCCAGCTTGCCCTCCGGCAGAATACAGTCAGACCAATTCCCCACGGGCTGAGCGCTGTACTTGTCACAGGGACAGAACTGATTCTCAGTCAGAGGATACACCTGAGCGTTTCTGCATTTATCCTTTTTCTTGCTTTTTCCTAGGGGATAGAAAGGGCAATAACTGCTCTAGGAAGTTTGTGTCCGGTTACACCACCCCCAAAATGTCATGCAGACTCTCTGTACCAACACACACACCCCCCAAACTAGTTACTTCCCTCTCTCTCTATTCATTTCGGCTAATGACTTCAATTCTGGAGCGACTTGTGTCTACGATGAGCATGGAGGCAACGAGGTCTAGAACAAACCAGACGTTCCTATTGACAGAGTACTTCTGCAGTCGAGGCTGAAAACGTCAGCCAGTCAAGACACGCCGTTCCATCAGCAATGCGGAAGCCAACGAAGAATCCCTGGTCTCTGGCTCCCATGTCCTTCCTGTGCTACTTGTGCTCCACTCAGATGAAAACCTGGGCTCCCATGTCCTTCCTGTGCTACTTGTGCTCCACTCAGAAGAAAACCTGGGCTCCCATGTTCTTCCTGTGCTACTTGTGCTCCACTCAGAAGAAAACCTGGGCTCCCGTGTTCTTCCTGTGCTACTTGTGCTCCACTCAGATGAAAACCTGGGCTCCCACGTTCTTCCATCCTCTCTCCAGACCCCTCCCCATCATCAAGAGTCTAAGCTATATGACAGATGTTTGTTCTCCCAAGGGGTTACTTTTGGTTCCACCAAGAGAAGCATTAAGGAGACGTCGGGTCTGCTCGCTCTCTGCCACAGCAACAAGCATCACTTGCTTGTCACATAGCACCTCAGAACAAGGCAGCTTTTAACCAAAGCAGTCGCAATGATCAATGACAGAGGCACTATCTTCCTGCTGGTTCTTACCGACAAGGGTGCGTTTTCTTGTCCTGACGCCGCCGCAGTCCCCGTTACAGGAAGAAAACTTGGACCAGTTTGTGAGCTGACAGTCGTCTTGGCAGGGAATCTGGCAGGTCTGCGTTAAGGGTGGTAACGGGCCAGAGAATTTAAGGCACTCGCTGATGTCAGCCTGTCCTCCGTCTTGTCTGCGACAGGTAATTGCTGGAAGCCAAAGGAGATGGAGTGTTTCAGTGCTTTTTTCATGAGTATCTGCATTTGATTTAGGAAGCCTGCAACATGCTACCATGAAACCACCCAACAAGCCCAGAACAACCACACAACATAAACCAGCATTTGCAAACAGCTCTCTCTTGAATGAATACAGCTGATACCTATGATGTTCTGGAGATTCTGTTTAAGTCACTATTTATTTTGAACTTACCAGGAAAAGGAAGAAAAACATTACAGGCAACTGGAAATATTCTAAAGGCTGCTCTATATTTTCCAACCCTGTCAGACCGCTGCTCACGTTATCATGTTTGCTGCAGATACAGCCTATAACTCAAGGTATAAAGAAGTGCGATACCATCATAGGGTGCTGAATTGTGTCTGCGCTATCAGGTTTTATCAGTACTGCTGCCTGATGTTCTTTAGTGGCTTTTAATCTTGAAGTGTGGAGTCTCCTTGTCTGGAGACGTTTAAAACCCACCTGGACACGTTCCTGTGTGACTTGGTCTAGGGGATCCTGCTGTGGTGGGGGGACTGGACTGGATGATCTTTCGAGGTCCCTTCCAATCCCTAATATTCTGGGATTCTGTGATCTAGTTCTTTGAGTGGCCATAACCATCGCCCATGGAAGAACACTCATTTTTTTCTAGCTAAATTGAGTTTTTCTAAAGCAAATAGCCCTTCTCTCAGCCTTCTTCCTTACTGAACATTGCTCCATGGGCAGACACTCATTCTGTCATAAAACCTTCCAGACTGATATTAGCACACCCCATTTGCATGAAGCAGACCTCAGTGAAAAGCTCCCCTGAGGATCAACGCTTTGGGGTCTTTTTTCCCAGATCAACTGTCAGTTGCTCCACAGCAATCAAAGAAGGAAAACTCTTCAGTTTTCAGACCTAAATATTTCACCTTAATAACAACACAAAGTAGAAGACAGCTTGGCACCCTAAATCAATTCCTGAACCTTAATTTTCACAGTGCCCAGCCGTACCTGTGCACGTGACTTGTCGCTGACAAGCCCTGGATGCTCCATTCTCTATTCCCTTTTCCTGTTGTTATTCTCTTCTACAGATTCAAGCATCAGTTTGAAAGGTTCTTACTCCTTGTGACAGCTGAAGAGTGGGTAGTTTTCCATTACCTCAAGCAGAGATTTTGACAGCTGTATAAATTCTATTATTCCATTGGTTTGGCCAGGTAAATGTCTTACTTGGCATCGGAAAGAGTCTTCCGGTTAATGGAGCTACCTTTTCCACTCACAGAATCACAGAACATTAGAGATTGGAAGGGACCTTGAAAGGTCATCGAGTCCAATCCCCCTGCCACAGCAGGATCCCCTAGATCCAGTCATAGAAACATTAGGGATTGGAAGGGACCTTGAAAGCTCATCCAGTCCAATCCCCCTGCCACAGCAGGATCACCTAGACCAAGTTGCACAGCAACATGTCCAGGCAGATTTAGATTGGAACTATATGACCTTTAAGGTCCCTTCCAACCATGGCCGTTCTATGATTTTATGATTTGCAATGAAGGATGGTAGGTAATGACAAGAACAAATACTATACAAAAGAAAAAACAGTGGGAAGCATAGAAAACATCATATCCAGTGCTCCTCAAACCAAAGATAACAGAATGCCAATACAGTTCAGAAAAGTGTATGGTCTTTTTAAGATGTTCCAGGCACAAAGGAACATGGCCAGGTGGGTTTGAAACGTCTCCAGAGAAGGAGACTCCACAACACCCCTGGGCAGCCCCTTCCAGGGCTCTGTCACCTTCACTGGGAAGAAGTTCCTTCTCATATTGATGTGGAATCTCCTCTGTTCTAGCTCACAACCACTGCCCCTTGTCCTATCACTAGATGCCACTGAGCAGAGCCCAGCTCCATCCTCCTGACACCCACCCTTCATATATTTATCAATACTGGAAGGGTCTACCCAGGGAGGGTGTGGAGTCTGTTTCTCTGGAGGTGTTTAAAACCCGCCTGGCCATGTTCCTGTGTGACTGGATCTAGGGGATCCTGCTGTGACAGGGGGATTGGACTGGATGATCTTTCAAGGTCCCTTCCTATCCCTGATGACTGGATCTAGAGGATCCTGTTGTGACAGTGGGACTGGACTGGATGATCTTTCAAGGTCCATTCCAATCCCTAATGTTCTGTGATTCTGTGAAAACATGAAATAGGAGAAACACCGACAGAAACACCAAATTTAACATTGAAACCAATCACTCACACAATCATGTTGGTATTTACCTTATCTCCCTAAATAGATGAGATGCCATCATGAAGGAGTGCGTGATGGCATCAGTTTGAATTGCACAAGCAAGGGACCCTGATGCAGTTCAAACTCTACTTGACAGCACTGCATCCACCAGTGGCAACTGCAAGAGGATGGACGTGTTGCTGCCGTAACCGAATACTACGGTTGTGTTCCAACAAGCTGTGGGAAGTGAAAGCATGCTATCAACAAACACGCTCTACAAGCCTTGTGATACCATATTTTTCAACTGTTAGGTGTTTTCAACAATCACAGAACTTTAGGGATTGGAAGGGACTTCAAAAGATCATCCAGTCCAATCCCCCTGCCGCAGCAGGATCACCTAGATCCAGTCAGAGAATCACAGAACATTAGGGATTGGAAGGGACCTCGAAAGCCCATCTAGTCCTAGTGATTAAGAATCTTTTTTCCTTTAAAAAATGGTTTTAAGATGTTTTCTTCAAGCAAAACCCAAAACTCACCCAACTCTTTGATTCTCTTTCCTCTGCGTTGACCCTCATCCTAATTTGGTGACATGTTGGTTTGAACTGACAGGATCTTTTATTGCACAAGACAGAGGGAAACAGAGCTGTCGTCACCGATGAATCACAACCCTAACGTCTGTGATTCACCCAAGAGCCTCTTCTGCCAAGGAAAGGCAACGTGATAAAAAGTTGAAGGATGGAAACAGAGACAATAAAGCTCTGATACGAAGCCAGACCCGTGTCTGCTCTGGCTGCTCACAGGCTCTTAAGGATCAAGCACCTACCCAGTCATCTTTCATCATTTCTGACTTCCAGCTTCCTGTCGCAATTATCTTTCTCACTAAAATCCAAACAGCAGCAGTCTCTTTGGTTCAAAATGAGCTGCTAATGAATGCACAGTCAGACGTGCCTTTTCCCTGGTGAGCATCCCTGTTCTCTCTTACTTAACACATTTGCTGGTAAGCTCTGTGTTACGGGGCTTGTGTGTAGGCAGCCACAGCAGAAATGGGACAAACTGACAGCACTGGCAGCATCACCTTGCACTGAAAAAGAGAACCACAGAACTTCAGGGACTGGAAGGGACCTCGAAAGATCATCCAGTCCAGTCCCCCTGCCACAACAGGATCGCCCAGACCAAGTCACACAGGAACACATCCATATTGCTCTCTAGAAGTTCTAAGCACCTGTAACACAGGCTTTGAGATGAAAGGACCTTCCCCACCGTAAGTCACTATAGAATCAGAGAATCAGTCAGGGTATAGAGTCATAGAATCATTAGGGATTGGAAAGGACCTCGAAAGATCATCTAGTCCAAACTAGGTGAGGACGGTGAGACAAGCGGAACAAACCACACCATAAAATTAGTGAATGAATTGGGATCTGTTTAATAACAGTAACAGGAACCCTGGTATTTTAGGAGTAAAGCATCTGCCCAGCATGGTTATGCAGAGCCCCACCACAGCAGGATTCAGTCCTTCCCTTTGCTGATGCACACCAAGATGGGTAAAATTAAGGTTATAATGACAATGACATTAGGAACTTCCCTAATATTAGGGCAGCTCTAGACATCTGACAGAAACAAAAGGGTCTCACCTCTGGCTTGTAGCCCAGGTCCACACGTCTCATGCGCCCCTGGGCTGTCTTGGCGCACGTACCACGGCACCAGCTGGCACCTGCGCCACTTGTGGGTCTTCCACCTGAAAGAAGTGGGGAAGCAGTCAACTTGGGACAACTCAGATAAGCTTGTAGCCATCAACCCTGAGGCAGCACAAGAGTGAGACAGCAGTAGAAACCACCACAAGTTGCTTACTGCTACTAGACGGTCACGGATAATTCACAACAAACAGGAACTGCCATAAAGTTTCCCTTCCTTCCCATTAACGCTCTTGTTTTAGGCCATAAAGAACATAGGGATGGAAAGATGGAAAGCATTAACGCACTTAAAGATGTGAGAATTAAAGCAAAGGCTATACAAAGTATAGTATTTGATGCTATGGTATGATGCTGTTGTATGGTGTGAGTACTAAGCAGGATGAAGAGCCCGTATAGCAGCTGTTTGATTTCCACTAAAACCCCTCCAGTTTAGTTCAGTTATTTGTGCAACTTGAAGTGTGTTGCTGTTGCTCAGTGAAGTCATTAGTGATTAATTCCTTCAGTTCTAGTGTTGCTGTTGTGTCACAGAATCACGGGGCATTAGGGATTGGAAGGGACCTTGAAAGATCATCCAGTCCAATCCCCCTGCCACAGCAGGATCCCCTAGGTCCAGTCGCACAGGAACATGGCCAGGTGGGTTTGAAATGTCTCCAGAGAAGGAGACTCCACCACCCCCCTGGGCAGCCCCTGCCAGGGCTCTGTCACCCTCACCGGGAAGAAGTGCCTTCTGATATTCATATGGAACCTCCTCTGTTCGAGCACACACCCACTGCCCCTACTGGTCCCTGGGGTGGTTCTTGCCCGGATGCCAGACTCTACACTTACCCTTGTTACACTTCATTACATTGCTCTCTGCCCAGCTCCCCAGCCTGTGCAGGTCTCACTGAAGGGCAGCACAACCTGCTGGGGTGTAGACCACCTATTCTATTTACACTCGAGTGCAGTCTGAGTGTTTTACCAGTCAACAACAACAGAAAAAAACCCTAAAATTTGAAAAGTGGATTTAGCAAAGTGACACTAAATCAAGACAAGGATTCATTAGAGAAGGATGAGTGTTAAACACTGGCATGGCCTCGTGAACCTCCCCTTTTCCTCATTTTTACCTCCCTTTGTTGGTTTTTTCCAACTATTTAAGTGGAACCAAGATGTGTCGAGACCTCCCAAGTACAACCCAGACGCAGGATTTAAGGGTTGGTGTTCCTGTGCGACTTGGTCTAGGTGATCCTGCTCTGGCCAGGGGGATTGGACTAGATGATCATTCGAGGTCCCTTCCAATCCCTAATGGTCTGTGATCTCCACCATTTCTGTTGTCTCCTCTAAAACACCCATATAAAAGACCATAAAATACGACAGCAACATAAATCTCCACTTCCTCTCCGCAATTAAACCACATTACACCATGTGCTTTAAACTCATCCAGGGATGGGGAGTCAACCCCCACCCTGGGCAGCCCAGTCTAGTCCCTGACCACTCTCTCCAGGAAGAATTTCTTCCTGATGGCCAGTCTAACCCTCCTCTGTTGAAGCTTGAAGCCCTTCCCTCTGCTTCTGTCAATAATGACCTGTGAGAAGAGTCCCGCACCAACATCTCTGCAGTGTCCTTTCAGCTAGTTGTAGAGAACGATGGGGTCTCTCCTCAGCCTCCTCTTCCTCAAACTAAACAGCCCTAACTCCCTCCATCTCTCCTCATGAGATTGATTCTCCAGGCCCTTCACCAGCTTTGTTGAAGTCCTCAGTGTTCTCTGGTGAAGATTAGCTCTGGCAGGGGGATTGGACTAGATGACCTTCTGAGGTCCTTTCCAATCTCCATCACCCTACGACTCCATCACCCTACGACTCCATCACCCTACGACTCCATCACCCTACGACTCCATCACCCTACGAACACAGAGAATTTTTATATTAGGGGATGTAATAAGCTGTGGATTCTCCCAGGGCCAACAGGAATGGAAAGATGGAGGCTACAGCGTGGAGCAGCACAGCTCAGCTCTCTGAAACAGACGCGGCTGCATTTCAGTGCTCTGGGTGATTCAGAAAGGTAGATTTATTATTTTTTAATCACACAGAATGTCAAAATAGCTGCTGGGGAATATTTATCCCTGAAAGTAATTCTTATTTGTTGCAGTGCTGCTGCAAAGGAGCTGGAACAAAACGAACCAGTGATTTACCGCGGACCTGAGTCTACATACCTGTCGTCAAACGTCGATGTAGCTAGGTATCCTATATCTTTACGTGGTGTATATCAGAGACACACTTCCCGTTAGGAACTGGAATGCAGAGGTAGGACAATACAAAAAACCATGTCTGACTGCCTCTGCTTGGTGAACTTACCTGTAGCTAAAGCAGACCGGAGGAGCTTCACATTCCCTTTCCTCAAACAAAGAGTCCGGGCACTCTCGACCACCGTTGGCGGGCAGCTGGATAATGACCCGATGGCGGGACTGCTTCTTCACTGCTGCACCCCCTGCTAAGAGTAGAAGAGCCTGTTTCTCCTAGTAGGGATGGTGGTAATTAGGGGTAAAATCATTTCATGTAACAGCTATGTGAGCTAATTGCTGTGACACCGGCGCGCTACTTATCCATTGCGTGGCCACCACGCTACAGATACCCATATCCAATCGATCTCCATATCCACATCCAATCCACCAGCAGAAAATTAAGCTACATAGATAAAAGACTTTAGTCCAAGCTACAGGCCAGAACTGACCTGAAAGCAGTAGCAGCAGCACTGAACAAATGAAGCTGAAATTCATACCCACCTCAAGCTCACAACAACTAAACCAGCTCAGTTTGCTGCTACTCTTTGCAGTTTCAAAGGGTAAGGCTGCCCCAATCATTAAACCCAGAAGCAGAAATTCCACTCTGCACTTAATGCACAGCTTTTAATTAGTATAATAATTAGCACAATAATACTAGTTAGTATACTAATTGTATTAATACTATATATTATACTAATTTAAATTAGTATAATTCATTATAAATGATAAACAGTAAATAGCTCCTGTAGGAATCTTATAATAATAATTATTATAACATATATATTATAATATTATTATTATTCAGTCATCTCAGATGTCAGTTCTTCAGCAGAAACCCCCCAAATGTAGCTCGGTTCCACATCAGCACCTAATCCACAAAAAGCAGTAAAAATCTTAGGGTTTTCCTTGGTTTCTTTTCTTTCCCAGAGAGCCGCAGCCCAGACGTTTGTCTGGCTGGGCTGATAGCGGCTTCGGGTGGGTTATTACAGCAGATGCAGCTTGTCTGAATGCAGAAGCGGGCTGGAGCGCAGCCAAGCCATTGTAATTAGGAGCAAACAGTAGGAGAATCCCGCTGGTGGCTCTCCACCACCTGGCTGCTGTTCAACGCAGAGGAAACTCTCCACCCGAGTCAAGCAGCTCTGGGAGATGCCAGGAGTTGGCACAAAGGGCCAGACATTCAGGAAAGCTGCTGACAGGCTTGCTGAGAGCCCCCAGGAAATCAAAATTGCTGGTGTAGTAGGCGAAAAGGGTTGGACTCATCGAGCAGACAAGACGTCTGCGTAGCTCACAGATTTATAGAAGCCTGCGCGCTAGTTTGTGGTAAATGTTTGTGCAGATCCACTCAACACATCAAGAACTTCCTTAAAACCCTCCGAGATGAGAGCAGAAAAGGAAGGCATTTTTGCCCAAGATGACCTGCCCTGGCAGTGGGAGAGAAGGGTCAATACTGCTATAAAGTAATTTAATAACGAGTAATTTAATAACAATTATTCCATAGAGTTATATGGTTGTATGAGACGTATAGTTACGTGAGATGTAGTCGTATAGTTATGTGAGACATAGCCATATAGTTACACAGTCATGTAGTTACGTGAGACGTAGTCATGTAGTTATATGAGACCGATACTCAACAGTATTCATTCTCCCTTCTTTTCACACATTATGAATTTAATCCTAACCCTTTTTTTTTGTTAGAAGGCATCAAACACTAATAGGAATTACTGCCAAAAAATTGCCTTTATGCTTGTGTGTCCTTCACAGAGCATAAAGAATTGGCCGTGACTTCCCAAGTGTGACTGTTTGATGTAGTAATATCTTACGTTCTGATAACATGGTAGCTGTGAGTAATCACCATGTCCCGCACAGGGATTAGCACCCTGCGGAACGCGGGGCTACTGCATATTAGAAATACACTTCCCGTTGAGCTTAAAAGAGAAAACGAGAGAAGGCACAAAAACTTGGGCAATATTAAGCCAGTCGTCACTTTAACTCTGTGTATGGTTTCAATGCAATAAAACTTCAGGGGAGAACGGCTCTGGTTTTAAGAGCTTTGCCAAGTGGATTGAAATGGTAGTGGGAAGTACATTTACTTGGACCATTAACAGCAGTTGAAAGGCTGCTGATTTTTATTAACTTTCCTTCTGTTTTCCTTGGAGTGGAAGAAACCAGACAAAATCATATATGGACGCACACCCATCCATCCATCTATCTGTCTGACTGTCTATCTCTCTCTCTCTCTCTATCTTTCTTTCTCTCTCTCTCCATCCATCCATCCATCTGTCTGTCTTTCTATCATCTATCTACCTATCTCTCTGTCCCTTTCCATCTCTCCATCTGTCTATCTCTCTATCCATGCATCTATCTGTCTGTCTTTCTACCTGCCTGTCTATCTGTCTATCTATCTCTATCTCTCTCTGTCCATCTCTCCATCCATGCATCTATCTGTCTATCTCGCTCTCTCTCCATCTCCATCTCTCCATTCTCCATCCATCCCTCTGCCTGACTTTCTATCACCTATCTATCTCTCTCTACCTCTCCATCTATCTGTCTGTCTGTCTGTCTCTCTCTCCCTAAATATCTATCTATCTATCTATCTATCTATCTATCTATCTATCTATCTATCTATCTACCTACCTACCTACCTATCTATCTATCTCTCTCTCCATCTGTCCATCCATCCATTCATCCGTCTGCCTGTCTATCCATGTATCTGTCTGTCTATTTGTATATCTGTCTATCTATCTCTTGGTATACAAACACTCGTATTTTCCTGCAGCAAGCAGCACTACGTCTTTTCCAAGACTGAATCTGACCATCTTCTAGTCTGACTTTTCAATCAAGACACCTGTACGAGTATCTGCTTTGGCTTTGTACTGAGAGACAGGTGTCTGCTCCGTAACTGTGTGTTGTCATCAGCACAAGACGCACAGGGTTGGGGATGGGTGTAACATGAAGGTAGGCAAAACGGGAAACACAAATCCAGACTTGGGTAAGGGCAAAAGGAAGAAGTATAGAAACTGCTTTTCTGTTCAGCAGACACACCGTGTCCTCCACAGAGCTGCAGTAACAGCTACGACATGTCTCCTGTCAGGAAGAGATGTGGCTAAGCACTCTGACAACAGGGACTGCTGCCCTAAGTCCTTTTTGCCTTCAAATCGCTCTACTAGCACACGATGGATAAAACTACCTTCTTCACACGAAGAAGGACACGGTGTCCAGTCGCTGAACGGGGTCACAATACAGTCCTTCCTGCAGGGAAGCAGACAAGGTCTCACAGTTTCTGGTCGGAGACTCTCAGGGCATCTAAAGAAACATGAAAAGAAAAGTATTATCAAATAAACCATCATCCTGCACTGAAGAGGTGACTCATGAGAGGCACTGAGTGCCTCAGGGCACATGAAGAGACTGCTAGTCGCCCAGAATCCACCAGGATGAAGCACGGGAATAAAAACTAGTAGCATTTCAATGTATCTGGAGAAAGCAAAGGCAACACTGCTGCAGCCTGCACCTGGGGACTGACCTCAAGACAACATCGTTCCTCGCTTGCCATCCTGGACTCTGCCTTTGGAGCACTGCTATCAAGCTTCCTAACCATTGTGAAGAAGAGCCATCCATCAGGGGGATTGGACTAGATGATCTTCTGAGGTCCCTTCCAATCCCCAATGATTCTATGATCTTAGCAAGATGCACTCTTAGCTTCTCATCAATTTACCAGAAGAATAAACTCTGGAAGGAGGGCTCATTAAACCAAGTCAAACTGTTTACCCAGGAACAACTAGATAGGAGCTGGCTGTGATTATCACAGAATCACAGAACATCAGGGATTGGAAGGGACCTCGAAAGATCATCCAGTCCAATCCCCAAATCCAGCAAAGGGTTTGAACCTGCCAGATCAATGAGGCTGGAAAAGATTGTCAGAAGGGACAGAAACCCTTGGTGGTTTTTAAGAAGAGGCTTGATAAGCACACAAAAGGGATTACTGGATTGCCACATATGGGACTCATTAGCCCAGGGCATTTCCCTCTATTCTCTGCCTCTATTTTCCCATCAAGGACAAGCAACTCTCTGTGCTTCAATCCTGCTTTTCAGAATGATGTGGGGACACGAGCAGAAGTACTGCAAGTCTTCAAAACGACTTCAAAATCACTACTGCTGTAAGAAAAGCAAAAGTCTGCTTCCTTTTCTTTATTCTAATACAACGAATAATAGTATCTATTATTTATTAATATATCACAGAATCATAGAACATCATGGATTGGGAGGGACCTCAAAAGATCGTCCAGTTGAATCCCCCTGCCACATCCACATAAATATGGAAGTGGGGGTGTCAGGAGGATGGAGCCAGGCTCTGCTCAGTGGCATCTAATGATAAGACAAAGGGCAATGGGTGTGAGCTGGAACAGAGGAGGTTCCACATCAATGTGAGAAGGAACTTCTTCCTGTGACAGAGCACTGGAAGGGGCTGCCCAGGGCTGTTGTGGAGTCTCCTTCTCTGGAGACGTTTAAACCCGCCTGGCCACGTTCCTGTGTGACTGGATCTAGGCGATCCTGCTGTGACAGGGGGATTGGACTGGATGACAATCCGAGGTCCCTTCCAATCCCTAATGTTCTGTGATTCTGTGACTGGATCTAGGGGATCCTGCTGTGGCAGGGGGATTGGATTGGATGACCTTTCGAGGTCCGTTCCAATCCCTAATGGTCTGTGATTCCATGAAAGCACAATGTGCACACTTCAACATGCTCTTGTTTCACGTATCTGTAAGGTTTAAGCATTAAACATTAACATCACTATTGGTACCATAGTTGTCCTATTCCAGCCACAGCACTGCTCGAAATCCATGTTCAAAGGTAGAGGATGGACAAACCAAGTCAGCCGGAGTGCTGGTATAGGGCAGCGAGGACAAAAGACAATGGCATGAGCACAGACTGTGCTTCCACATCTCCAGCACAAACAGGGGGCAAAATACTCTTCCTAGTGAGAACAAGCCAAGTGTTCCTTCACAAAACAATCAAACAAGTGAGGTTCAGGCAGTCAGGATTTTCAGCAAATCTCCTCTTTGAACCTGTGAGGACCCGAAGTCAACCCAGTTAAAGCCCTCAGCACATGAAAAGCTGGTGAAGGGTGTCCTTTCCCCTCAGAACCCACTGCCTTGTCATCACCCTGCAAATCAAGCTCATGCTGCTCAGGTTTTACCTGAAGGGTTGGAGAAATCCAGAATGCTCGTCGTGGGCTGCAGCAGGTCAGGACTGCTGGACGAGAGTGTGCCGGGAATGGGCATGATGGCCAGGCTGTGTCTGCACTGCCGGGTGCCCACGATGCTGTCGTCCTGCGACTGGCTCACGCTCCCATCGCTGCAAAACAATTGGGTTACGTGCAATAAGCTCCTGATCATCACCTTGGGATGAATGAAACTAAGAAACATAAAGGCACTCAACACGGCTTAATTACAGGGTGGAATTAAGGCTTCAAAACAAGGGCAGAGGGAAAGCATTTGGAAGTGTGCTGGAGGGGGTCCAGAGGAGCAACGAGGCTGGGGAAGGGACTGGAGGGAAAGGGTGATGGGGAGAGGCAGAGGGAGCTGGAGGTGTTGAGCCTGGAGGAGAGGAGAATCAGGGGGGACCTTCTCTCTTGCTCAAACTCCCTCAAGGGAGGTTGTAGTGAGGTGGGGGTCGGGCTCTTTTCCCAGGCAACCAGCACCAGGACAAGAGGGCAGAGCGTGAAGCTGCACCAGGGGAGGGTTAGGTTGGGTGTCAGGAAGCCCTTCCTCCTGGAAAGGGTGATCAGAGCCTGGACTGGACTGCCCAGGGCAGTGGGGGAGTCCCCATCCCTGGAAGTGTCTTCACACACTGTCCTGGTTCTGTGCAGAGTGGGTGGGTTGGAAAAACAGCTAAAACATCGTTTGGTCACTTCTGCGCTGGTGTCACAGAAGGTAGAAGTAGTGTAGAAGTGAGGTCCAGCTCTCCCCAGGGAAGTGGTCTCCTGCTCCATATCAGACCACTCTGATTAACTGCTTTGTGCCAGGGAAGTTTCTTTTGGGGGTAGGGAACATCCTGCTAACCAGTTCAAAATCCAAACCTCCTGTAATGGAAGCTCCCAGAGAAGATCCTGTTCCAGCCCTTTAGACAGAGGAGCGTGAAACTAAGGAGCAGTTGCCTGGAGTAAGCCAGCAGGTTAAAGAAGATGCCTCACAGCTGTTGTGATACCTCCAGGTACTTTTCATTTGCACTGCCAACGTAACGGACACCATTCCGGAGCCGCTGCGGGATAGGATGGAGGTGATCAATGTGTCGGGATACGTAGCGGAGGAGAAACTGGCCATTGCAGAGGTGAGAGAATCCGCTGCTGTGCCGGGAATTACAGCAGAGGAGCTGGTTTGGGCAGGCACAGGGTTAGTTGTTCACATCCAGCTGTGCCCAAGGAAGTCTGTAAGAGCCAAACAATCCACCCAGAGCTGTCATAGAAAATGTCCATTAAATTGACAGTTCAGGGCATCAGCAGAGTTCGGTCTGTTGGGTCTGTCTGCAGAGAGGGAGAAGGAGAGTCGCGCAGAGACATCCTGTCTCCCCAGGGGTTCTCTGCCAGGGGTTCTCTCTCACTTTCATGTTGTGGTGCTGTGTCAACAGCTTCCCCTCCTGAAGCAGCCACCTGTTGTTGTCCCATCCAGACTGTCTCTCTCAAGGTTTCTTACTCCTGGGAGAGCAGCCAGGGGAGTGTTTTTCCTCCACTCCCCCACGAGAATCTGGGTGTTCGTGGTCTCCTGCGAGAAAGGAGTCGTCATCTGTGTGTTGGCCTCAGTTCTCAGTGCTGTTCCAGACAGAAGTCCTCTGGTTTGAGCAGCCAGCTGCAGTAACCCCGGGGTTCCCTGGGCTGTGGATTCTGGAAGATGGCATCGAGCTGAGAGCAGAATGATCCTGAGTGAATGGGGAGCACCAGGCTTGTGCCACAAACACTGACCGAGGGCTGTGGGTGGTTCTGTCTTTCAGAGGTACCTGGTCCCTCAGGCACGGGTTCTTTGTGGCCTGGATGAAAACAAAGCCAGAATCACATCAGATGTGCTGACTGTCCTCATCAAGCAGTACTGCAGGGAGAGCGGCGTCAGGAACCTGCAGAAACAAGTCGAAAAGGTGAGGGGAGGTGGTGTGGAGCCTGGACTTCGGCCTCCTCGGCTGCCTCTACAGAAACAAACTGCTGTCTCCTTCCAGTACAGGGTGGGGACTGACCTGTTGGAGAGCAGTGTAGGAGACGGGGACCTGGGGGTCCTGGTGGCCAGCAGGATGACCAGGAGCCAGCAATGTGCTCTTGTGGCCAAGAGGGCCAACAGCATCCTGGGGTGGATCAGAAGGGGGTGGTTAGCAGATTGAGAGAGGTTCTTCTCCCCCTCTACTCTGCCCTGATGAGACCACAGCTGGAGTCTTGTGTCCAGTTGTGGGCCCCTCAGTTCCAGAAGGACACAGAGCTGCTGGAGAGAGACCAGCACAGCAACACGAATGATGAAGGGAGGGGAGCACCTCCCTTATGAGGAAAGGCTGAGGGAGCTGGGTCTCTTGAGCTTGGAGGAGACTGAAGGGTGACCTCATTAATG
>JAOXOE010000001.1:61931519-61942057 GCA_028565055.1 Phoeniculus purpureus
GGGGTGTGAGCGGGCGAGAGGGGCTGCGATGGGCGGTACCATGTGTGCGAGAAGGAGGGGGGGAGGTGCTGGCGGACAATGGAGCCTGTGTGTGTTTGCGGGAGAGGGAAGGACCCGCCGTCGCCGGGGGGAGACGCTGCGCCGCCCTCTCCCGCCCGGGGCTGAGAGGAGCCTCGGCCCCCGCCCATCCCCCACAGCCTGGCGGTGAGTGAGGGGGAGGCGGCGCGGCGGGCACCGGGCGGGCACTGGGCGACCCTCGGCACCGGCCGCCGCCCGCCCAAAGTTTGAGAGTTGGGGGAGGGTGGTGGGGAAAGGAGCACTGGGCCCGAGCCGGCGGGGCTCGGCAGTTCCGCTGGTGGCCTCCGGGACTCTGCTGGGCTCTGCGGCGTTTTCCCGGGGCTCCGCTTCCCTGCGCGGAGCGGTGCGGGTTGCCCCGGCGGTGGGGTGCGGGGCAGGAGGATGCGCCGTGGTGCGTGGGGTGCCCCGAGGCTGCGCTCCGTGGAGGGGCCGTGCGGCATGCCTGGAGGGGTGCTTCGAACGAAGGGATGGCGGGTGCCCTGCGGGCTGTGTTTTGCCGAGGTGGGGGCTGCGGGGTGCGCCTGTGCCCCTTGTAGGGATGTGTGAAGCGCGGGGGATGCTCTGGAGGCTATACTCCGTGAAGGGCCATGTGGGATGCTTCGGGATGCTCGAGAGGTCCTGGAGGCTGTGCCCTATAGAGAGGCATACGGATTGCTTTGCATTGTGGTGCAGGGGATGTGTCCCGGGGTTTGTGCTCTGTGAAGCAGTGTATGGGCTGCTCTGGTTTGCAGGGGATGCCACAGCGGTCGTACTCTGGACACACGTGTGGTCTCCTGGATTGCGTTGTGGTGGTGCATCGGACGCCCTAAGCTGTGCTACGTGGAGGGAATGTGTAGGATGCTGTGTGGTGCACATGATGCCCCAGGGCATCTTCTGCATGGAGAGATGTGCGGGGTGCTCTAGGTTACACGGTGGTGCTTGGGAATAGCCACGTGGTTGTGCTGTGTGGAGAGGTGTGGGGTGCTGTGGGTTGTAGCACTGGGGTGCTTCGGAGGCCATGCTGTATGACTACGCGTGTGTAGCGCTCTGGGGTGCACTGATGTGCTTGAGGTGCCTTGGGGTTTGTACGGTATGGAGAGGATGGTGTTGGGTAGATAAGAGGGGCAGTCCTGTTTTTTTAACTCCAGCGAGGGATTGTGACATATAAGGGGTAGGAGGGGCTGCAACACCAGAGCTAGGTTGCTTGGATTGGAGAAAAAAGCAATGCAAAGAGTGGTGAGAACCGGGGGTGTGTGGACACTGGTTGAGCTGAAGTGAGGGGCTGAGACAGGTTTGCATTGGGGATGTAGTGAGGTATGATGTGAAGCATGCAGTAAAAGGGTGGGAGATGGTATCTGGGATGAGCTGTGAGGAAGGGATCGGGTCTTTGGAGGAAAAAAACTGAAATACAGGTACCTTCAGCAAGGGACATGAAGAAGTGGATGAAGCAATGTGGAGTATAAAGTATGCTGGGGAGAAATAAGTTGTTATAAGATAGGATGAATGTAAGTAGTGATGGGAGGATGTGAAGAGCTGGGATAAAGGTGTATGGGCATTCAGAATGAGGATGGTCACATGTAGAGGGAATTGTAGGGGTCCAGACCTGGGAAGCAGAAGTGTAGATGGTTTAGGGGAGCAGGAATCCAGGGAAACCAAGCACATAGTGTTGAACTGGTATGTGGGGTAGTTGTGCAAGAGGAGTTTGTGGGGAAACTTAAGAGTGTATGTGCGTATCTTGTATTTAGGCATCATGAGGAAGAGCAGTATCTGAGGAACCAGGAGAAATGTGTTTCTTTGGAAGTGTTTCTGTTAAGTAGAGAAAAGGCACCATACCTTTGTGCATGAGTAGGAGTTTGTGCCCTAGTCTACAGCAAAAAGATGAATGGGAGGCTAAGTCTATAGGGATACTGAAAATTAATGAGTTAAGGGTTCAGCAGTGTGTGTGTGTGAAAACAAGACTGGAAACCCAAATGCTTAAGGAAATGATTGGACAGGTAGGTACATGGAAGTGGAAAGACTCCAATTATAAAACAAGAGCGCCCTGTATTCCTGCAGTGACCAATGTTCTGTCCCAGAGGCCAGTGTAGGTGATGGTATGATGGTGCTAAAAAGGCCTCTGGCTATTGCAAGTTTGAGATGTGGAAGGTGGATCTTATTCTGGGAGAGTAGACAAAGCATGAGGACACAGATGGGAAGAATCTGATGTGACAGTCAATTGTGGTTTGTTCTGTGGGTATAAAATATTAAGGTGGGATGAGTACATGGTTAGTGGTTTAATAGTAAACAACATGAGAATTCAGGAAATTGTCACGAAGCAAAGGGGGGGAAAGTATGAAATAAGTGGCTGTAGAGAGTTATTTGTGGAACACTTAATTGTAGGGCCACCAATGTGAAAGGGGAGAAGCTTTTATTCTCCATATTCCAAACCTGACTCGGACTCCAAAACTGGTCTGAAAATAACTAAACCTCATTTTTTTTTGGAGAGAGGAACGTCAAGTGTTGCAGCTTGTACCTTGTAAAGAAAGATCTCCGAAGTTTGGGCATTAGCCTCACTGATTTGAGGGCAGAGAACAGTTATGCCAAGTCAAGTAGGTGTCGTTAAGCTTTCCTGTTGGTGATTAGTTACTCTACTGTCAAAATACAGTTGGAGAAAGTGGAGGAGACTGTTGTTTCAGTTTTGTGGAGTTCAGTAACATTTTTATTTGCTTTGAAAGTATTTCTCTGTGAAAAGCCCACACAGACCTCATAGGAAGCTCTGAAACATCAGGCTTTAAAAGCAGGAGGAAAAAAAGGTGATGCTGACATTTTTGTGTTCATTTTGCCAGAAGATAAATATTTGGTCAGTGATTGTTCAAAATTTTACAAAAAAGCCAAACGTTGGGAAGCTAGATGAGGCTTACATGGAGTAAAAATACAGTTGCAGTATGGAACGAAAGCATTAACGTACCTAAACCGGCTTTATTCCTGTTGTCTTTCTGTTTACGTCTCTCTGCTTTATGTTAGGGTTGCGATGCCTCATTGCTCTCTACAGTGAGGTGTTACAGGTGTTGAACGGGTGAAGTTGTATAGAAGCTCACGCACACTCTTCCTATGCTCGTGGCAGAGCTCTGCTAGCAGGAAGGGCACATAAATCTCGTAGCCTATATCCCATACCAGACCAATCTGCTTTCTCCTAGGAATCACAGGAGTTGCTGTGGTGAGATACTAGAGCCATTTTGGACAAGCTGACATGACAGCTCAGTTGTGTGGTGGGTTTTTTTGTTAGGTTTTTTTAAACAGTGATCCCAAAAGAGATTATTTTTAATGAATGTGTTCTTTTTTTCTTAGCTGGAGCATAAAAATGGCTCAAGGGCTCATATTCTTTCCCTGTCTCCCTTGCTGGCCCCTCCTCAAACAACAAAAGAGAGGCAGCTTTCTTTCTTTTTTTTAAGTTGGAGTTAGCGAAGATGTTGGTTTTGGGGTTTTTGAATTTTCCCAGTGGGGTGGGTGGGATTTTTTTTTTTTAATTGATCTGTTTGGAGCCTTTTTTTTTTTTCTTGTGAGGAGGGGTCTGGGGATCTTAGGTCTCCCTGCACTGTTGTGAACTCTTAACACCTTAATTGAAGGGGTGGAGATGCTGAATCACTAACAAAGACCTCCTTTATCCAAAATGTTAATCAATCATTGATGTTAAATAAGTGTGAACAAAACCAAACCAAAAAAACCCCACCCCAAACAAGCTTTTGTCTAAGCCCCCCTCCCATTCAGCTGCTCATCTTTGGTCAGGTTAACATTAGAAAAACTTCTGGGGACGTATTTTGTGTGTGTGTATGTACTTGGTTTTGACAGCGTTTGTAAAAGCCTGTTGCTGACTTGCCAGTAGAGCTTTCCCAATACAGATGATTTAGCTCATAGGTGAGATGAAAATGATTTGGGAGAAACTGCGATCTGCTTTGGTGTGAGAGAAGTACCCAGACTGACAGCACTGTTGTTGGGCTAGGGGCGTGGACATGGGTGTCTTTTTAGGTGTTTGGGGAGGTATTTTGCTTTCCTCTCCTGTGAGCAGTTGTTTATTGGTCAACACCACCGCTTAAGCTAGACAGGACCTGAATCTTAATGTGAAAGAAAATAAACAGGTTTCAGTTCGTACAACCTGAAACTTTGTCGAGCTTTTCTGTGTATTATGAATACAAAGGGTGTGGGCTCTTTCTTCTCTGTGCTTCCCCCACACCCCTCCTTCCTCCCCCTGTCTTGCATTTCATCTTCACAGTTCGTGTACTTGGATTGTTTTCAGTGAGGGCTAGTCCACAGCCAGACAAGCTACGTTTGTCGCTAAATATCCAAATATAGAAAGTAAGGCAACTATAAGCCACAAGGCTAAAATATTAATATACAACAGCTTTTCTGAGCAGTTTATGTGTTTGAGGTGGAATGGAGGAGAACCTTTGATCCTTATTCACTAGTAATTCAAAGGCTTGTTACTCTCTAATATGTTTACTTCCCCTACCTATTTCTGCATAGCTTTTTTCTCACATTTTTTTCCCCTCTTGAGTTTCTGACATGCTGTGTCAATTCTGTCGCCATACAGACTGTGCCTATGGCTCAGGAATTTTGTCTTTTATGAATTCAATGAAAAAAAACCCAAATGCAAACAGAACAACTTTATCCTGTGGGGCAATTTACACTCAAGTGAGGATTCAAACTAATTCCCATTTTAAATGTCAGCCGTGCTATCTGCTTTCTAGAAGTTTACCAGAATACCTTGAGAGTGATGCGGGCAACCTTCATAAAATCCTTCAGTCTAGTTCACGTGGCCTTGGACTTCACAGAAATATCTGTGCCACTGTAAGGCTTGTGGTCTGTTTACATAAATATGAAGTCCTTTAACCCAGCAAGATTTGCTGTGGGCTTGACTCTGCTGGAGTCCCTCTAGTCTTCCTGCTGGTGAAATGAAGGTGTTAACTGAGGTTTTCAGAGCAATCTGTGAATGGAAGGGTATATCACTGGTGAATTTTAGTCTCAGCACTGCTGTGCCTATTGTATTTGAAGTAGCTTTCCCTCTGTACATTTACTTACCTGTTAGGTTTGTGGGTTGTTTTCTTTGTTTCAAAAGTTTAATAATTTTGGAGCTGGACCTTCTTTGTGGTAAGGGAGGAAGAATAGGGACCTTATTCATAATTAGGACTTCTGGATAATCTTGAATTAAAAAAACCAATCTGTTGGGA
Source organism: Phoeniculus purpureus (assembly GCA_028565055.1). Taxonomy (NCBI): domain Eukaryota; kingdom Metazoa; phylum Chordata; class Aves; order Bucerotiformes; family Phoeniculidae; genus Phoeniculus; species Phoeniculus purpureus. The sequence continues at coordinate 61,936,781 of JAOXOE010000001.1, forward strand.
AATTTGAGGAGTTGCCTTTGAGATGGTCTAGTCTTACAAACACATCAGTTAACAATAGAAAAACCGTGAGGTTTTTTTAATCTGTGCTGAATCCAAATAAATTGTTCCAGTGTTGACTTCAGCTTCTATTTATGAAGTGGGGTTGCAAACTGTGCCTGTACCTTACCTGTGGGCCTAGCAGCCTGTCAAAAAAAGAGTATGCTCAGGCTGCATTAGTTTGCCAAACTGTTTCACTGTTTGGCCGTGCAAGTGGTGGCATGGGCATGTCAGGCAGCAGGATTGGAAGTTAAATATTGGTACCAGCAGTTTTTTAAGCTGTGGTTGCTGCCAAAAGGAATGCTTATCTAGCTGTACCCCCAAGAGTCTGCTGAACTTGCTAAATGTTATTGACACCTATTTGTTACAGCTTCCTTTGCCTGAGAACAGTTCCTTCAGCTTACCTCATTCTTTTTGCCAGAAGTATTTATCATCTCTGAATGTACAGAAAAGAGAAACCCTCTTTAAGGAGCTTTAAATGGGGCAAAAAGAAGAGTACAGTGGGTTAGCTGGGGAAAAGTGTCTGCTACTTCTAAACTGTCTCGTACAGAACATGTAGTGTAAACTGATGATGGGCTATTTAGTATGGTTGCAATTAAGCAGTGAAACTCATGCTGTGAGAATCATCGGGAGCAAGAATTCGACAAGAGTTAAAAGGATCAGATGTCTGTAGGGATATGAAGAATATTCAATTATCATAATCAGTGACAGGAGAAGTTTTGGAATAGCTATTAAGCCTGTGGTCTGAACCTTGATTTTTATTCTACTGTAGCAGATCTTCCTCTATATTGGGAAAGAGAGGGAAGAGCATGTGTCTGGGTTTGCTGTGAGGTTCTCACATGCTTCTCTAGAATCTTGCCTGAGACTAGCGTGTGAGATGTGCCATTAAACTGCATAGGCTTCTGGCTGGGTCCTGGTGACCTATGCTGAAACCTGGTCCGAGCTTCCAGACTGTGGCCACTGCAAAGTGAACTGCTGCCTCCTGTTTTACTATGACGTCTGTGGGTTGTTCTTACTTGCTCTTCAGCAGAGTCAGATCTCAGCGCTCTGTTTTTGATCTATGTTGACAATGCTCATTGACTTTATTTTAAATACTGTTATGAATTGCTGTTTACTCTATCTGAAGAATGAATGTTATCTCTTTAGAGTCGATAGACTTGCTCCAAGATCCTTTTTTTTTTGGGTTTGTTTCAGACAGACTTAAAAGCAAGGTGAGCCTTTTTCCTTGTTTGGCCTCTGAAAAGAAGCTTGTGGAATGGGGAAGGCAGATGAAAAGTGGAACTGTAAGGTGGTTGCCTTGTTTGTTTGTTTTTAAAGTCTGGGCAGAATCAATGAAATCCTTTTGAAGGAAGGAAAATAGTAAGTTTGCTTTACCAGTGACATAATTTCTTTCAACAAAGCACAACTGAGAGGTGGTAGAGCAAAGGCCTCTGAGAGTTCACTGAGAATTGGGTGCTGTAGTCTTGAATATAGATACTGATTTGAAGTGCTCCTTAGTGGTACCATCTACGGCAAAAAGTGGGAATGACATAGGCAATAATGTGGCTGCATACAGAATTGAGGGAGAGCTTGCTGCTTTCTCTATGGAGTCTAGAGTAATTGTGACAGGCACCAACAGCCATACAACTGCCTGTTCAACATTTGCAATTACTCTGAGATTGTTGTTCTGTTTTCTTGGCTTTTTTGCCTCTTAAAGCTGTGCCACTGTATTCGTGCTACTTAGTGATCTGGTGGGGCTGTCTGCGTAGCAGCAGAGCCTTGCTGACCCATCTTGTCACAGGATGGTCTCTATGTGCTTGTTGTTGTCCTTTACCACTTCTGAACAAAGGGTGCAGGTATCTGTTTTACCTTAGCAGGGTGGCTGGGGAACATGGGCTCTCTATAAAACCAGGTTAGATTCTATTTGGTGACAAACTTGAGAACAGAATCTGACTCTTCGTGTACCTGCAATTAATCTACTTGACCATGTTATTTACTTTCTCCAAATTGCTTTAAATATGTTAGTCTGCTCGTGCGTGGTGCATGAAGCTGCCTTTGCCACCTTTGCAGTGTGTACAGAATTATGGAAACTCCAAAGGAAAATTGTGCTCACTCGGTAGAAAACACTGGGTAAGATCAAGCAGTAGACCCTTTTTCAGGTTGCGCAGAGCTATACTCTCTGCATTTTGCTAAGCTGACTTCTTCAGGTGTCTTGTTATCACTGTTCCACCGCCTGTGAAATGGCAGTACTTTATCTATGTACCAATCTGGTTTTGTTTGAGCATTGATTAGAAATGTATTTGCAGTGTAACACAAAACAAAGCTGTAGCCTGGGCAGGTGAGCAGCCACAACTTCTGCAGTGAGGGCTGTTACGATGGACAGTTTAGGCAATTTTATTTAGGGAGAACCTCTTCTTGGAACTTTTGCTAGTGGAATTGAGGTTTTCCACCACATTTTATATGTATTTATGAGAAAGGGAGTGAAGAACTTCAGGCCAAAATGACTTGACAGCTTGTTAGAAAGAAAATGCTTTATTCTGTCTTCTCAAAAATATTTAAAAAATATTTAACCTTCTTGTGGTTGGGGATGGAAAGTTGAAACTGTCAGGCAAATAGCCACCATCCAGCAGAAATGCTTCTGAATGTTCTTGTGAAAGCTAGCTTTGATTTGACAGTTATGAGCCTTTGAAAGTGGTGCTCTGTTTATACAGTACAGTAAATACTTTGAAGTACGTTAGGATTTGCTGTACATGTGTGGCTAACGAGAAGAATATTAAATGCGTACAGCTTGTGTTGAGTGAGGGAGGATCCCGCAGCAATTGGAATTGCATGCTCTTCATACTTTCATAAGATCATGTCAACGCAGTAGATTTGATAACAGACCTGATCATACAATTGCTTAATTTCTTACCAATATACCATTTTTACATGCGGTGTTCCCAGATCTCTTAGGTGACCTCATGTTATTTATCAAATGTCAGTTTTTGATCCGAGCAGCTTTGATACAATCATGTAGCTTCGTGCAGTACTGTGTACATGCTGTTTGTGCTTGTTGGACTTCTTTGAAGTACCTTTCTCCTTGGAAGACTCATTGCTCTGTTGAAGATTCTACATTTAATGACTGGAAAACCGGTACATGGAAGCTCTGCACTTTGTCACTAAAGGTTGTGCTACATCTAACATGCCTTATGGGAGTCTGAAAGCAAAGAAGGGAGAAGTTCAGTGCACCAGGAACACATGGCTTTTGACACACTTTAGCTAGCAGTGAGCTGCATAGGCTATAGTAGCTGTTGAGCTCAGCCTTCCGGCGAGTGCCAGCTTTGCACCTGGGGACCTCAGCGCTGTGAGTGCCTGGTGCTATAAAATAACAGGAGCACTCATGTATGGGAGAAGGGCAGAGGGACAGCTGGTGGTGACAGTCTTAAACAAAATCTAGTCTGGAGGGCAGTGCTGGAAGGTGGAGGTACTTTGAGGAGCCTTGAAAAACTGCCGGTTTGAGATGAGAGAGAGACCAGATTCTTATTAAGGGGAATGTTAACGTGAGTGAAGGTGTGTGGGTCACCCTCAGCAATTCTAGCAGTTGTTATCTGTGATGTCCACTTGCAGCATTCTGGGGAATTCCTGCTTGCTGTAGCACTGGGTTTTCTTCTGAGGAGGTGAAGAGCTCTGTCCTGTACGGACCCATCCCAGCCCCACTTAGCTTATGAGAAGTGACAAGATAGCAGCCTGAGGAGTTATGCCTGAAGTCTGTCTCTTATCTTTTGTTCTTGAAGTCTAGTGAAGGAATACTGTGAAATGAAAAGAAAGTGCTGCTTTTTTTTCTGTGCTGAACTGACAGGTGACTTATTTCTCCCTTCTTGTTTAAACCTTCTGCTTAAACAATCTGGTGTTAGTCTGTGTTGAAGAACAAACTGATGCTTCCTTGGTCCTGTCTTTCCTTTCATCCATTATTTCCACATCCCTACCCCTCTCCACAGATTAGTTTCTGAAGAGCAGGCTGCTGGCAAGCTTGATACAGGTGTCATTTACCTGTGGGTTATTTGTGCTGATGTCCCTGTTTAAACTTTAGAAAAAATAAACTCAGAAGAGTAGTGGAAAAGAGATTGCTTCTGGCTCAGAACACATTTCCTACTTCCCAGAAAGTAAATGAAGTTCTGACAGAAGGCAAAACTATGAAAGCAGCCTACAGGAAGCCCTACCATTATCCACTAGTCTCCTGCATGTAATACTGTCTGATACCGGGGATGTTAACTGCTAACTGGTGTGGTAAGCTGCAGAAGCCTGTCATATATTAGGGAAATGCTGTTAAAACATTTCTTGAAAAATCCATTATTGCTAGAGCTTTTGATCTTTATCGACATTAACAGTAGTAGGAACTAAAGCAGACAGGCTCAGGTAAGTGACACTCTGTGTAAAGTGCTTAAAACTCCAGTCCTAGTGTACATAGACTGCTCCTAGCACTGCTAACATAGGTGGAGCTGAACTGGTGTTAGCCAACTCTGTTGGAGCATGCTGAGGCTGAGCTGAGGTCAGTATGATGTCATGGTGTGTTACAGGTGATGTGACTGTACCTACCAGCCTGACAGCAGTCTGGCATGCATCTGCAAATTCTACTAATGCTGAGGATGCTGAAATGGTGTGAGCAGCAAGGGGAAAAGTGTTCACAGTATTCCTGTACAGAAGCTGATAGTTGTAGCGTATGCTTCTGGGGGTTTCAGGGCTTCTGGCTGTTGTTCCCAAACGCATTTCTGGAACTGAGCCAGAATTTGCCAAGAGGTTGCTCTAGTCCTAGGCAGACAGAGTAGTCCAAGGGCTTCCTACATAACAACAACTGGGAAATTGAAATGGACTTCCATGTGTCTGGCTATGCACACCTTGAGTCTGCTGACCAGTCTCTTTGTCTGTCTCCTCCATTACTTTGGGGAAGGACTTGTGGAAATGGTTATACAAAATCAAATTCTCTAGGACAGCTGTTCATCCCCTTTGTGTTAAAAATGCACTGAAGTGTTGGTAGTTGCACTAAAATTAAAGGGTAGTTGGCACACCAGCAGGTTGTGCTGACATTCAGTGTGGCCTAGACAGGCTGGAAAGTTGGGCAGGGAGAAGTTTAATGAAATATAACAATGGCAAGTGTAGAGCCTTGTATCTGGGCTAGAACAACTCCAGGTACCAGTATAGGTTGAGGACTGACCTGTTGGAGAGCAGTGTAGGAGAAAGGGACCTGGGGGTCCTGGTGGGCAGCAGGATGACCATGAGCCAGCA
>JAOXOE010000001.1:61947024-61971352 GCA_028565055.1 Phoeniculus purpureus
TTAGTGATGATAGGACGAGGGGAAATGGCCTCAAGTTGCATCAGGGGAGGTTTAGATTGGATGTTAGAAAGAAGTTCCTTACTGAGAGGGTGGTTAGGTACTAGAATAGATTGCCCAGGGAGGTGGTGGTGTCACCATCCTTGGATGTGTTTAAGGAACGAGTGGACGCGGCGCTTAGGGATCTGGTCTAGCAGTTAGGTACTAGGATGAAGGTTGGACTCGATGACCCTGGAGGTCCTTTCCAGCCATGATGATTCTGTGATTCTGAATGATTGAGTTGGTCAGTGGTGTTTGGATCTGGCCTCACCTTGTGCCAAATCTGGTTCTTTCTGGGTCACGTAAACCAAAGCATGCATTTGGACTGAATATTGACACGAGTGAGGGTGTCTTTGGGTATTCCAGACCAGGGCAGTGCAGACCTCTGCAGCGTGAAACAGGTTTCTTTCCCTCATTCAGTGGTCATGTCTCAGCCCTGCCCTAGTGAGGTCGGGGTGGCCAGTGGGGACAGGGAAACAGCTCACTTTCTCCTCCACCTCAGTCTCTGGCTTCTCTGGTGACAGCAGTAACAAAGGACTGCTAGGCATTAGGTGATACAGATCTCTCCCAGCCCACTAAACCTGAGTCCCACAGGCTTCTCACTAGCCCTTGGGGCTTGAGTATCACTGTCTGCTCACTGCCTGGGGTGGCCTGGAACAGTCCCTTTGGACACTGAAAGCTGCACCTTCTCCACAAGGTCTGGAAGCATGGATTTCTTCCTGTTGAAAACTGTGATTATATTTTGGGGTTACTTCTTGCCATCCTAGGTCCTTGACTGCAGTCACTTCTGTTTTGCATGCTGCTCTTTGTAATTTAATCTATCAATGTATATTTAATCCACTTGGCACCACGGTTTGTAACTAGGCACTGCTTCCCAGCCTTCTGTCACTTGTTTTCACAATTACCATCTTTAAGTTCGGGTGGATGCCTGCCGCTCAGCTTTTCACCCAACTGCTGTACTGTCTTTGAGGACCTATGCTTGACAGTGAGGTCCACAGTCAGCCCAGCTTCCGTCCTTTGATCTGGACGTCAGCCAGGTTTGTAGGACTTGTGTAATAGAAGCTAAGCCTGTTGGGTTTAATTCTCCTCTCTGCCACTGATTTGCTGTGTGTGATCACGGGCAAGTCCTTTAACCTCAGATGGCCTCAGCTGACTTATCTACTCCAGAAAGGTGTTGTAATGCTTAATTATTGCCAGGTCTTCAGAAAACCCTGGGGGGAAAAAATTGCATTTTATTCAGAAATGTCTCTGACCTCCTTGGCCTTTCTGAGCCGCCTTGGTGGTGCTAGGAGATACTCCCTTTCCTTCCTTAATACTGTTTCTTCAATTTTTCATCTGTACATTCACCTCGTCTCTCAGCTGCATGTAAAAATGCCAAGCTGTCTGAAGTCATGGAAATGTTTTTATAAACTTGACAGCCACCACAAACACTCCTCCTTGGCAATAAACAAACAAGGTACACAACCTGCCATTAACATCAGCTTATAGCAGAGAGAACTTCGTCACTCATTGATGAGGGATTCCTAGACAATTCCTGCACTAACCAGCCATAAAGCAGTGTTGTCTGAGGTTAGGAAAATACTGGATGCCTTGAGTTCCTGTGTGTGGTGAGCAACTGGGAAGCTGTGCTTGCTAGTGTGTGTGCGAGAGTGCAAGCAGGCACCAGGTATTTGGTTTGTTCAGGGCTCTGACAAACTATAATTGGCTCTGGTGTACGTGGGGTTGGGGGCTCAGTATTTGTTTGTACGCACAAAAAGCCTCTTTTCTGTAGTGGCAGTTGAAACACAGAGGTGGTACAAAATAAACTGGATATTAGACACCTGAAAAAACCCAAAAGCTGCAAATGAAAGATGTTGATGAGCATTGCAGGAGCACAGCTTGTGTCACGCAGCTTCCTGCTGCCTCCCCCTTCAGTTTTCCTTGTGGGTGGTTGTAAGCTGGTGGGGTTGGAAAACCTGAACCCGCACTGCAACAGCTCCCTGCAGGTAATTCTGCACAATAGCACTCGGACAGTGTTTGTTTTGGTGCATTCTAGGTTAATTTACTCTGAGTAAGAGTAGCAGGCGCTGCTCATTTTCCTATGTTACTTTGGGTTACCTCTTCTAGCAGGCCCTCTCTTCCTACCGTCTTTGAGTAGTGAGCTGCTTCTGGTGGGCTCAGTAGCAGAAAGTCAAGACTGTTCTTCACCTTTGTCTTTGACAGAAGACACTAGGTAGGGAGCTAAGCTCCTTTCTATCATCTTACTCACTGTCTGTCTCTCAGTCTCTGTTCTTTAGTTCCGTCTTAAAATGAGGATGACAACTCTGCTCTGCTTTCAAAAAACCTTTGAAAGCTAAGGAGAAAAACATTCAGGGTTTCGACCATAAATCCCTCTCCTCTCTCCTTTTCCTCTCATTTTAAGAATTCTTATTCTATTCTGTCCCTTTAGGTCTCCTCTACTTCCACTGCTCTCACAATCTGTCTCACTCTGCTGTTTCCACATCCCCTTCTATTTGCAGCTCCCTTCCTTCTGTTCATGTCATTTTCTTCTCTCACCCTGTATCTTCTACCCTCCCCCACTATTCATGCACCACACACACTTCCTATTGCCTCTCTCGACTTTATCCCCAAATTCCTCCCTTACATCTCACTCTGTTGTGGACCCCTTTTTGTTCCTGGCTGTGTGTCCCTGCAGCCTGTCCACATGGGAGGTGCTGGCGAGGCTGGTTGGCTAGGGCTTGAAGGAGAAGGACAGGGCGTGGGATCAGCTGGACAGCCCCCTGCTGTGGCCATGGCCCAGTCACTACTGAGGCACAGCGTGGTGGAGCTTGCCCTCTGACCCGGCAAGGTGAGACTCCCTCTGCTTCTGTGCCACTAGCTTTGGATGGGGCTGCCTTAAGTCTTCTTCTGAGCAGCAGCATGGTTCTCACTCTGATGTTCAAGTATGTTATTTCTGCCTGGGAGCCTGATGAAGTCTGGAGTCTCAAATTTTGTCTCCTAAAGTCACCTTACCTCCTTGAGTGTGGCTTCATGACTTGTTCTTGTCCTGACCCATTGCCCTCCTATCCCCCAGCTACCCCCGGGCTGAGAAGCGTATTGTGTTCTACCTATCTGCTCAGAGACATCTGTGGTTGTCAAGAGGAGGGTGACTGTCCTCCTGCATTGTGCTTAGCTGAGTTCAGGGTCCTATGCTCTGCCAGGGAAAGCTGTAATGGAGAAAGGAGAGGACTGGCATCAAGTGCCTGGGGTTGCCTCTGCATCTTGGAGAGTTGCATTGAATGAGCAAGCCAGTGTCCAGTGGGTCAGAACAGCTGTGCTGTGTTCCTGAGAGACCTGTACTTAGTGGGGGACAAGAGTTGCTCTTTGGGTGGGACAGGGGCAGCAGGAGCACTACATTAGGCAGGACCTCTCTGCTATATGCCCAAGAGAGCCACCTGATCCCATGCAGAGGCTATCCCACTATCTGATGTCAGATAGATTCCTCTGAGCTGGAGTCTATTTAACTACCTCCCTGCAGAGACAGGATTTTGGCTGCAAGGATCCTGGCGAGCAGTGAGAGTTGAAAGGCAGTGAGTGTTTTGGATGTCCCTTCATGGACTCTGTTTTGCCTCCCGCAGTGGGGACATGTGGTGTGAAGTAGTTCTTTCCCCAGAGCAGAAGGGCAGTGGCTGCAGCTAGGCTGATGGAAGAGCCAGCCAAATCAGTGCTCATCAGGTGTTCCTGACAGCAAGGCACAAATCGGTTATGCGGATGGCCGTGCACTGAAGTGTTCCATCTGTGTCCCTAGAGGATATGGCATGGTGACTTTCTGGCCTGCAGTGGAGTTTAGCTCTGTTTCTGAGTAGCACCACATTTGCTTCTGCCAGGCATGGTTCAGTCTCACACTCATAAAAGTCATAATCCTCAGCTCTCCTATCCAGACAGTTCCTGATCTCCCTCTTCTGTCTCTGCAACAAACCAGTCCTTCCTTAGCATGCTGAGATGGTCCACCTCATGCTCCATACAAGGTGCCATAAACCTTTTTTCCATTTTTCCCACAGCCGTTTCTCTCCCTCTCCATACCTGCTTCACCTGTTTTACCTGCTCTGTCTCTCCCGCTCTGCCTCTGGGCTAGGTTTCTCTCCAGACTCTTTCCAAAATCATGTTGCTTTGCCTCGTTTGCCTTCCCATCTAGTTGCCTCATCTCTCTGGTCCTGCTGTGAGCTGTCAGCAGCTAGGGTAGAAGGATTGTTTTAAGAGCAGGGCAGAGAGCAGACGGGGAAGACAGTGTGTTACTAGATCAGGGTCCACAATTTGCTGGTGTATTTGTCTTCCAACAGGTATGTGCTGTTGAGAACACGGCAGAAATCCCCTCTCCTGAGGAGTGATTTTCCCATTGCTTCTAATTCACTGTTGGCAAGCTCCTGAAAGGTTAATGAAGTCATTCACTGCAAAAGGAAAAAGCACATCTTCCCATGTTTTGCATAAATTAATCTTATGATTATGGAGCAGCCTGTGTGCAGGGCAAGGACGCACAGCTATGTCCTTGAGTCTAGTCACCCAAAATGCAGCTCTGGGAATACCAGGTAGATGACACCATCCACTTCACTCCTTGAGATCAGTTTGGGTTAAAACTTAGGTAAAAGGCTATGGCCTTCCCACCCTTCTTTACTGGTGTTTCATTGTGTCTAATGAGGACTGGGGAGGAGGTACCCAGGAATGCCCACAAGTCTCCTCTTCCTCCCATTGCAGTGGATCGTCATTTCCCACAGATCCTCTTTAGAAAATGCCCTGTATCGCGTTTCATTCCCACTGGATATTTTCTGTCTGAGAAGTAGAGAAAAAAAATCATTCAATTGGTTTTGAATCACATGAGTGGGAGCAGGAACCAGCCCCAGAAGATAAGTGTTCTGACCTTTACTGCACTCAGATAACTGAAAATAATAACAAATAAATACATCTTGTTTCTAAACCTCAGACTTAGGGATGCATCCCTTGCCTTATGCAACAAGAGCCTGAGCCAGGGCTCTTGGGAGGGTTGAGAATATGAACCTGGCAGCTGCCTGCCATAAGCAGCAGCGTCTCTGCTTTTGGAAATGCAGCTGGTACCAGCCCAGATATTTATGATGGGAGAGGACAGAGACAGCGTCCCCACTCTTGTGCCATCTTGCTGCTAAGACCTTAGAGGTTTGCTTATGGCTAGGGTTCCAGGAGAACAAGAATCACATCATTTCTAGCCCCTGTCTGTTTCCTTGTTCTTTCTGCCTCTTTTCACATATAGGGCCATACAGGGCTGGCCACCCACTGGACCTCTACATGTAGACAAACTCTTGAATGAGACTATGGGATTTGCTCTTAAAAAAAAATGTATTAAACCCCCCACATAGGTGAGCGTTTGAAAATAACCTGTCTGGAAGGAGGACATACTGAGTTGTGACTCACAGTGAGCTCCCCAGCTCTGAGTCTTAGGTCACTGACTCAAACCTCCATGATCTCTTACAGGTGCCCCTGGGGAGGTCCATCTGAGATGGCCTTGGCTGTTGGTGATGGTAGATGGTAGATGCAATACACTGCATACTGAGGTGCTTATATGTGACTGGGGACATACTGTGCACTGTGCTATCGAGACACTGGAGAGAGACAGTCCTTGTCCTGAAGGACAATATTGTACTCGTAAATTAAAGCATTCATGATGCTTTCTGTAGCTGTTGTGACTTGATGTTCCTCCTTCAGGATGTTGCTTCTCTTCCCTCCTCTTATGTAGGGAGCTTGTTTGCTTGGTTTCTTGCCATGCAAACCACTGCTGACAGAAGAGGAGCCTGTGTGCTGAGCTTGGGAAGGATGTTGGGAGGTTTCTGGCACTCAGTCAGTGTAAAGCATCTTATTTATTAGAATCTAATGCCCAGTTGGGATGCACTGCTGATCTAAAGCTCCTGAATTCTTCCCTTTTAACGCTAAAGATGCCATTCAGAGAGGCCCCCTGGGCCCAATGTGTGCTTCTGCTGAACACTGTCCTGATCGTATATATCTACTCTGCTGTCTTGCTAAGACTTTGGGTTCAGTGACTTTTTGTTTCCATTAGAAGATCTCCTCCAGCTCACCTCTTCCTGCAGGGGTTCCCACAGATGCCCAAGTAGATATGGTTCAGAGGGCTGTGGGCTACTGTGCTGCAGTGTGTGGAACTACGTGCATTTCTGGCTTATATGTGTAGAGATGCTTGCATTTGGGTCTGCTAGTGTGTGTGTTGGAGGAGGTAGCAGCAGCAAAGGCCTTAGCAGCTGGGAAGAAAAGAGTGACAGGCTTGCCAGGGGAGTTCGGTAGCTGAGATGAGGCTTGGGTAACCAATTGAATGGAAGATCAGATTTAGGATCTATGTTGCTCACTTAAGAAAATAGAAGATGTAGTACATTGTTTAATGGGGATTGTGTTATTCCTGTGCATTATTTATTAATCCTCTGCTAATGGTACTGCATAAAGAAGTGGCACTTCTACAGAAATTTCACAGACAGCCAGAGGATCCGTTCCAGGAGGTATTGTAACCAGGTCAGGTTGGTGTAGGGAATCCTGCTGGGCTCAGTTTTGACAGCCTTTGGAAAAGAGAAGATTGTTCAGGAGGCATTTGGAGGGGAGAAGGGGGGGGGGGATGTCTGTGACTCACCAGGGAACAATGATTGCTGTGAGGATAAAGGGCAGGCTGGAAGAAGACCTGGAGACAATGGTGAATTCCTGGGTTCAGCAGCTTCAGGATTCCAGCCTGAAGTATGAGAAAGCATGAAAAAATTAAGTGTTTAGGAGGGCGCTTTAGCAGTAATAAAGGCAGCTAGTGAGAGAAAGCCAAAAGTGAAGAGAAAGCAGGTTTTACTACATGCTGCGCCTTGAAGCAGATCCTGGAAGGCTTAAATTTGAGGCAGAGTTGGAAGAAGAGTTGTACAGAAAGGTGGTCTGTGCAGTGAACATGACTGAACCATTCCTGACTTACCTGTACTGTCTGATAAAATAGACCCACCACATTGCAGCCTTAGCAGGCGTGATAGGTTAAGCAGAGATGCTGAGGTACTCTTGACTGCCCAGGGACAGGAGGCCATGGGGGTTTGTAAAGTACATAGCAAAGATGGCTGGGTGCCAGGATGGGTGCTCTCATACAGTTCTTGGATACTAGTCCTTCCTTACACGTGAAAGATCTCCAGTTGTGTTGAGAAGTGGGAATGGGTATTGTGGTAGATGGCATTCTTCTTTCCTTCACCATGAAACTGAAATCACTAAATGCTGCAGAAAGAAAGCATGCTACTGGTGCAAACCATCTCGGAGTGAGAAGCAACTGTTGAAATACTGGCCAACTCACAGACCTCAAAGTAAGAGTCACAAATGCAGTGCTCTAATGTCTTCTTTTATACTTAGTTCTACCCACCAGTTCAGAGTGTCAGTATTAAGCAGGGAGCACCCTAATTAACTGCCTGCAGCTATTCTGTAAGTCAAGGGCAGGTCTGAATGGTGGTTGCTTTGGTATTTCTTGTAGCAGAGAATCTCGGTGCTGAGCTGGTACAGAAATTTTGGGATTGCCAGGGAGGAGAAGAAGCTGCAACATAAACACAGGTTCTTGCACTGTCCATTATTTTTCTGACTGCCATGTCAAGCCAACTTTGTTAGACACAGTCAGCCTGTTAACTTGAGGGTTCTTGTAGCACAAATGAGCTTTGCAAGGAAGTCCGTTAGCTACTGACAATCTCTTCCCTCAGCCACTGCATCCAGCACAGCTGAGCCACCATTACTAACCAATGCTGGGATGCAGTTTCTGAATTATAGAATCATAGAAGGTATTGGGTTGGAAGGGACCTCCAAAGATCATCTAGTCCAACCCCCTTACCATGAGCAGAGAGATCTGCAACTAGAACAGATTACTCAGAGCCCCATCCAGCAAGACCTTGAATCACAGAACATCAGGGATTGGAAGTGACCTCAAAAGATCATTTAGTCAAACCTCCCTGCCAGAGCAGGACTACTTAGACCAAGTTGCACAGGAACATGTGCAGGTGGGTTTTAAACGTCTCCAGAGAAGGAGACTCCACAACTCCCCTGGGCAGCCCCTTCCAGTGCTCTGTTAACCTCACTGTGAAGAAGTTCCTTCTCACATTATGTGGAACCTCCTATGCTCCAGCTTACACCCATTGCCTCTTGTCCTATCACTAGATGACATTAAGAAGAGCTTGGCTCCATCCTCCTGATGTATTTATAGACATTAATGAGGTCACCCCTCAGTCTCCTCTTCTCCAAGCTAAAGAGACCCAGCTCCCTCAGCCTTTCCTCATAAGGGAGGTGCTCTGCTTCCTTCATCGTCTTTGTGGCTCTGCACTGGAGTCTCTCCAGCAGCTCCATGTCAGTTGTCTCCAGGGATGGGACCTCCACCACCTTGCTAAGCAGCCTGTTCCGGTGATCCACCACCCTCAGGTTAAAGACCTTTTTCCTGATGTCCAGCCTAAATCTACCCTTTTCCAGCTTAAAGCCATGACCTCTTGTCCTATCATTCCAGCCCTTGTGAATGTCCCTTCCCCAGCCTTCTCATAGGCCCCTTTCAGGTATTGGACGGTTGATGTAAGATTCTCCAGAGCCTCCTCACCTTCAGGTTGAACACCCTCAACTCTGTCAGACTGTCTTCACAAAAGAGATGCTCTTAATGGCCCTCCAGCCATGCTTCCAACAGGTCCACATCCTTCTTGTGTTGGAGGCTCCATTATATGCAGCATTGATGCAAATCATGCAACAAGTGCATATGACCATCAGCGTGTTTTAAGTTTGTTGGGTTTTTTTTGAAGTTGTCAGAAGTCTTAACAGTGCATGGCAAACCTTCTTCTCTTCTGTGTGGCAGTGTAAGTAGTGCTAAATGCATTGCGAAGTTGTAACCGTAACTGTGTGAGAGTGGCCTGCAGGTTTTGAATGAAGCAGGCCACAATGGAACACGGTCTATTAGTCCATTCTGTCTGTTGGAGCAGAAGGTGACCTGGGCCAACCGACTGAAATGCTTTCAGAGTGCGTTTCTTTACCTTGGTAGAACCTGAGATCATCTGAGATCTGGACTTGAGTTTTAGCAGGGCTTATCCATTGGGACAGTCCATTTCGAAAGCAAAGTGCTGATGACTCCAGGAATGATAAAATCACCCTTGAATTTTTTTTGTGTGTGCAAACTCCTAGAAGTCATCTATGTTGGTATAAATGAGATCATTTGGCCTAATTAGTTCCAAGCTTAATTAGCAGTAATTATCCCAACATGGGAGTAATACCAGAGTAGGAAGTACTGAGTCCTCGATTAGATAGATCTCTAATTGGTGTTACAATATTGTAATTAAAGCATGCTTATACGCCTCTGCCTCGGCAAGTGATTTGTTTTATGTCTGATTAAACAGGGAGTCCGGCAGCCTCAAGGAGGCCAGGACATCACCACTGATTGAAGCAGTGTATTACTCTTTATTATAAGAAGGAGATGATGAATCACATACACTAGGAAACACTGTGGGCCAAATGAATCCTTTGAGTAATTGCTGCTGGAGTGAGGGAAATTACAACAGGGGTGAATTTGGCCTCAAGTGCCTAAACTCTATCTGTATATCACACAGTTAAATAAATACTCATTTGAATGCGCAGTCTGGCAATTACACCATCAGACAAGTAACTTAATCTGCATTTGCGATCGCTGGATTGCACGGGTGAGTTTGTTTGGCTGCTGGATGATCATTATTAGATTGCACATTCTCCTCACATTTTGCAGGAGGTGATGCCATGTGTCCCTGGGTCTGCTGCACCACAAAGTAGTCGGTGGTTTCAGACAGCCACTGCTGGCTCTGGCATCCTCTCCTTATTCAGGGTGAGACCTGAAAAGTATCACTAGGTCACCAGCAGCACCTTGCAAGTGGAGGAGGTGAACAGATAAAGCATCCTCTTTTCTTCTAGCATTGCTACCTTTAATCTGGTTGGTCTGTCCCTTCCAGCAGAACGCACTTCACAAAAGCAAGTAAACAGATTTTTTTTCAAGAAGTTTAAGGAAAGTGAAGTGGGAACTTTCTGAAATTAGTCAGCTTCAAAACATGAAAGCTTCCTATGTCTTTTTAAGAAACCACCTCCTTAGGAGTTGGCAAGTATGCTGCCTTATTACTTATCTGTTTGCTACATGAGTGGGCGACTGTACTTCCTGATTTGGTTCTTCGGTATAGAGAGATCATCAGCATAGGTCTGTAGAGGACAGTAACTCCTCGCCTACGGGAAAGTAACAAACAGGAATAAGGATGCATATATCTTCTGACTGTCACAAAGGATTTCAAAGACTATTCAAGTCGTATCCAAAGAAAGCCTCAGCTTGTTTCCATTTTACAGCTGCAGAAACTGAGGCACAAATCATTTAGTTCTCCTGGAGCTGGTATGTACATATGGCAGCACCAGGAATGCCGTGCAGATCTCGTCACCTCCTGCTTCACCCACAAAAACAGCTTTCATTTGCAAGGAGGAGAGTCCAGAAGGAGGGAGATGGCTTGAGCAAGAAAATAAAATACACAGAATTCTGTTAAAGCAATATTAGAGATAAGAGTTTAAACACCCCATATAGGGGAATTCAGAGCGAGGGTTTCCATAGCAGCATTGCTTGGCCATATTGCATATACGCTCTTTTGCATTGCTCTCATGATGTCAAAGGCATATTCTAATATCTGCGTGTGCAGTATGTCTGAAACAGAGTCACTATGAAATTTAAGCCTGAATTACAC
The DNA here is from genome assembly GCA_028565055.1 of Phoeniculus purpureus. Taxonomy (NCBI): domain Eukaryota; kingdom Metazoa; phylum Chordata; class Aves; order Bucerotiformes; family Phoeniculidae; genus Phoeniculus; species Phoeniculus purpureus. The sequence continues at coordinate 61,957,767 of JAOXOE010000001.1, forward strand.
CACAGAGGCATATTTTTGGGTGGTGCTGGTAGGAAATAATAGGACTAGGTTTTGTTAGGATTTTTCTCCAGTGATACATTTTTCTTAGAAAATCGCTGATTTGCCAAAACTGCAGCTATTTTGGGGAAAAATTGTTTCCAGTTTTGTGTCCCATCTTGAAAAAAATGGAGACAGGTTTCGAAGATGTCAAAATGAAGTGTTTCAAGAAGGAAAACCTTGTGTTTAATTAATTTGGCCATAGTTTCTGGTAGAGGACAGTGACTGGAAATCTCTGAAAATCCTGAAGATACAAAAAGCATTCCCTTTTGTCCTACATAGCTCCAAATAATGCTGGGGGTGGGGGAGTGACTGCATCACTTGACACCGGTTTGGCTGCCCGGTGTATGGCAGTGGAAGCAGTGGGAGAGGTTATCCTCTGAGTTCCGTTCTGCCTACCTGGTACAGGCAGTTGTAAGACATAAAAAAAATGCCTGTGCGGTTCTGCTCAAATTTTTCACATGGCCCAACTCTCTAAAAAAGACCCCTATCGCCTGGGTATCATAAGGTTAAGCACTTGGACCAGGAGGGGTTTGGGTGGGGGCTCACTGTTTCTCACATAGTTAACCCTCCTTTCAGCAGATGACGGGATTTCAGTGAGGAGGCAGCCACCGCCTTTCCCTAGATTGTTCCACACCAGGGGTGATGCACTGCTTGTTCTTGCACTCACCTCTCAGCCCCTCGCTTTCAGCACTTGGTCTGAGCTCTGAAGCATTTTGAGGGAAGAGAGCTGTTGTACTCAGGACCGGGAAGGAGTGCTTGCACTCATGGAAAAGCCCGGTGAGTTGGTTTGGCGTCACTCTTCCTACTGGCAGCAATATTTCCTCACTGCCAGCGTTCCCAAATGTTGTTGTAGCCTGTATGCCAAAGTCTTATTTCTCCCTGCTCCCTCATGTTGCAATTGCTAATTTCTCTGCCTGTGCCTGAAGAGTTGCAGTTTAGACTTGTTTTGCCGTGCATCGAAGTCGTTCTTGTTCAGGAAAGAAACAGCAAAAAGGGATGTGGGGGAGAGGACAGAAGAAGAGGTTTTTTCTCTGTGGCAGCGATGGATGCTGGGTATTAGAGAGAAACAAGCTGACAAACATCTGAATGAGTGGAAGAGAATCCTAACCCAAAGGGAGGAGTTGTGGTTTAGGTTAAAGCCACAAAGGAAGTGAAGGAGGTTACCGCTTTCCTGTCTGTGGGCAGGAGGTTCTCCTTGTGCTCATTTGAAGGCTTAGCTCTAGCTCATTCTTCCCTAGGAACATACTGTGTACTTCTTGAAAAGCGTTCGATCCCGTGTCTGATCTTGGGAGTGACAAACATCCCCTTTATCCACAGAAATCAGCAGGAGCTGAGAGCTAAAGGACTGGGAATCATAGTTTAATTTATGGAGCCAGATATTCTAAAGCTTCTTGTTAAGCCACATGTCTTGCTTGGTGCTAGAGCATAGCGTTTATTTGTCCGTGCATCTTCCTCTTGCTGATTCCACTCAGATTTTCTGTTGCAATTGCCTGTACCTCCAGGGCCTGCTGGCTCCCCGCAGGTCTCACTTCTCTCTTGTTTCTGAGTGATTGGCAAATTGCATAGCCATCCTGTCTGGATGTAGCTGTCTGGCATACTGATACAAGGGCAGATTCTGAATTCCATCAGGAACCTACCAGCATAACGTGTGATCAGCATTTGCCTTGATTTTTCAGTGTGTGCTTTACTTTTAATGGCTCACAGGCACTAGCTGTGTGCAGTCGAAAAGTTTGTTGTCTCGGCTCTGTCGCTTCACTCTTCATCTGTGAGGAGAGAGCGGTTAACCCTGGTGTGCTGTGAAAAGCATGCCAGGAGGGAGATGAAAGAATATGAGATTGCTCTTACAAGAGAGCAGACCTTTTCCTGACTCTGAGGAGCACTGGCATGGAAGCTGGCTATCTTAACCTGAGCTATCAACCAGCAGTGGCACAGTTAGAACCACTGTCAGTGACAGTGACTTTAGTATGTGTCGCCAGTGCCTTCTGATCACTGTGCACCGCTGTACATGAAGAGAGCATCTGAAAGGTGCTCCCTGAAGAGCTGTTATGTGGTCTCTAACCTTCCATTAACAACTCACCTCGGCTCCTAACCCTGGCCTCGGGATGCAGCAGAGTCATCTCATTTACCTGGTGTGAAAAACATGAGGATGGTTTCTCTATCAGGCGTATTACAGTTTGTGTTTTGGGTTGCTTTGCTTTTTTAAAAGGCTTTTTTAGAACGACAAGATAGCATTAAAGATTTATTTGTGGCAAATGGGTCTTTTTTTTGCGGAGTGTTTCCTTTTAGAGGTCTTCATGGTATTGATTTCAAGCAGATTTTTCCTCCTGTTTTAAAGCATTTCCTTTGCCTATGGATTTCAACATTGCTCACTGGATATGTGTGGAGTACATTCCCCAGACTATACTATCAAGCCAAAGGCCCTTACTGCTGGCCTTCAGGGACCGCTTCTGAAGCTGTGAAAGTCTTTGTTTTGCTGTGTTCACTCAGTTCTGAGCAACTACCCAGCATTACATCGTTCTTACTCCAGGATGTACTGTCATCTGAGCCAATGGCCTGCTTTCAGTGTGTGACAGCAGATCCCAAACCTAGTTCAGCAACAGCCTTGAGCTATCCCTCGGTTGGAGTGAGCAGTGTTTGGTTGGATGTTTTAAGTGTAGAAGAAAAATAGGCTGTATGATTGGGAAGTGAGGAAACAGGAGTGGTAAGCAGCTGAAGTTATAAGGTCATTTGGCTTTGGTGTAATTTTATTGCTTGAACTCATCCTTTTGGCCATTGAAGTGGCATTCAGCATTTCTTTTTGGACAGGGCAGAGGACTCAGCAGGGAGCCTGGGAATGCTGACACAGCATAGAGCTTGGAGGAGTGAGGTACCATTGCCCTTTAAAGGGGAAGTGCTTATGAGGAGCAGGCTGAGGACCACCAGCCATCACTCTGCCTCAGGATGAGACTGGGATCTGTGATCTGCTGGTACATAAAAGAGTCCTGTGACAGCCAGCTGAAGGTGTGGGTTCAGACATCTTTTGGTGGATCATATGTGTAAGGCATTGAAGACTTGGATTCAGACCTTAAAGCATCTGGCTTGTGGTATTTGCCTTTGTTTACTGTAGTGTTATAGCCTTAGGGCCACAGAAAGTTCAGCTTTATTGAAATCATTGGAACTGTGCTTGCTTATGGCAGCAGGGAGCTGGGGACATGTTTTTTTGGAATGTGTTGCCAGGATCATAAATGCTTTTCCTTGGAAGATGCTTTGTAAGGATGGCTCAAGTGAATGCGTGGGAAATGTTGTCCTAATGGAAACAAGACATGGAAACGATCGGGTCTCAGAACAACTCCTTTTTCTTCCCCACATCTGTGACTGTCAGAGTCCACTATTTGAAGGCTCAGTCCTTCTCGCCTTCATTGTTACCATCACGTTTTATTTTCAAGCATATACACCAGCAAGAGCTGAGTAACCATGAGGAACACTGAAGTCTCTGCACATGGAAGGAAATAGGCTGAGGGAGCTGGGTCTCTTTAGCTTGGAGAAAAGGAGACTGAGGAGTGACTTCATTAACGTTTATAAATATGAAAAGGGTGGGTGTCAGGAGGATGGAGCCAGGCTCTTCTCAGTGTCATCTAGTGATAGGACAAGGGGCAATGGGTGTGAGCCGGAACATAGGAGGTTCCATATGAATGTGAGAAGGAACATCTTTACAGTGAGTGTGACAGAGCACTGGAAGGGGCTGCCCAGGGGAATTGTGGAGTCTCCTTCTCTGGAGATGTTTAACACCTGCCTGAACACGTTCCTGTGCGACTTAGTCTAGGTGGTCCTGCTGTGGCAGGGGGATTGGACTGGATAATCTTCTGAGGTCCCTTCTAATTCCTAATGTTCTGTGATTCTGTGATAGACAGAAAGCAATCATGCTGTCCTAAGTGTCTCTCAGGACCTGCAAGGCAGGTATTGTGAGCAGATGTATTCATGCTAGGGAATAAAAAGATATGATTTAAAATAAGCTGGCAAATTTTGTGCTCAGATGGACTAGGAACATTCACACAGTCTGTTTTTGCAGTTCAGCTGTGGGAGGTCAGCACCTTCGGCAGAGAGGGAACAGCAAAATGTTTTTGGCAGATGTATGTCCAGTCATGATGTCTGTTGCTAAAGCAGTCTAGAGTTTGCACCATAAAACTGCACAAGGAAAATGTGAAAGACTGAGAGGGCATCGTTGATGTAGGTGACACAAAACTCTTGAGTGCCCTCTAATAATGAAGAGGGCACTGTTTTTGTTGGTACTGTACTCTGTCATCTAGGTTCTTGCGGATCTGAAAGCCATTGATGATGACTGCAGCAGAAAGTCAGCACCACGTTGATGATAAGCCAATGTCTAAACTAAAGAGCAAGGGTGGGGCTTCGGGGAAATCTGCTTGTTTTCCTTGGAGGGGTATCACTGTTTTATGTAATCTCTGTGCAGCACCTGTAAATCAGCGACTGGTACTTTTGAAATGTATTTCCTTCATCAAAAGCTATTTGAAACAACAGGTAGCATCTATCCATTCAATCTAAGCTCCCTTGACATTTTTAAATGACAGATAATGAAAACTGTCTTCATTAGAACTCAAGCAATTTCATCAGACTGTCACCAGCAAACAATGGGAAATTAGAGACTGAACAACCCTCCACTCTATTCTCCTAGGTACTTGTGTGAGAATACCGTATGCCTTTCCTACAGCTTCTAGGAAATACAAGTGGTGAACAATGTGCCCTCGCAGCCCAGAAGGCCAGTCGCAGCCCTGGGTGATCAAAAGAAGGGCGGCCAGCAGGTCGAGGTCCCCCTGTACTCCCCTCTGCTGAGGTGCCACCTACAGTACTGTGTACAGCTCTGGGGTCCTCAACACAAGAAAGACATGCAGCTTTTGGAGCTGGTGCAGAACAAGGCCACAGAAATTATCGGAGGGCTGGAACACCTCTCATCTGAGGACTGGCTGAGAGAGTTGGGGCTGTTCAAACTGGAGTAAAAAAAGCTCTTATTGCAGCCTTTTACTACTTAAAGGGAGCCTGCAAGAAAGATGGAGACAGGGGTAACGGTTCTGAATTCCAAGAGGGTAATTTAGGTCAGATATTAGGAAGAATTTCTTTTACAATGGGGGTGGTGAAACACTGAAACAGGTTGCCCAGATAGGTGGTGGAATCCCTGGAGGCATTCAAGGTCAGGCTGGATGAGATTCAGATATCCCTGCTCACTGCAAGGGGGTTGGACTAGAGCTTTAAAGGTCTCTTACAACCCAAACCATTCCGCATTGTATAACTTCTCAGGTGGGATGCATTCTGCTATGAGAGGCACTGGAAGTCAGCAGGAACATATTAAAATCTGTCTGAAAGCCAGTGGTCAGATGGCACAAAACTGGAGCACAAATGTGAGAATGATCGTGGGTGAGAGACACGGCTTAGCTAACAGAGTGCTGAATTCTGCGCTGCCTTCAGTTTATGAATGGATTCAAAGCATGGTGCCAAACAGAGCATATTGCAGTTGTCTAATCCTTAGGTGACAGAGGCAGGCATGATAGTAGACAGAGCTGCATCCAAGAGGACTCATCAGAACAGCCCAGTCAGCCTGGCATTACTGCTACCTGATCTGTGGGAATTGGTCCAGGCCCTTGTATCTGAACTGCCGAAGGGAAACCTAGTCAAAGGAGCAGCTGTTGAGATATGGTGCACGGCTTATTTTGCCCTGCTTGTCTCTCCCCCGCCAACATGGCTTCAGGCTCGCCTGGGCTGAGCAGCAGCCACCCGGGGCCTTCCTCTCTTGCCCTCCCTCCCCCCCTAATGCATAGACTTAACCAAGCTACCCCCTGCAGTTAGATTAAAGGGAGGCAGAGATCAGGAGGGGCATTTTGCAATAAATCATCATTTATATGAGATGGCCGCGGCATGGAAGAAGCTAGCACCAGGGAGTGAATTATAGGGGTCCAGAGAAGAAAGAGGCTGTGGCAGAGAGGGTTGTTATTGGAGGACACAGGGAGCAAAATGACTGAGACAGAGGGTGTAGATAAATAGTTAGAAATAGTTGCAGTGATTTGGGAGGAAAATCAGTCGCTACTTACTTCAGTCACCAGTGCTGTTCAGTTTAGGGAGCTGAGTGGTAAATTACAGGCAGGTTAGGACTCCAAGAACATCTGTGACCCTGTGAAATGGTGGGGAGAGAAAAGTTGCAGTAATAGTGAGTAAGAGTCAGATCTCATCTATCGCAGCATGAGTATCTCAAGGTGAAATAACAGAAGGAGAGGAGGCGGGAATATTGATTTCTGCCTCACAAAACAGACAACAACACCTACTTTTTCATAGCACGAACTCAACCATTTGCTTTAATGGGCCAGTCTGCAGTACCGTGGGGGCTTGGTTTCGTCTTTGTGTGCAGTCTAGAGGGGAAATTTTGCTGGAGTTATTTTCATTTTATTGTAGCTTTGTGGGGAGACATGAAAAAAAATTTACCCTCAAACACTCGTGCACCAACTGTAGGGGCATCTATAGTTGATGAGTGGAACTCATATGTGCTGCTGTCCTGCTGTACAGCAAGTGGACACACTGAGCAGCCAGATGCTGGAGGACCAGCTCTGGAAGACAGAAAAAGCTTGTTACGCCACAGGAGTTGTGTGTGTGGGCACAGATGACTTCTGTCTGTCTGAGCACAGACTTTGCTGCCTTCTGTTTATCACAGAATCTCTTTGAGTGTAAGAGACGTTTAAGATCATCAGGTTCAACCTTTGACCCAGCACTGCCAGGTCACCACTAAACCATGTCCCTAAGCACCAGGTCGTTTAAATATCACCAGGTATTTAAATATCTTGAGCAGCCTGTTCCAATCCTTTACAACCCTTTCAGTGAAGAAATTCTTTCTAACATTGAGCTTAACACTACCCTGGTGCAACTTGCAACTACTTCCTTTAGTCCTGTTGCTTGCCACCAGGGAGAAGACGCTGTCCTTGCTCCAACCTCCTTTCAGGTAGTTGCAGAGAGCTAAAAGCTCCTTTCCTTTAGGCTAAACAACCCCAGTTCCTTCTGATTAGGAGTATGCTTCTAATGAAAGGTGCTTTCTTAGGCTGGCCGTAGCTTTCTCAGAAATGATCCTTTGGGAATGACATTTTGGTTGGGTGGTTTTACACCATGAGAGCACACGTGTGTGCCCCAGTGCTGTGGGGCAGGCCTTGCAGGGAACATGTCTGCATGGCTGTGCATGAGGCCTTGCAGTCTTGACTAGGCTCAGCAGGTGGCTGAATGGGATCAGGAGGAGAGTTTGGTGATGTTGTGAGCTGCTGCCATGTCTTTTCTCATTGAAGTCAAAGATGGTCATGCATATACAAAAGAAGTGTAAAGTCATGGCTAAGAATCTTAAAAGGCTTGAGGGTCAGGCCGTAGTCTCCTGGCAGCACTACACACTCACTGTGTGTTAAGCAGTTCTCTATAAAGCAAAGCATAAGGAGCAGTGTTCCTCCACAAACACTGGTTTTGGAGCCTCCTGTTACGCCAAAATTTCTCCCCTTGTTTAGGATGTATTAATGTGCTGCATGAGCATGTTTCCCCAGCTCCTGTTTGCCTGATTTCCCTTCTGATTCAGTATCTCTTTTCTCCTCCTTCTTCTTCTCTGTTTTTTATTTAATCATAGGCGATAAAGCTGAGTATTTGTCTCCGTGGCTGTGTGGTATTTGCCTCGTACCTGCTTCCTGATTTGAGAGATGATTTTCTAAATAGGACAGGACCTTTCCACAACTGGAATGTTATAATATGTGGGACTTGTTCATCGTTTCAGGTTTAGACGTGGAATAATGTCCAGAAGGCTCTCAAGAGATCCAGAGGAGACCATAGGGCCAGTTCCATGCTACAGCCCAAAAACTTGATTAAGGCCCAGGTTGTTTGAATATTTGTGTGTGAATAGGGAAAGACAAGATCAACCATTTCTCTTTTAGCAGTGTAGATGGGGAAAGTGAGATCCAAGCCTTTCTTGCCCAGCTGAATTTGCCATCATCTGCACACTGTTGCCATAGGGTGATGTTGTACAACCGAATGCTGGTCAGATCTCCTTCCCAACAGAGCTCTGTGCACTGTGTAGCCATCAGGGCAGGAGTAATCAGTATAGGTGAGCTATAGGTAGTTTTATGTCAGCAATGTGAACAGAAGTGGGGGGGTTATGTGTTTGTGAGTGAAGGGGGGTGTGTGTGTAAATTACTTTGACATAGATATATAGGCATTTCTCTCCTCTGTGGATCTGTGAAGCCCCACAAAATCAGAGTACAGAGGGGCTGCTCACCCAAACCAAGTTACATATGTTCTCTGGTGTTTGCAGGACTGGGGATTGGCACAACTGGAGAGACTCAGGGTTTGTCTGACACCAGCAGACACAGGAAAAAAGGCCACAACAATCTCCACCCCCTCCCCCAGGCCTGGTTTTCTAGTATTTTATAAATTATTTAAATAAAAGACTTTCTGAAAGAAAGGTTTCTTTTTTTTTCCAATGTAACAGTGGATCTTAAAACTACCCTTCCCTGTGGTCCTTTCCCATCTCTTTCACACTGTCCAGCTTTAGACTTCATCCTGCAGCAAGATTCATGAATACAGCTCCCCTGTGCCCATGCAGAGAGATCACGGCGGTATGCGAACCATAATCACCTGGATTCCTTACAGAAATGGGCTGTTTCCTTTCGAGAAGGCTCATTAGAGCATGCAGCCATATAAAACTCAAAGCTCCTAAGAAAAAAATTTCATAGAGCCAGATCTCTCTCTTGTCCTGCGGCTTCTCTAATCATTTTACACCAAAGCTTTAAAAAGAGGGCAAAAAAATCTCCCCAAACGTAAAGCAAACAAACAAAGGAAAACATCCTCCCAATGATGTGTGTTCGTCACTTCCAACAGTGATAGCATTTTACACCCACTTTGCGCAGGTCTTTGTGAATACTGAAGTGGGGAGGGAGTATAGAGAGCAAAGCTCTTAAGGAGTTAGTGGAGCTTCCCTGCTGGAAGGTTATAATCACGCTGAAAGAGGGAAATCTTGCCTCAGCGGACAGGAAATATGTGATGCAATTTCAGCACAGAGTTGCCAGAGATAAAATAGCCTATAAACTGAAAAAAAGATGTAATTGTAGGGAACATTTTGCATGGCCCAAATGTGCCATGTCAAAGCTGATAGTGAGGGATCCTGTAACTGCAGAAGCAGCAATGTGCTGGCTACAGATGTGCATGCTTTACCATCAGGGAGGAGTGCATATCCCTGATCCTTGGTACGTTGGTTCTTGGCAGAGCCTCCTTAATGATGGCAGATTTTCTTGAGGGAAGGTTTTTAAGCATTAATGGTGGAAAAGGCTCAATATGCTGTTGCATTTGAGGTGAGACATGTTTAATGTGGAACAACTGTGTGATTGGGGAAGAGCCTTTGCTTCAGGGAGTGGATGGTCAGGAGCTGGGTGTAACTTCAGAAGAGAGCAGTGCCTCCAGCCTTCACATGCTAAGGCTCCACATCACCATTTCACTTGCCCTCAATCCTGTCTTCAAAAGTTCCTGTTCCTCAGATGTTTCCACCTCCTCCAGTTGTGCCAGTTCAGCTGCTTGTAGGGATGAAATCTACATCAGAGCTGGTCTGATGTTAAGGATTTGTTCTAGTTAGTAGGGTGCTTTAAAAAAAAGTTGGATCATTTAAACAGCTCAGCTATGAGTGGGGCTACATAAATAGTTAAACTGGCACAAGTGAGCGGCAGTAACTGAGAGAGCGCGGCAGGATCCTCTTAAACTGGGTCTGCTGCAGATGGAACAGTGAAATAGAGCCACAGCCCTACACACTCTTAACGTTATTTGCATGAGTAGCTCCATTGTGTTTCAGTGGGACTCTACTTACACGTGTAAAATTAAGTGTTTGCAGGGCCAGGCCCTTCAAGAGAATAAAAGCTGAGATTGGGGTGTGCCATGCCCTGAATCTTATATAGAAAGTGTAGTGCTGATGTGTTGAGCTGGCTGGCCTGTCTTGTCTGATCTGCTTTGCAGAACTGGAGCTCCTGTAGCAACTTTCCTTAAGCTTGGTTTGCTCCATAGAAGAGGAGCCTGCTTTGAAGCAGAAAGGCGGATCTGTCCCTGCCACAGCCAGGGAGTTGCAAGGAGAGTGTGCACAGTGGTGAGAACTGTAATATTTCCAAGATGTTCTGCGATTTGCTGGAGTGCTCTAAAGAGCTGGGACAGCTGGCTTCTGTGGGCAGCTTTTACAAACTAGGCCAAGGGAAGGCAAGGCTGCAGTATGTGAGTATGTGAGGGATGCTCTCAAGATTGGCAGTGGTGGTCCTGTAGTCTGACGCTCCACTACCTGAAGTTCTGCCTTACAACCTGCCATAGCAGTTAAGATCATTGAGGAGCCTGTTGTTGTCATTTCCCATGGTAAAACCCTTCAAGGACAGCAGGAGGAATTTCTCATCTGAGAATTACTGTCTTGGGATTTCACTGCTCTTGGCAGTTTGCTGTGGCGGATTCCCAAAGGTGGTGAGTGAAGTAGCAACTTAACTCTTGAGGGTGAAGCAAAACACCTTAATAGTTGCTATCCGGAGCCCCAAAGAGAGGAAGGAAGAGACATAAAGCCGTTGGAGGGGAGAGGCTTGGTGTGGTTATTTGAGACCGCTGCCTGCAGAGTTGCACAGTCATTTATAACTGTTTGAAATGTGGGGGGATGGGGTCGGGGGGGATGGGAAGGGAGTTGGAGGAGCCACAGCATCTGTGAACGAGTAACATTTTATGCTTCTTTTCTCTGGTCTACCTCCTCAAGGGATAAGGCAGTGAAGTACTTGGTTGGAGGAGGGAAACAGAAAAGTCAGTCTGCTGACGCCTCATACTGTGTCACTGCTGTTGTGTGTGTCAGGATTGAAGCACAGAGTATGATTTTCAAACGTGCTTTCAGGAAACAGAAGTTGGGTGCTTGGATTCCTTCTGCTCCTTAGAAAAATCCCAGCCTCTGCCGCCCAGGGGAAACAAACTTCCTTTTGAGCAATGGGCCTCTGATGTCGAGACTTCATCTTCTTGACTGAAGCACTGCGAGACCTATCTGTTCTTTACACTGCGTTTTGCTGTCTGACCAGACTATGCCATACAGCTTACAGCTGTGGTGGCTTTTCCTGGGCTCAGTCTCTTGAGCTCTCTGGTGACATCAGGTAAAGAAGTGGGCTGAACTGATGGCTGGTGGTTCAAGTGGAGCTGATCGGTCAGATTACAACAACACTTCAGCTTTATCTGTGCTGCTGTGATCTGTGGAAAGGTACAGGCAGGGCTAGCGTTGGTGGATGAGTTGGAAGGATTTGCTGTAGACCAGTGGTTTCCACCTTTGGGTCTTGGATCTTGGAACTTGTAGCCCGAGGGAGTTGTCTGGAAAAGGCAGTGGAGAGAACCAAGCAAGAGGCAGCAGCGTGATGAAAGTCTGTCCAGTGAGAAATCTTTAAGGGAGGGGTTGGTCTGCACATCAGAAGGGATTGAAACTCGCTTCTGTGAAGAAGTATCCCCCTCAAGGAAGAGTATCTATCTGGGGTAGGAGGTGTGAATTAGCTTCTGTAGCACTGCTCAGGAAGCTGTAAAGAGTTCTGTAAGATGTTACCAAGTGGGCATGGACAGGGGGAGGAGAAGGACAGAAAGAGGAAAAGCCTGTTAGGGATTTAGGAGTGAGCAGGGAGAGGAGGTGTTTTTATCTACCAGAGCCACTGCTGCCCAGTGTGAGCTCTTAGTGCTGGAAGGGTCTTACAAAGAGTTGGGTTATCTAAAAGTGGGAGTTGAACAGGGTAAAGAGTGGGTCGTTTCAGGATAAAGAGAGAATGCACTCTGGGTTCCCTTTTCACGTAGAATGTATTGGCCAAACAGGTTATTCAGGCATCGGGGATATGCAAAGATGATCAGCCTGCTTTCTCTCCTTAGGCTTGCAGTGGTTCCATGCATCTGTCCCACAGTGGTTTGGAAAGCTCTTCCTTATGACCCACGAGATCGCCTGTTTTCAGAACACTTTGTGGAGGTGAAGGAGAAAGATTAGTTGATGTTGAAAGCACTCTTCACAGAGTGCGTCGCAGACTGAAAAGGGTGGAGGATTGCTACAAATCTTCAAAACTCTTAACAGCCGTGCTCAAACTACATTGATGTTTAATCCCCCAAACGTGGAGCATTTGTTCAGGATAAGGCCCTTGAGCATATTTAGAACTTGATAGGTTGTATCTGTTTGTCATTACTGTCTGGTTCCTCCCTGTTCAGTTGCAAGCTGCTGCTTAACCCAATGCTTTCTCCCATCAGAAAAGGCCTTCACATCTCTCAGAGCTGCTCCATCAACCTGCTGGCAGCTGGTGGGCAGTCAAGTTGCTCAGCCACCAGGTAGGAGAAATACACTTCTCCAGAAGTTCCTTTATGCTTTCTTTCTGCCTTGCCCATGGCCAGCCATTCCCCCTTCCTTCTTCAGAAATACATGGAAGGGAAATTCCACGCTCGGTGTCAGCAGGATGAGCGAACGTGCTGTTCCATAGCAGTGCAGCCCATCCGCCACCCCAGCACTTCTGGGCAGTGCCACTTTTGGAATGACGGCTGTGCCTATGGTGGTGTCTGCCTCAACTGCCCAGTAGCCCCTCCAAGAGGCAGCTGGCGCCTGCCGTGGGGCCGAGGCTGCCTGGTAAAAGTGCCATGGCGCAAGCGCCCTACCAGCCGGGGTGGCTGCGGGCGGGGTACCCTCAGCAGGGCACGGTACTCACTGCGGGCCAGGTACCCGCCGCGGACCGAGCGGCGCCTTCCCGCAGCTCCCCCCGGCCCCGCCGTGCGCCTCCCTTGGGGGCCGTTCGAGGCCTCAGGGCTGGGCGGGCTGTCGCCCCCACCTCCGCTCCGTTCCCTCCCCGCGGGGCCGCGCGCCGTTTCCGTTAGGGGTGCCGTTAGGGGGCGGGCCCAGCGCGACGCCTCAGGGGAGCGCGAGGTGCCGGGGCGGGGCGGGGGGCGCGCGGACGAGAGCCCGAACCGCCCCCTCTTCTCTGCGGCTTCAGGCACCGGGGCGTGCGGAGCCCCCGCCCCGGGAGCGGACAGAGGTTGGGGGAGGGGTACGAACTGTGCTCTGGACCCTGTGTGCCGCGGAAGGGAGTTAGGAGAGAGGGCGCTTCTTAAAGGAACCGGGCGCGCGGTGGTCCCTTTAAAAAGGGAGGAGGGGCGGTGCCGCTACAAGGCCGGGACTGGCTTATGTTAATGTAGTGGGTGGTGCCGCGGGGAGGAATGGGCGGTGCTTTCCGCGGGCCCGGAGAGGGGTTGGGGAGGACTCCGTTGGCCGCGGCGAGCATTGCCCTTTAAGCGCCCGGCTGCTACCACTGTGCGGGTGGAGGCGGGAGGGGAGCGTGTGCGGGGGGCGCGGGGGGTATGCAGGGAGGCGGGCCCCGCCTCTCGCTGGGGCGGGGCGGGACGGGACGGGGTCCGGGCGAGACCACTGCCCTGCGCGGGGAGGAGGAGGAGGAGGCGGTCCCACGGCGGGGTGAGCGGGGGACAGTTCCATTGCCGGGGCGGGGCGCGCGCGACGGGCGGTACCATTCCCTTCTCCGGGTTGT
>JAOXOE010000001.1:61971452-62009679 GCA_028565055.1 Phoeniculus purpureus
AAATTCCTTTCTTGAAATAAAAATGCTCCTTAAGGATATCAAACCCCCAGTCCTACAATTCCTACCCACATGGCAATGATGACTTATGCACCTGCAGTGCTCACCGCACTGCAGCCATGCTCTGTCACTGCAAACAGAAAGGAAGTCTAGTTTGGCTATGTCTACAAGACAGATCAGCCTGCACTTGTGCTACAGTGGTCTTGTATCACATCACAGAATCAGTTATTGAGGCTGGAAAAGGCCTCTAAGATCATCCAGCCCAGCCTATGACCAAACATCACCACAATCAGCTACACCAGGGCACAAAGTGCCACATTCAGTCTGTCCTTAAACATGTCCAAGAACAAGGACTCCACCACCTCACTGGGCAGTTCAATCCAGTGTCTGCTCACTGTTACAAAGGGCTTCCTAACATCCAACCTAAACCTCCCCTGGCACAGCTTCAGGCCTTGCCCTCTCATCCTATCACTAGTTGCCTGGGAGAAAAGCCTGACCCCTGTCTGTCTACAACTTCCCTTCAGGTAATTGTAGAGCGTGATAAGGTCCCCCCTTGAGTGTCCTCTTCTCCAAGCTAAACAACCCCAGCTCCCTCAGCCTCTGCTCATCAGACTTCCCCTCCGGCCCCTTCCCTAGCCTCATCGCTCCTCTGGATCTGCTCCAGTACCTCAATCTCTTGAAGTGAGGGGCCTGGAACTGCCCACAGTACTCAAAGGCATGCCTCCTCAGTGTCCAGTACAGAGGAAGAATTACGTCCCTAGTCCTGCTGGCCACACTATTCCTGATACAAGCCAGATACCACTGGTCTTCTGGGCCACCTGGGCACATTGCTGGCTCCTGTCCAGCCTGTTGTCAACCAGCAATTCCAGGTCCCTTTCTGCCAGGCTGCTCCCAGCCATTCATCCCCCACTCCATGCCCAGACCCCATGAGGTCATTGTGGCCAAAGTGTAGGATCCTGCACTTGGCCTTGTTAAACCTTATCCTTTTGGCCTCTGCCCATTGATCCAGCCTGACCGGCTCTTTCTGCAGCATCTTCCTCCCCTCCAGCAGATTGACCCTTCCGCCCAGCTTGGTGTCATCCACAAATTTACCAAGGGTAGATTCAATCCCCTCATCTAGCACCCTGTGTTAAATTGGAAGATTAAGCCAGCACTTCAAGCCAGAGTGCTGCCATTAAGCACAATGCTCCACAGCTGTAATAAATAGATTTAGATTGGATGTGAGGAGGAAGTTCTTCACCGTTAGATTTGTGAGAGCATGTAATGGGTTGCCCAGGGAGGTGGCTGAGGCCCTGTCCCTGGAGGTGTTTAAGGCCAGGCTGGATGAGGCTCTGGCCAGTCTGATCTAGGGTGGGATGTCCCTGCCTATGGCAGGAGGATTGGACTAGATGATCTTTTGAGGTCCCTTCCAATCCCTAATGATGCTATGACTTGTGCCTATCTGAATAGGCTGCTCTCAAACAAACGCTTTGGTCACGTGAAAGGTAATTAAGTATCTACCATACCCAAGCCATGAAAAAAGCTCCCTAGAAAGAGTGCTAAAAAGCACAGTGCACCATCATATCAAATGCATCTGCGTTCTGTAACAAAATCTCTTATTTAGAATATCTTGCATACAGTTGATTTTTTTCTACTTTTAAATGCCCATGAGAAATACTCATTAGCAGGACTGCACAGACAGAACCATCACCAGCTACAGCTATGCTTTATTGTGTGAGTGTTCATGAAATGCTGACACAGTGTACGTTCAATTGCAGAGGACAGCAAGGAGTGTGATCAGTCTTCCAGCAGAACTATGGAGGTCAACCTGTTTCCCACAAAGCCATTAATAACCTCTTCCTTGAGAGCCTCTGCCATCTGTGATGATACCTTAGAGGCTAAATATTCTCTAGCTACTTCCCAACCACCAGTGCTGGCAAAAGCATTCCCTCTCATGGCTTGTGCAGTCAGAAGGACATCCGTCTCTCACCTTTGGTGGCAGCTGCAATTCTCCTTTACACATGGCTTATACACTTCCAAAGCCTTCTTAATTTTGTCAGTTAGTGCTTTCCATTTGGCATCTAAAACACACAGGAAGGGAAAATACCACAGGAATTAATCCATTAAACTACCAGAACAACTATCAGGAGCTGAACAGGTTAGGCTGTCCGTTACAGCCTCCCAGGATGAAATGGAAGCCAGAACGAGTCAAAGGCTTAACTTAATGAAATTATTGTACTAATGTCAACAAATATTTATGAATGTCTATCAACTGGTAATCCATTCTGTTATGTAGGTATCTAATTTTCAGCTTGAAAGTGTTTTGTTTTGTGTGGCTGAAATTATTTTTGCCTTGCTTCCTGACACTGACTTGTAACAAAATCTAGAGGACCTTCAGCTTTTCTGGATCTTTTCAGAATATAACAGACTGAAAGGGTGAAACATTACCTGTACAAGAACACTCAGCACAGATATCCAAGCAGCTTTCCTCTTGCAGATCTCTAAGGGCATGATACAACATCAGATTTGTAATTGTGTCATGTTGCTGACTTTTTCTGACTGCAGAGTTTCAGTAGCATAAACCTACGCGTAGTAGTAGCACATTAACCCTTCCACTTACAACTTCTCATGCCTTCAGGAAATTGGACAATGCAGGTTTTAGTTGATGGCTGATAAACATCACAGGAAGCACATATTAACTACACATGTAAGTAAATTTGGGGATAAATAAGGGTACTTTTTTAACAGAGTGGACAGGACAAAGCATCCAAAGCTCAGTGAGTGAAGACATGGAAGATCTGTGGAGAAACGTTGCTGTTACTAGATTATTACACTGAATACAGATAGAATCACAGAATGTATTGGGTTGGAAGAGAACTCCAAAAGCCATTTAGTCCAACCCCCCCTACAACATGCAGGGCCATCACTCACTAGAACAGATTGCTCAGAGCCCCATCCAGCCTGACCCTGAATGGCTCCAGGGATGGGGCCTCCACCCACCTCTCTGGGCAACCTGTTCAAGGGATTCCACACCCTCAGGTTAAAGAGCTGCTTCTTGATGTTCAGCCTCAATCTGTCCTTTCCCAGCAGACTACAATCCCCATTGAAAATCTCTGCTTGAGTCGCTAAACGATAACCACAGATTCCAGCTTTGAAACAAAGCTCCTCCCGCCTTCCCTTTCACCCCTGGGGGCCGCCACGGAGGGGTTCGGAGGAGGAGGCGGCGGCAGCGGCGAGACCAACCCTCCCGAACCCCATCCCTGGCCGCAGCGTCAAACCCGAGCGACGGGACGAGCTCTGAGCCCCGCTCACCTCCCGGGCCGCCCGCCCCGACCGGCCCCATCAGCCACACGACCAGCACCGCCAGCGCCCAAGCGGCCAGCGCCGCCCGCCCCATCTCGCCGCCGCCGCCGTCGTCGTCACGGCCGCAGCCAGAGCCACAGAAACAGGCAGCAGCGCTCTGCGCATGCGCGGGACGCCCCCACCAAAGATGGCGGGCGATGGCGCCTCCTCCCGCCCGGCACAAAGATGGCGGCCGTGCCGCGGTGCCTGATGGCAGTTGTAGTTGTCAGGGCAGCGGCGCCGCTGCCTGCTCAGGGAGAGAGAGACCGTCGCGGGACGGGCTGACCGCCGCTTCTGTAATTTAGGGAGATGAAAGCACTGCAGTGGGGGCATGATCCCTACGCCTCAAAAACATCCAGCGCCAGAGAAGGTCTAAGTGAGCACCTGGGGTCATAGAATCATAGACTCGTCATGGCTGGAAAGGATCTCCAGGATCATCAAGTCCAGCACTCGGCCCAACATCCTCTTAACCCCTAGACCATGGCCTCAAGTACTCTGGCTGCTTGGTTTTTAAACACCTCCAGGGATGGGGACTCTACCACCCACCTCCCTGGGCAGCCTGTTCCAGTGCCCAACCACTCTCCCAGTAAAGAACTCCCTAAGATCCCATCTGAACCTCCCCTGATGCAACTGGAGGCCATTATGTTCCCCTAAAAATAAGGAGACACTTCTCGATGGCAGAGCACTGAAACAGGCTATCCAAAAAGCTTGTGGAGTCTCCTACTCTGAAGACACTCAAAACCCACCTAGAGTCATAGAAGCCTTTCTTCATAGGAGAGGTGTTCAAGCCTCTTAATCACCCTCATAGCTCTCTGTTGGACTCTCCCATATACCCCTGTCTCTCTTGAATTGGGAAGCCCAAAACTGGATAGAGTATGGATGTGTTCCTGCATGATCTGCCCTAGGATAACCTGCTCTGGCAGAGGGGTTGTACTACATGATCTCCAGAGGTGCTGTCCAACCCCTACTGTACTGTGATGGCCCCTCCTAGCTCTGCTCATATGCAACTCAGAAACCCCATGAGACTTATGTGGATCTTGTGTACCTGGTGACCCTCAATCTTATTTGGGTTGTTTGGCGGGGAACTGCCCTGGACACACGAATTCATAGAACCATAGAATCATTCAAATTGGAAAAGACACTTGAGATCATCAAGCCCATAGTATTTGGGTCAGCTCAGGCGTAATTAGCCAACCTTCAGGAGACAGGCTCATTAACCCAGTGCTGGATGTAAAATCCATGTTGATAAATAGCCAAATTAATGTAGGTTCAAGGGGCTAAGGCTAAGCAGACCCTATATTAACACGAAGCCAGAGCACTTAGTCCATGTTTCTTCCCTAGGTTGAGTGTGGGAAGGCCTGTCCCCTCTTTCTGGGGGTCTGTATCTACACTAAACCTCTCTCTTTCCTAACTCAGATACAGTTTTGTGGTTTTGGAATCCAGAAGGAGGTGCTGTGGTTGCTTGTTAATGAGAAGACACATTTACACTAAGTTTCTACCTATAGAGTCAGATCAGCTGCACAACCTACCAAGTCCACTTATCATCAAGGCTTCTTTTATGTGAAACCGAATTGGTCCTGTAGCTGTCTGTAGGTTTGGTTGGATAAATAATTGCCAGAAAACAGGCCAAAGAGGAAAAGCATGTCCTGAGAAGGGACAGAAATGTTTCCCAAGGACTGATCAGTTTTGGGGGAGCAGTAGTCCTGCTGAATCTGCAAGAGCTGATAAACTCCAGGCACTAAGTGTCTGCTCAATCTGTGCAAGGCCACAGGTGAATGCTGGTATCAACTGTAGCTGTTTGACCGTAGAGCAGGATGTCCTGTGTGCAGACAAAGAATGCAGGATTATATCTGCATCCACTGAAATAAATCACTTGAAGGGACTTTCTGAACGTCTCCTTGCAAACTGCTAGTTGCTAGCACAACTGACTATGCAGCCAGGCTTGTCCTCCAGCTGTTGCTCTAACTGGGTAACTGAGTGATTGTGTGAGTGAACTATGAGGCTAGGTGTGAACGTTGTGTGCATTACCTGCTATTAGTACTAACAAGTTCCTAGAATGAATCCTTGAGTGCTGAGTGTGGCTGTCTCACTCTAAACTTCCGTTGCACAGCCAAAGAGTTTTTTCCATCTTCTTTCCGTCTTCTTCTAGAGCCACTCTGCCTTCCTTTTGATTTCTGCGTAAGGTCTGCTTTCTTCCTTTTCCTCTCTAGAGTCTCTCACAGCTGCAGCTGTCAGAGATTCAAAACCGGAGGCTGGTCTGAAGACTCCCCCAAAAGTGTGAACCTTACATAAGGTAAAAGCAAAAATTACCGACTCTCTTCCGTGTCTATATTTGCCTTCCCTGGCCCCACTCAGTCTTAGCCATCTCCACGTGGCGAATCCACCCATCACTTCTAGCACAGCTTTCTATCTTCCCTCTCAGGTTCCAGGCCAGATTTTCCTGCTTCTTTCCCGGCTGACTGAATAGAGACATCAGTGCGCTGTTCCAACACCGTTCCTGGTTGTTTTTCACAGCTCCCTGCTAGTCTCCTACACAGCCAGTAGAGCTGTAGTAGTTCACTCTGTAGCAAAGGTTATTTCGGGTGCTTTCTCTGAAGCAAAAAGTAGGAGTGGTAGTCAGCATAAATGTTTAATAGGCCCTGAGAGCTAAGACTTTAAGATGAAGCTCCTTTTGAAGCTACATTTACAGCCTCTGCTCTCCCAGGCTTTGTATAATGAAAGCACCCCGGGCCACTGCGGTGTGGTTTTGGCATATGCTGTAGTTCCCCTCAAGCACCTTGAATGGTTGTAAGCCTCAGAACCCCTTGACTCTCACTTCAAACACAGCCTTTGCCTCACCTTCTCTACCTTCTTAATTTCCTGCAAATCCAGAGCTCTGTGCAGGAGCATCTGGCTCTGATCTTTGATACCGTCCCTCAAACACAGTCCCTCCCTCATTTTTTTTCTCTGCCAAATCAAGCACAAACACCCACAAATTTACTTTCATCATGTTCCATGTGCCTGGAGTGGAAAATCACTTGGCTGTAAGTCTGGTGTCCTTGCTTTACATATTCAACGCAGGTTAGGAGAAGGGTGCTTGGGAAAGAGTTTGGTTCTCTAAGCTGGTTATAACACAGAGCTTAAGAAAATGTGCTTCCTATATCTTGAGTTTCTCTCAGAGCTGTGGTCTGGCTTTTCTAACTGCTACTACTTGCTTGCACAGGAGTGCCAATGGGGACTTTTCGCTAATTCATCCTTCTGTGCTAAATGGAAGTTCTAGATTTTCTGAACTTCTCAAATAATAGTGAATTTTTCTTGTGGGGAATAGCCGTGCCGCCTCCACTGAAGTTCTCCAGAAGTACAAACAACTAGAGAAAGCTAATGCGCAGCTGGAAAAGGTGGTGCTCATGAAAGGGGAAATACTCAGACATAAAAGAAGCTTCCACTAGTTAAGAGGTAGCTGAGGTATGGCTCTTCTTATAGCTTCCACACTTGATCATCAGTGGGACTAGTCTGGTGCAAAAGGCTTAGGTAGTCTCAAAGCTCAGTGGAGGGAGGCAGGAAGTTACTCAGGCTGCTATGGCTCCATACCTGTGATTGACGTTCCCAGGGCTTTTGGGACTGAGCCCAGTCTTTCCTCTAAGAAGCCGCATGGCTTTTAGAAAGTCAAGATTGTTTCCTGTTAGTGAGCTCCTCATGGAGCTCATTTTCCCTTTGGCTCTGAGTTGTGTCCTGTAACACACAGCCCCGTGGAGGTGCTGGGCTGTGGCTGTCAAGAGTCAGCAAAGCTGGCCACATCTGCAGTATGTGGCTCGGGGATGTTGCTATTGAATATTCAATTATTCTATGCAAATTAGGTTAATTATGAAACTGTTATAGCAAAAGGAGCGCTGCTTGAGAAGTGTAGTAACAGATATGACACCCACTAAGTAAGGGCTGGGGTCATGAATTAAAGGTCAGACTAAGATCTCTCTGGGCTTGCAGATTGGTTGGGTTGGACTGGACAAAACACATACATGAGATCTTGATGAGACCCCATCTGAATCTGCCAGGGAAAGAAGTCAGCACAAAGCATCCATAGCTCAGGCCCGAGGTTAAAGTTTAGGTAGCTGTGCATGCTGAAGGAGCAACACAAACCAACCGTGTGTGGTGCCTGAGAGAAGATGCGAGAAGTGCCGTGGTTTCATCCCTTGAGGAATTTGTATGTGCCAGGGGATGCCTGTGCTCATGATGGTGATGACAACAGTAAAGACATTTTTGTAACAGCAACAGCATGTAGCAGCCCCAAAAGGGAAGAGGAAGACCTGTTTAGTAAACTATGTGTAAGTGCTCCTATACACGTGGGGCCAAGAATGGATCTCTACTGCTAAAAGGGGGAACAGGCAAACCCACCTTTCTTGGAGGAGTTAAGAGAATGCACAGAAGGGTGAACCAAAGGTTTAAAAGACATCAGCACCCCTTCACAAGCAACAGACTGGAAAAGGCACAAATTTGTAATGATGGAGCATGGAGAGATCAGGTAGACTCCAAAGGTAAAAGGCTTTTGTGTCTTTGAGAGGATGTATTCAGTATCTGTACCCACTTCCTTTGCATTTGAGTCACAGGGCACTGACACCAGCTAAAATGGAGAATATTCCTGTAGCAAAGGCTTTGGCATTAGGCCATGACTTTAAAGACTTTAAAATCTGTTTGAGAGGCCACATTAACTAAAACTGATCATAAATCACTTTTTGCCATTGCCAGTGGGGATCTGGCAAACACCTTCCTGCAAACAGAACGTCTCTTTCTTTAGCTGCAGTTGTATAACTTGCAAATTGAATGCGAACCTGAGAAAGATTTAGTAGTTGCCTGCATGCTCTCTGGAGCCTCTGACAAAAATGCCGTGGAACAAAGTCCCCGGCTAGATTATGTGCACGTCAGTCAGGGAGAACAAAACAGCAAAACCCAGCCCTGTCGGTTCTCAAAATGAAATGCGGAATTTTATCGCTAGTGGTTTGCTGAGGATGAGACACTGCAGGATGTAATTAAGGTTCTACTAGGAAATGATTTGCACAGCTTATTCTGTCCCTGTTTCAGTTTAAAATGATTTAGATACCACTTCTCTGAGGCATGAAGAAAACTGATCCTTGAAGTGTTGCAGGAAAATACAGAAACAGAAAGCCATTTAGAGCCTGGAGGCAGCACAAGGCATCTCTGCCTCCCTCAGTAGTCAGAAACACAAGTGATGTTAAATGGAGGAGTGTGTGCTGGTGGAAAGCACTCACCCACTGGAAAGAAGTTAACGAAGTAGGCTTGCATCAGCCTGATGTGGGAGTCCTGAGCAGCCATTTTCTTAACTTTACTGGAAGGCACTACAGCAGAAGAAGGGAGCAGGTCGCTTCTATCTGCTAACGGTGGATTTCATAGACATAACAATAATGTCTGTCAGCGGACTGTATGTGTATCACAGACAATCCACAGGGTCTACACCTACCCACGCCAGTGGAAAGTGGCATTGAAATACTGCCAGAAAGGGGGCAGTATCAATCTGTTGTACTTCTGGCACTCCTCAGTTGCAGCGGATTGTCACATCTGCGCTAGCAGACACTGATACCATGTAGGGGTCGGCTGGTTGAGGTAAGTAAGCAGGAAAAATGGAACAAAAACATGGTGTGTGACTCTGTGCTCCGGTATTGGCAGTGTTTCACAAGCGATACAGATGCAGCAAGAAACAATTACAGATGGGGTATACTCTGTGAAGACTTAGTGATCAAGTGAGCTGGGTGGCTGTAAGCAGTGGGTGCTGTGGAGAAGCAGATTCACATTTCCCAAACTCCAAAGGGCAGTGGGAGAGTGTAAATTGCTGCCCTTCACGGTGGTGGTGTCAGGTTAGAGTAGTCCAGAAAAGCAAGCAGCTAGAAGTAGTGGGCTTTTTTGTTTACTAACCATGGAATGGATACTCCAAAGGACATAGGAAATAAAACTAGGCACCTGGGATGAGAGAATGTTTATTAGTGGGACCAGGCAGCTTGTTTGTACTTGCTGTTGTGTCCGTTAGCTGCATGTAGTTGAACTTGGCTCCTCAGGGAAGCTTTGGGGACCTGCACCATTGTGAAGCTCTCAGAGGAGGTGTCACTGTGTGGAGACACTCCTGCTGATCAGCTAGAGGTCAGACAGTGATTATTGTAGAGCTCTTTTGGGGGTTCCTTGTTAGGAATCCCAAAGAGCTGATGCCTGAACAATGTGGAATATGGGAGCTCTAATGTGCTAATTCAACTGGCAACAAACAGTGTGCTCATGGACAAAGTGCTGCATGTCTGGAGGGGCTCCAGTTCCTCCTAAAGACCCAGTCCTTGTCACTACCAGTGTTCCTGCTTCAGCTACTTTTTTTCCTGAAGACCGTCATCGCTGGAGAATTCCTAGATGTTTGTGACTCTGTCAACGTTGACTCATTCGAGCCGTTAAATCATTGAAGCATTGAACTGTAATTGTGAGTGGCTTTGTTCCAACTCCTTTTCTTGCAGAGCCGCACAAAAATTGTGCTTTTCTGAATCCTAACGTTGCTTGGATGTAATAGAATTTCCTTCTGCTAATAAACAGCAGCATTAAGTTTCTAATTTGGGGACAGGATAAAATGAGTTGTGCTGTGATTTCTAGCCATGAGACAGCTCTTCTAATGCGCACACGTTCGGTGTTTGTCTTATAAAAACGGTTTCTTAACAATGCCCATTGCAGCTAATTTGTAACTGCATTGTGTAAACATTGATTTCCAGAGCTGGTTTTTTAATAGATCCCCAAGCTACTTAATTATCACTTACTGACCCTCGTTTTCTAATGGTGATTAGTTTAGTTTCCTCAAACTTTATAAGAGCTGAGTCTCAAGTGACAGTAAGATGGACATTTTCTTATTCCATAGCTGATACAATAGGAAGGTGTCCAAAGCATTACTGGTTCATGTCTTCCTAGGAGAAGGATCTTGCCTTTATGGTGATACCCTGCTTAGACAGGCATCTAGAATGTTCTTTCTGGTTCTACTGAATTTTGTATTAAAATTAAAGGGAAAAAAAAATCAATGCAAAACTTCTCCAGGGTTTAAAAACCTTTTAGAATCCTTTATCTCTCTAAGTTTCTTGCTTCTGGTAGGCTGCTTTCAGGACTAGCACACCTTTTTGTCTGTAAACCAGCTGGATTCTTCAGGTGCCATGCCTATAGGAGTTAAGGGAGCAACCTGCTTCCTGAGAGCAATTGGTCATGATGAAGTCTTTACACTAACTTAATCCTTGTTATGGTTCCATTGACTTGAACAGTTATCAGAGCTGAACTTCACTATTAGAGATTAAATATTCCACAGTAACTTTGCACCCTATTACACTAAATGACAAGCACATTGGCTGCAACATCAGAGCATCATATCTTACTCTGATGTTCTAGAGCGGTTCAGGGATTTGGCCACCTTGAATGAGCTGTCATCAGCAGGAAAGGGGATGGTTGCACAAAAAGTTGACTAATATCAACTGGAATGATATGGATTCAATGGATGGACCACTTGTTGGATAAGGAGCTGGCTGGCTGGTCACACCCAAAGAGCTGTGATCAATGGCTCAGTGCCAAATGGAGAGGTGTGACGAGTGCTGTTCCTCAAGAGTCAGTACTCGGATCAGCGGTGTTTAATATCTTTGTCGGCAACATGGACAGTGGAATTGAGTGCTGCCTCAGTCAGTTTGTGGACGACACCAAACTGTGTGGTGAAATTAACACCCTGGAGGAAAGGGAGGGACCTTGCCAGGCTCGAGAAGTGGGCTGTGCAAACGGCATGAAGTTCAACAAGGGCAAGGGCAAGGGTCTGCACCTGGGTCGAGGCAATTGCACGCACAGATACAGATTGCAAGGAGAAAGGATTGAGGCATCCCTGAGGATAAAACTTGGAGGCAGTGGTGGAGTAGAAGTTTAACAAGAGCTGTTAGTGTGTGCTTGCAGCCCAGAAAGCCGACTGTGTCCTGGGCTGCATCAGAAGAAGCAGTGACAGTAGGTTGAGGGAGCGGATTCTCCTGCTCTGCTCTGCACTTATGAGGCCACACCTGGAGTCCTGTGTCCAGTTCTGGAGTCCCCAACATCAGAAGGACATAGAGCTCCTGGAAGGTGTCCAGAGGATCTCAAATGTTCAGAGGGCTGGAGCACCTCCCCTATGAGGACAGGCTTAGCAAGTTGGGGTTGTTCAGCCTGGAGAAGATGCTAGGTGACCTTCTAGCAGCTTTCCAATATATGAAGCGGGCTACAAGAAACCAGGGGGAGGGCTTTTTACACGGATATGTAGTGAGAGGGCAAGGGGAAAGGGTTACAGATTTGAAGATTTAGGTTGGACATGAGGAACAAATTCTTTCCTGTGAACGTGGTGAGATGCTGGAACAGGTTGCCCAAAGAAGTTGTGGCTGCCCCATCCCTGGAAGTGTTGAAGACCACGTTGTCTGGGGCCCTGAGTAACCTGCTCTAGTGAAGGTGTCTGTTCCTGTCCAGGGCGGGTTGGAACTAGATGATCTTTAAGGTCCCTTCCAACCTCAGCCCTTCTATGATTCTACAATTAATGTTTGAAAAATGAAAAGTGAAACACATGGAGGAAGACTGGGAAAGGATAAGGAAATCATAGAAGGGTCATCCAAGACAGAAGAGCTTTCAAGGCCGTTGCAGACCATGAGGCACATTCCTTATTGTGTTTGTTTTGCTGTAGACTAATCACTAACCCGTAGCTGGCACAAAACTAACAGCTTGGACACTTGACCTCGGAGTACTCGTTACACAGTCTGTGCTACAAAAATGATAGCTGTACTTTACCTGTCGAGTAAACCCTACAGTTTATAAAGGGTAAATAATCATGAACTATTGAAAACCTGAGGACCAAGAGATTCATGCATCCAGAAGATTTGAAATGGTTGTCAGAGAGTTCAACAGATGGTTTGTACTCCTCTACAGACACCTGGGACATCTTCTTGTAACAGGACTGGGAAAAATATTCTTTCAAGATAGGAACCCAGGCTGTCAGACCATGCGCTGCAGTTGAGTAGAGTACCCACATGGCTAAAAGAACTTGGCTTACTCAGTCCTCAAAGCAAGATAAATCCTGTCCTGATAGCATTGCTTCTTACTGAAGTGTATTAAGAAGACTAGAAGAGAAATAGAAAGCGAAGGGGAAAGTGCTAAATAAATTAAGGGGCACAAAAGGTAGAGATTGATTTTGACTCTAGGTTAAAATTTTGAGAAGGGCTTTTACTGAGCAGAGAGGATAACTTCTGGAAGAGACTTCCAAAAGCAGTAGCTGTTGGTTATCATCAGGAGGATAGATCTGTCTTAAAAAGGACACCACGATGGTCTGACAGTGATGATAGGGCATGGCTCAGAGATGCCCACCAGTCTGAAATGAGCAGTGAAACTTTTCTTCCTGTCAGATACTGTATCACTGAAAATTCAGAAAATAGGATTGAAAGATGCATTGGATCCCTCTAGTCCGTCCCTCTACCTGGTAGCATGGATAGCTGTATCTATTACTCTTGACCAACATTTGCTCTTTTCTTAAAGAAACAGCCTGCTCAGACTTGTAGGAGTTTTTTGCTCATTTTGGACTTGCTTACACAGTAAATCCAAATCCTGCCTTCCAATGCCAACATTTAGCTCCTATGTAGTTCATCCTACCCGTCTCTGCTAACATTTGAATGGCTGTTTTTTCCTAAGCAGCCGTAGAATTTTGCATGTCTTTTTTGAATAAGATTTCTTTTTTCCCCAGACTTTCTCAGATAATCAAAGCTGTTTTGAATATTAAGTCTGTTTTCCAGCACTCTTGCAGCCCCTCCCAGCAAGGTGCCATGTAAAAGTTTAATAAGTTCAGCCTCTGTTCCTTCATTCCTGTCATTAATAAAAGCATTGAATAATACAAGTTTTGGGAGAGTTCTCTACAAAGATCTAGTGCAATGCATCTCTCCAGTTTGATGGAGAAGTAGCAGTAACTTCACTGGCTATGAAACTTCCCTTCCTCCAGCTGACGATCAAGAACGATTTGCTTTCACAGATTGTTCCAAGTTTAAAGTCTCTTACCAAGCAAAGTCTCCACAGGCTGGGGAAGCACAGAATGTGCCGAGCAGCAGAATTTACTCACAGATTGTAGAACATCCATGCTCTAGCTGTAAAATCCATAAACATTTAAAGGGAGACGATCTGCTCAAGGAAGTTCTTTAAGTATTTATGGCTCCCTGCCAGACAGTTACCAGGCCAAGACATCTCTGGCCTTAAAGCTAGACTGTTACAGAAATAGTCTCAGAAGATTGTGGAAGAAAAAACCAGTGGATTTAAGTCTTTTGGAACAGGTAAAACCTCCAGAGAAGGCTTGGCAATTCTTTAAAGGTTTTACCTCTTTGAAAAAAAGCTCTAATGTTTTGCTGCTTTTGACTTTTGAGTCATGCAGTGATCTCATACTGATGGTATATTGATCTGCACGGAGCTGAGTATTTCTCAGATATACTTGTGAGGCCAATTAACATTCAAATGACCAAGAACAGTGCTTGACATTTTGAAGGTAATGATGTCTTGTGCCTTCAAGATTTAAGCCAGCTTCTAATTTTTTGGTATCAGGAAGAGCACTCTGCAGAAGGCAGATTATTCCAAAAGGTTGTGCTGCCTCGAAGGGATCTCAATAGTCTGGAGAAATGAGGCTCTGGCCAGCCTTATCTAGGGTGGGATGTCCCTGCCCATGGCAGGGGGATTGGACTAGATGATCTTTCGAGGTCCCTTCCAATCCCTAATGATTCAATGATTCTATGATTCAATGATTCTAAATGCAGGAATAACACCATGCCACCAGTAGAGGCTGGGGGCTGAGAGGCTGTAAAGTAGCTCTGCAAGGGCCTGTGGGTACTGGTGAACATCAAGGGGAACATGAGCTAGTACTGTGCCCTTGTAGCAGAGAACAACAGCTCCTGGGCTGCATTAGGAAGAGCATCACCAGCAGGTCAAGTGACGTAATCCTTCCGCTCTGGCGGTGTCCAGTCCTGGGCTCTGCTGTACAAGATAGACCTGGTCTACTGGAACAAGTCTAGCAAAGAGCTGGAAAAATTATCAAGAGCTTGGAGCATTTCTTATATGGGAAAGGCTGAGAGGACTGAGACTGTCCAGCCTGAAGATGCGAAGGCTAGGGGGCATCTTATCAATGTGTCTGGATGCCTGATCGGGAAAGCAGTTAAGAAGTTAGAACCAGATTCTTCTCCATGGAATACAGTGAAAGGACAAGAGGCAACAGGCACAAAGTGAAACATGATAAGATCAGTCTAAGCAGAAGAAAACATAGTTTTTCCATCCTGTTTTCACCATGATGAGGAGCTGAACAGTGCAGCAGGAGTTGAGAGATGTTGCAGAGCTTCCATCCATGAAAATTTTAACAATCTGACTGGACACAGCCCTAAGCAGCCTGTTCTAGATGACTATGTTTTGACCAGGGTTGGACTGGGCAATTGTCATAGGTCCCTTCCTACCTCAGTGATTCTTGAGGGCATTCCTATACGTTCCTCCAAGCATCCATGTGCAGCACCATCAGAAGAAACAGAGCACTGAGTTGAGTCCCACTTCATACAGAAGCCCAAAGGAGGAATTTTCATTCTGATGTAAGGGACTGGCAGAAAGGTGTCTGTTCCCTGTGTCTCTCCAGTCAGCAGAGACACCTCTCCATGTGCCAACTGACACCAGATTAGCATTTTACACATAGCTAGCTCTGGAAAAGCAGAAGGAAGCAGGGAAGAAAGCTCTATATGATGCAAGTGCGTACCTTTCCGTACAGGTCTGGGTACATCATTAAGAATATTCTCACTCAGTTACACACGTTATCCATTATTATTGCTGTTAATGTTTTCCTAGCATTATCTGTTTTTAATTACAGGCAAAGATGGGTATGCAAATCATCCCCACTCTGACCTAATGATGAAGCAATTACATTTTCTTTCCCATAGTGGGAGAGGACACAGAAAAAGGCAGTGCCCCAAGCCACAGCCCTCAACACAAGGCAAACCACCAGTTTCAAACTACTCATTTGAAAAACAGGAGCTGGGGACCTGCTGCTGGGAAGGGCTGTGGGAAGAGCTGAGGGCATGAGCCTGGTGAGGGACAAGAGATACTGCTTGATCCAAAGACAGGCTCCAGCTTCTGTACAGGGAAACTGCCTCTCTGTGCACTTCCACAGTGCATAGGGAAACAGGACTGGAATGAAAAACAAGGGCTAAATATCAAGAAACACTTTGCTGATGTAACTGAATCCTCCTTCACATGGAAGCAACCTAACAGAGCCTCAAAACTAGGCAATGAAGAAACAGCATATTGTATTTTTCTGTATAGGTATGCTAACAGCATATATTTTTCTCAGCTTCTCATGCAGACCTTTTCCTGTTCTATTTCTTATTTGAACACCCTTTTTATTCCAGGTTGGACAGCATGTGTGCACTGAAGAGACACTCCTGTGAATATAGTTTCCAAGTGGCCCCCAATCTGTAGTTAAAATCTGCTTTCTGAAGGAATCTATAGGATCTTGAGAAAGAAATGATTCTGCATTTTATGGGTAGAGCAGAGAGCGTTACCTGTTGCTCAGGTCTCTTTGAGGTGCATCCCTGCTCACGGTAGGGAGGTTGGAGTAGCTGATCTCTAAGGTCCCTTCCGAGCTTGGCCATTCTAAGATCCTATGACTGAAATGCAGCATTCCTCTCTGACTTTGGGGTGCAGAACCTGGAGTTCTGCTTGTGTCCCAACTTCGAGTTTTTCTGTGACAGATCTGCTTAGGTTACCCTGTAACAAAAGAAAGAAGGCAGACATTGTAAAGGACATTTTAATGAGTACATGTGGTCTGATTAGTATTTTCCATACTGCTTCTCTGTATCACAGAGCAGTAGTGTTCTAGTCTTTGCTCAGCGACATCCAACAATTCTAGACTGAATTTTGGGGCAGGCCTGTTACTGGGATGTAACTGGTTCTGCATGAGGGAAAGTATCATAGAATCACAGAACATTAGGGATTGGGAGGGACCTGGAAAGATCATTGAGTCCAATCCCCCTGCCAGAGCAGGATCGGCTCTTGTATCCCTGCGTCTGAATGGCACATAAATTTTCCCTATGCCCTGTCATGAACAGCTGGCCCGCATAACCAGGTGGTTTGAACTGGAATTACAAAGTGCTGCCATGGTGCTGGTATCAGCAAGTTCTGGCTGCAGAGGCATCAGCCTCCGAGTGTTGCTTTCTGTGGAGCTGAACTGGCTTTCTGTGAGGGCTTTTCTAACAGAATCCAAGATGTTGTGACAACAGCTGTCTGCCACTGTGACAGCCAAGCAATGGAGCATACTATCTCTCTCCGGTACAACTAACTACTTAGCTCTGTGCTTCCCAGCCCTGCCATCCTTGTAGAACCTCCACAGTAAAATAAAATGGCCTGCAGGTCTGGGGTGAGGCTGCTGGAGCTTCTCCTATTATCGCAGATCTGAGACTCCAGGAAGAAGGAAGATTTTCTTCTTCCCAGAACAGTATTTCTCATTAGCCCTAGTTTTGGGAAACAATTTTTGAATGAACTGGTATCCTTTATCGAGACAGTAGCACCTTAAATGCACTCCTTGTGGGGCTGCATATCGTGTGCAATAGTCTCTTCAGACCTGAAAGAAGGTATGTCCGTATTTACAGGCCTATCTAGGCGGTGTCATCATATCCACATCAAGCAGCGTACACTGAAAATTTAAAATGTTCCAGATTCCCTGCTTTTTTTTCCTTTCAGCTGTAGGGTGATTTTGATTTGCTCTTTACTGTGCCCCCCTTGAAAGCAGTTCTGTTTGTTGCTGAAGCAGCACCCTTGGGCAAGATGTGGTGTGTGATTTCTCTCGCCAGCTCTGAGGTTAAGTGCCAGCATCAGGGTACTTTGCCCGGCTCTCCTCTCCTGTCCTTCTTCCCCTCCCAAGAAGCAGAGGGAAAATGCTGCCCTTGTTCTTAAACCATATCCATCTGAAACAATGGGTACTTCTGTCTTGGTCTCCAGGAGAAGTGGAACAAGCCCCTGCTGCTGGAACATCTTCAGCTGCAGCCCCGCTGAGGTGCCCCTCTTGCAGCTGA
Organism: Phoeniculus purpureus; assembly: GCA_028565055.1. NCBI lineage: Eukaryota > Metazoa > Chordata > Aves > Bucerotiformes > Phoeniculidae > Phoeniculus > Phoeniculus purpureus. The sequence goes on from JAOXOE010000001.1 coordinate 61,988,843, forward strand.
AGGGTAAATCCCCAGCAGCTCTTTTAACCGCGCTTCTCATGCTACTTGAAAAATAACTTTCTCTTGTCATTAATGCTGATCTATAGCCGCATTAATGCGTGAAATCACTGGGTGTGAAAATAGTGTACTAACCACTACTTAATGTAATATTACCACAGTAATGTCTCTAAAAATATCTTGTCCACTTGATTGCTTTCATTGTGAACTAGAGATAATGTACCACTTACAGCTGATGATTAAAATTCATAAAGCTTTGGCTCTTAATTACAGCAACTTGCAATCAGAGTGAAATGTCAGATCCTGAATGTTGTTTATCTGTATACAAATTCACAAAAACAAGAAAATATAGGCATCATCTACACAACAAAACCGAGCTGTTCTTCTTTAAGGTTAAGAAATACCCGTGTGAGTATCTGTTGAGACAGGCAGGAATCAGTGAGCCTGTGATTTGTGACGCGGCAGAACTCCTCCTAGATGAAATGCACGTCTTTGGGAATATTCAGACATTCAAATCATGGAAGAGGTGTAGAAAATATATTGATGAAGATGGAAATATAAATTTCACAGAAAAGTGCTGTGGGTGGGTGGAAGTAACTATCTGAAGTGCTGTGAATAGAAATTTTGCAATTCAGGCTGAAGGTTAAACAAAAGATGGAGATACCTGAAAATGCAGAGGTGGCTTCCCACTGCCACGGAGAATTAGCAGGGTGGCTGGCAGGAGAGAGAGAGTCTTTGGTTTCCAATGTCAGAATAACACAACTACAATCACAACATTGGTCAACAGTGGCACTGTACAACAAAATCACCTTCTTTCAGGTGCCCTCAGCTCTGTAATGGCAGAGCTACGGTGTTTGGGTTTTTTTTTCATTTCAAATTCGTGCTAAGCTCTGAGAGTTTACAGTGCTCTGGGGTGTATCTTACCTAAATTTGCTAAGACATACTCTCAGCCCTGACTCCATGTCACCACAGCTCCCCTCCTTACCTTCTTTTTTGTTCTGGTATGTGAAACACAAGCAAAACTAAGTGTAGGAACGACAGTTGTATTCCGTTTATAGTCCTACTGCCATTCTTCATTTGTTGTATCTGTCCTTTGCTGGTCTGGAAAAAAATCAAAACCAGGGGGAGCCAATTTCTCATAACATCAGAAACACAGAATCATATTAGAACAACATATTAGAACACTTCCATTCTAGATCTGAACAGCTCCGTTTCTTCTGATTAAATATCACTTTGAAGGAGAGCTAGCCCGTTGTTTGAAAACTTCTTTAGAAAAGCTGAGGATTTTTCCCACAGAATACTCCCACTATCTATATGATCATTATTTTTTGCATCCTTTATGCCAGAGTAGATTAAAAAAAAATAACCTTTCCATAAATGGGAAATCGAACATTGCCAACAGTTTTCCCAGGCTGCCCCTGAGGTGGTTTTGGTCACCTGTGTGCTGCCACTGATGAGGAAAGTGCTCCATTTTGGAGCTGATCCAACACACTCAAGTTTTATTCCCCTGGCAGTTTGTCCCACACACATTTGCTATTTGCCTACCTCTGTTCCAGCTACATTGGCGAACATTTTCAAAACAGGAAAAGCATTTCCTACGCTGGCCACATCACGCAGCTCTGATTCACTGTGACTTATCCTGGCATGGAGGCCAGCTCGTCCTGCTGGCTGTTGTGGTTTATGACAATTTTGTAGCTGTCTGCTGCTGCTTACACCACTTGTCTATCATGAGTGGCGTGCCTAATTTGACGTGAGATAGATTTCTATGGCTGTGTGGCTTGGTGAGCTCCCACATTCTCCTAAAGTCTGCCTTAGCCACCAGCAATACCTAACATGTTCAGCATTTCTAGGGTGTCCCACTGCCACTGAAGCTCTCCTGCTTGGACTGCTTCTGCAGGAAAGGCTGCTTTCCATGTGAATCATGCTTTGATTTACATGAGCCTGTTTCTTGTGCTCTTCTGTACTGGTTTCACAGGTGCTATCCAGAAGATATCCTCAGTCACAGGTAGAGCAGAATCTTCTGAGCGATGGCAGAAGCAAAATAACTCACGTTCATCCCCACTTCTGTCTCTTTGCAACTTCAGGCTAACCCTAGGACATGGTAGGAGTTTGCTGAGGTGTTACCTCTTTGTAGGAGCTTCAAAAAGGACTCTCACTGAGTGCTGCTCAGAGCTTTCCTTTATTTATACCTGTTGCCTGTTTCAGTGCATAAGGTATATGTGCCACAGTCCAGGTCAAAAAAGATGCTCGTAATGAAAAAAATGCTGTCTTGTTCCTACTCTTGACATCCCAGGCAGAAAACTAGTAGGAAATTTGATGCAGAGGTCCTGTTCATCTTTATGCTGCAAACAAATTGGTCCCTTATGTCTCAAATAATGGGTTTGCAATATATTATTTCCTGCAAAATCTGACCTTTTATGTCAGGTGGGCTGCAGCTGCAAGTGTCATCTGAATGTTCCTCTCAGGCTGCTTACAAACTCTGAACAGGTTTATCTGCAGGGACCTCAGAGATCACTCCTCTCCAGGGCAGTGTGTGCCGTGGACAGACTTCTCTTGGTTTATTTTTCAGTCCCACTCTTGGGGCTGTTCATGATCCCTGGGAGGTTTAGGTACTTCTCTTGGGAGTTCACAGCTGTGGTGAGGTTGTGAGAAGAGATGCATACAGCTAAGCTATGTCTTCATGGAGCACTGGGATAAACACCCCAGTTCTTCCAGTGCAGCTGCAACAGGCAGAACCTGACACAACAGTGCAGAGATGGGTAACTGAGAGCTACCTGGCTTGAAGGAACAATCCAGGATTTTCTGAGCATTCCAAGACCACTGAGGAACATGCTCTCAAGAGGCAATGTCTCACAGCTATCCCACTTGCCTGAAACACCACATGTCGAGGAATTTAATGTGAGCACAGCGGGCCAGGTTTGCATTTCGCCTGTTGCCTCTTCGTACCTCCCGAATGCTGCAAAAAGGGCCAAGTGCCAAAGGGAAGGCAGCCCTTGGCTGCCATGCTTCGTGCCACTGGAAATCCAGCAGGCTCCTGCCACCATATGCTGCAGGTTGCTCAGGGAGTGAAGGCTCTCTTGTGCCTCTCACTTGAGCCTTCCATTCCTTGTAACAGGTTCAGGGCTGGTGATGACAGCTTTGCACCTAAGGGTAAGACACTTCATCTAGATTGGGCACCTGTGGCTCCCTTGTCCTCTGGGTGAGGATAGATCTTCGTTAAATACTGTGTTTGTTACCTACTCCATAAGCAAGAAATCAGACTGTGCAAGGGAGGTGAGGAGGCACAACACGTAAAAAACATGTCCTCCCACTCTCCCTTTTCTGCAGAATAGGCGATGTTTGACTTCACACTTGAGGAAGCAGCTGAGAAATCCTTCAGATGGTTAAACATTTCAAATGGTTTAGATGGGCAAATGTCCTAGATTTTAAACATTTCACAGAAGTACTGGAATTACAAAGTGGACTATGAAATGTTTGTAAAGACATTCTTACCCTCCTTCTGCTGACATCAGAACAAATAATGGGGTAAGGGAGGGAAGGCAGGAATTTCAGGGTAACCGGAAAGAAAATAGGTGATGCTAGGTTTCAAAAGTGATTTCTCATTGTCACAGAGGATGTGCTGCACTTGGGTTTGGTTCCCCTTGTTTCAGAGACTATTGAATTTTAGTTGAAAATTCAGTTTAATAGTATTTATGTTTTCAACGATGCTTTCCGTCTCAGAGGGCTGCGGTTCTGGTGACCCTGGGCTGAGGGTTGGGCTAACCGACGATCACAGGGGAATCTGACAGGGCAAATTGTCAGTGGTGGTATATTATCAGCTAGTAAGAGGAAAGCGTGCATTCTGGAATATATAATACTGCTCCTCAGCAGTGCTCAGCTTCAGCTTCTCTTTTGGCAGCAGGATGTGACTGATCTTTCTTTCACTCTGCAGTGAATACGATGCTGGTGAAAAGTCTCGGCCTGACCGCCCTCAAAATTGAGCCCTGTGGAAGCCCTCAGCGGAGAGGCAAAGGATCCTGGCTACAGGCTGTTCTTCTCATCCGGTTTCAATGATGGAAGAGGAAACAGAGTTTATACAAACTCTGGCCCAACCCCCAGAAACATCTTGCTTTGTTTATGTTCCAAGCTAAGCCTGTGACTCTAGCTGTTCAGAAGGGCGATCCAGACATTTTGCCGTCTGACTGACTTCACATCTATTCCTTGATCTCATCAAGAGATCTGGCTTTTAGCTCCCGCCCGTGACGTCCCACTTTTCTCTCTCCCTCTCTCTTGCTCTGCTCTTGGCATCTGAAAGATCCCTGTATAGTGTGATTATGCAACCATGCAAATGGACACAGCTCTTTTCATTTACAGCAAACCCTGCTTCGGCTCTCCTGTTAAGCAAATAAAATCATCGGTGAGAGACAGGCTGTAGACGGTAGCAGGAAGGGAGATTTATGCGTCTGTGTTTGAATGCTCAAAGATGGTATTAGAGATGGAAACAGACTATTTGAACTAAACTGGTGTGCCACCATCTCTCCACAGGAACTAGCTTCAGTTAATAGACTCCGACAGTTCTCCTCTGAATCCTTTCCCCTAGGAAATGGCAGAAACTCGTCTTCCTGGTTGTTTTCCTCAGCTGGAAGCCTTCCCCCCACTTCACCTGCTCAACCCAGAGCTGCGGGGGAATTAGCAGAGCAGCTCTCCCAGAAGGTTAATTTGCACCCTCCCACTGTAAACAGGCAGTTGCCTTTTTCACTTTGCACCCAGGCAGGAGGGCCCTGGGGGGCAGTTAACCGAGCTGCTGCTGCTGGTGACGCTGTGCCAGGCTCCCAGCAAAAAAGCCCCCAGCACCTGGCCATGACTGAGGAGGAGTGAGGAAGTGCCTTACACAGGAAGCAGGGGAAAGAGAAATGCACAAACCCTGTGCTACTAAATGATTCGAGTCACCTCAGTGACCTCATGTTAGCTCCATAAGGGAATCTGCCCTTCTCCTCCAGGGCTGGAGAAAGACCAGTTCAGTTCTGGTGGCCTTTCACGCCACAGTGCCCCAGCCCATTGACAGAGCTCGGTGGTCTTTATCTCACAGGATGCTGCCATGGGCCATTCTTGTGCTACCATGCGCTGCCAGCAGCGGTTCAGGGCAGGCTGGGGTCTGCCACTGGCGTAGGCTGCAAGCCTGTGCCCATGTTCCTCAGGCAGGCCCTTCCTCGCTCTCTGGAGGCGGTGCTGCATTGACGGCACAGCCAGAAGGGTGGGCTGGCTCTCTCCAGAAAAGCTGTTCCTCCATTCCACTGCCTTTGAAGAGGGTCTTATGTACTCCAAAAGTTCCCCTTATTGAGTAACCAGAGACCCTGTAGCCATCCAGTTCCCCTCACTGGGCAACCAGAGCTTCTGCCCCCACTTGGAGCTCCTGCGTTGTGAGGAGCTGCTGGCCAGGGGAAGCCACACGGTGCAGCTGGGGCAGGCCGACAGGACCGCCTGCAGGGCCCCTCTCCACGGCTCTCCCGCCGGCGATGGGGAGCGCTCGATCAGGCTCGGGGGGACTGCCGGAGCCAGGCCCAGAGGGGCTCCCCGGTGCGGGGCTCGGCCTGGCCGCGCCGCACAGCCTGCAGGGGGCGCCCTTTCCCGCCGCGCCGGGCTCGGCCCCGCCTCCAGCGGCGCGGTAGGGTGCGGGGCTAGCCTGGGGCAGCCACAGGGGCGCGGGGCTCGCAGAGGGCTCTGTCCCATCCCCCTCCGCCGCCTCTTTTCCCCCCTTTTATCCCCATTTCTTTTCTCCTGTCACAGCGGAGGGGCCTTGGTGCTGCCTCTCCCCTGGAGCTGCACTCACTTCTCGCAGCGCGGTGCCCGTGCCTGCCCCTCACGCATCCCCCCGTCGCAGCTCCCGCCATCGGGCGGAGCTAGACGGCGGCCCCGGAGGGCAGTCGGCGCCGCTGCGGCCCGGCCGTGTGCGGGCTCCATGGCTCTGGCGGTGCTCTCAGTGCACGAACCGATCTGTGATTGAGTCGTTCGTGCTGGGAATAGCGGGATGATTAGGGCCCCTGCGAGCTTCTGCCGTTGGGGTTCGCAGTGAGACTTCAGTGCAGCGGGGATGGCTGTACTGCTGCTCCGAGCTCCGTAGTTCAGTCAGCTGTGAGGTGCTCAGGCCGGATGCTGGTGAGAGGACCTTTCAGGAGGAAAAGAAAGCACCCGAACTCCCTCACCACCACCACCACCACCAAACGTCACTGGCCATCTGAGCATCAAGAGGACCTACCACATCAGTACATTGGCACCATCCTTTTGTGAGGGATTTGTTCTCCATTTCTTTTGGAGATACATATGTTTCTGTAATCAAAGAATTGGTAATTGCCCGATTCCTTAAATACTGAGAGATTATGCCTGCAGGGTACCTGAAACAACAGTGATCAGTGTATGCTGCTCATTCACGTTAATATCCTCTTAGCCGAAACCTCTAGCACAGGACTCTCTCCTCTTGGCCCCCGATCTGCCCTTTTCAAATCATGCTGGAGTGCCCCATAGGTCCAACCTTTCTCATGTACAGGGGGTTGCACAGTCGCAAGTTCCTCCTGGTAAAAAGGAGCTTTGAGACCGGGAGCCGTGCAGCTCTGTAATTAATGTACACTCAGCCTCAAACACGCAGTGACAACAACTTAAATGTCAACATTCCTAGTTAATCCCTTGCTAACAAATATGCCTGGAAAGAGATGGCTCTGCACAGTCTCCAGCGAACAAGATCTTACGTTAGCAATGCAAGCATGTGTGAGAGAGATTTCCTCAGTTTGACCAGTGAAACTGAAAGATTGGCTTTGATAATCACAGCTGTAAATGATGCATTTGATCCCCTCGGTGAAAAAAGTCGACTTCCTGTCGCAGAGCGTACAAACTCTCCTCTGCCCAAGCCCTCCTCCAGGGCAGCAGCAGGCTGGTCTTCCTGGGTGGTATCTGTATGACAAGAGATGTTGTTTCTGTTCTCTGGTGTTTGCTGCTGTTCTCTTTGCTCAGCAAGGTGTGTATAGACTCTTCCTGAGTCATGTTTTCCAGCCCAAACATACTGAAAAGGAAGTTACAGTGGGTAATTTATTTTGGTACCCTCTCACGAGCATTGGAGCAGGGGCCATAGACAGGTGGTATTTGGATTCCTCTCTGTATGTGTTGAGGCCAGCCTTGTGCTTATCCTGGGAAGCCTGGGCAGACCTCTAGTGATATTGTCGTCTCCCTGCAACTGTTTTAAACCTTCAGCACAGGTGAATGGTAGAGCACCCAAGAAGAGAAGATGAAGTTCCTCATTCTTCAAAGCAGTCTGATGTTTTCAGTGCCTTGGCTCTCCACAAGCAAGAGACTACAGAATCACAGAATATCTGTAGTTGGAAGTGACCTTTAAGGTCATTAAGTCCAACCTTCAAGCCAGCACTGCCACGTCCCTAAGTACCAGGTTCACATGTTGTTTAAATACCTCCACAGATGGTGACTCCACCATTGCCCTGGAAAGACTCTTCCTGCACTTTCAAGGCTGGCATCCTCAGACGTAAAGCAGCAGCATCTCCCTCAGCAGGCTGCACAGCTTGGGGGACACTGACACAGAGTTTCTTGCCTGTCCTGAACGATATGCTTACCCAGCAAAAAAACTCTGTAAAAAAGGCAGGACATTTTTCTGGGGATCACCTGAATGAAACACACAATCGTTGCATTCCCTGATCCTTTGTGTCTGTGGTGTGCTGTCAAGGATGGGGGAATTTTGCTGTTCTGCCTGTGGTTTTCAGTCACTGGGTTCCTGCATGCTAGCATCACCTTTCACTTGATGATAAAACAACACTCACTTCTTTCCCCTGTATTTCATGGTGGAGGTTTTCTTCCCTTTTTTTTCTCTTTGTCACTTCCTTTCTGAAAGATGTCTGAGGGGTGCTCTCCCTGCCGTTATCTCAGTCTCTCATTTCAGCCTGACTGTTCCCGCTCTCTTTCTCACACCGCCTCTTGTATTCTGCTTTGTTCTACCACCACCACCTGTCACCAAAGCCTCTTCCTTCCCTACTGTGTTATCTTCTAGAGACCTATCGATCTTATTTTTCTCCATCCTTAATCTCTGCCTTCCATTATTTTCTAAAATACCTTTCTCCATCTTCCTCTTTCCCACTTCCCAGCACTTGCTAATGCCTTAGCGACCCCTCCACAGCTTCCTGCCGTGGAATCATCGGTCCACTGAACACATGGTCACCCCATGACTGCTGTACACCACGACTGCACAGCAACACTCCCTTCCACAGCACTTCAACCCTGCTCATGTTCACTCAGTGTCCTGTGTGAACAGTTTGCGCATCCACTGCCATCCCTGCTTCAGGCAAGAGGTGATGGGGGGGTTGGACAGTGGGACCCTCCAGTACGTCCCGCTCACAGCAGTCTGAGGCAGGCTTCTGGCTACCCTGAGCTTTACTGCAGAGATACCCTCTTCTCTGACTGTCACAGAATCACAGAATTATTGAGGCTGGAAAAGATCTCTAAGATCATCCAGCCCAGCCTATGACCTAACACCACCACAATCTAGGCCAGGGCACTAAGTGCCATGGCCAGTCTTTTCTTAAACACCTCCAGGGATAGTGAATCTTCCCTCTCCTTCAGCAGTCCATTGCAGTGCCTGATAAAAATAAAATAAAATAAATAAACAACCTAGACCCTCTGAGCTGGGAGTCTCCAGGCAGGCACAAGCAGCCAGTACAGCCCAATCAGCTCAGCAGGGCCAGTGGACATTCACCAAAGGCCATTGGGGGATCTGCTCCTTGTCTGAGTGAGGGACACACACACACTGAGGTGCCTTTGGCACCACCAGGTGCTGTGGGACAGTTGGGGGGGTCTAGAAAGGATAACCCCAACTTCAGGTTGAGGGATACCGGCACTGGCTGAGCTAACAGATGCCACCATCTCCCTCACCACTTCTCCCACTTGATGGACCACACCAGCTCCTGCACGAATGTCATCTTGGAAGCCACCTTGTAATGGTTTTCTAGCTTTTGGTACCTCCTTTTGAGGCAATTGGCCACCTGCATCACACTCTTGGTCTCCTCCTGCACCTGCTTCTTCAGGGCCTCTGGCTTCTGCAGCTCCTGCTGGATCTACCAGAGGTCCTGGCCGATGCTCTCATTCTCCTCGTTGTACCGTGACTCCTTCTCCTCATAGATGGAGAGCAGAGCCTCAGTGTTCTCTTGGAAGGACTTCTTGTTCCTCTCCAACTCTTGAAGATTCTCCTCAGCTGCAGCCACCTCCTCCATGACCTTGGAGATGCATAGGTGTTGTTGGGGGGCATGCTGGAGTGCTACTTGATACTCCTTGTCGAAGTCGTAGTTGACAGCAGAGATGTTGCTCAAGGTTTCCTCCTTTGTTTTCCCCTGGAAGGGGGGAATCTCTGCTCAGCAGGACATAAGTGATGACCCTGATGCTCCCTTTTGCAGACTCTCATGCCCCAGAGTCTTTCCTCAAGGATGTATTTGCTCTGGTATTCCTCATTGCTCCTCTACAGGGCTTTTGGGGGCTGCAGTTGTTGCACCTCTTCACTGTCCCTACCCATAACTGCTTTGCCTGGTCCTCCTCGCCTCTGAGGCCCTGAGCCCTGCCAGACCTTGCACACATCTGGTCCTCTAGTCCCTGGTGGGATGAAAATGCCAGGGCTTTCTTCAGCTTAAGTCAACATGGAAAGATGTGACTTCTGGGCTAGGATGATCTCCCTAGTTATTTAGTAATGAGTCTAAGGTGCTTGAATCCAAGTAACTGTTCGAATTCGCTTTGTGTAGCCCCGAGCCACCCTCTTTACCATCTTGCTGCGCCAAAACAAGCGTGAAACACACTCTAGAGATAATTGGGTATTTTCGAAGGCTCTCCATCCCTCTGCAGAACTTGCAGTGTTTCCATCTTTCCCTGCCCTTGCCTTATTCCTGACTCTCTTCCCATGTGCAGCGACTGTTTTCTATTTTTACTTCTGACAAAGGCTTCTCTTGTAGCTGGTAGATGCAAAATGCCGGCTGTGTGGTGTTTGTAATGAAAGAACAGCTCCTGGAAATTAACTAATTCACAGACCTAACTAATTAACTCTGCAACCACGCGGAGCTGTGGAGGAGTGTCAGTGTCGTTTCATTGCCAAGGGCACTGGGCTGGGGGAAAGAGAAAGATGGAGAGACCCTGGTCTGTGATCCCAGCAATTCCTCTCACCCCTGCCACTGTAGGCAAATCCCTGTGTCCCCGTTCCTGTGCTCTTGCTCTCTGCTTCAGTCAAGCTGCTTAGGGCAGGAGCTGTTTCTCTTTGTGTTTATTCAATGCCTTGTACAGGGAGGCCTTGACACTGTCATGGGCAAATTGCTGTTGTTGTACAAACAATAAATACTGGAGAGACAAAGAATTTTGGAGTCAGACAGCACCAGATGTCAGTTTGTCCCTTTCTGGATTTTCTCCCTTTGCTATCTCTGCCTCAGGGGAATGTCTGCATCGTTCTGGCAGCGGCACGCTGATTCCTCCATGGTGGTGCTGCATCCCATGTCTTCTACTTCCCTCAGGCCGAAGCTCAGTCGTCCCTGTAGCCAACAAAGAGATTCCTGTGAAATGCATTAGAAGTGCACCAGGCTCTTCTGCCCTAAACAACACAGTTTTGACATCAACTGGCCAGAGTTTAGAGTACACTGGGAGCCAGACAAGGTTAATCATACTATTTCAAGGCTAGAAGTTTGATAGGAGATGTTTTTCCTCCATGCATCTTCCCACAGAGGTTTGGTATGTTCGTGCTAGCTGCCCTGACTCACTCTTCCCTCCAAGCATTCCACTGGAGCTCCCCAGGCAGTTCCACCGTGAACCTGTGCAGTGATCACTGTCAGCATGTGGATGAGTGAGTCCGCTGCCAGAAGCTTGCTGAGAGACCACCAGGAGCTACCGTGACCTATGTGAGGGTCACCCCCACCTTCTACCTGCCACCTCTCCCCAGACAGGCAGCAGAGTAACTGTGGCTTTTCTTTTCTGGGCCAGTGGTTAGGGCTGGGGCTTGCTGAGTAATGCACTGCTCAAATGGGTTTCTGAGGCTCAGGGCAGCCAGACCACACAAACTAGAAAAACCCTGTTCCACTGAGTCCCAGTAGGTTGAGGTGGTGACAGCTGGTGTAGTCTGGAATCAGGGATCATGCCTGATGTTGTGGCTGTGTGTGCTCCCAGCTGACACACAGAGCTGGGGCATCATCCAGTGTGCAAGGAGGCAGAGGCACTCAGACAGAGGACCTAGAATGAGGAGAGGAAATAAAATAATTGCTGGAAGAGGGAGGAGGTCTATTCAGCTTCTCAATTTAAGAGTGCCTTCCCACAGGACTGCCAGCCTGCGCTTGCCCAATGTGAGCTCTGGCCACCAGGGACAAAAGAGCTTTTCTGGTGGTTGACTGAAACTTGAGGAGAAGGCTCAGAGCCTGGCATTGCTCACTGGGATACATGATGACAACTGCCAGGCTGGGAGTATGTGAGTCTGCGTGCTGAGGCATTCCTGGTACTGGGACAGGTGACAAAAGTGAACTTCAGACCACTTTGGGATAAGACCTCTCTATTCTCTCATCAGAAACAAATCTTCTGTCACTCACTCCTCCTTTTGGATATTGTGAACATCCTGACCCCATGATGCAAAAGGTAGTGCCAGTGAAAACTCAAGTCACTATGTCCATGCAGCAGCTTGAAGCCCTGTAGACTTCAAGGCTCTGTCCTTGATCCTGTGGAGCCATAAAAGCTGTGAACAAAGTAATAAGGGAAAGGCTTGTTACAGACACACTGAACTGGGGTGGCAGAACTAGCATCGGACCTAAGCTGACTCATGTCCCACTAGCTTGTACTATGCCTGTGTGCTCTGGTACAGAGTTAGCAGCAGCAGAGCGAACTCTCTTGTGCCAGTGTCACCAAGGTGGCAAATGCCGCAGGACCATGCAGAGGTACTCCTCAGGGCATTGGCTCACCTGCCAGATGTGTTAAGTGTAGCTTTCACGAGGGTTGCCTTGTCACCAGGTGTCACCCCTATCACTGCAGAGATGTATCTAACTGTGATTCTCAGGTACATTCGCTTCATAGAGATCCCTCCAGTTATTGCTGTGGTTGGTGTCTGTGAGTGTGTAGAGAACTCAAAGACAAATGAAAGTACAAGAGTATTGAAAGCCTCCTCTTTGTCCTTTCATCCTGCAGGACTTTACATATTTGTCAGAACAGATGGTCAGAGGTCAATTATGAGGGCAGAACCAGAGCTGAGGAGATGTAATGATTAATCTAGCAAAACCACTACCTGTGGTTCAAGACCACTTGTGCTTTCTTGTTCTGCCAGACACCAAGGCAGAGGTGATGTCAGTCTGCTGTACCCAGCTCACACATGACTTAGAGGCTGCACTCTTTTTCACACCAGACCTGCCAGATGTCTGGACAACCAGCTGCTGGGTAGGTCCTTATTATAACCACACAGGTAGGCTTTTTCTTTTGACCTGGCAGTGCTCAACATCATGCGTTAAGCCAGCCCAGGCTTGCCCTCTGGCACCTTTACAGTAATCTGGATGCTCTAGATACCAGCTCATGCTGAACCTGGAGCGAGTAGCTCAGGCTAACAGCAGAGAGCTATTACTCCAGCAGAGCTTTTTCCCAGCAACTGTGGTTACTTTGTCTGATAACAGCAATAGATACTTGGTCAGCAAAAAGTCAGCAATAAAACACTGGTTGTCAGTTTGAACAGTTTCTCCTCACACATGGCACCCAGACTCTGTGCCCTGTTACTCCGGATTCCAGCTTTATGCCCCAGCTTTGCTAGGTTTTTCTGGACCATCACACAGGGGCACCTCATCCCTGTCCCTGGTCTGTTGTTCTGACCTGATTCATGCCCTTGAGCTCACCCTGAAGCACTGTATCAGCTCAGGAGCTTCTGGGCTGGGGACCATTTGAGCTGGCAACAGGGGATGCGGGACCCTCCTACAGCATAGACAGTTCACTTGCAGGTGACTTTGGAGCACTCTGTTGAGGGCAGCTTTGAGAGCAATTGGCTTTGCACTTGAGAACAATTGCCGGAAAACTAGTCTCTTGTTACCAGCTGTAATCTAGGTTCATCCACCTGAAAAGAAGCATGGACCTCTGGCTGACAGGTTGCTGCTGTTGCATGGGCCATCTGCCGCTGTGCAGGATGAGCAGCCAGGGCACCACACCAGAAATGGGCACAGCCCTGCCTGAAACCCCGGTGCTCCCCTGTCATGAAGAGACTGGTGTGGGCAACTGCGTCAGTGCTGGGTTCAGGCAGGGGGAAGATTCTGGAGTCCTCGCTGAGCTGAGAGCTGAGAGCAGGAGGACTGTCAACTCAAGCCCCAGTCCCACTGATGAGGAGAGGGGTTTTGTGTGCAGCTGCAGCATTGGGCAAGCAATGCTAATGGGAAACAGAAACTATTCAAACTGTATGGTGGTGGGGGAAACACAACATTATCAGCCTGAAGCTGTAACAGCCCTGCTGGTGAAATAACTGATGATGAAATCATGGGAGTTTTTTCCTTTTTCTTTCTTTCATTAGGACACAGAAGTTTTTCAGCTTATTACACCGGGGCAATATTCTTCTATGTCAACAGGATCTCAGGCAAGCTACATTTTTCCGGCTAAGCAATACCAGAGAAAGAAGAGCAGAATGTATCCCTTTCCCATGTGCTAGTCACTAGAAACTTCGCTTGTCTCCTCCATGGGCAGGCAGAAAGTGCAAGGGGCACCCTGGCAGGGCAGCAGCAGCTCTCTGGGGCATGTGTCCCTCTTTCCCAGCAGAAGTCTGTAGGACACATACTCTCTACAAATGGACAGAGAGGCTGGGAGGGCTGGAATGAGTCTTTTTTCCCCCCTGGGAGGTGGCAGAGCACATTCTGGATAATCATTTCATGCTGCCTGGGAGTGGTGCGTAGTTTGGTTTCTCTTTGGTTGTGTTAATTGTGTGGTAAGGTGCCTAGAGCCTTCTATTGGCATCTTTATTTATTTAAATACAAATGAAGAAGGCATTAAATCAATTGTTCCTTTCTCTTTGCTCTCTCTTGCCTTATCATTGTTTCTATCACGTACTCTTAGCTGTACCAGACTTTTGCTTTTTCAGCTGAATTGGGTGCGTTAAGTGAGAGAGTCCCAGGCTAAATTTCCTGTACATTCAGAGAGGCTGCACCGAGGAAGCACAGCTTACATCACTGGCTTTCCCTTACTGGTATTTTGTTTATATTTCAGGGCGCTTCCTAACCTTACTTGCTGGCCAAGGCTTTGGTCTGCGACCCTTGCATGCTGTAACCCTCCTGCAATGCAAAAAACTAAGCAAAAAGCTGCACAGCACGACACTTGTTGAGACTAGAATACAGTTCTCTTACCCCTTCAGCTGCTCTGGCTTCCATCGGGATGTGCTAAATCTGTGTGACACAGTTGGCCCCTCTACTAATCTAAACTCCAGTTCCTATAGCTAGGAGCAGAACCCAGGATTCCTGGGTTTGATTATTCTCCTGGTATTTAGCAAATACTTTGCAACCAAATGGCAAACTATGAGTTGAGGCCGTCTCTCCTCGCCAAACTCCATAAAAGATAATTACTCCTGGAGTTCAAGCGGTGGCATGTTCTGCGAGAGATGTGGAAAGCTAGTATGCAGCTTTCAGATAGACATTGCAACTGTGCCCGTGATTACCACCCCCTTCCATTTTTGTTCCCAATGATGTATTAAATTTGCTGAAAACTATGTCTATCAACAATTTCCTCTTCATTATGTGTCAAGAGATCCAACCACCCCATGTGGTGATTTGGGGGATTTTGTAATGGGTGTGGAGCAGTTGGAATCAGAAGTGCGTGGTCCTTAGGACTGAGGAGTCTGCATCCATCATGGGACAGCAGCAGGATGAAGGCAGGCTCGGTTCTTCCTAAAGGTATGACTGTATGTCTGCAGTATGTCAGAGCAAGGGACACTCTTCATCGGGGACTGCGTTACCTCTGCTTGGAGACTACACATCACATCTCCTTGTAAACTTGGACTCTGTGTCTCTGGTGATACCTCCTGCAGACGGATACGAGTGGCCTCTTTGCTTGCCCTAAATTCTGTTGTACTTACCTCATTACTCTCCTAATGATGAGCTGACAAATACTTGTGCTTGATTTACTGGCGGTGTTACAGGTGTGTGGAACACTTGTCAGTACGTTGCTACTACATGCCTCATTTTTCAAATGGTTGGATGTGCTCACTTCCTTTGCAAAACATCCCTGCATGTTTACCTGGTGTTAGTGCCCTGCTCTGGCCTTCATCGTCCAAACCTTCCAGAGCTGTGCCCTACGGTTTCCTCTGCTACTAAAAAACTGTTCTCAGGTCCTATGTGCAGGTTTTGATGTAACTGTCCTTCTGATAAGAAGAGAGCAGACAAATGGCGTGATGCAGCAGCCCTCCAGCTGTGGGTACTCTGGATCAAGGATGTTTAGGCAACCACCCTGCAACAGGCAGTAGGGCATTTGTACATCTCTGCTTCTTCTACCCTTGCGAGGAGCTTCTGGCTGCTGCAAACCATGCTGCAGGCTTGCAGGTGTCTTTCACCTCTCATTTGTTTGTCTTTCTAAATCAGAAAAGGACATTTTCACTGATCAAACCCCAGTAAACCGTCCTTGCCGCCACCTGCACAAGTGCACCACTGAGGTCAAACAGTGGCTTTCGAGTGAGGGAGTTGGGCAGGTAACAGGTCTTCAGGCATCAAACAGCAACAGAGCAGGAAGGGAGGAACATCAACATTTTGTATACACATTTCTCCACCAGTTGGGCAGAGCTCTTCTGCTCTTCTTCTGGTTGTGTTGCTAGGAGAGGAGTGCTCTGCCCTCTTCATGGCTATGAATAGCTTGCTCTTGTTTATTCAGCTCAGCTCCGCCTGCTGGTTACAACCACAATCGGCACCATTTCATTGCATGACACTACCATAAAACAATGCAACTGCGAGAGGAACGGTCTCCCCTCCGGCTGAAAAGACTTCAGGATACCTCTCCAGTGCACCGCTCCAGAGCCTTCCTCCTCTCACCACACTCCACAATGCATCCCCTGCCTCCAGCAGAAAGGTCTAAAACCAGCCGAGCAGCACGCCGTCATCCCCTGAAAGCAATGCTGAGAGCACATCAGGGCACGAGCTCAGAAATCTGTCTTGAAAATACAAGCACAATCACTCCAGGGTCCTTTTTTTGCTGTTGCAGTGTCGGAGCCTGAGCTAGAGAAGTTACTTTTCCTTTTTTTTTAGTGAAGGGGCTGAGATTATTGCGTAAGCCCATGAATTCAGGATCAGGGACTTCAAGAAAAGTAACAGATGGCTTGAAAACTGGCAGTAATGGGATTCCTGAGATTTTCTTAAGGATATTTTTTCTGAGGTCTGACTGGGAATGAAGCATCTATGGCAATGGAATTAGGTGGGTTGTACTGTCAGTGGGAAAAACTAGTGGGGTTGAACAAAAGACTTTCCAAAGTACTGCAAAATGTGGCCGGGCACAGCATTTCAGAACATCTACTCCAAGGGACAGAGGGACAGGCAGCAAATGCAACCAGCCTGCACATTATGAGACTAGATATGTGTGTGTGTGTACAGGCAAGCACAGAGAGCCCTGCAAGTTCAGATTAGCAGAGCAGAGATAAAACTCACAGCCTTCAGCTGAGCCTGGGCACTTGACTGAGAAGAATAAGCATTATGTAAGGCAGAGCGGTCCAGATCAATAAGAGTTATGGATGGTTGCGGCACGGGTACAGGTGAACAACCTCTTCCTTTTTCAGCACCGTGAGCTTCCACTTGTGTGTATTTACCTGGACATGTCATCTTTCTTCACCCAGGAATTTTGCTGGGATGAAATCTCAACACCGCGTGTGTTTATCTGGAATTTCCACACACCCTTCAGGCCTTTCAGAGAGCTGGGCTGCTGAACATCCAGAGATTCAGGATAGGTCAGCTGCACACTGAGGAGGTGAACTGTGTATCATGCAACGCACTGTGTCTAACGAATCCAGAATTTGTCAGACCTGCTGTGAAGATGATCTGTACATGTACAGTTCCCCCAGTGTGCTCCAAAGGTCTCTGGTCTGCCCTGCACATGCAGAACATCCACATGGTGCAGGTGTCTGTCTTGGGACACAGGACAAACGTGGGGTTCTTATGGGATCTGCTGGCTGTGGGGAAAAAACAGAGTTGAAAACATACAAAAACCTCTGGAAAATTCTCCCCTGGCATTGTGAATGAGTTGAGTCAGGACTGCTCTGCCCTAATGGCAGTACTCAGAGGAGGTTTTCCATACCACAACTGGTCCCATCAGCCTTGCCCCGCTAACATCCCCCATCCTTTCTTTTTACCACCAAGGTACAAACATGCTGGTCAGAGCAACTAAAATGATCAGAGGGCTGGTACACCTCCCCTGTGAGGACAGGCTGAGCAAGTTGGGGTTGTTCAGCCTGAAGAAGAAGAGGCTCCCAGGTGACCTTCTAGCAGCTTTCCAGTCTCTGAAGGGGTCTTCAGGAAAACTGGGGTAGAACTTTTTACATGGATGCATAGTGAGAGGACAAGGGGAAAGAGTTACAGACTTGAAGAGGAGAGATTGAGGTTGGACATGAGGAAAAAATTCCTTCCTGTGAGGGTGGTGAGATGCTGGAACATGTTGCCAAGGAAGTTGTGGCTGCCCCATCCCTGGAAGTATTGAAGGCCAGGTTGGCTCTAGTGCAGGTGTCCCTGTCCCTGCAGGGGGATTGCAACTAGATGATCTGTAAGGTCCCTTCCAACCCTACCCATTCTGTGATTCTAAGATTCAGTGCAGCGGACAAAGGAACTTATGTAGATGGAGGCTAGATCATCCTATTACATGCTGCTTGTTTTACAGCAGCGACCTAAACCTTATAACTGGAGTTGGGGTCCTATTATACAAGATATCTACCAAAGACCCAACCTACACTGCTGCCACTGCCCTAGGGCTTTCTTGTCTGCATCTCCCATGAAAGTACTCCAGCTCCCAGCTGCCAGCTGTTTTGAAGAGAGAGGGCATGCTTACCTCTTCTGCCAAAGGCATTACGATTTTCCCAGTAGTTGTGGATTCCCTGGGCATGCACAGACACTGGAGAGGAAGTATCTGCAAGAATCACCAGCCTGGCTGTTATTTGGGGTTTTGCTGGAGAGGAGGCAGAAGCCTATGCTCCAGTCCAGTCTTGAGTGACCACTTCTGACTTCTACCTCGTGTCTCTTTAACATAAAATTCATAAAGAGGTGCTGGGCAAAGGGACCCGCACTTTCCTTTGTACACGGAGTGCCATGAGCTCAATGAGTTTAAACATGCACTTACATGATCTCCTGAACTGGGGCCATGAGGAGAGCAATGGGAAAGTAAACAGAAGAGAAACGTTATGGAAATGAATGAAGGGGGAAAATTCATCCTGCCAAGAGCAGCAACTTTCATCAGTATCAAGAAGATATGGCCTCGCCCAGAGCTGATTATGTATTAGGAAGTCCAGAGACTGGAAATGAAGACCAAGTTATTGTCACCAAAGTTCAAAAATGAACGGAAAGACTGAGACTGGGCAGTTGAGAAAGGCTATCTGTTAGGCACGGTGGTTCCCAGAGAAGGCAAGTTTAGCTCTGGTTTGGTTTTCCTCATGAGGGGTATGTGGCTACATGAAATGAACAAGCGTCCACCCATGACAATACAAGAGGCTTTTTTTTGTTCTTTCCTAGAAGACTTAGAAATCTTGAGCTGAACATTAGGCTTAGGAAACACGGCCAAGGCTTGCTGCAGATCTTGTGAAGAGTAGCCATGGCTGCTGTCCCATGTCCCGTTACAGAGACTGTGGGAGACAAAGCTGGATGTGATGAGCACCCTGCCTACACTGCGGCTTTGCTTTCAATAGGTTGAGTACAGCAGATATCCTCTTTGGAGGATGTGCAGTGCCAGCTGCCAGCACTCACCAAGGTTAGAGTCCTGTTGAGGAGAGCAGTTGAGCAGCCTACTCAGGGGGACTGGCTGACACCTTTTACCAAGGCTTTGGTGAGAGTGTGCGTTGTCAGCTCCCAAATGGCTTGATTTGGTTTTCCTGCCTGTCAAAGTCTAGACTGGTGTCTTCTTCCACATTTTTATATTCTCCACGTTGCCTTCAGTCCTTTCATACAGATCTCTTAGTGCTACCTTTTCCAGCCGGGAAATTTGTAAGAATGTGTGATTTTCCAGCCTTCTCCCTCATGGCTTTGCTCTTCACCTTCTATTTTCTCCCCATTTGTTCTTGTTTGTAGATTTCCTTCCCTACTTGATCTCTATTTCTCTTTCCTAAGCAGCACCTCATTTGCATCTGTCCTGATATCCAAGCTACAAACCAGAGCTGGTTAAAATTTCCCACAGTGAAACCCTGACTCAAATGAAACTTTTGAGTTTTGGGGGGATTGCAGGAGCTCTATTTTTGGGAAGTGGCTTTTGTATTGAACATTTGAGTTTAAAAAACCTGTTCTCCCTTTTGCTACAGTTTTGGAAGATGACCTTGAGTAGGTCACTTCATCTGCCTTAATCTGTTTTACCACTTGTTAAATTTAGATGAAAATACTTGTCTGAGTTGGTGTTTGAGATCACTGGACAAAAAGAAAAGCCATCCAAGTGGTGATTATTATAATTATTCCTATTAAACAAAATCAGCCGATGCTTGTGCAACGCTCTTCTGGGCTCTTGCAGGCCTTTGCTGCTGCGACTCACAGAAGGAACCTTGTGTTGTCCCTGGACGGGGATGTGTTTTTTGAGATTGAGTTTTGTGGTTTTGTTATGAAATGTATGACAGCCGGTCACGTGGCACGCTGTCTGGGCCGACTGAATCCAGCTGAACCCATACATCAGGCAGCACAGAGTTTAATGATTCACACTGGCCATGTTTTGGTTTAGCTTTTGCTGGGCAGAGGGCACATAAAACCTGCCAGGGAACCCTCTCAGTTGAAGTCCAATCAGAAACTGGCCGAATCTCAGTGAGCCTGGGCCCAACATGGCCCTGTGGTTGCACAAGATACTTTCTGAGTGTTGTGTGTTGTCAGACCTGGCCATGCCTGGAGACTCCCAGGCTTCCCCACTGGAGAACTTGGCTCCTAGGTTCCTAGTCCCAGCTGTTCCCAGTCTCAGGGGCTGCACAACAATTTCAGGAGCCCGCGAGGTCTTGTTTTTTGCCCTTCTGCCCTGCCACCATGTTGCTGCGAAGTGGGCTTGGGCTGCGGGATGAAGTTGACCCTGAGGCCATCAGGCTGGGTTTGGTGCGCGGGTTATTTGCGTGACCTGGTTAAGTTCTCCTCTGCTGCTAAGGGCCCTTGAGGATCGGGAGCGCTGCGGGACATCGTTGGTGGCGGTGCTGTCGGGGAAGGGATGCGATGGACCGGTGTAATTTACTTCGCATCTCCACCACCCGCTTATCTGCTGAAGCCCGGGGGCTGGAACCCGCCGGATTCAGTCGGGGGAAGCGGGGTGGGCGGCTGCCATTTTCCCGGGGGGCGGCGGGCGGCCCTTCTCCTCCCTGCGGGAGCGAGGGGAGGCGGCGGGGCCCTCCCGCCCGCCTGTCACCGGAGCTGGAGTTCGCATGGAGGAGGCCGGAGAAGGAGGAGGGAGGAGGCAGCAGCAGGAGGAGGAGGAGGAGGAGGAGGAGGAGGGAGGGGGACGTCTTGTTTGTGGCTTGTCAGCAGCCGCTGGAGACAAGCCTCCATGTGTGAAAGCCGCTTGGCATGAATGCCTGGGCCGTACCAAGCGCCGCGGCGCCCGCGGGGGGAGGCCGCCCCGCCGCCCCGCCGCCCCGCGCAGACAATAGGCCCCGCACGGCTTCCCCCTGAGTCGCCTTGATGCTGCTGCCCTAACGCCCGGCCAGCGCAGGC
>JAOXOE010000001.1:62031480-62074901 GCA_028565055.1 Phoeniculus purpureus
CCCCCGCCCCTCTTACCCCCCTTCTTGCAGACATTAGTTTGATTAAAATTGCATGAGCCCACACATGGGTGTTTTATATGTTAGTTATTTATTTCCACACAGCCGAGAGAGCTGGTAGGAAACAGCTGAGGGGGCCAGACTCTGGGGAATTTGGGGTATTTTCAAGAACTTTCCCTCTGTGGAGCTTCCAGACAGCTGCTGTGGGGCTGGTTGTACTGGTGAGACCTGCTTTTCCTGTGAGACACTAAACGTGAGCGCCTTCCTCCCTCCTAAGCCTGAGGTGCTTACTGGTGGGGCATGGGTGTGTGGTCAGGCAGGCAGGGACCCTTTCCAGCACCAGAGCCAGGGCAGCAGCATCTGGAAGGGCATGGTGGGCTTGATCCTTCACCCAAGACTTTCCAGTTACTGAGACCATCTCTGTGGCTGAGGGTGGCTGTAAACAACCAGTTCAAAATTGAGGTGACCCTATGGGAATAAAATCAAAATGCTGATACAAGAAAACCAGATATGGTGGGGGGTTTTTCCAGACACGTTTACACATCCAGCTTGGCATGAAGTCAAGTCTTCACCACCGTTTGTAGCAGCTTTCTCTTACCTGTAGACACTGTGGAGACACTGTGCAGAGTTAGGAGATTGCTTTGGACCCCGGTCCTGTTCCACTCTGCAAACAGCGTTTGTTACCAGTGCTGTGTCAGAACGGTCATACCCCTTGGTGGGCGTTTATCAGATGGGCTCTGTCTTGCTGCCTCGCCTGGGGCACGTACAATTCAGTTTTCCCATGTATTTCTCCTGCTTTGGAAAGGGAAGATGGAGACTGGATAATCTTTCAAGGCACCTTCCAACCTCTAACATTCCGGAGGACTTGCTTTCAGTGCAACGTTTGCAAAGCGCTGTAGGAAGGGCTCCTCTCCTCTTCCCTGCCCTCAGGGTGAAACGGTCTTTAGTGCTGTTTGGAAGGTAGCAAGGCTGTGTGCAGTGAAAGTGCATGACCATGGCAAGTTCTCTGTGCAAGGAATTAGAAACCGTGGTGGGTCCTCCCCTAAGGCAAGAGGAGCCCCTGCGCTCCTTCTCTCTAGCTGGTGCATGGTGTGACCGTCAGCCTGTGTCCTCTGCGCAGAGACCACCCTTTAGTGATGCCTCCTTATCTTCTACTCCTTTTAGGAGCAGTGCTCAGCTCAGTGATGGGGCAGAGACTTGCCCCACAGGAGGCTGTGACAGTGTCTCCTCAGCAGGTCTTGCTGCAGGTCGTTGGGTTTGGTGGCCGCTTGCCCGTGCCAATGACTGGAAATTTTAGGCGAGCCAGAAGAGGTTAGCAGAATAAAGTGGCAGGTGAGAGGGAGGCATTGAAAGGCATTGAAATTCAATAACCAGCAACTGGGGAATGAAATCTCCTCACTTATAATTCAAGCTCCTGGCTCAGGCATCCCTCTCACTTACCTTGGAGCAAATCTGCTGTAATGCATAGGAAGCAGCTCAGCAACTGCAGTCCTGGCTGCTATTGTGGCAAAAGTTGAAGTTTATTAAAGACCTGCAGAGCTCTGTAAGGAAAAATAAATGTATGATCTTCTTGGATGTAATAATTACAAGGCAAATAGTTTAATAGGTAGGGGCAAGCATGTTGCTGAAATTGGATGGTCCCTTTCGTATTTATGCTTGGTTACGCTTGCTCCACGTGTGTTTGGATGCTTGGCCAGGGGCGAGAGGGAGGTGAGGGATGAAAGGGACTTAGCACAGAGGGGGAAAGCAGGAGCAGGGAGAGATTAGAGCAGAGAAGAAAGCAAACTACTTGAAGGTTAAAAAATATTAACAATTAGGCTGAGGGACCAGAGAGAAGAGGCAGAAAAATAAAGCAAAGCTTTTGAAAGAAAAAGGGATAGGCAGTGAAGCCTCTTGTTAAAATTTAAACATCTCAGTCTGCAGATAAATGAGAAGCTGCAAAGAAACAATGAAAATAATAACAATAAAAAAACGGGGAGACAGGAAGGAGAGAAATATTTAAATGGAAGAGGAGAGGTTTTCATGGGTGTAAGCTGTTAACCGCATCAGCAGAGATGCTCCATAATCTCCTCTCATGAAGTGATGGATACTGAGGGCTTTGTAAAACAAAAAAAAACCCCTTACAATTATTTTTTCAGTGAGGTGAAGTTTCCTGAGCTCATAAAGCTGAAGGTGTCATCCTTTTGTGGGTCTCTCCCTGGCTTTGGCTTACAATTCAGTCTTTCCTTCTCAGGGGACTATGTGCCCGGAGCTGCTGGTGCCAGTAACCACAGCATCTCCTGGAGTACTGCTGGCTTTCACTCCAGGTGCCTGTTGACCAGAGAGGTGGCAATTCAGTGCTCACCTGGGGTGCAGTGAGGTGCACTCCACCAGGCAGTGAGATAAAGGGACTTGGATCTTACCACGGGGAAAACACCCCATTCTACACCAGAAGCATTGGGCGGCTGTTTATCACGGTTTGGGCTGTTCTGCTGTGTCCCAGTGGAGATGGTTGGGGCTTTTGGGAACCAGGGCACGTGGCATCCTTCTTGATAAGGAGGAGCCCACCTCCCACTGGGCTGCTGGGAGGTTTTGTAAGATGGCTCTTTTGTCACTACTGAGGTCCTTGACACTGTGCGGAGTTTTTTGGCTTGGTGGAACGTGGCTGTGATAGATGAAGTCATCAGAGTGCTCCGAGGAGATTTAACCCATAGGCAGGTTAAATGCTCCGAGCCTGTTCGGTGTCTTCAGTGGTGGCTGGCTTAGTGACTAGCTGTGCACAGCAAAACAGAGAAGGACTGATCTCACCTACCTTGGTGTTTCACCTCTCCCAGTGGAGGGTTTCTTTGTGCTGTGCCTGACTCCCACCATGGACAGTCTTGCTGCAGCCCATGCTGTGCATGCATGCATGGGGCTGCATGTGTTGGTCCATCCACAGAGAGAATCCTTTCAGGGGGGAGCCAGTGCTGCAGAGTTTAGTGGATGGTCCTGTCTCAAAACCTGTCTGAATTGCGTGCTAGTCAACACCACTGACGTGTTAGTCAACACCAGTGGTCAGAACAGAGCATTTGCTGTGAGCTCTAGAGGTGGAAAGTGATAGATGACTTCAAGGAAAGAGGTTGAATCACAGGGACTTAATTTGCCATAGATTAAATAAAAAATGGAAGTAGGAGGCTCGTCGTGGTGCAGCTTAGCAAGATGGTCATTGCTGTTAGCTCCTGTTAGACTGCAAATCCATTCGCCTGCCCAGCCTGTGTTCATAGAGTGCAGGGGTGACTCGTGGGCCATGGGAAAGGGCTCCTGCATCAGATGTCCCTGGAGGCGAGGGAAGGCCATGCTTTCAGCACTCTCACCGTGGCGGTGTGCGCTTCAGCAGCGGAGAGCTTGCTGGCCTCCTAGGAATTTAATCTTCACATTTTTCTCATACTGTTTTGGGGCAACCTGGGGGGCTGAATTTGCTTTAGTGGCACGAAAGGCATTGACTTGGCACTTGCAGCGTGTGAGGCAGTGAAATTTTGCATCTGGCCCCTGTCACGTGGGGTTTCTTCACAATCTTATTATGCCCCGTTATGTGGGCACTCTGAAATTACTTAAGTTATCAAGGTGAACTGTATGGAGTGAAGGCAGAGGCCAGTGGGATGAGGTTTAACAGGGCCAAGGGCAGGGTCCTACACTTTGGCCACAGTGACCCCCTGCAGCTACAGACTGGGGGATGAGTGACTGCAGAGCAGCCTGGCAGAGAGTGACCTGGCAGTGCTGGTTGACAGCTAGCTGAACAGGAGCCAGCAGGGTGCCCAGGTAGCACGAAAGGCCGAGGGCATCCTAGCTTGTATCAGCAATAGTGTGGCCAGCAGGACTAGGGACGTCATTCTCCCCCTGCACTGGGTGCTAAGGAGGCTTCACCTTGAGCACTGGGGGCAGTTCTGGGCCCCTCACTTAAAGAGATTGAGGTGCTGGAGCAGATCCAGAGAAGAGCAGTGAGGCTGGGGAAGGGATTGGAAGGAAAGTCTGGTGAGGGGAGGCTCAGGGAGCTGGGGGTGTTTAGCCTGGAGGAGACTCAAGGAGGACCTTCTCCCTCTCTACAACTCCCTGAAGGGAGGCTGCAGTCAGATGGGGGTCGGGCTCTTCTCCCAGGCACTCAGCAACAGGATGAGAGGGCAGGGCCTGAATCTGCACCAGTGCAGGTTTAGGTTGGATGTTAGGAAGTCTTTTCTCATGGAAAGGGTCATCAGACCCTGGAATGGACTGCCTGCAGCAGTGCTGGAGTCCCCATCCCTGGAGGTGTTTAAGGACAGCCTGGCTGTGGCACTTAGCACCCTGGTCTAGGTGATTGTGGTGATGTTAGGTCATAGGCTGGGCTGGATGATCTTTTGAGGTCTTTTGCAGACTCAATAATCTCGTGATTCAGCGAAGACTCCGACAAGACTTCTTGAACAGGCAGAGGTAAGAGGCTGCATTAGTTGACCTGAGATCCCTGCACGTGGGTTTTCCTGGCATAAACTGCCCCTTAGCAGACACAGAATGGCTGAGGGTGATCAAGCTCTCCAATACTCTTGCTATCAGTTTTCAGGGGAAATGGCTTTCTGTCTCTTTTAAGTTGGTTGGGATTTTTTTTCAGCTACAGAAATGAACATTTTTCTTAAACAGGAGAGTTTGGGTTTTTCACTCTTTTGAAACCTCTTTCCCTGCCAACCTGGTCTTGCACAAACAGCCCCGCTTGCTAGTTGTATGTCATGGGCACAGCCCACCCTGGGCAGTGCAGGACAGCTGCTTGCTGCTTCTGGGAAGTAGTGTCTAGTGCTGCTGTACAATTCACTTGCTATGGAGCGGTGGCATTTGAGAGACCCTCCTTGTTTGGAGCCCCAGGTGTGAGCAGAGGCTCTTCTTCTGTCTCTGCCAGCACGCTGCAGGTAGCAAGTCCTTCCCAAGGAAGGCTTCTCCCAGGAGTGCCTGTTAATAGGAACAAGGCAGGACTTGAGAGCTGTAAGGGTCACACTAAAGCTCCCTTCTCTTATTGATTTCCCCATTCTCCCTTCTGTGCTGTCATGATTCCACTAGTTCTTCAGTCACCCTTGAGTCTGGCAGAGTGCAAGAGACCTGAATACTAAATGTGCTCAAGCAAAGGGTGTGGGAATAAAACAATGGAATAATTAAGGAATAACCCCCCCCCCCTTACTTTCTTGCCGTTGTAATAGAAAAAGGAACAGGCTAAAGCTCTTTTCTTCTTCCTTTTTGAAGGCTGTGTTTACAGGCATTTAGCTGGGATCTGGGATACAACAGCCTTTAAAACTGCCCTGCTTTATACATCAAGGATGCAGGGAACAAATCTGTGATAGGCAAAGGAGGACATGTCCCAGCTATGCCGTAAAGCAGAGCTCATGAGTCGCCCTTCGGTGGGTTTTTCATTGAGTGAGCTCGCTGTTCTAGCCAGGATAGTGTGCTGGTACTGAGTCTGGAGATTGCTTCTGTGGAAGAAAGGAAAGTAAACGTGAGCAGAGGAATTAGTGAAGCTTGATTTCCTGTGGGGTTTGCTTCATGGTTGAATTCCTAGGTATCTAATAAGGTTCAAATCGTTGCTTTCCCTTGACTGGGGTAACCCCAGAGGTATCCCCATGGTTGTCTTGCAGGTGACTCCTTTGGTGTCTAAGGGTTTGCACAGTTTACACAATTTATTAGGGTTGGAAAGGGGCCTTCAAAGGCCATCAGGTCCAACCCTCCTGCTCAAGCAAGATACAAATTATTGAAAGAGAAGCACAACTGCCTAAAACGCCTAAATCAGCTACACAAGACACAACAGGGCAGGTCTTATCATCTCCAGAGAAGGGGACTCCACAACCTCCATGGGCAACCCGTTCCAACATTTAATAACCCTGACTGTAAAGAAGTTTTTCCTCATATTGAGGTGACATTTTCTGGGTTCAAGCTGGCATCCATTACCCCTTGTCTTGTCTGACGCCCTTGAAAAGAGAGAATTCCCTTCCTCTTGACACCCAGCCCTCATGTATTTGTAGACAGTCATTAAATCCCCTCATGGCTACCTTTTGTCCAGACTAAACATCCCAATTTTCTCAATCTCTCCTCATAAGGCAGTTGTTCCAGTTGACCCAGTGTTGTGTTGTTTCCCCACAGAGAAATACTAATCTGTGGTGGGTATCTTCACTGCTTCTCCAGCTGCTTCATGGAAACCCATGAAACGGATTCTGAGCCTGGTACCCATCTCTCACTAATCAAGAGCTTTAAATTCTCTCAGAGCAATAGCCACTTGCTAAAGTGAAGTTGTGTGTTCTCATTTCCGTGATGGGGACATGCACCATACCCTGCTCTTCTTTCAGCTGAGGTAGGAGGGCAGTGGTTCTGCAGAGCGTGCCACATGAACAGTGAGCACTAAGCTGTGCAAAGGGACGGCGTTACAGCAGCTGCTCAGTCCTTGTGGTGGTCCTGAGGGGCTCAGCTGGGCTCCCACACAGGCTTCTTTCATGTGGCAGGAGAAAAGCTGTTTAATAGGTTGTGTGTGTGTGTGTGTGTGTGCACCTGTCCTGAGTTAAATCAGCTCTGACCATTTGCCATTGGGGTGCTCTGCTTTTGGTAATGAGATGATTGCTCACGTTGACTGACTGGTCATAAGTCTGCAGATTGACCTATCTTGACTTCCAGTTCTACTTGCTTGTGAAAAGCTGCCTGCAGCAGGTAGTCGTGAGAAGTGTATTTCCCCCACAGATGGAGCAGAGAGAGTGTGATGCAGAATAAGTATCGTATCAGGATCCAGGTGTATTGTTTGTTTGCATACTATAGCTCATCTGCATGAGACATCTTGGACTTTGGAACTTCACAGGTGCTTGTGAGACAACCCATTGCCTTTGTGCAGGAGAAGGTGAGACAGGCCCTGAGCAGATTCAGCTTGAGGTGCAAATTAAGCAGAGTTGACGTGTCTGGGTGTGAAGCAGAGGTGACTGAAGCATTAGAGGGAAACCTCTCCTGTTGTCTTCTCTGAAAGACTAAGTGTCTATAGGAAGAGGCTAACCTGAGAATGCTAACTGCTGGGGGTTGAGAGAAAAGGCAGAGATGCATGAAGAGCCTCTCCAAATATACTGTGGTACCAAAAAGCCCATCCCAAAGACTCCAGTCTTTCAGCAGTCTTAAAAGCGTTAACTTTGGGTCTTGGTCCATTGTTTTTCTTGCATAGTGAGTTCCAGGACATTTAGAGATCTCCCTGTCCTTGTAACTTCTTAGCAGAGCTTCCATCTCCCTGCTTCTGCTCAGCAGGCTGATGTTGGGTGGTATTTCCACTAGACTTGCTTTCCTCAATCGCCTGAGAAGACAGCAGCCATCAGAGTGTCTTTTGCCTTTCTCTTGGTGTCTCAGTCAGTTAATCTCCAGAGCCTGCCTCTGCCGAGGGCACTCCCAAGGAGCAGCAGCACAAGTCAAATGCTTGATGCTGGTCATTTTGCCATTTCCCTACAGGGCAGCGCACGGCAGCTGGGAAGCTGGCAGCTTCCAGAGCCTTTGCGCTTGGATGCAAAGGTGAAACAAACATTGACTGGGGAAACGGGAGCTGTCTGGAGACCTGAGTTCAACAGTGTGTCAGCTGTGCTTGGCTCTCGCTCAGAGGCTTCACCAGTAGAAGGCTGGAAGCGCTATAAATAAAATCCTAGATTCTACTGGAGTCTGTGATATTGATCCTGCATCAGAGACATCGTGGAAACATCCTATTTACTAGTTTATTTTGTGACTTATTTACTGTTTTGAGTGGGTTTTTTAATGCATCGCTTTGACACGGTGTCTGCCTTTGGGTTAATGATAGGTGCATCAAAAGCATCTTCTTATTTTAATGTGAGATTTATTTCCTGAAGGTTTATTTTTAAGTGCCCACTGGCTCCTGCAAAGGATTTGGGGCATCCTGGAGAATTCGGAGTGTTCTGCCTCACTCAGACCTTTCCCTTCTGACCATAATCATCAGTGGTGTACAACTGTGCTCCTGGCTCTGACTGAGCTGTCTTGCTAGCCCAGCTAGAAGCTGGGCTTCTCCCTTGTGGGGGTCACTTGGTGAGCAGGAATGTGGCTGTAAAGCTGGAGGTATCCATCTCTTTCTGATACGATGCTGCCATTTAGCATTCAGTGCACCTCGATCACCTTGTGGTTTCTCCCTGGCTAACTCTGCTGTCAGTTCTTGGAGGCTTCATAGAGCAAAGCTTGCCCTTGGATTGTTATCTCGCCCACTCTACACAAGAAGGGTCCTAGGGCCATTCCAAAACCATTTGGAATACAGTTTGTGTGATGGGAACTAAGTGATGTGTTTAATGCTTTCGAACTGTCCTACCTGGTTTAGGAGCTGCTGCCTTAGAGGTGGTGAACAAAAGGGTTTCTTCACCTTGCCAAGGCAATGCAGAACTTTGTGATGGGGAGTCATCATTATTTCCTTCAACTGATCCTTGTTCACAGCTCTTCCCACTGCCTTAACATGCCCTGTCATCTTCTTCATCTCCTTCAAGACAGCTTGGTTTGTAGGGGGAGGTGATGTCCCTTTCTGTAGCTGTATGTGGGAATGTTGCCCAAGCCCTGCAGATGGTTTCCTTTTGCATGGGGACCAACTTGATGGTGGCTGTCTGTCACTGGGTGATAACCAGAGAGGTTCACAGAAATCAGAGACAGAGAGATGGGAGAAGGGGGAGAAAAGGAGGGCGCTATGTGCTTTGAAATGCCCAGATCGATGAATATAAAAATAAATACATTTATTAAAAGATACCGGTATAAAGGTGCCAAGCACTGTCATGCAGGAAGTCAACTGGTCGTGCATGCCAGGCTAACTTTGCCAGGCTTAGCTGATTGCCACACTGGAGCAAGACAAGACCTTTTTGCACAGTCTCAAAAGCCCTTCCAAGCACAGCGATTCACCTCCTCTCTTCTTATCCTCTGCCACAGAGTCACAGAAGGTTAGGAGTTGGAAGGAACCTCTGGAGATCATCTGGTCCAACCCCCCCCTGCCAAAGTAGGATCACTTAGAGCAGGTCCTACAGGAATACATCCTGTCCCCCAAAGTACCAGCACCAAAACTAGGAGAAGCTTGAGGCATGAAAGTTCTAAAGAGGACAGATGGCCATAGTCACACAGAGGCAAAACTACAGAAGTACAGTAGTGAGGGGAAGAAAAAATACCTAGAACACAGCTTTACAGAACTGGGTGTACTCTGGTTTTATCTACCTTGATCAGATGGCAGAAGTCTGTCAACTGTTAGGCTGAATTTGCATTACTCATCTTAATTCTGCTTTCCACAGCTTCTAGTGCAGGAGGAGAACAGGTGGTCCTCATGGTTGGAGAACTTGGACTCCATCCTGCACGAGCCAGACTGTGACTTTCATTCATCGTGAAAGCATCAGCTTCAGAGTAACAGTTCTGAGCTGCCAAGACCTTGTTGGAGGAAGGTAGCTTGGAAATATCTGAAAGAACCATCATCCCTCATTCCAGCTCTCAGAAATCCTTCCAGCTCACGCTGACTGTATGGCTCAGGAGATGGTTATTGTCTGGTGAAGATGTGTGCTTGTGTGATGCTGTGCAGACAATTTCTGTGCCTTAAACAGGGCTGATAGAGAAGGAAAAGATTAACATTTAGTTTGCATGGGGGATTTTTTTGTTCTTAGGATTTAAAACTGTTTCTCACTTACTTGTTAGGCACCTTGTGTCTCAGTAATCTGTATGTGAAGATGATGCAGTTCTGGCCCTTCGTTCTCTGTCTGTGCATCAGGACGCCAGCATTTCCTCTTTGTCTTCTCATGGGAACTTAAGACCCAGACTTGAGCCAACCAGAAGTTTGGACTGTAGTAGAGAATAATCTGGGCTTCCTTTGGTGTCCTGCTTTTAAGGGCTGAAATGGTCCTTTCGTGTGTGTCCAGCAGGAAGGTAGATTGTGGAGGGGATGGACTCAGATTCTCAGTTCAGGTGCCTTTAGAGTCTTTAGTGGAAAAACTGCTGCTTGCAAAAATCATCTCTCAAGTGTGTCTTGGTCTGTGTCATCTAGTCCAGGAGGTAAAAAATAAGTCATTTAAGGAGTGACTGGTCAAACGTTGGAAGTTCTGGTCCTGGGCTTTGCAGCTCTCAAGACAGGTCAAGTGCCTGAAGAGAGAGATGGAAAAAGAAGCTTGCAAGGTGTCAAACCCTTCATTATTGCATAAATGAATGAAAACCAGCTCTCACATGCACGCCTTGACCTCCTACGTGATCTCTGCTGAGCTCTTGAAGCAGGGGCACTGATCTCTGAAAGCAGCCCTTGCACGCTTAGCTCCAGTCTTGCTCCTGGTCTTTCTTACATAGTGTGAAGTAGAGGAGAATCCTCCTTGAAGACTTGAGAGGAGTGACTCACCTGACTGTAAAGCACCAGAAACCTCACTGCGGTCTGGGGGAGCGTGGCCTGAGCTGCGTTCCAAGGGTTCTGACGCGATGCTCCCGGACTCTCCGTGTCGAGCCTGCGTGCGCTCGGCTGAGTGAAGTACAGCTTTTAAAAACTTGCAGAAAAGAGGATTTCCTAAGCTTCCCGTTTCTGTCATCACTTCAGAGGTGTAAAACATTAAGACAGTGTTGAATGCACAGCCTTGGCTGCCTCAGCTCCGTGTGTACTGAGGTTTTCTCTGGCTTCCCCCAGCTGTCATGCAGGCTCCAGGA
Source organism: Phoeniculus purpureus (assembly GCA_028565055.1). Classification (NCBI taxonomy): domain Eukaryota; kingdom Metazoa; phylum Chordata; class Aves; order Bucerotiformes; family Phoeniculidae; genus Phoeniculus; species Phoeniculus purpureus. The sequence continues at coordinate 62,042,110 of JAOXOE010000001.1, forward strand.
GGCTGTGGCTTAGCAGGTTGCCCTGTGCCCGTTTAAGCCACAGCAAATTCCCATGTCCCTGCTCTTAGCTCACAAGTGCTGTTAAGTAAAACACATCAGCTTAACTCTCGGTGGAAGAGGTGCGTGCCCGTGTGCTCTGCCCCCCGTGTTTGCAGTAGCTTAGGCTTGCCTTAAGCTGCAGTAGCTCACTGGTAGCACTTGGGATCAGCGGGAGAGCTAAGCTCTCACAAAGGTGAGGTTGTGGAGGAAGAAGGGAGATGGAGAAGATGGATTTGCAAGCTGACTCACCTTGGCTTGTGGCCAGAGATTCTTGGATCCACGGGTGAGCAGCTGATGTGGTGTGTGGTGGTCTGCAGCTTGCTACTGCCCACCCAGGATGTTTCCCAGGACTCTGTTTTGGAGGGTGTCTGTGGATGCTTGGCAGTGCTGGGCTGGACTGGCCACATGGCCAGGTGTCACTGAGCAATGAAGCTGGGACATGAGGAGGTCTCACAGGGACATGCCAAGCAGAGAGCAGCATGTGAGCATCACTTTTGACACAGCTGCAGGAGCAGAGCAGTGCCACAGTGTGCCCAGACCTTGTCCAGGTCTGTGTGGGCTGCCATCCTGCTGAGTGGGGTGCCCTGTGAGCACAAAGGCCCCATACAGAGCTCACCAAGGACCCGTGTTTTGTCAGGTACGGGGCAGCAAAGCGGGGACATGCAGGCTATCATGAAGCATGACCTTATCACCACCTCCTGACTCACATTGGAGGTAAGGGAAGATCCATTTGGATGTCATCTCTGCCACTACCTCATGCCCTTTTTTGCTTAGAGGCAGGTTTGCATGCTCTTTTTTACAGAGGGTATCTGCTTTGAGGAGCAGGATTGCAAAAAAGCATGTGTGTGAGGGTATAAAGTTCCTTCCCTACTGTGACTGGAGGCAGACCCCAGGCCTGCACCCTCTGTCCTTGCCACACACCTACCTCACAGTGCTTTTGGGGCACCTCTGTGTCCCCAGTATCTGCCCCTCCGGCTGCCTGTCATCAGTGCTTGCTCCATTGATGCTCTGGCTAATTTTTGGTTGATGAACAAATGATGACTCTCACTGAGGAGTGCTGCCTTGTCCTCTTACCACTCCTTTCTCATTTCTCCTCTTTTTTTTCTTTTTTAATGGTGTCACTTGAACTTCTCCATCTAAGTTAGCTGTCCTAATAACCAGCTGCTCCTTGGGATGCTTTGGGATGGGGCAGGTGCAAAGAGAAGGAGCTTATTAGTGAGAGCCTGCCTTGCCCTGCTCCCTGGAGCGGCTTTAGCACCCCGGGGGCAGCAGGTGTGAATGTGGTCCTGGCACCCATCACACTACATCTGAAGCGGCTGAGGAAAGGGGACCAGCAATTTTGGAGGAGCATCCTCCACTTGTCAGCAGGAGGAGGCTCAGAGAATGGGTTTGAAGAGCACTGTGCTGGCATGACTGGAGCCCCAGAATAAAGCCTGGGGGAAATAGGAGAGTGGATGTCCTATTTCCTGGAGCTGAAGCACTTGTGAGCAGCTGGGAAAGCTGCAGCTCACTGGGTCCGTCGAGGACAAGCTGAAGCTGTGGCTGAGCACATCTATTCCCCTTGCATACAAGTCCTGGGTGCACAGGGAAGGCATTGCCGGTGGGGCCATGGGGCACCTGCTCCCAAGCCCTGTGGATTCATGTAGGGCTTGGGAACCTACAGGACAGCATTGCTGCCCCTTGTTCCCATTGGGTCCACTGCCTTGCCACCACACAGTCTGGCTAGAGGGGTCCTGAGAGCTTTGGGTTCGAGGTTTGGGCTGGGAAGCCCCTCTCCCAAGGCCCATTGTGGAGTGGGACCAAGTTGTGCAGTGTGGCTGCCTGGGAAGGAGAACAGGGACAGCCTCACATGGGCATGCAGAAGCACACTGGGTGTGTGACTAATGGGTTTAGAGCAAGCAAGGGGAAGTCCAGGTCCGCAGTTGGAAAGCTGACCTCATTTCCAAGTTGTGTGTCTTCTGCTTGGTTCTCTTTTCCCCTTTCTTCTACTTGAGCTCCTTCTGGTTTCTCCTGCGTGCTTGCTCACTGGCCACTTGAACTCACCCAGTTGCTTTGGGAGGTGCTTTTCTGTTGGCATAATCCTTCCAACCGCTCGTTACTGTACCGACAAGGACACTATTGTAGTGTGAGGATTTATTCCTGCTGCTGTGAAACAACTGCCATGCCATCTTACTTAACTCTTCAGCTCCCTTCTTGTCTCCTGCCACCAACTGAATCAGTAACACAACAGTAAAAAAGCTGAGAGGGTGCAAGCTGAGGCTGGGTTGGTTTCATTTTCCTGCTCTTGCCACAGAGTGCTGCAGCGGCAGGTACCTTCAGCAACTCACCGCGTGTTTCTCGACGGGGCAGCTACTGCCAGTGACATCGCTGCAGATGTTCACAACCCACCTGGACACATTCAGGTCCTGCTCTGGCAGGACTACCTCAAGGGAAGTTGTAGACAGGTGGGGGTTCAGTGCTTCTCCCATGCAACTAGTGACAGGACGAGAGGGCAGGACCTGCGGCTGTGCCAGGGGAGGGTTAGGTTGGATGTTAGGAAGCCCTTCCCTGTGGAAGGGGTGATCAGACATTGGAATGGACTGCCCAGGCAGGTGGTGGAGTTCCCATCTCTGGAGGTGTTTAAGGACAGACTGGCTGTGGCACTTCGTGGTGGTGGTAGGTCATGGGCTGGGCTTGATGATCTTAGAGGTCATTTCCAGCCTCAGTAGTTCTGTTTGACTAGATGATCTTTCGAGGTCACTTCCAACCCCTAACATTCTGTGTGATTTTGTGTTCAACTTCTTATTTAAAATAAGGCTTAACTATTTAGGCATGAGGATTAAAAGTGCATTCTGACTGCTTTTCTTTAGACCACAGCTGCTCTGGGTTCTGCTCACTCATTCAGGAGCTTGAAGGGGGTTCGCTGACTAATTTAGCAAAGAGTAAGGCTTCCTTTTTAATTAAGTGAAACAATTAGTAATCTTTTAGCTGCCTTTCATTTAAACCTGTCTTTGACCGTGCTTTTCCCTCAGTGCAGGTTGGGCTGTCCTGAAGGGCAGTAATCCCCACGCCAGCCAGGTTATTATTGCTTTGCATTTTCCCTGTGGCATCAGGAGCCCATTGCTATTTGCTGTGAGGTGAGGAAGAGGAGAATTGTAGTTCTGTACCCTACACCCTCAGTCACAGAGAAACTGTGTCTTGGTGTGGTAGGTTTGCCTCCCCAAAGTCTGTTCTCAGGTAGGACCTTGGGCAGTGGAGGAAACCTAACAAGCAGCAGCCAGAGGACCAGAGCTTTCCTCTGCCTGCTTCAGGCCACCTGCAAGTTTCTAGCCAGGACATAAAAATAAGGCAAGCAAAGGCTGCTACAGCGGCACAGTCTGCTCAGGGGGTCCACTTGCAAAAGCAACACTGAGGTTCTTCACCAGATTTGCACGCACTGAAGGCATTGCGTGAGCTTTTTGGACTGACAGGGAAGAGTGGTGGTGTGTCCTGCATGATCAACACGTAGAGCTGATTGCCATGCATAAGTTCTTGAGAGGATTACACTGCTAATCTACACATCTTTCCTGCCTTATCACCACCCCTTCCCTCCTCACACACACACACGTATTTGGATCCTGTAAGGAATGGAAACCCATAGCAGTGTGGGGGAGGAAGAGAAGGAACGTGGCTGCCTGAGAGCCTCCAGTAGCTGGGAGAGGACAGGTCCCCTCCAGCTGTTCCTGGGGCATTGAGGTGGCTCTGCTGGCAGACTTTCCCTCCTTCCCTGAACTGGCACGGGTGGTCTCAGCAGACTGCAGAAGGCAGTCACAAAGCACTGCATGCCCCTATCTCACACCCCACGCTGCCTTTCAGTGCTACTCAGTGCCTGCCAGCGTGCAGCCTGGAGTGGTGGCACTGGCACTGTGGTTCCTCCTCAGCAGCTTGTCTGTCCTGCACGTGCAAGCAGAGAGAATGATGTTGGTGGCCCTGAGCTGAGATCCCTGTGGGGCAGCACGATGTCGCAGGGCAGGTGGAGACATAACTCTTGCACTACTTTCCTGCCAAATGTGCAGCGGTAATTCTAAGCCAGAAGCAGCTCCCTTGGAGTAGGGGCTACACAGATTTGTTCTTCCTAAGTAGTTCACACTTGGCAAGCTGATCTCTGTCCAGGTAGTATGAAAAGGGCAGCTGAGGGGACAGAGTCACACCATATGGTGCCTCTAAAGTGTATCAGTAGGTACAAGCTGTAATGAAATGCAAAGTAGAAGAGTTTGGTGGGTTTTGCTTGTCTGGTGGTTCTCTGGGAGCTTGTCTGACTCCCAGTCCGATGGGTCTCTTGCATCACTTAACAAGGAAGCATCATTTCAGGCAGGATTTTGCTGCCTTGCCCAGGAGTAGATGAAATACTGGTAGCTCTCTGGTTTGTGTCCATAGCCTCCCCCTTGGAGGTGATTGTGGTTTTGGATAGCCAAGGACAAACCAGAGCCAGCCTGAGGGCAAAAAGGAGACACCTGGGTCAGTTTTGTCCACATGATGCCATGAGCTGCTGGAAGTGGCACTGGTCCTGGGGCTTGGTGGAAAGCCTGTTGACTTGGGAACTCTGCTCTCTGCTCCTTGCTTGTTTAATGGGAGACTGTAAGTGGGTTCCTTGTCCTAAAGTTAGCCTTAATCAGCCCACTGAGTGAATTTTGGTTGTACATTATTGAGGTGTGTGTGTGTTAGGAGTGTGTCTGGAGCTATGTGTGCAGGTTTCCTGAGGAGGGATGCTCATGGGCACTGCCCTAGTGAAAGGGGAGCAGCTCTGGGTCACCACCTCCTCATCCTGTGAGCAGGGCCTTGGGCTCTCCCCAGCCAGGTCCTTGACACCCTCTAGTGGCAATATCTACGTTCCATATTTCAGGAGCTTTCAAATCTTGGGAGGAGGCATTGTGAGCACCCTGAGCTTAGCAGCCACCCACTGCCCAGTACCCATCCCAGTGCCCTCTGCAGTAACTTGTGGGTTGGGAACATTGAAAAGAGGAGAGAAACATGCAGGAGCTGGGTGGAAAAGTGCAGGCAAGAGGACATATCCTGCAGCATCCCTCTTGGCTCTGATTCAGGTGTGGCCCCACTCCTCTTCCCACAGTGATTACTCTCAGACTACCTTTGTTTCCACGTGGAGCTCAGCTTGCAGGCTATCCCCAGAAGCTCTGGTGCTTCCCATGGCTGGTGGTTGTAGGAGGTGTGCGGGCAGCTCCAGTTTTGCTAAGCATCATTCCCAGTGTGATGCTTGGCAGCGGAGCCACGGCTTCCAGGTGAATGGCATGCAGAGAGTGACTTATGTCTTGATCTGCAGACTGATGTCCTTGAAGCCTGAGCAGGAGAACTAGCTTTGGAGTACCTTTAACACACCTCCTTGCATGTCCCTTTATGGAATTCCCTGATTGCTTTTTTTCTCTGTGACTTCCACGCTGGATCTGTCCTAGCCCCATGAGTTAAGCCATGTCTGTAGAACCTGTTGTGGGTGCAGGTCAGCGGGATCTGTGCCTTGGGCTGCTGCTGGAGCCCTAGCAGCCCTGCAGCCCTGCTGTGGGAGTCCCCGGTGCTCCACAGTAATCAGAATGAAATGCTTGTTGGGCTTCTGAAATGAGCTGTGGGCTGCTGCCATGTTTGGCTGCCTCCTGAGAACATCATTTTCCCCTTTCTCCTGTGTACTTCCCCTCTTCTCAAACCCGGTACCTAAGGTGCATCTTGGCAGTGTAACTAAACCAGCTGTACATCACTGGTCAAGTGTGAGAGCAGTGGTGTGAAGCAGAGCCTTCCCACTAGCCTGTGGGCTTGGGGCTCTTGCCTGTCTCTCCTGATGTTTGATCCTTCAGGGCTTTCACTTAGGTCTCTAGTCCTCCTGGTTAGGAATGTGGCACTGACCAAAGGAACATCCATACCAGCCTTATTTAAGACCATGGCCCAAAAGGTCTTACTGATTCCTCCAGTGGGGAGGGTCTTGGTTGTTTCTTTGAACCCAGAGAGCAGGAGGAATGCAGCACAGCATGTCAGGTGTTACCACAGCTAAATTAGAGCCTTGAACAGCACACTGCTGCCTCCTCATTTTACACCAGGAATGCATTTTGTAATCGCTTGCCCAAGTGGTGTAAAAGATGCTAGCCCTCCAGCCAGGCTCTGACCTGGAAGTACGAGGTCACAGTTCCACCTGGTGAAATGGTGCCTCTACCAGCCTCTAACCTGCTTGGGGAACAGCGTGGCAAGTGCTTGCTTGAGTTCAGACTGGCTTCCTAGCATCACTCCAGCTGCCAGGGCAGCTCTGCTTCTGGCAATCAAGCGCCTGCCCTGTACTGCAGAGCCAGGCAGAATTCCAGGGTCAGCAGGGCACTGCCTTTCCCATAGCCAGCAAGCAAGGTCAGCAGGGCCAAGGGACACGTGAGTACCTGGTGGGATGCCAAGGCCTCCCAGTCTGGGAGAAGGAAGACAAGCGTGCTTTCTTCCTGGGTAGCTGCATTCACCCCACAAGCTGTCAAGCAGAGTCTGGTGGAACAGGTAGTCCACAGTTGTACAGAGTCTACCTTTGAAGCAGCTCAGATAGAAAGTAACCCCAGCGAGGTGATGATCAGGTTTAATGTATTTAAATAACATAAGAAAGGATCTAAGAGCCTGTGTCTGGAGTGCAAAGAGAAAGGAGCTGTGTGGCTCTGGAATTGCTCAGAAAGATTTGAAACGAGAAATCGAAACCTCATTGTGCAGGTGGTGTGAGCTGACTAGGTTAGTTGCTGCTCTCATCACTGGTTTGAAGCTCAGGGAAAGTGGAAAGCCTGGCCATGGCTTGCCACAGGCTGTTGCTGGTGGACAGTGGATGAGAGCCCTGGTGAGGAAGATGAAGGGAAGGATGTGGCTGTGGGGACTGGAGCAACGTCTTGTGATGTAAACGCCCTTACCAGGTACTTTCCATCAGGAGTGGTGACTTCCCTACATAGTGAACGTGCGGTGCCCCATCTGGGCTGGAAGCAGGAAGAGCCCCCTCTCATTTATTCCTTCTCGTGGGTTGGAGGTTTTTTTCTCTTCCTCTGTTTTGACTTTCCTGCCAGCAATAATGCCAGTGGTTGTGTGCACTACAGCTCATCGCTTTCTGTAGCTGTGCCCGAATGAAACAGATGCAGCTTTGGCAGCTCAGCCGATTCCATCAAACCTTCCAGAGCTGCCAATGAAACTGAGCTGAGATACATTAATCGTGCTCACCAGTAAATGGTGACGTTGTGGCCATTAACAGGCTCGCTGGCACAGCCTCTGAGAAAGTTTGCACTCTTCTTTCCAAGTGATGATTCTTCTACAGAGTCACAGAACAGTTTGGGTTGGAAGAGACATTAAAGATCATCTAGTTCCAACTCCCCTGCCACGGACAGAGACACCTCTTAGTAGATCAGGTTGCTCAAAGCCCCATCCATTCTGACCTTGAATGCTTCCTTCCAGTGGTGCAACATCCACAACTTCTCTGGGCATCCTGTTCCAGCATCTCACCACCCTCACTTTAGGAAATGTCTTACAGCCAACGTGAACCTCTCCTCTCTCAATTTAAAACTATTACCCCTTGACCTGTCACTACAAGCCCTCGTGAGAAGTCTCTGACTTCCTTGTGAAACCTTGTTATATATGGAAAGGCCACAGTAAGGTCACCCTGGATCCTTCTCTTCTCAAGGCTGAGCAACCCCGATTCTTTCAGCTGTTCTTCACAGAAGAATCGTTATCAGGGCTCTCGTCTGTACCTGCTCTAAGAGGTCTGTGCCTTTCGTGTACTGGACACAGCAAAGTCTGCCTTCTGGTGCTAGACCCTCTTGCTAAAATTAAGATGCTGCAAGCATCAAGCAAGGTTGGGAGACTGCAGTTTTCATTTTCAACCTGATTTTAGCAGCTGTACTTCTTTTCCTCCAGTTAATCAATGGGGAAACCAGCTGGAAGTTTTGTTACCCAGTGCCTTGACAGGGCAGCGGGCACTGGGCATCCTACAGCTGCACTGCTGCGCTCAGAGGAGCCGCTTCCCTCTGAGTGCAGAAACCCCTTCATCTGGCGTGAGGGGATCATACAAAGTGTGAAAAGAATTGGATCTCCAGACTTTTTTATAAGGGAAAATTAAAGGAACTAGAGATGTTTAGCTTGGCTCCAAAAGACCACGGCGCAAGACTAAGGAGTGACCAAAGGATGTGCGCAGGAGGAGGCTCTCACACAGCTCTGGGAGACACAGAGTTGGGGGGAGGTAGCTGGTGATGAAATGTGTGGCTGGGAAGGGGATGTATTGAGCTCTGCTCTTCTGGTGGAAGACCCTGTGTGGCTGCTGGGGCTGTTGGGCAGGAATTTAAGCACAGCACTGGGGTGTGCACTGCAGGGCAGGGTCTTTCCCAGCCAAGGTCTTTGGGGACAGTTCTCTTTTTGGGGGCTAACAGGGTGTGTGCTAACAGGGCTTTGTTAGTACATGGGCTTTAGACTTGGGATTTCGGTATTGCTAATTCTTGGGCTGTGTTTCCCTGTCCCACTTTGCTGCAGTGATTCCCGACTCGCTGCGAGTGACGGCGGTCCCACAGACGCTGAACAAAGTGGAGCGTGACTCCCTGGAGCTGAAGTGCGAGGTGTCCAAGAGCACAGCCCAACACAGCCACGTCTCCATCGCCTGGTACCGGCAGCGAGGCAGCGAGGTGCCTGTGGAGATCATCTCTCTGAGCCGTGACTTTGTCCTGCGGGCTGGCAGCATGTACGCTCAGCGGCAGGCCATGGGGGATGTTCGCTTGGACAAAGTTGGGGAGACCACCTCAAAGCTCACCATCTACAACCTTCACCCGTCGGATCAGGGTGAATTTTACTGTGAGGCAGCCGAGTGGATCCAGGACCCAGACAAGTCTTGGTATGCCATGACCCGCAAACGTTCTCAGGGCGCCACCGTCAACGTGCAAGCCACCGGTCAGTGTCTCCTTTGCCTTTTTGTGATCAGCTGGGTGGTGGGAGGATGTGGAAGATGGGGCTGTGCCTTGTTAGGGAGTTGGGACTTGACTCCCTGCCCCACTTGGGAGGCTGTGGGCAGGGTAAAGCAGGGCAAAAGAGCCCTTTTGGGCAGGACAAATGTAAGCAAAGAGCAGCCAGGAGACACCATGGCCAGCAAGAGGCCTTGAGTGGCAGACCATGCCTCCTGATGTGGTCAGCAGTCTGGGGCTGACACAGGACCTAAAATACAGACCTCAAGCTCTTGATGCTAGCACAGGCAATGCAAGTTTTGGTAAGTGAGAAGGCAAGAGACACATCAAACAACAAAACTAAAGTCTTCAGCAAGGACTTTGGTATTGCAGAAGGTCCATTGGCACATCAAAGTCCTTCTCTGAGCCCACAGCGCAGGTTCCTGCTAAAGATCTAAAGATCCATCTGAGCTCTTTCTTCCTCTCTGAGATCCCCAAAGGCCCTGCGTCTTGTCCTGGCTGAGCAGTGTGAGTAGAACTAGACTTCAGGTCACATCTCACCATGCCACTGTATGCTGGTGTCACAGCAGAGCTGCTCCTAGGAGTAAAGGCTCAAGGAAGGGCTTATGACTGGGGAAGCCTTGCAGCTCTTGTGTGCTGGTCAGCAAGCTGCCTCCAGTGCAGCACAATCAGGCTGGGCTCTCAGAAAAAGCAAAAGTCTGCCCCCTCCACCTCTGGGTTTATATGTCTGAGGGATGTTGGCCATGCAGGGAGTAGCAAGTTGTAAATACCTCTGTGCTGGGTGCTGAGCCTAAACGCAGCACCACGCAGCTGCTTGCATGCACTCCTACTCCTTGTTGCAAGAGAGTCATAGAATCCTAGAATCACGAAGGTTGGACTCATAGAATCATAAAATCATCATGTCTGTAAAGAAACTCCAGACCTCTCTCCAGCCTGGTTGCCCTTCTCTGGACCTGCTGCAGCACCTTAATGTCCTTCTTACACTGTGGTGCCCAAAAGTGGATCCAGTACTCAAGGTGCAGTCTCACGAGTGCAGAGTACAGGGCACCATCACCTCTCTACTCCTGCTGGTTACACTCTTCTTGATCCAGGCCAGGATGCCGTTGGCCATCTTGGCTACCTGGGCACACTGCTGGCTCCTGTTTAGCTGGCTGTCAGCAAACACTCCCAGGTCCTTTTCCAGCTCTCCAGCCGCTCTTCCCCAAGCCTGTAGCGCTGCTGGGGGAAGACACCTACAAGATCACCAAATCCAACTGTCAACCCAATGCTGGGCCACCGTGCCCACTAAACCACATTCCCTAGTGCCATATCTATGCACATTTTTAACACCTCCAGGGACGGCAACTCAACTGCCTCCCTGGGCAACCTGTTCCAGTTCTTGAGACAAAGGACAGGGAGGACTCACTCACCAGTTGTGGTCATGGACAAGACAGACCTCACTTGGAGAAAACAACATCACTACCAATTCACCAGTAGGGCGGTGAGAGATACAGGTTATTTCCTCCACCCCTTCCTTCTTCATAAGCCCAGCTCTGCTGCCTCCTTTCCCTGCAGAAGCACAGAGTGGGCAACAGGGGATGGGGCTTGTGGCCAGACCCAATCTTTTCCCACTGGAGACAGTCCTCCGTGAACTTCTCTGACTAGTTTGGGGTCCTCTCTGCAGCAAACCGCTCTAGCACAGACTTCTCTGAGCTACAGGCTCTTCCAGGAGCCATCACCTGCTCCAGCATTAGCTCTTCCGCAGGCTGTAGGACCTCTTTTCCACCAGTCATCTCTGAGGACTACAAAGGCTCAGCCTGTGCTCTCACCACAAGCTCCAGGAGTGGCTGCTCTGGTGTATCTTCCCTTCTTCCTCACTGCCCTGGGAGTCCTCACCGCTGTATCTCTCTTTTCCTACTCCTGCCCCCCGAACAAGAGGGAACTCCCAGACAAAAGACCCAAACCAACCAGGACTCACTCAGCAGGTTTCCCCTCTGAAATGTTTATTCACAGAGGTGCTGATCAGCTCTGCCTTGGCCTGGGGTGCATCTGACTGGGGCCATGCCAGCAGCCCCTTCCCCCACTAGCAAAACCCCACCAGGCACAAACCCAGCACAGCCTGGCACGAGGCGTTTGACTCTCGTGGTGGGTTTGCTGTGCTGATAGGTGTTGGTGTTTCTCTCCCCAGATAAGGAGTTCAGCGTCCGTCTGGAGACGGAAAAGCGGACGTACATCGTGGGTGAGCCGGTGGAGTTTCGGTGCATCCTGGAAGCGCAGAACGTCCCTGACCGCTACTTCTCCATCTCGTGGGCCTTCAACAGCTCCCTCATTGCTAGTTTGGGACCCAATGCTGTGCCCGTGCTCAACAATGAGTTTGCCCAGCGCGAAGCCCTAGGCCAGCTTAAGGTAGCCAAAGAAAGCGATAACATTTTTGTGCTGAAGATCTACCGCCTCCGCCTTGAGGACAGCGGCAAGTACAATTGCCGGGTGACTGAGCGGGAGAAGACTGTGACAGGGGACTTCATCGACAAGGAGAGCAAGCGGCCAAAGAACATCCCCATCACTGTCCTGCCGCTCAGTAAGTAGAGACTTGTCCATCTCATCTTGGGTTTGTTGCTTTTCTGGACAGCCAGCTGATGAGGCCGTGACGTGCCCAGACTCTGGTGGTGGTGGGGAAGAGGGAGGATGAGAGATTGTTTGCTAGGGAGGCTTGAAATCCCAAGTTGTGAGATTTATTTTTTGGAGAGAAGGGGAAGAGAATGACAGAGGAGGAGGAATATGTGTCATGGTCATAGGTGGGAGAACAGCCCTGTCTTGGTAATGACACCAAGCTGGTGTGTGTGACAGCCTCTGACTTGCTGTGGGCTTTAAAGCACTCGGCACATATAAGGAGAAGACCCTTGTGGCCTTGGTTGATCCTAAGAGATGCTCAGTTCCTGCAGGTTGTTCAATGGCTGTTGGTACAAGACAGCTTCACGGAGAGAAATCGGTGTTTCATGTGCTCCTCAAGCTCAGCATGCTCTTCAGCACGGAGCTCTATCATGGTCACAGTGTGTCTTCCAACTCCGATGGAGGCTTGCCTGGGTGCCTTTTGTGTTTGTCAGACAGGGTGGAACTGGGCTGTTCTCAGTATCATGTAGTGATAGGACGAGGGGCGATGGTTGTAAGCTGGAACATAGAAGGTTCCACATCAACCTAAGAAGGAACTTCTTCCCAGTGAGGGTGACAGAGCACTGGAACAGGCTGCCCAGGGTGGTTGTGGAGTCTCCTTCACTGGAGATATTCAAGACCCGCCTGGACGAGTTCCTGTGTGACTTAGTCTAGGTGATCCTGCTGTTGCAGGCGGATTGGACTAGATGATCTCTTGAGGTCCCTTCCGATCCGTTATGATTCTATGTGATAAACACAGAAATAACAGGTGAGAGGAGAGGGTCCACTGGCTCATTCCTTGTTTTGCTCTCTGAGGCTCAGATAGCCCTGGCATCATAAATCATGTACGTGTTGCCCAGGCTACCTTGGCAGTGGGCTTTGGCCAAACAAAGAGTAGCTATGAGAGGACTTTGTGCGATGCTTGTCTCCTGTCTCTTAGGCTTGTAGGGCAGTGCAGCTCTTTCCTCTAGCTGTTTTTCCCCCTCCTCATTTCTCCAAAAGAAATTCTATTTTCTTTTCTCTCCTACCAATATTTGGTCTCATTTGGCTCTGAAAATTACTCTAGCTAGAAATCTTGCACCGGACAAGCGTCTAAAATGTACCTGTAGGCACAGCCACCTTTCAGAGAGATTTCTCTTCTTGCCATTTGATAAATCGCCAGCTCTAGGAGCAAATGTGATGATTTTTCAAGGGTGCCAAGTGACCGTGACTCTGATGGAAGACAACAGGAGTAACCCACACTCGGTATCTCTGAAAACCAGCCTTGCAGCCCTGGGAAGCTCAGGTCGCCGTGTTTTGGTGACCTTTCCGAATGTTGATAGCTACCTCTAGAGTCACTAGCAATGGTAGTTTGGGAGAGCTTCTCCCAAAAGGTGGTGTAGGAATGAATGTGGCAAGATGGTGACCAGGATGACGTGACTTGAAAACCCCGGGGAGCTGGAAGCACATTTTGGCAGAGCCGGTTGCATGTGGTGCAGGTTGTAGCATCACAAATTCCATCAAGTTTTGCTGAGATTCCATCCTGGACCTGCGACCAGAAGACGCATCAATGTCCCGTGAGCCATAGGCAGAGAGAGTTCTCCCAGCTTTGGCGTACACCTCCTTTGAGTGAGCAAGTCACCAGGAGCAGCTCGCTGCCCACAGGCTGGTTTTGGATGTGGTCACGCATGAGGTTAAGACGTGCCTGGACCCAAACGTGTGGGCAGTTCCCTGCACCTGGTCGAAAGCCTCTCTGGCCGGCAGCGTCCTTCTTGCAGACTGAGAAGTGGCGAGTGCGTGTCATCACCCCTGTGTGTATGCGTTTCTCTCCTTAGAGACCAGCATCTCCTTGGAGATTATCAACAACGCCAGCAATGTGTTGGAGGGGGAGAGCCTGCGCTTTGGCTGCAACGTGCGCTCGGGCTTTGGGCCCCAAAGCCGCTTCTCCGTCACCTGGCAGCTGGTGGACAAGCTGAACCGGCGCAGCGAAATTGTGCGTCTGGATCGGGAGGGCACCCTGCAGCCAGGTCCCTCGTATGCCGAGCGCAGCAGCTATGGGGGCATCCAGGTGGAGCAGGTCCGACCCGGCTCCTTCACACTGGAGATCTTCAACAGCATCAAGGCGGATGAGGGCCACTACGAGTGCCGAGTGGTCGAGTGGACACGAACGCTGGATGGGGAGTGGCAGATGGTTGGGGAGCGGCACTCAGGCACCCTGGTGTCCATCACTGCTCTGGGTGAGTACTTGAGGTGCAGGGGGCCGCAGGGCCATGCTGCTCATGTGCCCAGCCTCCACCAGAAGGTCACCTGCAAATAACTGGGGTTGCTCTTGGCACTCCCATCCTTGCTTGCTGGCAAAATTGAGGGACTCAGCAGCTCTCCCACAGCTTCCAGTAGGTTGCTGCATGCCCCTTTCTGCATGGTGGGCAAAATCTGAGGGGTGGCTGTGGCAGGAGCAAGCAGGGGATGGCTAAGGAGAGGAGCAGTGCAGAAGCATCCTTCTTAGGAAGGAGTCTGCCAGCCCCATGACGTGTCTCCTCAGCACTGGAGCTGGGCTGTGAGCATGGAAGTGGTGGTGCTCCATCAGTAGCCTCCTTGCCTGCCAGTGGCAATCTTTACCTCACCTCACCAGACCAAGAGAGCAAAACGCTGGGCATTTGTTGGCCCAGCCACCAGAAATGGCAAGCATCTCTGACAGCACCAGAAGCCTGCAGAAGAGATGGGTCAGGAACGGTTCCTCACTGCCTCTGCAAGGAGACACTGAACTGCTGGCCCAGAAGCACGACTTTGTCCATGACCAAGCTGAACTAGGACCTGGGATCATGGCAGCTGTTTCTCTGCTCTGCCAAAGTGCTTCTCCATGTCACACTCAGTGAGACCACATCAGTTTAGGAGGGGGCAGGCAGGGCATGAGGGATTCTGCATGGATTGTGAATGTCTTTGATTCACCTCTCGCCTTGCTATATTAAATCCTGGACTGGTTCCCAAAAGTGCTGTGCAAGAGACTGAAGACTGAAGGTGCTCCTATGAGCCCACCTGTTTGCAGAATTCCAGGCCTGTCAACAGTTGGAGAGCTCTATTGAAAGGTCAGGGTAGAATGTTTGGGTGGAATGGTGGGGGTTTGGGTTCTCTGCAGCATTAGTAATCTCGAGCTTTGGCAAGATGTGGGAGAGACCAGAGGTCACAATGTTCTGATTAAATTCTTGCTTTTTTCCTCCTTTCTTCCCCTTCGCTTTTGACCTTCTTTCAGAGGCTGTCCTGTCAGGAGCTGGAAGTCCTTGTTGTGTAGCAAGTAGAGATACTAGTTTGTGAAGAACTGAAGGCAGGTTCTCATCTGATTTTAACGGCAGCTTCCTCACAAGATCAGCAACGTTTGGCAAGCTGTTAGGTCCCTGTATTGGCCCTTCTCTTTGCCACTTGTAGGAGTGATGAGATTAAGTGCTGAGACTTTAAACTTTGTCACTTTTGATAAATATTAAGAAGCTCAGAACTGCCTTGACAGTTCCAGAAGATGTGATGGAAAGCTGTTGTTGTTCCCTCTCCACTGCTTGCCCCAGACAAATCATCAGCTTTTGAGCTCAATTCATAGGAAGTTCCTAGGTCCTCTTCCTAGAATGAGCAAAGCTGAAGGATCTCATGAAAATCTAGTGGAGAAAATATTGAGCAGTGTTTCATTGCTGCTGGATCTGGTATTTTTTGATCAGCATAAATGTTTTTGGAAGTGACCTGAGACACTCGGATGGAAGGTGCTAAGAAAATGCAGGAGAGTTTTATGGCTACAGAAATTGCCAATTTAAAAGAAAAGCAGTAAATGTGGTGACACTCACTTTCCAGGGTAAGGTTTAATCATTTGCCAGTCTGCCAGAGTAAGAAACTTTTTAGCTGAACCAGCACAGAAGATGTTCAGACTTACAAATCTACCTACAGGGAGGTTCAGAAGAGCTATTGGATGAGACCAGAAATATGTCCCTGACGTTCTGAAGAGTTCCAATGTCCAGCAGTCCCTGTCTGGCTGGGGAAGGAGGAAGCTGCTGTGTTCTTGTTGAGAGGTCTTGCAGAAGATCTGCCTGCTTTTACGTGTGACTTGTCTCTTTTTGTACCAAGTCCTGAAGGAAGAAAGGCCCACGTGTGACAGCCCGGTGCTGTGAGCATGCTCTGGGTGAGCTGAGGACCTGAGAACACACCTGCCCTTTGCACATCAGCTACGTGAAGTCCCTTCATGAGCTTCCTTGCCCAGGCCAACTGGATATTAAACTTTACCAAGTCAGCTGTCGTAGTGAAACCAAGTTGTCTTCCTAGGGCCATCACAATGAGCTCACTGGTGCTCTGAGCTGGACCCAGTAACACACTTTTTGGGACAGGGGGACTGCTGCATGGGGATGAGAGGCAGCAGCCCTGCAGGGGGCAGAGACTAGGTTTCACTCTCCTATGTAACTACTGAACATGCTGCAAGAACCTTTAATCCCAAAGACTGACCTGCTGTCTCAGTAATTATATGTCTGGAACCTCTGCTGCTGCAGTGACACCTTGGGGCTGCAGAGGCACTTGATAGGGGTGATACCACAGTGTCCACACCTTGGCTGGTTTGGCCCGTGGCGACAGCTCTGTGGGTTACAGTGAGCACTCGTCTCATCTCTTGAACTGTCGTTTTGAGCCAGTGGCAGGTTGAAGCTCTGCTGATCCAGATGTTCCTGCTGAGCACTGGCTGGGGTCTCCCCACACAGCTGCACCATGTGCTGACCTCCTGCTCAGTGCTGCCAGGGAGGAAAGGGGAGCTGCTCGCTGGTGTGGGACATCCCACAGAGCCTCCTGGGAAGGGAGTAGTTTTTGGGATGTTGTCAAAGTCCCTGCTAAATCTGTGGGCCATGCTGAAGTGGCTGGAGAAGAGGAAGACATTTGTCTTTACTTTGTGGACCAAATGGAGCGCTCCATTTGGTTCTGTATTTCCATTTACTTTATTAAAATGTAAATCAGTCAACTGGGGATATGTTATCTTCCAATTACTCTTAGACTGCTGACTTTATACTCCCCTAACAAACAAATGGCTGGAGTAGACGAGTCAGAATTTATTGACTGGCTTGCAGAGCGGTGGATGTGCCTGGATACTTCCATAAAGCCCTCCTGGAGCTGTGATCTGGAAGAGAACAAAAGCCATGCTGTGTGAAGAACTGGAGCAACCAGCTTCTCTTTTAGTAGCCTCCATCCTGGTGTTCTGTAACCACTGCCACCTCTCCAGTGCATGAGTGAAGGCTGCTACTTGTCTTTTTCCTTCACTTTCAGCAGCCAGCCACACTCTTGAGGTGGGGGGAGGGTGGGAACCCCCTGTCCTGAGAGGTGGATGTGAATTGTGAGGTCTATGAGTGGGCAAGCGGGTGCTGGGGAGCTACTCTGCTGCTCCCTTGCCGCTGCAGCCAGCATTCACACAGGCGGTCACCACCATGCAGGCGCTGGGGTGTGGTTTTGGCACTGCTCTTTGGGACACCTCAGCGACTGCAAGCAAGGACCCAGCACGGTGCATGCTGCAGATGGCTCCACACCCGTGATGGGATGACCACCCTTTTGCATGCTAACGTCAGGAGCTCATGCAGCAGATGTCTCTTAAAGCTGCTTTCTCTCTTTCTGCAGAGGCCGGCTTTGCCGTCACAGCTATCTCCCGCACACCCGGGGTGACCTACAATGAGTCCTTCGACCTCCAGTGCATCATCAAGCCCCACTACCCATCGTGGGTGCCGGTGTCAGTGACGTGGCGTTTCCAGCCCGCAGGCAGCACTGAATTTCATGACCTGGTCACCTTCACACGCGATGGTGGGGTGCAGTGGGGTGACAGGTACATGGGTTTCCGGACCCGCACTGCCATCGAGAAGGCTGAGTCCAGCAACAACGTGCGCCTGAGCATCAGCAGAGCCAGCGACACAGAGGCTGGCAAGTACCAGTGTGTGGCTGAGCTCTGGAGGAAGAACTACAACAGCAGCTGGACACGGCTGGCAGACAGAACCTCCAATCTGCTGGAAATCAGGGTCCTGCGTCCCGGTGAGTGCCAAGAGTGCATGAGGGGGGCTGAGGGGTGCATCATGAGGATGGGGGGTACATGTGAGTGCTGTGGTGATCTCTCCGGAAAGAGGACTGCTCTCATAGCTGTGACCAACATCTCACACTTGTGTGTGGCTTTGTGGCACTATTTGGCTCTTTGGTACAGATAGGTTGGAGCTCCCTTACCCACCTCCAGAGACCTGAGTCCTCTCTTTGCTTCTTGTGTGCTGTTTATGGGGTTTTCTTCTGGGAAGGAAGGTGACTGAAGCTTAGTCCAGTCTCTGAGCTGTTCTTGTGAGATGGGAGTAGCTTTTGGCTTACCACTGCTGTTCATCAGGGCAGGCTAACACGGGGAAGACAGGAAAGGGGTGGCACAAACAAGGTCAGAGAAGGGAGACATACTTCCCACCAAAGCCTGCATGTAGGTGAGGTGCTACAGTTCTTACCTAATACCTCACTAATTCTGGAGACATCTTCTAAAGCAGCTACTGACCAGAGAGCCTAACTTCCACCCCAACTAGAAATGGAGCCCTTTCTAGCTACAAGGCCATGGGTACCCACACAGAGTGTGCAGCACCTGTGCAACAGACACCTGGCTTGGCAGGAAGAGTCAGAAATCCTACAAAGTGCTTATCACAGTATCATAGTATTACCAGGGTTGGAAGGGACCTAATAGATCATCAAGTCCAACCCCTGCCACACAGCTCAAGGCTAGACCATGGCACCAAGTGCCATGTCCAATCCTGCCTTGAACAGCTCCAGGGACGGCGACTGTACAGCTCCCTGTACAGCCCATGGAGAGACTTAGGTGCCTTCTGTAGGCCCTGCCACTAATACTTCAGTGGTCCCTTCTGTTGGCTGTGAAGGGTGCCAAGATAGGTGGTCAGGGCAGCTCTGGACCATTGATGAGGTGAATGGTTTATTGCTGCCTTGGCCTTAAGGCTGGAGTTAATGTTTGAAGTGAGGCTTTTAGCATCTTCAGGATTCTTGTTTCAGGTCCTTGCATCATAGTGGTCCTCCCTTAGTGTTCCAGTGTAGAGGAATGCCTCCTCTGTCTGCTGGCTTGGGCTTTGTGCTTTGCTCCTCCATCTTCCAACTCTTACCATGCCTTTATAAATGGCAGGAGAGCTCTAGGCGATTTGTGCTCTCCATCATCTTTTTTCCCTCAGTCCTCTCTTGCTCTCATCTCCAGGTTAATCTTTCCCATTTATCTTGATTATGCTGCCTCGTAGTGCGTGTTTTACTGCTCTCAAGGTCAGGATGGTGATGTTCATCACTTTAGCTTATTTCCCTCGGAAACAGCATGGACTGGATGTGGTCCCTGGTGCAATATGCATCTTCATAGAGCACCTCTGTGCACACATACATGTGTAAGACAGAGCAAGATAGAGTCTTTGATACCAGCTGCAAGAAGAGAGCCTCTGTGTCACAGCTCAGCGTGGCAGCCAGGACATTTAAAAGCCATTTACACCATGATTTGGCAGGCAGCTCTTCTTCACTGGTGCAGTAACCATAAAATGGTGCCTTAACAGAACAAGTCATCCAGGGTCTCCTTGGTTTTTACCTCTTCCTGTCTCCCTGCTGCTCAACAAACTACTGCTTTACAAATCTTAACTGTCAGTCCAATGAGCCTTGCATAATGTTTGTGGGTTTATGACTCACAAGGGGGGATGGAAGAGAAGGGAGAGACTCCTCAGTGTGTCCCAGCACTGTGGCTGCACTCTGTGTTTTGTTCCTGTGTCCCAGGCAGCCTCTGGGAGCGAGTGGTGGTTGAAGTTCTCCGTGAGGGCAGTGCTAGCAGTTGCACCAGAAGCTGCTGTGGTTCTGCAGAGGGTTGTGTTGTGTTGTTGCTTGGGTTTTTGGCTGGATATTCTCCAGACTGAATCCAGAATGGTGTGGGAGGCGCTTTCCTTGGACTCCTCTGGAGGGACATCCTCGAGCCCCCCCTAGTCAGTCCTATGCTGATGAAGCAGGTGCTGGTTTTCAGATTAATATCCAAGGAATTTTCAAAAGGGGCTATTCAAGACCCCTGAATGTTTGAACACCTGAGAGCACTGCCAGTGTAATTCTGTGCCTCTAGTCACTTTAATCTGTGGTAAATCCAGGCTGCTATTTGGGTATTTCAGTCTTAGCTATCTCCTTTCCCTTGCCACTAGCCCTGAGTTCCAGCCTTGACCCTTATTTTTGGGGTGGACTGTCTGTGATCCACGAAAGGAGACTCTAAAGAAGGCTTGTCTGGAGGTCTTACGGCAAATTGACTCAGTGTCTGTTTCCAGATGGCAAGTGAATGATGATTCTCGTTTCAAACCCCTGCTCCCCGTTTGTCAGAGTGACTTTTCCATTTGGCAGGTTCCAGGTGCACCTTTGCAGTCAGTGTATGTCAGCCTTTCAAGTGTGTGCAGGTGAAAAGGGTGAAATAGTCACTGCCTAGTTGCTTCAGTAATAATCTCTTTGCCTTGCGACATCCCACATCCTCAGGGCTCTGGGTGCTGGAAGTTCTGGTGTGTCGGTTTGCCCTTGCAGTGCTCAGGCTGTCTCTCTTTGGCACTCTTGCGGTGGGTGGTGTTCAGGTGTCACCTCTGCTGAGTGGTGACTGCAGAGGTGGCAGCACTGGTTTTGAATTGCATGTGTTGATATGG
Source organism: Phoeniculus purpureus (assembly GCA_028565055.1). Classification (NCBI taxonomy): domain Eukaryota; kingdom Metazoa; phylum Chordata; class Aves; order Bucerotiformes; family Phoeniculidae; genus Phoeniculus; species Phoeniculus purpureus. Next base: position 62,062,337 of record JAOXOE010000001.1, read on the forward strand.
CTGCAAAGTGATCTTACCTACAGCTGCCTCGTGGCCAGCAGGTAATGCTGGAGATCACCAGCTAGAAACACTCCAGTCCTTCCCTAATTGCAGGAAGAAGCAAGTAGAAAGGAAATGCGTATCTCTTGAAGGAGGGAGGGAGTCAGACAATGGCAGCATCCAGCCAGCTCTGAGGACAAGGTCTTTAGGTAGAATGGCACACGTGTCCTGCATGGCATCTGGTGCCACATTTGACCTTTGAGTGTGATGTTCTTGACCCCTGTGGGCATTAAGCCACTGTAAGGTCGGGCAGCGTGAGAAAAAGCCTTACAAAGGCTGCTGGCTGTATGTGTGACAGCTTACAGAGAATTTAGGTATCATGAGGGCACAGCATTCATCATTTGATGATGTGTGAAAGCTCAGCAGTAAAAACTCAGCAGCAGTAGGCTCTGACGCTCCCTTTCATGGCCGCCTGCGTCATGCAAGCCAGCAGACCTTGGCTTGCAAAGTAGAGGCAGGGTTGTGCACAGGTAAGGGCATGCAGCCTCAGGTGTGTTCTTTGCAGAAAGATAGATCTGCACTGCTGAAGGGTGAGTGTGGGCTGGGGCTGAAGTCCAGGATGAGCATGGTGTGAGGGTCAGGATTGTGGACCAGACTGACTAGATCTCCTGTGGCTGTTTTGTACCCATACAACATGATGCTCTCTTGTTTACTTCCATCTCTTGAGCTGCCTGGTGTTTCTTTCTTGGTGAACTCATGTTGCAGCATGGGGGGGAGAAGCAATAAAACTGGTTCAGTTCACTCCAGCTGCTTCCCCAAAGCGAAAGCTTGCCCAGAGTCATGGTCTCTGATGGGAGACTGTACAGAGGAGCATGAGCTAAGCCTGAGTACAGGGGTAGAGACTTCTTCCAATCTATGTCCTTGTGTTTGGGCTCCCCTTCTGCTGTGGTATCTGAGTGCCTCTGAAAAACAGTTCTTTCATCCCCAAAAGCTGGAGCCTTCTGCTGAGGGTTCCCCACACTTTTCCCTTCTAGAGATAGTTCACCACACCTTGCCCTTCGGGCGTTTGCCCCTCTCCAGCATCCTTCATGTGGGCTCCACTGGGCTGATCTGCAGGAGATCAGATGGGACATCTGTGTCCTGTCTTTGGAGGTGGTAGATGTGGCGCTTGCTGATCTTTTGGGCTTTAGGGGAGGCGGAGGTGCGGGCAATTCCTTTTGAATCCGATGCCCCTGCAAGTGCTTGGTTTTGGGCTGAGCGTTCAGTGTGAGGGAACCCGCTCACTGCTCTCTGCCCCTTTCTCGTGCAGCATGGGGAGGGGTAGTGATGCCCAGACTCTGGATTCTGCTCGAGGGAGAAAGATGGTAGATAGATGTATGTGGGTCAGGGGAATACCCAAGAGCTGCCAGGCTGGCTCTGTTCCTGGCACCCCGCCTTGGATCTGACTTCTCCCTGCCAGGTTTCCAGGAATGGAGTGGCTGAGATGGGAGGTGCTGTTGGGGAGCGGCGCGCCTCTGCGACGTCTGCGGGACTCAGACCATGGCAGCAGACAGTCTCTGGCGGCCCTGTGCATGACGAGGACTCTGCTGCGATCTGGGCAGGCTGGGATGTCTGGACAGGGCTCTTGGCAAGGAGGCTTGAGCAGACTTGAGCTCTGGTGTATAAAATTGCCAATGTCCTAGTGTACATTACAGCTCTTATCTTTCTGCCTGCAGCACTAGTGAGGGGGGTGATGCAGCAGAGCTTTGATGGGGCCTGGGGTCCAAGCACTGTGAAGTCTTTCTGGCAACATCAGAATACAAAAGCAGGAGGTTTTGGCAAACCCCCCAAGCACTCCCTCCACCCCTTTCAGACTCAGGCACAGACCTGCTCATCTTGACCTGCAGGATATCCACCTCCCCGTGCCTGTGTGCTCGTACCACCCCTCTGTCCTTCCACTGTCCCTTGGCTGGTTCTTTCGTGTCTGATCCTGGAGCTGGCACTCAGGGAGAAGCTGCAGTCACTTCTATAAATCTGTCCTTGTGCTGCTGGGTTTCTGACATTAATGAACGTGGGAGGAGGAATGGGGAGGGATGGTGGAGGATGATAACTGAGCAGACGCCAGGGTTGCTGGGCTCCTTGGTGCTTTTTTGCAAGCCAGGCTATGGCAGATTGATTGACCCAGGAGCTATGGAGCAAACAAGGCAGTCAGACTCTTCGTTAGAGCATTAATTAGCTTCCAGGAGCTCTACAGGGGCTGCTACCTAAAGTTTTGTTGATTAGGAGCTGTCAAGTTGAAACCATCATGGAGGCAGAGGGTCCTCAGGCTGGCCGTGGCGGAGCTGAGGGAAGCAGGTGCTTGAACCTTACTTTGTGAGCAGGGTGAGCCTGAAACCCTGCACCTGGATGAATGAGTGCACAGCACTCTGCTGCTGTCCTGCTGTCCATGAGAAACCAGCAATAACTGCAGTCTGGCTGCACTGGGCTACTGGTGGCCAGAGAAACCTAAGGAGTGGAAAGCAGAGGAATGAGTGCATCCCTGACAGCCTTAGAGACCATTCAGCATCCCACTCATTATTCCTTCTGAAGACTCAGTGAGTAGCCAAGCAGGGCATGGTTGTGACCATGCAGACTGGGGATGAGGATGGGGATGAGGCAGAGGAGAACTGGAAAGAGCAGGTTGCTTTATGACCCACTTAGTGCTGGCAGAGGAGGACGAGGACTGGTTTTCAAGCAACTGCCAGAACACTTGTGAGGTGTAAGGAGAGGCTTTGTGTAATGAATGAAAATCAGATGTTACTGTTGATGCCTTTCTTTCATCTCATTTCTTACTAATGTCTGGTGTGAGGAACTGTCTTGTGGATGGGTGTGAAAGATGCCTTTTCTGCAGTGAGTAGCCACTGGGGTACTGACCAGCCCCTTGAATGGAGGATCAAACAAGTGTTTTCAAGGGCTACAAAGTGCCCACTTAAAGAGCTGAGTCTTTCTGCTGCTGGCAGCATCCAGCAATAAAATTAAACAAGGAAAGCTAATGAGCTGAAAACTTCCTTACAGAAGTTGCTTGGTCCCAGAGTGGTTTTGCTCTGTGGAATAGCAGTTTCCTTGCTTAACAGTGGCCTGCTCCATCTGATAAAGAGTTTGGACTATGCTTGGGTGATGAAGGATATGGGAAAGTTCTCAGGAGAGGCAGGAGGCTGTTTATCAGCAGCTGCAATGGTGCAGAGCAGTTTCTTCTCCATTGGGTGCTCTGGGACTTGTTCCTTTCCTTTCACCCCAGTGGGTTAAGACCTGCTGCCCTGTCTCACAGTTGCTGCTCTTTCCTGTCAGCTTCGTGCACACTGAACAGGTGAAATGCAGGGTTGTAGGGCTCAGGGTTGTCCCCTCTCCTCCCAGGCCTGCATTAGTGACCCAGCTAGAGCCCTTTTTCTTTTCCAGGTGGCACAGATAGGTTTCCTCCCAACTTGTAGTCTCTCACCGCTGCATGTTTGCCCTGGGGAGCTCTTTCCCCACGCTTGCCAGGTCCTCTGGGACAGCTTGCCCACCTACACTTGCTGCTGCTTCCTTGGCACAGTTACTTATCCCAGGGGTTTTTTTCTTCACACTTAGCCACCATAACCCTGCACCAAACATCCCTGTCCCCCATTTCCTGCGTGTACTGGCACTCGCAGACACCTGAGAGTCTCTCCTCACAGCCACTGTGGTCTGTAAATACAGACCTTTTTGCCTGTGGGCACACATCCACATGAGGATGCTCTCCCTGCCCGGCTCCAGTCTGGATATCTGGCTGGCCTTGTCCAGCCAGGGGTGGTTTTACGCTCATGAGTGTCAGAGAGGAGCTCCACCAGGCACACCTGGCCGGTCACACATCAGCATGAGGTGACACTGCTGTCAGCAGAGCTGAAGCACCCAGAGCAGATGCCATCCTGATCCCACCAAAAGACTGCCGTGTTGGAGTGTGCCCACCAGTATAAGCAGCATGGGAGTGCTGGATGTGCTGCAGCATTCCGAACCGCATGCTGAGGATGCCAACACTGGCCTTGTGGGGAAGGAGAGACCAGAGCTGTGATCCACCTCCCACCACCTTTGGTTTCCCATCTGGGAGCAGCTTTACTTGGCTCCTCTGTGGTTTTGCCTATGAAGTATTTCACTCAGAGACAAGTGTGTTGAGCTGATTGCAGTTATGTTCAAAGGCTTCCCTTGAGGCTTCAGCCTAGAAAGTGGACCCAAGGGCAACTGAGAAGAAGCTAGACTTCAAATGTATGGACCATCTTGGATGTGTTCAGTGAGGATGAAGTGGGTGGGAAAGCATCCTTGCACTCAGTGAGTCCCTCACCTGGCTCAGCCTGCTCTGTGGGTGCCCACTGATGTCGCTTTGGTCAGCCCCTGAACAAAACTGACAAGCCCAGAAGACCTGAGCCGTGCTCAGAGTGGGCTGCTCTGGTAAAATTAACTCACTTCATGGTTACTTTCTTAGGAGCAGTTTCTTGACTTCAATTTCAAAGCCCTTGGTGCTTCTCGCTCGCTGCTGTCTGCTGAGCGGTTTTGCACTCCAGTTTGCAGCATGCATGCACACAGCCCTGGCATCAGCCTGTTGGCAGTCTGTGCACATGCAGCCTCTGTGATGTCCTCCTGAACGTCTTCTCTCCGCACACTTTAGCTTCTCATCAGTTCTCTGTTTGCGCTCCTCAGACTAAAATACTCTGCAGTGAACAGTACTTAGAACAGCTCTAAAGCACCGCTCCAAAGCTTTGTGAGTCCTTCAGGTCTTTGAAGACTTCAAAAGCGGAGTCAGCAGGGGCAGACCTTAGAGGAGTCCAGTTGTGAAGCACAAGAAGGATGAGGACCTGATGGAGCGTGTCCGGAGGAGGCCACCAAAATAATCAGAGGGCTGGAGCACCTCTCTTAGGAAGACAGACTGAGAGAGTTGTGGTTGTTCAGCCTGAAGAGAAGGCTGCAAAGAGATCTTAACAGTGACCTTCCAATATCTGGAAGGGGCCTACAAGAAGGATAGGGAAGAGCTGTTCACAAGGTCAGGGAATTACAGGACGAGAGGTCATGGTGTTAAGCAGGTAAAGGGTAGATTTAGGCTGAACATCAGGAAAAAAATCCTTTACTCTGAAGGTGGTGGATCCCTGGAACAAGCTGCCTAAGGAGTTGGTAGAGTTCCCATCACTGGACATATTCAAGGTCAGGCTTGATAGAGCAATCTGGTCTGGTGAGTGACGTTTCTGGTTGTTGCAGGGGAGTTGGACTAGGTGACCTTTGGAGGTCCTTTCCAACCCTATGATTTTATGAGAAGTGTTTCCAGCCAGTTGTTGACCACTGCTCTTTCCTAGTCCATGCATGGAGCCCCAGCTCCTCAGCTGTCCTGCTGGTGTCCACAGGGTGAGTAGCATTGGGGCCAGCAGGCTCAGTACTGCAGCAGCATGACTTTTCTGCAGAGTTGCTGCATTCTCAACTCTCCAGTCAGAGCAGTACCCAGCCCAGGTGTTCCAAGCAGCAGCTTTGGCTGTCCATCCTTGTGTGTGGGATCTGTACCATTTTTCTAGGTTCTGTATCGCGTGGGATTTTTCTCCTGAGACGAGAAACCGCGTCTTCCCCATCAGTCCTTTCCACAGCCAGGTGGCATCCTGTTTTGAGGACAGTGCTGAGCAGCCAGGAAGAGAGAAAGCCCAGCTATGGTTACTGTAAATGGTTTGCCTGATGCCTTTGTGAGCATCTGTTAGACTGGTGGTGTGGGGGTGTCTTCTGCTGGTGGGGCTCAACTGGCTGGACACACCAGCTTTGTTCTTCAGTGTGGAGTGACTTCAGTAAAATGAACCCAGCTATGTCTTCTGATTTTATCTTGTGAGATTAACAGCTTTGTGTCAGCAGAAGAAGCAAGGACAATTTTTATCCGAATGCTTTTCCAGAACTTTGGTTCATGACTGGTGGATTACTGTGGGGTTTCTACCTGTTGGGACATCGATCAAAGAATAAGTTCCTGGGTTCAGTGAACCTGTGAGCCACATCCTTACAGCAAAATGGCAGGTTCTGGACACACTGAAGCCACAGCTCAGGATCTTTTATTTTAAATTCTAAGCTGGCTCCGATGGCCATCTTGAATAGGGATTTGAGAGGCTGCTAAAGAAAATTTCCCTCCAATGTTCCTGTCCTGAATGGCAGAGAAGCAGGGAGCACAGATAACGATGGGTCTGTAGCCCATCCTGCTGCAGTTCTTAAGAAGTTAAAGAAGATGCTTTCTTAAGAAACAACAGATGGCTCATTCCACTGGGTTGTTCTTGACACAGTAGTCAATGGTTAATTTATGAAGACAGCAGCATCATGAGTGCTGCTGAGAAGGAACTTCTTCACAGTGAGGGTGACAGAGCACTGGAATGGGCTGCCCAGGGGGTTGTGGAGTCTTCTTCTCTGGAGATGTTTAAAACCCACTTGGACATCTTCCTGTGCGACTTGGTCTGGGTGATCCTGCTCTGGCAGGGGGATTGGACTGGATGATCTTTGGAGGTCCCTTCTAGTCCCTAATGTTCTGAGGTTCTGTGAGTGTTCAGGCTGCAGGTGGAGCTGATCAAGCACTTGGTTGACGGATGGAGGTGAACCTCATCCCCGGTCTGTGCTGCTGCTTGCATGGTCCCATCCCATTTGTTGTGCCAGCAAGGATCATACTGTGCAGCAGCTCAGCTGACTAAAGCTGCAGAAAATTAACATGGTGGAAATGGTGACGGGTTAAGGGTGAGTAGAGTGAGTCAGGTCTTTCTCACGGGGCTTACCTTTGCACGAAGGGCAGCTCTGACAACCTAGGGCTGGCAGGGCAAGCTCTCCAGATGCCTTGGCTTCTGCCACCCTTGGCTTCTGACCTCTCCCCGCAGAGCTTTCCAGCTGTAGCTGCTGAAAACGCTCAAGCCGAGCACACGGCGTGCAGAACCCGCCACGCGTTGAAGAGCACAGCAGCTCTCTTAGCGCTCACCTACACAAACCTCTCAAGTGCTTTCCTCACACCCTGTCAGGAAATTCAGCTTCCAGAGCAGCATGTGAGGTCGTGTGGGGTTCTGCTGTGTGTGTGTGTGTGCGTCATAACTTGCTCTTTGGGTACATTTAATTACTGTTCTTCCCTAATTGACAAGAGTGCTCCTTTGTTTGGAATCTTTCTAACGAGGAGTTGATTAAATATCCCAGTATGTTGTTTTTTGCTTTCTTTATCCGTGTGGGCTGTGGCTTGGTACTGGATTTATTTTCTAGCGATCCTATCTCCATATTTGAATTTACAAGTGATCACTGAGATGTGTATTGTTTGCTGACAGCTGGCACGACTCACGCTGGGAGTATTTTACTCCCCCTCCCCTCCTGTCTTTCCTGTGGAACTTTTACATTTATTTCAGGACTTGTCAGGAAGGTTTCTGGGTTTAGGTTTTATGGGACATCCTGCTTTGGGGTACATTTGTTTCTTGCTGTCCTTCAGAGAGGTCTCCTTCTCTGGAGACGGTTAAAACCCGCCTGGACGTGTCCCTGTGCGACTTGGTCTAGGTGATCCTGCTTGGCAGGGAGATTGGACTAGGTGATCTTTCGAGGTCCCTTCCAACCTCTAATGTTCTGTGAGATGTGGTTTCTGTTTCTTGGGGAAGCTCTTGCTTTTACCAGGCCAGCAGCATGTCTCAGTTGGTGGCCACTGCCTTATCCATGCTGGGACTATGGAGACTGTGAACTTCTCAGCTTTCTCCATCCCTGCAGCCTTTCCACGTATGGTTCTAGATCTACCAAAGCTTCTGTGCTTTAACGAGACCTTCTGGGTCACATGTGCATGCTTCCCCATTGCCCCACTTAGGTACCTGCTAGTTTGTGTGCTGCTCTGCAGACTCCGGTGTGGCATGGCTGGTAATCCCACAACATCCCCTGGCTGAGCAGATGTCCTTGTCACTGACAGCAGTCTTCACACCACAGCATGAGCTGTGCAGCAGTGAACTTGACCTGCTACCTGTGTGTTTGGTAGGTCAGCAGTCTACTGTTTTGGGGACAGGAGAGGCATTGTGTTCCTTGTAAGTAGGTTTCACTGATGCAGTGCTCGTGTTCTATGAGGCCAAAGCTGGCAGGGGTGCAGCAGAGCAGATGGGACCAACACAGGGTTTGAGGAGAGAGACCTATTTTGTTTTGCCACAGCACCCTGTGGGAGCATTTTGGGTGCATCAAGCTGCTCTTCCCCAAGCTGTAGTGGTGTGGTGGGCTTGGGGCTGAATGTTGGGTCTGTTGGAATGGGTGATAGTCAGCATGGATGTGCCCAGCTATTTAAGTACCAGCTTGTCTTGCTGCAGCAGCAAGCTGTGAGGTGGGAGAACATCCACGCCTGCTGGACTGAGGACTTTGCAGAAACTTGCTGAACATACTCAAATGTAGGTGTCTTGGTGGCCTGTTCTCTATCTGTTCCTAACAGGAGATGGGTTGCAGCCAGCTCCTGGTCTTGCTCCTGGTGCTGGGAGCACCTGCCTGCCCATGCTGCAGGGAGTAGTATGCTTGCAGCTTCGTTCAAGAAGTGGTAGATCTGGGAGAGAAGAGCCATGTAGCTGATTCTTAGCAAAGCACAAGCAGTACTTGCAGACAGGCTGAAGCCTCTCAGGCCCCAGGGGAGCAGGTGTAGCACTTGGGAAGCACCCGTAGTGATGCCAAGGGGCACAGCCCCAGTGAGTGAAGGCATGCCTGTTCCTTCCTGCTTTGCCCTGGCAGGGGAGAGCAGAGTGGGATTAACAGCCTGTCTGACTGCAGGCAGGGAGTACTGACCTTGTAAAGGGGGAGGGGGGAAGTGAAGGTGACCCACATCCATGGAGACCAGCCGTGGTTCAGTTCAGTGGCTTGACCAGGCACTTCATCTTCTCTGTGCTGTAAAGGAGGAGCATGCACAAGTGAAGACGTAGCTTTACAAAGCTGGTAGGCTAGAGAGGCTGCAGGAGGACCTGCACAGGTGGGAGAGCTCCAGCTGTGGATCCTTGTTGCTGCTGCAGGTAGATGTATATCCTGCTTTGGCTTGCATGTCCAACCCACAGCAGCCTGCCTGCAGCCAGGACCTGAGCAATTTGGGAACCATCTGGCAGTGCTCTGGAAGCAGTGCTGCTGCAGGTCAGGATGGCAGGTTGGTGCTCAAAGTTGAAGCCTGGCTTGGGAGGGGGCAGCAGCTTGGCTGTCCTCAGGAAAGGGTTAACATTGTCTCCCCTTCCCACGGAGCTGCTCTCCCAGTAATTCAATCTTGTCAGCCTGTTTGCAGGCAATAATTCATTGTTACAGGAACACTCCAGTGAGGTGACAAGTTAATAATGGCAGTAATAATGGCAGGCAAAGTCTAATGCCGTTTCCCTTCCTCCAGCTCCTGTTGCACCAGCAGCCTCCCATGTTGGCTAATGCAATTTGCAGCCTCGCTAATCCAGTTTCAGGAGGACTTGTGTTCTGTTCACAGGGACTAGCAGGAGCTGTGCTGCCACGTTGCTGCCATCTCTGAGGAGGCTCTCCTGCTGCTGGAAGTCTTTGTCTTTGCTTTGCTGTGATTTCTGTGCCACAGTTGAGCCTAATAAGCAAAGTCCTCCTAGGAGCATCTCATCTTCTGTTCCCCAAATGTCTTTCCTTGGCTGCCTTTTCCGTGAAGGGGCTCACGCATCTTTCCCTCTTGAGCACTGGATTGCTTTCAGCTAACCTAATCAATGGGAGTCACCCACTCCTCAACAGGCCCCCAAGTGAAGGCACTGATGAGGTACCTGTGGATGTGCCAGCAGGCTCAGGGGTCAACTGAGTTTTAGCCACAAACCTGGCCAGTGCTCTCCAAGGTTGTACAGCGAGGCTGCTGGGGAGACAGGGGTTCAGTGTGAGAGGTGGCTTTGGGGGCAAGCTCCTAGAAACAAGTCTCTTTTGATTGGCCTGCTGAACCCTGTGTCTGATGTTAACCTGGGGTTGGGGTTGGGTTCAGTTGGTCTCCTTTCTGCTCTCCCACACAGACACACACCTCAGCACAGTGAAATCCCAGTGGAGGCTTTTGAAAGTAGGACATTCCCCAGGAAAACTTTTTGCAATGCTTCATCACTTCTCCCCAGGCAAGAGTGTTTTCTGGAGGAGCTCTCCCCAGAGGGCAGCAGCCTCCAAAGTGGGACACTGCCTCCCTGCTATGGTAACAGGGTTCTCTGGAGGATACTGATGGCCATCCTCCTTACCACTCCTGCTCCACAGCCACAGCTGGCTTCTTGCTTGGCCAGCAGCCATCTCCTCCTTTGCTTCTGGGCAGCTTGATGAGGTTTTGATGGAGCTTTATTTCCTGGGAGGGCATCTTCAACTGCAGTTAAACATCACCATTCCCTGGACTTGGTGATGGTGGCTTCCAGGTGGGACTCAAACTTCTGCTGTTGTGTTTTCTTGCTGCCTGCAAGGGGAGATGATGTAAGGCGTCTGAGACAGAGCATCTTTTTATCACAGCATTTTTGGAGACTGATTACAAAGTGCTTTGGCAGAGGTAAGTGTTGTCATCCCTGCTTATGGATTAGAAAACAAGGGGGATGGATCCAAGTGGCGTCAACGTGGCAGCAGGTCAGTAGAAAAGCTGTGAATCACGTCAGCTCTGTCCTCCCTCCCTGATGGCTGCTTTCCCTTCCTCCATGGATTTGTATGACTGTGCTTGCCCCATGCCCGGCACGAGGCGATGTTACCTGCTCGATGGTGTGTAGAAATACCCTGCTGTACCTGCCAGCTGATAGAGCACCTAGCCATATCACAGCCTGCTGGGGTTGTAAAGGTGTGTGTGCCCTGGCCCCCCAGCCCAGAGGTGCAAACTCCAAGGACCAGAGGCTGCAGCAGGTCTCCTGAGACAGTGCGTGTCCCTGCACCTGAGTAGGGATATTTTCCTCAGCTTAGGAGTTGTGCTAAAAAAGGGACTGTAATATTGGAAGGCAATCTGCCTTAGGTGTCTAGTAAGTGCACGGGCTTGCTATGGACACCTAGCAGCTTTGCTAGCCTCTCCACCCACGCAGGCCTGTAAATCCCCCATGTCCTGGCCAGACTTCAGCGAGAATCAACTCCCACAGCTCCTCCAGCTTAGTGGTGCAAGGGGGTGTCTCTGTGCGTTCAGAGAGCTGATGTTTTCCATCCCATCACTGCCTGCAGGGGCCCTGCCTGAGCACCACTGCAGAGTTCAGCATCTGTACATGTTCCTCACACAGGCTGTGTGGCTTCAGCACGGCTGGGAGACCAGGATAGCGTGAAAAATAGAGAACTATGAGGATGGCAACCAAGAGTTGTTGCCAGTGCAAATTGCCAGCCTTAATCACGTATGTCAGGCCAATTACAGTACATCAAGGTACGAGATCCTCTTTACTGGCACCCTCTAGGGAGCCAGAGGACGTTGTGGCAACAGGATTATTTTATGTGTGATAACTTCACCGAGGCACGTGCACCTGTTTCCCTCACTAACCAGATGTTTGGGAGGAGGCTGCTCTGAGAACATCAGCCCCTTGACAGGGCAGAGCATGTAACCGTGCCGTGTCTCACATCACTGTGCCCTCGCCCTCCGCTGCTTCTCAGGAGCTGCCCTGCCCTGGCACACCGAAACCCCAGCCCTGGGGCACACCAGATCATCTCAGCATTGAAGGGCAAGCCCTTGCCTGGCTCCCCGCCCAGGCACATCTCCAAGCCAGGAAAAGGAGTTTCCCCTGAGTCAGGAGTATGAGGTTGGGCTGGCTCAGTGCCTGGGGTGTCAGTCTTCTTCTAATCTCACCGGTCCTCCAGCAGCAGCTGCAATCATTTCCATGTCATGGCAGGCATCTTTAAACGTGACCTGGAAAGCTGCGTGGGACATCGAGGGACCCACAGTGCACTGAAGTAGGTTTACCAGCAGGGTGAAGACAGCTGGGCTCCCTGGCATTGTACGGTACCGCTCGTTGCCACAGACCTCAACCACTAGCCTCAGGATTTTAATTTGTCCTCCCTTTTAAAAGTGATTTTTCCCAAATTCAAAGTGGTGCTTGTTGGATCAGTTTGTGTGGCTGTGGGAGAGCTGAAGGGCAGGTGGCCCCACAAAGTTCCCTGTGTCTTGTGCAGACAGGGGCAGCAGGTCTCTGTGTGAGCAAGCAAACCAGCCCAACAGTGAGGCTGCCCCGGGCTAACCTGCGTGCCACAGCGTGGCAGCAGCTATCAGCCTGTGGTCTGTAAAAGCCATTCATTATTTCTGTAGCATCTCCAGCAGGTAGTGAAGAAGAGGTGGGTGCACTCTTACCATGCAGGAGCCAGCACTAGGTGGGGAAGCACTTAGTGTTCACAGATTGGAAAAGGATGAGAGTGTCCTCTCGTAGTTCTGTGGGAGGGAAGGTAAAAAACCCTGCACTTGCATGGGCGGTGGTGTGTCTCCACTGCAAAAATAAGTCATGCATTTTCAGGAGTGATTTCATGTCACTGATCACAGAACCACAGAACATTAGGAACTGGAAGGGACCTCGAAAGACCATCCAGTCCAATCCCCCACCACAGCAGGATCACCTAGACCAAGTTGCACAGGAACACATCCAGGCGGTTTTTAAACATCTCCAGAGAAGGAGACTCCACAACTCCCCTGGGCAGCCCCTTCCAGTGCTCTGTCACCCTCACTGGG
>JAOXOE010000001.1:62075001-62112275 GCA_028565055.1 Phoeniculus purpureus
AGAAGGAGACTCCACAACTCCCCTGGGCAGCCCCTTCCAGTGCTCTGTCACCCTCACTGGGAAGAAGTTCCTTCTCACATTCATGTGGAACCTCCTGTGTTCCAGCTCACACCCATTGCCCCTTGTCCTATCTATCACCAGATGACATTGAGAGGAGCCTGGCTCCATCCTCCTGACACCCACCCCTCACATATTTATAGACATTCATCCCTCAGTCTTGTCTTCTCCAGGCTTCTCCAACCTAAAGAGACCCAGCTCCCTCAGCCTTTCCTCATAAGGGAGGTGTCCTACTGCCTTCATCATTTTTGTTGCTCTATGCTGGACACCCTCCAGAATTAGGTCCCTAGTCCTGCTGGCCACACTGTTGCTTGATACAAGCCAGGATGCTGTTGGCCTTTTGTGCCACCTGGGCACCCTGCTGGCTCCGGTTCAGCCAGTTGTCACCCAGTGCTGCCATGTGCCTCTCTGCCAGGCTGCTCTGCAGCCACTCACCCCCCAGTCTGTAGCTGCAGGGGGTCATTGTGGCCACAATGTAGGACCCTGCCCTCGGCCCTGCTAAACCTCATCCTGTTGGCCTCTGCCCATTGACCCAGCATGTCCAGATCTCTCTGCAGCATCCTCCAGCAGATCGACCCTCCCCCCACAACTTGGTGTCACCTACAAATGTACTAAGGGTGGATTTGATTCCCTCATCCAGGTCATCAGTGAAGATGTCAAATAGAACTGGGCCCAGCACTGATCCCCGGGGGACACCACTGCTCACTGGTTTTCAGGGAGTCTGTGCAAGTTCCTAACCGCTGGCTGCAGTGGCTGCCAGGCAGGGCTCGGTGAGCTGGGGGGTTTTAGGGTGGCACTTAAGACCTCGCTTTTGTCGGTTGTTTACGCACATAGGGGTAATTTTGCCGCTCACAAAGATCTCTTCCCTATTACCCTCACCCCACGAGAAAGAAAAATGCCTTCCCGAGCGTTGCAGGGAGAGCTGCCCTGAGCCCATCCAAGAGCCCGTGGGTGACCTCAGGGGTCCGTGCTGTTTGCACACAGCGAGAGGCAGCATGACCGCGCGGCACAAGTGCTGCTGCTTCGGTGCAGGACGTCGCTGGCGTGCAAGGTGCAGCTCTGGTGCTCCGAGCACCGGGTCTAGAATTGCTCTGTGCTCCTTGTTTTCATCTCCTGGAATGTGGGGAGAGCGCTGGAGGGGGGTGCTTGCACCTCAGCAGCTCCGGTCTGCGCGTGCCCTGGCTTCGTCTCTCGGTGCGTGCTGCCGCTGAGCGAGCCCAGCGCGCGCAGCGTGTGTACGTACTGCATTTTAATAGCCCTAGGGCCACTGACTTAACGTACACGGTTGCTATGGTAACGCGGGTTGCCTTGGTAACGGTTGCAGAAAATAATCCAGTACCAATTAAAAATAAACTGTTTGGAAAGGGGGCTGGGGGAGAATGAAAACTGCTGAGAATCACCTTCCCCTTTATTGGTTCATCTCCCAGGGACTTGGAAGATTGATTAATGCTGGAAATAACCTTTCTTAACCCATGGTGAGCCAGGAAGGTGGGATGAGTGGCGCTGCCATCGTGAAGCAAAGCAAAGGTCTGAGGTACCACAGGAGTACAAGAGGGTGATGCTCAACCTCTCCCGTAGGCTGAAGTATCCAGGGAGGAAAACTAAGGGACTGTAGCCTTCCTTCCCACCCCGCACTGCCGGCGTGCCATGCCCGTGTCACAGCCACAGAGCCTTCATTAGCATACTGATTAAAACCACAGGCAGCCCAGGCTCCAGGGGAAGGTCTGCTGCGTTGCTGGGATGCCTGTCCTGGATGCTGTGTCAGAGCAGAACGCGTTGCTGCAGTGGGAGTGCCTCCCTCCCGTGTGGTGGTGTTTGCCCGCGCCCATCCTTTCTCTGGGCACCACCGCGCATCGCTTGTGCCGATAGGCATCAGAGGCCCGGGGGATGCTGGAAGTAAAGTGTGATGCAAAGCTTGCTCCTCCATGAGAGAGGCTTCCTGGCAAAGGCAGGATGCGTGGGATGGGTTTCCAGGGTGTGAATGGGCACAGCTCCCCTGGCAGCCTTCAGCTGAGGGTGCCTGTGGCAACACGTTAATGTCACAGCACTCACCAGGGTTGCTCACTGGGGTTTGTTAAGTGAGAAGCCCCTCACCTGGTGGCAAGGCAGCCCATGCCCTTTCACAAGGAAGGAGGGGAGGTGGTGGCAGAGGTGGTGGCAGAGCTACTGGGAGGAGTGATGTGTCCAGTCAAAAGCTGCTCTTCTCCTCGGGTCTGTATTTGGTAGAGCTCCAGGTCACACCAAGCTCAAGTGGCACAGGAGGGTACTTGTCCTCCCCTGCAGACAGGAAAGCTCTGCATCAGGTCTTGGTGACAAACACTGCCCAAGCACACAGCAGAGGCTTTCTGTCGTGCTCCTGCAGAAGGAAGACGTGGAAGCCAGTGGGTCTGCCCTTGCAGGGACAAGAGTTAATGATGCTGCAGGGTCACCCTCAACACTGACTGCTTAGCGCTACCCACTTGGGAGCTGCAGCTGTGCTGGGGAAGCTGAGGGAGGGGATATGGCTGTGGCTTGTCCCAAATGGTGTGGCCTGTGGTGGACCTGGAGCCAGATCTCCTGGCTGTGGGAGCAGAATTTGCTCCTGATGATCCTTTCCAGTCTGGTGCTCTTATTTTCCAGTCGTGCCTGCCTTTGGTCCCTGTCATGGTTTAACCCCAGAAGGCAACTAAACCCCACTCAGCTGCTTCCCCACTCTCCTCACATGGGGCAGAGAATCAGAAGAGTAAGAATAAGACAACTCGTGGGTGACATAAAGACAGTTTAACAGGTAAAGCAAAAGCTGCGAAGGCAAGCAAAGCAAAACAAGGGGTCTCTTCACCACTTCCCTTTGGCAAGCAGCCATCTCCAGGAGAGCAGGGCTCGACCATACCTGGTGGTCACTTGAGGAGACAGACTCCTGTCACTCAGCTTTATACTCTGAGCACGATGTCGGGTGGTATGGAGTATCCCTGTGCTCATCTGAGGTCAGCTACCCTAGCAGTGTCCCCACCTGCACCCTGAGCCTACTCACTGGTGGAACGGGTGGGATAAGAAGCAGAAAAGGCTTTGGCTCTGTGTAAGTGCTGCTCAGCAATAACAAAGACATCCCCTGTGTTTTCAACCCTCATTATCAGCACAAATCCAAAACCATGCTAGCCCCATGCTAGCTGCTCTGAAGACTGTATCTCTGACCCAGCCAAAACCTGCACAGTCTCCACCTCTAGGTATTGCACGTCTGTGGGTTATGTGCCACTGAGTGGGCTGACCCAGGGCATCAGTTGAGTCTTGTTAAATTCAGTCTTCCTGGAAATGGTTTTCCTGGAGCTGGTCGACAGCCTGTTGCCCTGAGGTGCAAGTGGTGTGATTTCGTCGTGGTAAAACCCACTGAGTTTGGGTGCAGTCTTCTTGTTAGGTTTGGTGTCTTAGACCTTGATGAACTAAGAAAGGGAAGCTTTTCAAGGACAAGCTGTGAAGAAGAAGTCCCTCTTGCTGGGGGACACATGGAAGAATCCAGGAGCAGAGCAAGGAGTGAAAGAAGAGAAGATTTGGTGGGAGAACATCTAGACATCTAAATGCCTCTGTCTTAAAGGTCCACTGCAAGTGGGACCTAGGCAAGAGCAGCTATGCCTGCAGTTGGGAGATTCCTCTCTGTCCTCCCCAAACCAGGTGAGTTTCTTTTCTCTGTTAATGATCCACATCTCCTCAAACCTCTCTCTTTCTCCCTCACAGTGACCAAGCTGCAGGTGAGCAAGTCAAAGCGGAGCATCACCCTGGTGGAGAACCGGCCCATCCCCCTCAACTGCTCAGTGAAGTCCCAGACCAGCCCCGACTCACACTTTGCTGTGCTGTGGTATGTCCACAAGCCCTCTGATGCCGACGGCAAGCTCATCCTGAAGACAACCCACAGCTCAGCCTTTGAGTACGGCACCTATGCGGAGGAGGAGGGGCTGCGGGGCCGGCTGCAGTTTGAGCGGTCAGCATCTGGGGGTCTCTTCAGCCTGACAGTGCAGCGAGCGGAGGTCAGAGACAGCGGCAGCTACTACTGCCATGTGGAGGAATGGCTGCTCAGCCCCAACCACGCCTGGTACAAGCTGGCGGAGGAGGTCTCCGGGCGAACAGAGGTCACCGTCAAGCAGCCAGGTACCGCGTGCTGCGCTGCTGGGGTCTTTGTGGCGTCGGTTCCTGCATGCAGCTCGTGAGCTCACCGAGGTTTTCTGGGGCTGCAGGGATCCTCTGCTCTTCTTTCTGCTACAGCCTTGTCATCTCCCTGCACAAAGAGAGTCGTTTCCATCTCTGATGTGGCTCTCCTCCGTGGAGGCTGGGTTGGAGTGCGTTTCAGTGTCCCCACATGAAGGGTGTCTGTTCCCCTTTGATCTAGAGAGCCCTCACAGCCAGCCAGGTTTCGTTATCCTCAAGAGCATCACGTAGCAAGAGTGTCAGCTAGCGACCTACTGAGAGATCAAGAAGTGTGTGCCTGCCTGGGAAAGCCTTTCCGTGTTCTGCACAGGTTCATTTGCCTGTGTGCCTGTATCCCGGCAGGCGTGGGGAGCCTCGTCTCTTTTCCCTCTGTGCTCTGCACACGAGATGCGAGGAACGACGTTAATGAGGTGGGGAGCTGGCTGCCAGGACGGGAGAAGTCTGCTCTGCGGGTGCTTTCTGTAGCAGCAGACATCTGTGGCATGGGAAAGGTGGGCTGATGGAAAGAGCTAAATGTGGCTCCCACGAGCAGGGGACGGAGCCCTCATTTAGGATGAAGCGGGGAGGCAAGCACCATCTCTGAGAGTAGCGTGGACCTTGTGTGTCCTGCTGAGGCAGAGCTTTGATACTTCATGAGGAGCCCTGCCTTGTCCCCACTCACTCCAGGTGCCTGGTTCTGGAGGATAAAGTCCCTCAGGCAGAAGGGATGCACCCGGAGAGCAGGGCTGGACTAGCACACTTAACGCTGGGCACTCTGGCTGGATTTAGCTGGCCGGGCACAAGGTCGGAGGATGAGGGTATTGGAGGTCCCTGGTCACTCAGGAAGCACAGCAGGCCACAGCTTGCTGCTTGCTGAAGGTCCCCGCTCCTCATTCGTGTTTGCAAAGTCCCGAGACGGCTGTGGGGTTGTGAGGGAGGGGGCAGCTGTGCTCTGCCCCATGCTTTGCGTTGCCCACCTCTCTCTGGGAAGTACAGTGCCTGTCGTGGCGCAGCAGCTGTAGCAGGGAAGTCCAGACTGCCCAGTCCTGGAAAGAAGTTGGGAAGGAGCAGGGAATGCACAACACGTCATTTCACATTCTAGGATTCTTTCCTCCTTTCTTTCATCACGCCTCAGGATTGTGGCCATGTGGCAAGGTGTGGGGAGGTAAAGGACCCTTGCAGCCCTTGATCACTTTGTCCTTCTAATGGCTTTTTCCTCTAGATAACCGCCTGCAGGTAAACCAGACCCACAAGAACCTCACAGTGCTGGAGAACCAGTGGGTGACCCTGGAGTGCCTGGTCAGCAGCCGGACCAGCCCCTCATCCCAGCTCTCAGTGGAGTGGTACGTCTGGCGGCCAGGCCACTCAGAAAAGGAGGTGGTGGCTCG
The DNA here is from genome assembly GCA_028565055.1 of Phoeniculus purpureus. Classification (NCBI taxonomy): domain Eukaryota; kingdom Metazoa; phylum Chordata; class Aves; order Bucerotiformes; family Phoeniculidae; genus Phoeniculus; species Phoeniculus purpureus. Next base: position 62,080,602 of record JAOXOE010000001.1, read on the forward strand.
CCTGAGCAGACAGAACATCCTGCGCTACGGGGACTTGCCATCACTGGGTGACGTGCAGAGACGGCTGCACCTGGAGAGCCCTTCCCCGGGTCTCTACCTTCTCTCCATCCAAAATGCCACCGTGCGGGACAGTGGGACCTACGACTGCTGCGTGGAGGAGTGGCTCCTCGACCCCAGCGACCGCTGGTACAAGCGAGCACAGGACCTCTCAGGGCTCATCACCCTCACTGTCAAGCAGCCAGGTGAGGCAGATCTCATGCCAGCAGCTTTGAGCAGCGCTCTGCCCTCTTGGACTGAACATACGAGTCACCATCAGTCCGTCATCAGCAGTGGGTCTGGGCGAAGGGCAGGTCTGCTGCACTACAGATTGTGTTAATGCTTCCTGGAGGGAGCGTAGGGCAGGTCCTGCAGTGATGGCTGATTTTTTTATGGCACTCTTGGCAGATTCTAGGGACAGGCTCCTCATTTTACTCACATTTTGACTGACAATGAGAGAGGAGAATCTGCGTGTGCATCCTAGGTGTGCACTCCAGGGGCAGGGTCCTTGTGTGAGAAGAGGACAGCTTGAGATCCTTGCCGGTGCCTGGGCAGTTTCTCACACTGTAGCTCCCCATTCTGTGGGTGAAGAAGCCGATGTGTGATGTGAAGCTCCAAAGCTTTGTCTCTCAGTCGGGATGAGGGCTCAGGCTTCTTGATGGGGCAGGAGTTTGCTATAAGGAACTTGCTTCTGTGTGTGCATGGGTGTATTTACAGGCTTGTTGACCACCCTCATGCTGATGATAGTGGTTGAGGTGGATTCTGCTGTTATACTGCAGTTTTGGCCATTCCCAAATCCATGGTGACAGGCACCATCTGGCACAGGTTGCCAGGGCACTTTGCAGACCCATTTGGAGCCTGCTGATGACCAGCACCCCAAGATCCCTTTCTGCAGGGCTCCTCTCCAGCCATTCCTCTCCCTATTTGTAGTTGCACCTGGCATTACTCCATCCTAGGTGCAGACTCCAGCACTTGCACTTGTTAAACAGTTTAATCCCATTAATCATTTCCCAATGCTCCAGCAGTCTACCTAGATTGTTATGCAAGGCTTGTTTGACCATCAGCAAACTTGCCAATGGTGCATTCAACTCCTGCATCCAGATCATTGATGAATGTGTTGAACGGAACTGGCCGTTCAACTGGAGTAGTTGTGAACGAAACGTTCAACTGGAGTAGTTGAGCCCAGATGAAAGGTGTTGGTGACTGGTTGCCACTGGTAAATTAGTTAAACAGGGCTTTCCCTGGCCCCAGGTTGACTGTGCCTGATGATTGTGTTATTCTTTCAATGCCTTTCAGTTGTACCCAGTATAGTTTTTTCCAGGAACTGAGGTTAGGCCAACGGCTCTGTGGTTCCTTGGGTCTTCTCTCCTTGTAGATTGGATCAGCACTTCTGGTAGGAGGATAGTTGTGGTCCTCTCACGGAAAGGACCAGGCAGCCCAACGTCTATCAGTGTTGTTAAAGACCGAGGCAGAAAAGCATTGAATGCCTCTGCTTTTCCTTCATCCCTCTTAGTCAGGTGAACATCTTCAACAGGTATCCATCCAAAGCTTTCGTTAGACCTCCTCTTGCTCTTAATGTGCTTTAAAAAGCCCTTGTTGGCCGACCCTTATGGGCAGCTTAGGGACCTTACAGCTGATTTACAGTACCCAGAGGGAACCTCCAGGAAGGCTGGAGAGGGACTTTACCCAAAGGGATCTAGCAACAGGACAAGGGGAGGTAGTTTTAAACTGAAGGAGAGAAGGTTTAGACTAGATCTTCGGAAGATGTTTTTTAGCACAACGATGGAGAGGCTCTGGAATCGATTGCCTGGAGAGGCTGCGACTGCCTCCTTCCTGAAGGTGTTCAAGGCCAGGTTGGATGAGGCTTTGAGCAACTAAGTCTGGTTGAGAGGCCCATGGCAGAGGGGGTTGGAGCAGATGATCTCTAAGGTCCCTTCCAACCTAAGGCATTTTGTGAGCCTGTGACACAGCAGTGGCCAGTTTCAACCCTCCCTGTACAGAATCGCAGCTCTATTCTTCCTGAGAAGCCTCAGCCTTGCTTCCAGAGACCCCACAGTTTCTTCCTCTGGAGCTCCATGAGGGGTTCTCTGTTCAGCCAAGCTGGTCTTCTGCTCCGCTGGCTTGACGTTGTGGAATTGCCTGCTTCTGAGCTGCTGAAAGGTGCTGGTTGGAGACTGTCTAGCGCTCAGAAGCAGATTCCACTCTGCTCAGTTTCATGTTTTAACAGCAGACAAGCTGCCAGGACAGTTTACTTTAGAGAACAGGTGTTCCCTGATTTTGGAGACAGGGGGCTCAAGGTGAAGTGTCAGTCTGAAGAGGCTGTAGATCGAGTAACAGTTTTGCTCCTCGTCTGTTGGGCACTTTGGGGAACGTGAAGCAGCCACTGCTGCAGGTGCTGCTGGGGTGCTTTGAGCTGCCCTTTGCAGCAGGATGTCAGCCTTGTAGCTGCAGTGGGTTGGCTTCTGGGAGCGTTTTAGTGGTCATTCGTGGTAGGGGTTTGTACCCTGCAGGGAGAGCGCTCTCTGGTGCCACTACAGCCCTTATCTGCCAGGTCCTTGCTCGGGAAGCGTTACAGGCCAAGTGGGCTCGAGCAGAGCCTTGCTGCCAGGCAGTCCCTGGACGCTGCCTGCCCACACAGCTTTCAGAGCAGCTCCTCATCCAGCCTGAGGCTTGGCAGCCCTGGTGGAGTGCATGGGGGAATGAGTGGCAGGAGAAATCCTGGAGGCTCGTTTTGAACTGCGGAAGGATGTAGAGTGGGAAGAAGGGAGGGAGTTGGGTTTGCACTAATTCAGGATGATTGCTTTCTAAAAGCACTTCCTTGGTGGTGGTTGTTTTTTGTTCACGGCAGCCAGTTGCTAACAAAATGACCAACTTACAAATAGCCTCACTTGTGACTCGCATCTCCTTAGCGAGGATCTGATCTGTGCTTGTGATTGGGGCTGCAGTTGTGAGCAAAGTGGAGAAAAAAAGAAACCTCTTAGCACCTTCTGACAGCAGTTCCCCTCTTTCAGCTTAAACTGCTGTGGTGGGGGAGGCTTTGGGTCGGTTGTGAGAAGCCATTTCTTTCCCTTCCTCCTTTTTACCTTGGTAGTCCCTGCAGTCTCAGCTCGTTGCTCTTTCTGCCCATCTCCAGGGGGGCTGCAAGCACTCGTGTTGCCTGTAGTACCTGAAGAACTCTGCCCTTAGTGATTAACTTTTTCTTATGAGACAACTTGAAGAGTGTAGGGCAGGTGCTGACCACAGCAGCCCCGCAGCTGGTGAGAGCTGGAGACAGCAGACCCCCTCCTGCAGGGACACCCAGTCTCTGTACAAGGAGTGCTCTCCCTGCTGTCTCTGCTGGAGGAGAAAGTGCCTCTTGCCAGTGAGCTGTCGCCTTGCCCTTCTTGCTCAGCTCCCACCTCGGAAAGGGCTTTTTAATCTTTAAATGAAAGAGTAGATCCAGACTGATTGTGATCCCTGGAGTATGTGTTCCCTGGCAAGATGACTAAACTGAACGTTAATTGCTCTTGAAGTCAGCCTTTAATCAACTCGTCTTGGGTTCCAGCCGCTGTGTCGCAGTTAGGTAAAAGCACTTACAGCAAGCACTAGAGAGAAAGAGCGAGAGAGGGAGACTTGTGGAAGCGGTCTTGCTGCGTCTGTTCCGGGGACATCTTCATGGAGGAGCCTCTAACCTAAATAAGTTCAAAAGCTGCTGGAAGAAATCCTCTCCTTTGTGTCGTACTGGTTTTCCAGTCCTTTGAGCGCTCTCAAAGTCATACAGAACAAGCATGGAGTGCAATGCTCTTAGCACCAGGAGCTGGAGGGCAGGAGTGTGTTGCCCCTCAGCATTTCCTGATGTGCTCTTGCAGAGAGAGAGAATCACAGAGCAGCGTCTGGATGAGCTCGAGCAGCTTTCTCCTCTCTCACACACCTCTGTGAGCTGGTGCAAGGGGCTATGTGGTCAGTGCAGTGCTCACAGACGTGGTCCCATCTGACCCTGCACCAGGTGACACCACATGGTGAGGTGAGAATGCTGTGCCCTGTGGGTTGACCACAGAGATACCTGTGGGACTTGGCAAGCTGCATCAGGCCAGTGGGTTGTGCTTGGGTCACGGCCAGCAGTGAAATCGGGGCAGTCAGTTTGTGCTGGGGCAGGGTAGCTTTGATGACAGCTTTTTGCTCAGCACTCACCTCTCCCCTTTTCTCCTCTCAGATCCCACCTTGCAGGTGGACACAGCCACCGCCAACCTCACAGTGCAGGAGAAGGAGTCCTTCCCGCTGGACTGCAGCATCCTGTCGCGCTCCAGCCCGGAGTCCCACTTTGCAGTGACCTGGTACAACCTGCGGGCCAAAGAGGTGGGCCACACAGAGGAGGGTGAGGAAGAGGAGGAGGAGAGGGAAGCGGTGCTCAGCGTGGGTCCTGATGCTGTCTTCAGCCCTGAGGCTGGCCGCTGGGAGGGCCGCCTGCGCTTCCAGAGGCTCTCGGCAGTGCTTTTCCGGCTGACGGTGCTGCAGGCTGGCGGTGCTGACACGGGCAACTACTCGTGCCGCGTGGAGGAGTGGCTGGCAGACCCCAATGGCGTGTGGTACCGGCTGGCAGAGGAAGAGTCAGGGACAGTTGCTGTTCATGTGCAAGATGCAGGTAAGAAGGCACGACGACCATCCTGAGGGCATGACTCTGGTATCCCCTCTGCCCTTCGTTTGAACCAAGATAAAAAGGCCAAGGAGTGAGTGGGACTGGTGCCAGGGCAAGGTGTGGTACTGGTGCCTCTCCAGGTAGCTCAGATGGTTGTAGCCCAGCTCTTGCTTGGCTACAAGTCTGGCTTGGGCAGCCAGACTGCACTTTGCTCTGTGCTGTGTCTTTAGTCAGTGAGGACAGGCATTGCCCCCTATTGGGGTTTGACCCTTCCCTTTGGGAAACACCTTGGAATTTGGCTTAGTTCTGCACAAGGGTGCAGGCTGTGGCCCAGGAGTCTCCTCCCAGGACCACTTGAAGCCATTGGATTGTTCAGAGGCGCCAGAGACATCAAAAGTCATGAGAGTTTTGTGGTCCCTTAAGGTAGATACCCTGGGCTACTGCCTCTGTGTACCACCACAGAGGAAATGAGCTCCTTGCAAGGCTCCCCACTTCACAGAGTTACCATGAAGTCTGCGCCAGGCAGGTCCATGTCTAGCGCTCTTGGAGCAATAAAGCCAAAAGATGCCCTGCTGCAACGTTCCTCTGGTGCTTTTGGAATTGTTGTCAGAGCTCTGGCTCCTGCACTGGCACGGGTGAAAGAGCATCTGTTTGTTTACATGTGTGAAGAAGTTTGTAGGCTCTGTGTTGCGTAGAGGCTATGAAATGTGACTGTCCTGTGTCTCTTTCCAGGCTCCACCCTGCAGTCTGTCATCTGCTCCAGCGACGCCCTCTTCTACTTCGTCTTCTTCTACCCCTTCCCTATCTTCGGCATCTTGATCATCACCATCCTCCTGGTGCGGTTCAAGAGCCGAAATTCCAGCAAGAACTCAGAGGGCAAGAATGGGGTGCCCTTGCTGTGGATCAAAGAGCCTCACCTCAACTACTCTCCCACTTGCCTTGAGCCACCAGTCCTCAGTATCCACCCGGGAACCATAGACTAGAGAGGCAGAGGCACCCAGGGGGATGCGCAGAGAGAGAGAGAGAGAAGCAGAGACACAGGGGAACCCTAAGGAACAAAGCAGGGTTTGTTGGTGGTGTTTCATTTGTTTCATTGTCTGTGCCCTGGTGTGGTGGCTGAGCTCTGTGCAGTGCCCAGCCAGCAGGGACAGGGCTTTCCGCAGCGCCTGTGGGAGCACACCCCGCACCCCGACGGACAGAGGGTCCCTGCACTTGCTGTACATAGCAGATGCTCCTCTCAGAATACTTCTTCTCCCATTTGTTGCTGTTTCTTTTTCAGTCAAAGAACTGTAGCTTCTCCTGCCCCCCACACTGTGAGGAGTTCCCAGGGGCAGCTTCATCCTGGGGCGATCTCTTTGGAAGTTTGTGTGTGTGTTTTCCAAAACAGACTGGTTTCCTCCTCAGACTCGTGCCACGGTAAAGAAGGTCTTTCCCCAAGGTGCTCTGAGCTAGCTCCTCCTTCCACAACGAGCAAAGCCAGGCTGACCTCTGGAGGGCTTAGCTGGGCTATCATCACAGAGACTGGCTGTAGCCTCGGCGTGTTCTTGCCTCAGTCTTGCTGCTCTCTGAGGAGGGAGCACACCAACTTTTGGGGGCAATCCCAGGTATTGGAGGGACTGAACGTTCAGCACGCTTGTGGTCAGGAATAAAGCAGTTTAGTTTGTCTCTGGAAACTGATGGGGAGGATGGAAGCAGGATACTGACTTTGTTGGTAGCCAGGAGGGTCCTCATACAGTCCAGCTTACCAGAGTTGTGCTCCTCTCAGGTGTCTGTGCTGCCACCTCTGACAAGGCAAATCCCCTCTGCGCCCCAGTTGCCTGGAGATGGGTGGCTGAATCCAGTCTCTGAAGACTTCAACATGACCAAAGTATTGACTGTAGGAAGTGGGGGAGGAGAAGCTTCACAGGTTGGGTTCAGTGCCCCCGGATGGTTCAGCCAAAGAGCCCAGCTGCAGCTGCCACACAGCAGGGACACAAAGTTAACCATCAGGTGTCACAGGAGTTTCCCTGTGGCTTCCTGGTGCAAGCTTGGACAAGTTAAAGAGCCTGCAGCGCATCGGTGCCCGGGGGCATCTCTGATCCCTTGGGCCAAGAGAAATCTTCTCCTGCTTGTGTGCATCTGCTGTTATTAGTTTCTGGGGCTTTAGGAGGAGGAACAATTCCTCCAGAAGCTCCCCCTCCTGGCCAAGGCACCTGCTCTTGTCATAGGTAGTCGCTGTGGCAGGAAATGCTGTTCTTTCTGTGAAAGATAAGGCTCTCCCGAACCAAACCTGGGCTCTCGCCGCTTGGGGCACCTGAGCTCCCATACCCCCTAATGCCAAGTAACCCCTGCCCTGCCCTGTCCTGTGGAGGATACCGCCTCCTCCCTCGGACGCCCGCAGCGTTAAGTCTGGCGGAAGAAAACGTTTGCCAAAAATGGCCTTTTTTTGTCTTCCTCGATGTCTTCCTGGCAAATCCAGCCATTTAGTTTTTGCAGCATGGCTGAAGCCAACTGGGGCGGATGGGCACAGCCACAAGACCTCCCTGCCTCGTGTTTGAGAGGTGCCATACCCACAGCCGCTGTCCTCTTCAGGAGGGTGGGACTGCTTCTTGCAAAGGGGGCCTCAGCAGATGCTCTGTAGCACTAATCAATTAGACCCTGATGCCTTGATGTGGCAGAGCCTTGGGTGGGAGGTGTGTGCTGTGCATCCTCTGTCCCACCTGGGAGAGGACTCATGTGGCCACAAACTGACCCATGCCAGGGTATTTGAATCAGCCACCTCTGCTCCTCCTCCACCAGAACAGCATTGGTTCCTTCTGCTGGGAAGCCCAGATTTCACCGAACCCTCTGCAGATCCTGCTTCCTCGAGACATAACTGCTTTCTGGCCCCAGCACATCCATACTATCACACTCCTGTATCTATAAATATGTATCATACACCCACACACTTGTCTTCCCTTTCTGGATAAGGCATCTGCAGCGAGAGGGGTGGCATGAGAAGTGAATGGAAACGAAGAACCAAGGCGCAAACAGCAGCAGCTGCAGCCGGTGGCTCCTGTTCTCTCACTGTGTCTCCTGTACGCACGGCTCCCGGGCAGAAGCTGCGGCTTGCTTCAGCTTAATAGGGAAAAAGAGAAAATGAAGTCAGCAGGAGCCTGTTAATCCTGGGAGAGCACTGTGCTGCATCCAAGCTGTGCTCCTTCTCATCTGCCCTGGAGCAGGGCTCTCCTGGAGGGTGCAACAGGTCCCTTTCCAGCACGATGGTTCCTGCACCGAGCCCAGGCTTTCCCAGGAAGCTGCTCCTGCGCCGGTCCCTGAATGTACCTTGCCACTGACGTTTCCCTGTTGCTCTGGCAGTGCGTTGCCCGGTCTCAGACTTGTTTTTATAAGGCAGACTCTTCATGTAGTGAGTTTTAACATGAAGCTTTTCAAGCCACCCTCTCTGCTGTAACTTTCTGTACGGACCCCGAGAAGAGGAGAGAGATACCCTGTCCATGCATGATGTGGAAAAATGTTTGGGATTTTTTTTAAAAAACATAAAACAACAAAAAAACCCTGACAAAACCTTTGTACTATGTTGCACTAAAACATGTTTTATACAACACACCCGAGAGCTGTAGTAAACCGTGTTGAAATTGTGATTTGCTGCTGGTTTTTGTCAGATTTCCTTCTGAGCATTCCTGCAGAGCAGCGCTGAAACCCCGGCTGTGTTCAGGCAGCTGCTCCCACTGCCCTGATTCCCTGATGCACCAACTCTCCTCCCGTCCTGGCAGAGCATCTCCGCGCATGCAGGCTGGAGCCTGCAGACATGTTGTACCCTCTGGCTCTTCATACTTCTCTCTCCCATCCCTTAATTCATCGCATACTAGAACATTTAGCAGAGGCACATCAGGTCTTTTTATTGAATGGGATACACCGGGTTTAAAATTGCCTAGAAGATAGTAGCTGTGTCATAGTCTGGGTCTGAAGGAAAAAAACAGCTTTATAAAGAGAATTGTCCACAGGAGAATTCTAACAAAACAACCTCTAGTAACCGTGATGGAAAGAGACTGGAATTCACTACAGAAGTTGCTTAAGTTGGTGTTAATTCACAGTACCCACTTTTACCTTTAATGAGGGTTTGGTTAGCGAGAGAGGTTCTCCCCCGGCTCTACTCGGCCCTGGTGAGACCACATCTGGAATACTGTGTCCGGTTCTTGGCCCCTCAGTTCCAGAAGGACACAGAGCTGCTGGAGAGAGTCCAGTGCAGAGCCACAAAAATGAAGGCAGTGGAGCATCTCCCTGATGAGGAGAGGCTGAGGGAGCTGGGGCTCTGTAGCTTGGAGAAAAGGAGACTGAGGGGTGACCTCATTAATGTTGATAAATACCTGAAGGGTGGGTGTCAGGAGGATGGAGCCAGGCTCTTCTCAGTGTCATCTAATGATAGGACAAGGGGCAAAGGGTGTGAGCTGCAACAGAGGAAGTTCCACATCAGTATGAGAAAGAACTTCTTCATGGTGAGGGTGACAGAGCACTGGAAGGGGCTGCACAGGGGGATTGTGGAGTCTCCTTCTCTGGAGACATTGAAAACCCTCCCGGCCACGTTCCTGTGCGACTGGATCTAGGGGATCCTGCTCTGACAGGAGGACTGGACTGGATGATCTTTCGAGGTCCCTTCCAATCCCCAATGTACTGTGATACTGTCATTAGCTGGTTCTCTTAAACTCTCACATTACCTGAAGTGGGGAAGCAGCGTGGTGGCTTTCTTCCCTGTGCAACAAAGAGTGCTCTGAAACTGGGCAGAACGGCACTGCTGACACAGCTCTAAGGTTGGGTTTGTGTTTTTTCCTTTCATTCATTTAAAAAATACCCTCTCCTAAAATAATTGTGTGAGAAAACGCTCTTTTCTCATTTCAGATACAACTGCTTGGTTGGTTGTCCCTCCACTGCAGTAGGTTTTTCCTAGGCTGCAGCTGCTACAGTCTCTGTGCTAAGGAGCAGAGGGTTTAGCTCAGCAGATGCTCAGCGCTAGATGGCAACTGGTGTCCCAGGCACTCCCTATTTACAATACCAAGCAGTGAGCCTGGGCTTGCCACCACAGGTTTACCAGGCAGCATCTTCACCAGCCCCTGTATGCTCCAAGCGGTCGGGTGTGTACCCCTGCATGGGCAGGACCCTGATTTGGGGCAGCCTGAGTGGGTTTTGCTGCCTGTCCTGCTGCTGGATCACGGCTGGTGCCATATGGCACCAGTGGGTGCCTCTGCTCCCCTCCACGAACAGATGATGAGCAGCTACCGTGCAGCAGAGGAAGGATGGCTGCTCCACAGACCACTGTGTGCTCTCCTCAAACCACCTTGCAACTACTTCCCTCCCAACACCCAAGCCCCACGCTGACAGCACCAAAACAGCCTCTCCACCGAAGCCAACACACCCAAGCAGAAAAGGCAGACCTGGCTGTGGCTTACGCTTCCGTGCTTCAAATAACCAAGTTGCAAACTGAGTTTAGAAAACCTTGAGTGAGCAAGGGGTGGCAGGTGGGGCAAGCGTACCCCTTGGAGGCCCTGCCCCCCACCACCACCTAGAGAATGTGGTACAAGTCCTTGGCCACCTGCTCCAGGCGGTCCCTGTACTCCAGGTGGGCATAGAGGGAGGCGTGGACCCCCCGGAAGCCATGCATAGCCCCCCACCAGCAGGCTGCAATGGCAGCAGTGGAGTCGCTGTCACCCCCGTGGAAGAAAGCCCGGTGAGCCAGCTCTACCCAGGAGTCTCCTGCACCCAGTAGCGCATCGTAAGCGATCATGGGGGCATCATGCCCGCTGCTGCCTCCCCAGCCACTGTAGCTGAGGGAGGTGTAGAACAAGTCTCTCTCTTCCACGCCATACTTGGTGGGGAAGGTGGGTGGTGAGACCCCATCCAGTATGCCTCTCACTGCCAGATACTTCTTCCACTGTTCTTCAAAGTAATGCCTGAAAAACAGGAAGTGGCACAGAAGGGTTGAAGAAATGTCCCACGGCAAAAGCACATAACAGAGTTCCCCACAAGCATGCCGGGCAGCAGCTCAAAACGTGCCACATCCAAAGCCTGGAAAGATGGTGGCTCAGCAGAATGGGAGGTGTCCCCGTCTGTTAAACAAGGGACGTGATTTACAGTAAGAAGCATGAGGATGTGTTTCAATGACTTAAGAGTTCCCCTCCCTTCAGCCACATGGGAGAAAGCAGCACCTGCTGCTGTCGTGCTGTGTAGGATTCAAGGGTTCAGAGCGTGAACTGAGTCATCCTCCCAAATTCAGAGCACCTCTACCCAGTCTGTGTGTCCCTGCACACAGAACTGCGCTGAACCTGCAGCCACATTTGGTTATGACTTTCAAACCTCATGAGCTCCACCCCAAGTCTGGTGCTGTTCCACAGCCCTGCACTGCAGTTTTCATCAGAGCACTTGCCTGAGATTACAAATCCACCAGCTACTACACAGTGGATCCAAAATAATGTCACACCTACGTGACCCCAACAAAACCTCTCTTTCTTTTTTTTCTTTTAAGTACACGGACTTCAGAGACTTCAAGAACTAATGGAGTCCCACAGCAGGCACGTGCTGCTCTGGGAGTTTACTGTAATCCAGTTACTGAAGTTTTAAGTATGAACAGAGCTTGCCCTCTTGTACATGGGGGTTTATTTTAACAGACCTCAGTGCTGGAAGTGCAGCTCACCATTGCTCCATGTTCTCCTCCACGAAGAAGCCGGCCTCCCTCACGTAGGCTTTAGCCTGTGGCAGCACCTCCAGCAGCCCCTTCCCCCAGGCCATGGGGGGCACGCCATTCACTGCAAAAGCTGTGAAGAGGGCTGAAGCCAGGGACCCCAGGTAGCCGGTGGGATGGTGGTGGGTCATTCGGCCGCTCTCGATACTGACTTGCACCAGGGTGCCCAGCTCATCAGGGTGGCAGAAGCGCAGCCCAATGCACATCGAACGCATGGCAGCCCCACAGCCTCCTGCCCGGGGGCTGAATGGGATCCTCCAGCCATTCGGCCGCCCCGGATCCAGCTTCAGAGCATTCTCTGTACATGTGGCACCTGGACAGGAACAGCAGAGCCCAAGAAAGAAAAGGAAGAAACAGAAACATCAGTAGGAGACAGGGTCACGTATCTTGGGAACCAAGATGAGAGGCAAGGAAGCAGTACTCCATGTGTGGGACTCAAGCTCCCCTTTAAAAACACCAGTTGTCTGCTCACACACGTGTCCTGCCGTGAATTGCTGGACCCTCCTGTGTGCTCCCATGCAGACCCGATAGTCCTGTTTCTGAAAATAATTAAAACGTTTAGGGAGTAAGAAACGCTCCGCTGCACATTTATTTACATTGATTGTATGTAAGTGTCATGTTTTCTGTCTAATAACTTACCTGTAAAGCGTAGTTGTTGCGTGGATCAGGCATGTTATGTATGCATAACAGACGTACAGACATGGAAACAGAATGTCTGGAAGGTCTCTGACCCAAGGCAAGGCTAAACACCTCTACCTTTTGAGTCGCTTAGCCTCTTTACAGGACCTTTTAAAGACAGAGACCTCACAAGCTCCCCAGGAATCTTTACCATTGTCTCACTGATAGATGTTTTCCAGATCTCCCTTGCTGCAGTTTAGGTTGGTCATAAAGCAATGAATGTAGGATCTCCCTCACCACAGCATGGCCTGCATTAACTGACTTCACTGTGCTCCTCTTCCACAAGCTGAAGGACAACTGTAGCAGGTGAAGCCAAAGCAATTGTCCAGCTCACTAGCTCATCCCCAACCCAGCCCCTAGCAGATAACTATGGGAAGACTATAAAAACCGAGATAAATACGGTGCTTCCCCAAGATGATTAACCTGGCTTCCAGCACACCAAGCAGCACAGGCTGCTTGAATTAGAAGGTGGATCCAAAGTGTTGTGTTCAGTAACTGCCAGTGGACCTAGCCACCATGAACCCATGTATGCCTTCAGACTCAAACTTTACGATCCCACAGCCATGATGTTGTTGAACAAACCATTTACTCTTGTTTTAAACTGTTTTAAATTTGACAGCTTCCTTAAATTCCCCCTCTTAGTTCTTACAATAATGACTTTTCATGTTCCACACTACTGGAGATTGTAAATACTTTATCCCTCTTCCTCAGTTTCCTCCTGCTCCAAGCTGACATCCTAGTCCAGTTTTGCCTCTTTTAGTGGGAAGCCACAGGATAACTCTTAATTTGACCACCTCCATCTCTTCCATAGTTCTGCTATTTACTTTTTAAAGAAATTATTCAGTTGCTTCAGAAACTCTCTCATTAGCCCCCCAGCACATGCATAGGATAAAGTGCCTATACTATGCTGCCAAACTGGGACAGACAGTTGATAAACTAAATAGAGCAGCAAGGAAAAAGCCTGCAAGAAATGTCACTTAGCTCTACAATTCAATTACTTTTGATGCAGCGCTAGACTCGAGGATGAGTGGCTGGAGAGCAGCCTGGCAGAGAGGGACCTGGCAGTACTGGTTGACAACCAGCTGAACAGGAGCCAGAAGAGTGCCCAGGTGGCACAAAAGGCCAATGGCATCCTGGCTTGTATCAGCAATAGTGTGGCCAGCAGGACCTAGGATGCAATTCTCCCACTGTATTGGGCACTGTTGAGGCCTCACCTCGAGTACTGGGGGCAGTGCTGGGCCACTCACTTCAAGAAAGAGATTAAGGGGCTGGAGCAGGTCCAAAGGAGCAGCAAGGCTGAGGAAAGGACTGGAGGGTAAGTCTGATGAGGAGAAGCTGAGGGAACTGGGGGTGTTTAGCCTGGAGGAGACTCAGGGGGGGACCTTTTCCCTCTCTACAACTACCTGAAGGGAAGTTGTAGACAGATAGGGGTTGGGCTCTTCTCTCAGGCAGCTGGTGCTGCAATGAGAGGGCATGGCCTGAAGCTGCCATGGGAGGTTTAAGGTGGATGTTAGGAAGCCCCTCCTCACAGAAAGGGTGATCAGACAGTGGAACGGACTGCCCAGGGCAGTGGAGAAGTCCCCATCCTTGAAGGTGTTTAAGGGGAGCCTGGACGTGGTCTAGCTGATTGTGGTGATGTTAGGTCATAGGCTGGACTGGATGATCTTAGAGGTCTTTTCCAGCCTCAATAATTCTGTGATTCTGTGACTGTTATTTGATCACCATGACCGTGGATGTTGCTGATCATAGCTAAGGACCACCCCAAGCTCTCCTCTTCTGCCCTTACACGCCTGGCAGCAGGATTTGGTATACGGCGGTCTGTTCTACCTGCACACAACATTTAGAGCACCTTTGGAACTGCAGCACCTCCCGCTTTAAGACTGGCTTCTGGACATATGCTAAAAATAATTAACAGCCGCCCACCGTCAGGAATGAGGTCAAGTGCTGGTCTAAGTGTCTTCACTGCCTGTCTTTTCCAACACCACTGTTACCTTACCGACTGACTAGATCAGCACAGTATACACCCTTCTGCACGGTGTGAATGGGTGGACCAGCTCCTTGTGAATGCCTGTCTCAAACCGAAACAGCATCCTGTGACTGTCGGGCTACTTGCCCTCCAAGCTTTTCAACTGAAATCAACTCTGAGAATTGAAACAGCCTGTGCAAGTCTCCCCCATCGGAAAAACCTGGTTGCCCGTCAGCACAGCCCAAAATATCAGGCCAGTTAAGCTCATGAATTCCCCATAGCGTGACGCAGGCGCGAACCAGTCCTGCTATTTCATCAGCCTCTACTTCCTACTGTATTCCTACTGTGCCAGCACATCAGCCTCTCATGTGACTCCACTGTCACATCCTTCACAGTCGATTAGTCCTACTGGCTTTGAGGTGTCATACAGCCAACCAACCCCTGTGCCAGCCCAGATGTTCCCTACACATTCTTCCTCCTGGGAATTTACGGAGTGAAAATTGTGGGGCCGTGTTTCTCTGCTGGAAAAAGCAGCAGGTGTGGTGCTGGAGTGTCTGGTGTGGGTGGCACCAGGCTCTGCCGGGACTCATCACCACCAGCCTCTAACGGAATAGCCTGCGAGTTTGTTTTTGAAATGTCTCAAAGTGGGGCTGTGTTCAGCTTGGCCTTCTAAGGCTGCTTTTCATGTCACTTATCATTTCAATGCTGGCTGCTACCTACCACAATTGTTAAGAGGAGTCAGTATGTATCAGTGTCATTTCCAACTCTGTGGTAATTAACAGAAAATAGAGGCATTCGTTCCAAAAGATAACTACACAAAGCATCTCACTTATGAGCTGCAATGGGACATTTCAAAAGAAGCTGTCAAAAAGCCACGTTTTCTAAAGCTGTGCCAGCTGCTCCAGCAGGGGGATTGGACTAGATGATCTTTCAAGGTCCATCCCAATCACTAATGTCCTGTGATTCTGTGAACTGCCCTGTTCCTATCTTCTGGGTAAAACACACCTTCTGCCAGGATGGCAAAGGGGAAAAGGAGAGGGCAAAGGGCCTTAGAGTAGCTTAGAAGAAAAATCTGCATAACAAAAGCAAAACAAACTCTGTCACCTCCCTGGAACCGACAGCAAGACTGCCTGTCTTCAGGACACGTTTGAGCAGGTTGAGACCAGGCAACTGGCTCCTGGATAAAAAGTGGTAATTGTTCTTGCATTAACTGTAGTCAAAAGAGAACAAGAAAGATGACAAGGCTCAAATTGTAAGAAAAGGCTGGTTATTTTGCAGTAACAGTTCACTTGCACCTTTAAAGCTGTGCATATTCCTTTAGGAGATAAGTACTGATAACCTGAAAATGAAAAATAAAGTGGTGCAAACTAACCAGTATGCAACACCTGCCTGGGCGTGCTCCTGTGTGACTTGGTCTAGGTGGTCCTGCGCTGGCAGGAGGATTGGACTAGATGATCTTTCCAGGTCCCTTCCAATCCCTAATGTACTGTGATAGTGTGATACCTAAGGCTTTAGATTTATGAAGTATTACAAGTTATTATCTCATGCTTTTAAACAGTTAAAATATTCAAACTATTTAAAGCTGATTTAGGAAGACTAAGCTGAAAGAAGTCTTCCTAAATTATTTTAGAAGAAGACCTGCTGTCAGGTCTTCTTCTAAAAATATTCCCCAGGTTTAAAAAACAACTGCTGTGTGAGATTTTTAATCAGTAGGTTCTGTTTTGGGAATCCACCAAAGCCTAGCTGGGAATCCTTTGCAGTAAGAAACCAAAAGTAACATGAGAAAAGTCTAAGGAAGGAAGAAATACAAGTGAAAAGCATTGTGTGAAGAATCACATAATCACAGAACATTAGGGATCGGAAGGGACCTCAAAAGATCATCTAGTCCAATCCCCCTGCCAGAGCAGGACCACCTAGACCAAGTCACACAGGAACATAGCCAGACAGGTTTTAAACATCTCCAGAGAAGGAGACTACACAACCCCACTGGGCAGCCCCTTCGAGTGCTCTGTCACACTCATTGGGAAGAAGTTCCTTCTCATACTTACGTGGAATCTCCTCTGTTCCAGCTCACACCCATTGCCCCTTGTTCTATCATTAGATGACACTGAGAAGAGTCTAGCTCCATTCTCCTGGCACCCACCCTTCACATATTTATCAACATTAATGAGATCATGCCTCAGCGTCCTTTTCTTCAAGCTCAAGAGATCCAGCTCCCTCAGCCTTTCCTCTTCAGGGAGGTGTTCTACTCTGTTGATCATCTTTGTGGCTCTGTGCTGGATTCTCTCAAGCAGTTCTGTATCCTTCTGGAACTGAGGGGCCCAGAACTGGGCGCAATCTTCTAGATGTGATCTTACCAGAGCAGAGTAGGGGGGGAGGAGAACCTCTCTCGATCTGCTAACCACCTCCATTCTGATCCACCCCAGGATGCCATTGGCCTTCTTGGCCACATGGTCATCCTGCTGTCCACCAGGACCCACAGGTCCCTTTGTCCTACACTGTTTTCCCACAAGTCAGTCCCCAACCTACACTGATACCTGGGGTTGTTCTTACTCAGTTGCAAGACTCTACACTTGTAATAGTTCATTTATTTTCGCCCGACCCATTGTAGCTGTAGAGGTGAGCAAGAGTAGACATCATCTACAAGCATGTCTGTTTTGTTGCTCTTGTGGAGCTGCCAACTGATGTCAGAATCAAGGATGGAGGATTTTTTTATGTTATGTAGCTATTTGGTCACTACAAATCTAATCTAGACCGTTAGCTCCTTTCAGAAAGGTTACTCAGTCATTATTTGGGTCATTGCTGCATTTTTTAATTTAAATTTCTCAGCCAAGAGTGGGTGTCTCGTTTTCCTCTTACTCATCCATTCATTCTTTTTATTGGAGCCGTCAAGCACAAGATCGATTATGGAAGATTGGCAGCATAATGTTTCTACATGGAACTGTTTATCCTTTAAGGTTCTATGTGTTTTCTGTTCTTTAAAGAAAACTCATGCTTTTTCTAGCTTCTGAAGATTCATTCTGGAAAAAAAAGTAAGTAATCCTGTGAATCACTCTTCTACTTAGCTTCAAACATCTGGTTCATGCAGCAAAATCTTGCTGTCTTGTTCTTCTCCTGTCAGGGAAAAAACCCCCAAAATCTGAAACTGATAGCTAGTAGAATTTTTAATTGATACTTCAAAAACAGGAGTAATAGACTTTTGGTTTACCACCCTTTTTAAATGTAAGAGACTGTATTTCAAATAAATTATATTAATGTTAATGAAATAAGGTCTGTTGTGTGACAGAAGCCAGGCTTCTTGGACCCTTGTGTTCCCAACAAAACCACTGAGCTGCACTGACACACAATGCATGAGTTTCTAGACAAAACAAGCGTCTTTAACGTATTTGTCTGCCTTAAAAATGTAAATAGTCTTATTTTCATATTTCTGGTCTTAGGAGTGACTTCTCTTTTGGAGTTATAGCTGTTTTTAGAAACTCTGTGCTGTCAGTTCACCCAGTTTTTATCATTTTGTGTGGATGCATCTGTAGGAAACATAAGCCAGTCTCAGGTCTCAGATTTTTGGCACAGAATTAGGGGGAAAAAAAACCTCTCCACTGCAATAATACTCTCCTTTAATTCTCCAGACTCTAAGTCAACGTTTTCTTTATATGAACTGTTTATCCTTAATCATTTGTCTTGTGGAACTGAGGGAAATCTGAAACTAGGAAAGACTGTATTTGATTCTGATTTTATTGTGCTTCACTGTTGAAGATATCTTAAGTATGAGATGATTTAACTAGGATTAACTGGTTTGTGAGGAGCTGTAACTGCAGTTCTCTGCATTTTGTTGTGAGTGTTACAAAATTTGCTTGTCGTTATACACTGTATTTACACTTTGCAGTAGAGTTTATTGGAGATATTTTAAAGCAGAAAGTGTTTTGAAGATGTTTCTTTATGGGGGTAAAGCTGTGGAAATGCTTTCTAAAACAGCAGTGTGCTCAGTTGGCACAAAAGGCCAATGGCATCCTGGCTTGTATCAGGAACAGTGTGGCCAGCAGGACTAAGGATGTAATTCTCCCTCTGTACTCGGGAAGGCCTCCCCTCTAGTACTGGGGACAGTGCTGAGCTCTTCACTTTAAGAAAGATATTGAGATCCTGGAGCAGGTCCAGAGGAGCAACAAGGCTAGTGATGGGACTAGAGTCTCTCCAGCTCCCTGAAGGGAGGTTGTAGTCAGGTGGGGTTTGGGCTCTGAGGGCAGGGTCTTTTGTCTTGGAAAGGGTGATCAGACACTGGAATTGACTGCCCAGGGCAGTGGTGGAGTCTCCATTCCTGGAGGTGTTTAAGGACAGACTGGATGTGGCCCTTAGTGCTGTGGTCTAGGTGATCATGGTGGTGTTGGGTCACAGGATGGGCTTGATGATCTTGGAGGTGTTTTCCAGCCTCAGTGATTCTGTGATTCTTTGAAGCAGTACAGACAATATAGCACTTACATGTATTGGAACCAATACGATGTTGATATTTCAGATGACAGAGTCCTAAAGTTTGACTATATCTAGTTACTTCATATTTTTTTACATATATGATCATAGAATTGTTTAGGTTGGAAAAGACCTTCAAGATCAATGAGTCCAGCCACTAACCCAGCTGGCCCAAGGCTACCACCAAACTCTGTCCCTGAGCTCCGGATCTCCATGACTGTGAAACACATCCAGGGATGGTGATTCAACCCCCTCCCTGGGCAGCCTGTTCCAAGGCCTGATGGCCCTTTCCATGAAGGTTTTCCTGATGTCCAACCTAAGCTTCCCCTGCTACAACTTGAGGCCATTTCCTGTTCTCCTGTCACTTGTTTCTTGTGAGAAGAGACCAACCTCCACCTCTTTCCACCCTCCTTTCTGGTAGTTTGTAGACAGCAATAAGGTCTCCCCTCAGCCCCCTTTTCTTCAGACTAACCAGCCCCTTTCTACTCAGCCGCTCCTCACAAGGTTTGTTCTCCAGACGCTTTACCAACCTCATTGCCCTTCTTTATCTCACAACAGGGCTGGTGGAGGTTTATGTTTCTGTCTTTAACATAGTTGACTTTGCTAGTTTTTCTTCTAGCTGCAAGCGTAGCTCTTGCTTTGCAGTGCTTTGTTCAGGAGTAGCTTGGGCGAATTGGCTGGGACTGATAATTGTTAGGGAGAATTCTTCCTACACGTCTGGTCTTTTTGGTAGCAGTGGCTTCTCTAATCATTCCTTGTAATTAGTTGCAGAATGAACATGTTCCTTGGTTAACTCTTTTACAGTAGCTCTGTTTTAACATATGAGAAAGGTCAATAGCTCAGGTGTAAGTGCAGCAAAATAATTAATGACTGCTAATTAATTTATTATTATGGCTTAATTTCTTCAAGTACATTCGTGTAAGAGTTCTGTTAATTATAACTGAAGAATGAAGAAAGTTCAGAAGGGGTAAGAAATCTTGTCAAAAGTCCATTTTCATTCTAGTTAATTTAAGGAATCATTAGTAAATTATCTTAAAATTCGTTTGTATTTGGCAAGTGTTAAGTTTGAGAGAGAGAGAAGGAAGTAACAAGATTACAAATGGAGGTTGGTCTGTAGATAAATGTCTGATTAATGATTTTAGGAATAAAACTAATAATTAGAACTTTAGTATTGTTTGAAAAGCAGTTTATCAATAAAAATTATCCACCATTTTAAACATTTTTATATACAAATATTGTAAGTCAATAGTAACTAAGCTTGTATCAGGAATAGTGTGGTCAGCAGGACTAGGAACGTAATTCTCCCCTTGTACTGGGCACTGATGAGGCTTTCCCTGAAGTACTGGGGACACTGCTGGGCCCCTCACTTGAAGAAACAGATTGAGATGTTGGAGCGGGTCCAGAGGAGAGCAACAAGACTGTGGAAAGGACTGGAGGGAAAGTCTGATGAGGAGAGGTTGAGGGAGCTGAGGGTGTTTAGCCTGGAGAAGAGGAGATTCAGGGGGGACCTTTTCCCTCTCTCCAACTCCCTGAAGGGAGGTTGTAGGCAGATGGGGGTCAGACTCTTCTCCCAGGCAACCAGGGCTAGGACGAGAAGGCAGGGCCTGAAGCTGCACTAGGGAAAGGTTAGTTTGGATGTTAGGAAGCCCTTCCTCAGGGAAAGGGTGATCAGACACAGGAATGGACTGCCCATGGCAGTGGTGGAGTCCTCATCCCTGGAGGTGTTTAAGGACAGACTCGCTGTGGCTCTTAGTGCCCTGGTCTGGCCAATGTGGTGGTATTAGGTTCTGGGTTGGGCCAGATGAGCTTAGAGGTCTTTTTCCGCCTCAATAATTCTGTGAATCTGCTTTTGCATAGTCATCTTTTTACATTTTACTTTATATCTTGTTTTGGAATATTTTTACTTTTGTAACTGGAAATAATAGTGGTTTATATGTGATCTGGAGTCTGGTTTGATTATCTCAAATTATGAAGTTTGCAATCTGAACTTTTCTTTGTACATGGAAAAAGAAATAGTGAAAAATGTCTATTTTTATTGAACTGAAAAATCCAGACTTGTAAACGCTGATTAGTAGTGGACCAGACACAATCAATACTAACTGGAAAACCTCTAAGTAAGAAATACAACTCAGATACACATTATTTTCTCTTATAGTTGTTTTCTGTGTGTCTAATAACTTTCTCTTTATCTACAGTCAATCAAGAAGAGTTCATTGCTATCATGACTGGAGATATTTAGCGTTAGAAGAAAAGAAACGGACTCTGCACAAATGGGAGGGATCACTGGCAGCTTCCATCGCCATGTCGTGTCCTTCCATTCTTTTCTGTAGGTGGAGTGAAGGAGAAAATCCATCACAGGACCAAAACACAGACAGGTTACATGCACTGATAGTTCAGTACTTTTTATTGTTAAATATTATTGCTATACCATTTTAGAACAAGTAAGTACAGCTGCATTTCAGAATGTTTGAGTACCCATTTGTAAAATAGCTTTGTATAAGATTTCTAAAGAACCTTTTGAGGTAGACTTTGTGTTAGCTTTAGCTGTGGCCTTAGTTTTGATACATAAGGTTTGACAAACTTCCATTTTAATAAAATGTTCTTTCTTATTGCTACGTGAAAGTCTTGCTTTTGGAATTTAACCTGAACTGGACTGCAGTTTAAAACTCTTGAAGGGAAAGATGGCAGGGGGTTCTTTGTTTGTAGGACTGTACTTCTGCTATTCTGCATGAGTAGTAACAATGAGCAAGGGGTTGCATCCTCAGTGTAGAATCACACAGTAGTTTAGGCTGGAAGTGATCTCTAGTTCAAGCCTCCCTGCCGTGGGCAGCAACATCTCTCACCAGACCAGACTGCCCACAGCCCCATCCAACCTGGCCTTGAACACTTCCAGAGATGATGGAGCAGCCACATCATCAGAGATGATGGGCAACCTGTTCAGGGCCTCAGCACCCTCACAGGGAGGAATTTCGGCCTCAAATCAAATCTAAATCTCCCCTCTTTTAGCTTGAACCCACTCCGTTTGTCCTAGCACTAGAGGCCCTCATAAGAACACCCTCTCCTGATTTGCTGTAGCCCCTTCAGGTACTGGAAAGCTGCTATAAGGTCTCCCTGGAGCCTTCTCTTCTCCAGGCTCCACAACTTCCTCAGCCTGTCCCACAGCAGAAGGGCTCCAGCTCTCCGATCATTCTTGTGGTCTCCTCTCGGCTTGCTCCAACAGTTCCATGTTATGTTGGGGACACCAGAACTGGATGCCGGTTATTATGATCCAGCCCAGGACACGGTTGGCCTTCTGGGCTACACTCACATACTGCTGGCTCATGTTGAGCTTCTCATACACTGACACCCATTAAGTCCTCCTTGAGACTGCTCTCAGTGCATTCACCTCCCTGCAAGTATTTGTACTTGGGATTACCACAAGCCTGATGCAGTTTACCAACTCTGTGTTCTTCTGAATTCCGTAAATTCTTCAGAGTGAATAGGATAATGGAAAGGGATATATCAGACTTTTGCATGTCACATGGAAACAGAGTCTGCTTTACACAAAGAAGGCTCTAGATTTGAATACCAGTGGAACCACTGGATCACAGATCACATACAACAAATGAGTTGACATTCGTCCTGTAGTAGTTAGAGGAAACTAGCTAGAATTCTCCAGTTAGAAAAAAGCTTTGCAAGTGATGAACTGTTGTTGCAGAGACGATGTATTTCTAGTATGCCAAGTGTCTTCCAGAAGAGTTCTTGTGAGTTAGTCTTCCAGGTTTCCCTGTTATTAGTTGTAGTTTCTTCTTTTTAAAGAGAAGAAAATAGAAAATGTAATTTTTATGTCTTTGTTAATCCCCTGTTCATCTTTATTGTCAGAAAACCAGCTACTTTTTAACTGCCAATAACCCTGGGGTTATGAACAGATTTGCCTTGCACAAACACTCGGAGCTCGTAATTTATTGCAGACAGAAATCAAGGTCATCAAAGCTAATAGATTTTTCCTATTATTTTTTGAGTGTGTACTGTAACCTTCTCATCTGTGAAATACCGTGTTGCTCTCCATTAAAGCCATCAACACCAGTCCCTCCCTAGAGAAAGCTACAGTAGTTCAAAATCACTACCAGTGATACCAGTTGGTATATTCCGGGAAATCAGTCTCTTTAATGCTCAGTTAATGCCAAAGTCTTAAAAGTCGGAGTTCCCCTGTGGTATATCAGAGGTTGGTTTTATAAGCAGATTCTTGCTCAGAAAATACGACATGAGATATATGTGAGATGAAGATTGGTGTTTATGGAGGGAAAAAACCTGCTCTGTGTAGTTAGACATCCCGTTTGACAGAATAACTGAATTATTGACGCTGGAAAAGCCCTCTGAGCTCATCCAGCCTAGCCCAGGACGTAACATCACCACAATCAGCTAGACCAGGGTACTAAGGGCCCAGTCGGTCTTTTATTAAATGCTTCCAGGGATGGGGACTCCAGCAATGCCCTGGGCAGTCCAGTCCAGTCTCTGATCACCCTTTCTGTGTGGAAGGGCTTCCCAGCATCCAACTTAATCCTCCCCTAGCAGCTTCGGGCCCTGCCTTCTTGTTCTGGTGCTGGTTGCCTGGGAGAACAGCCTGACCCACACCTGAGTGGAACCTCCCTTCAGGTAGTGTAGAGAGGGAGAATGTCCCTGCTCTAGGCTAAACCCCCCCAGCTCTCTCATCAGACTTTCCATTCAGTCCCTTCCCCAGCCTCATTGCTCCTCTGGACCTGCTCCAGCCCCTCAATCTCTTTCTTGGATTGCGTGGCCCAGAACTGCCCCCAGTGCTTGAGGGGAGGCCTCACCAGTGCCCAGTACAGGGGGAGAATTACATCTGTAGTCCTGCTGGCTACGCTATTGCTGATACAAACCAGGATACCATTTGGCTTCTGGGCCACCTGAACACCCTGGTGGCTCCTGGTAGCCAGTTGTCACCCAGTACTGCTAGGTCCCTCTCTGCCAGGCTGCTCTCCAGCCACTCATCCCCAAGTCTGCAGCTGCAGGAGGTTATTGAGGCCAAAGTGTAAGACTCTGCCCTTGGCCCTGTTAAACTTCATCCCATTGGCCTCTGCCAGTTGACCCATATGACCCTTTTCTGACTGAAGTTTCCACTGAACATTGCATTGTTACCCTTTCAGAATATTTTAAATTGCTGAGGTGTGTTGATTGAAAGATACAGACACAGCAGATGACTCCAGCTTTGGAGGTCATCACTCGTCATCAGCTATTGACCCAGCCTGTCCAGATCTCTGCAGCATCTTCCTTTCTTCCAGCATATTGACACTCTCTCCACAACTTGGTGTAATTTGTGAATTTAGTAAGGGTAAACTCAATCCCCTCAGCCAGGTGATTAGTAAACATGTAGAATAGAACTGGGCCCATCACTAATCCCTGGAGGATGCCACTGGCCACTGGCCACCAGCTGGAGGTGGCACCATTCACCACCACTGTTTCTGCCTGGCCATCCAGCCGGTTTTTAACCCAGTGGAGGGTGCATCCATACAAGACATGGGCTGGCAGCTTTTCCAGAAGGATGCTGTGCGAGACTGTGTTGAAGGCTTTGCTGAAGTCTAGGCAGACCACATCCACAGCATTCCCCTCATCCACTGGGCAGGTCACCTAGTTGAAGAATGAGATGAGATTGGTTAGGCAGGACCTTTCTTTCCCCAATCCCTGCTGGCTGGCCTTGATGCCCTGTTTGCCTCTTACCTGCCACTCAGTGGACCTCAGGATGATCTGTTG
Organism: Phoeniculus purpureus; assembly: GCA_028565055.1. Classification (NCBI taxonomy): domain Eukaryota; kingdom Metazoa; phylum Chordata; class Aves; order Bucerotiformes; family Phoeniculidae; genus Phoeniculus; species Phoeniculus purpureus. Next base: position 62,104,821 of record JAOXOE010000001.1, read on the forward strand.
CGTAACCTGGCCAGGCACTGAGGTCAGTCTGACAGGCCTAGAGTTCACTGGCTCCTCCTTCCAGCTCTTCTTGTGAATGGGCAGCACACTACCCAACCTCCAGTCATCTGGGACCTCCTTGATTATCCAGGACCAGTGATAAATGATCAAGAGTGGCCTAGCTAGCTCTTGCGCCAGCTCCTTAAGTGCCCTGGAATGAATCTCATCCTTACCCGTAGACTTGTTAGGATCTAAGTGGTGCAGCAGATCAATAACTACTTCCTTCTGGATTACAGGGGGGATATTCTACTCCCCATCCCTGTCTACCAGTGCAGGAACCCAGCTAACCTGAGGATGGACAAGCTTTTAATTTCAGTGTAATAGTTGGAAAATGGGAAATATACAAGTTGAAGTGTTCTACCAAGAATCATGCTTGGGAATAAATGTAGTAATTGTCTTAAAATGCTTTCGAATACAATAACAAAGTGTAAAAAGACAAAAAATCCCTCTTAAAATCCAGTCCAACTTTTAACCAGTGTTTTTCAGTCTTAGCAAAATTATCTGGGTGGTGAATACTTAAGGGAAAAGGATTTGGTATTTGGAATTGAACCTATGAACTGCTTTTAAGGAACACTCTGGGAATTACCAACTCCATTACTTTCTGGCTTTGCTTTTAGCCTCTTACATGAACTGCTTGAGGAACATTTTCACGTTCTGCAGGCAGAAACTTACAAGCACAGAGATAGAGAGCTTAAAAGGTCCCTTAGACGTCATGAAGAACTTTTATCCCAAGAATCATGCTTTTACTCATGCTTTTTACTCACGTGCTGGTTTTCAAATGCTCTGCTGTGGCTTTTACAAGGAGGTTGTCATTTTGCTCATCCGTAGATGGCCTCTAATTATTTCTTGGTAAGTGTCACTTTATGCTTCTAACACTCCCATCAAGAGGCACTTTGTCAGATCCAGGCCCTATTTCTAGGTGTTACTGTGTACCTGAAAAACATGAATTTATTCTGGCAGATATGGCAGCACTTGTAATGGGCTGAGGCATTGACTGAGCACTCCATGAGCACACATGGGTGAGCTAGAGAGGTCCCAGTTGCTCACACTGGTAGTGGCACAGAAGAAAAGAAAAAGAAGGAATCAGTTTAGTATTTAGCTATGTAGTCTCATAATTTGGCTTTCTTTTTCTCTGTGTTTTTATTGTTTGGTAGGTTAGGGGTGTTGTTTGACAGCTGGCTGAACCAGAGACAGCAGGGTGCCCAGGTGGCCAAGAAGGCCAACTGCATCCTGGCCTGGTTCAGGAATGGGGTAACACACAGGAGCAGGGAGGTGATGGTGCCCCTGTAGTCTGCACTCGTGAGACCATACCTTGAATGACCAGTTTCGGATTACACAGCATAAGAAGGACATTGAGGGGTGGGAGCAGGGCCCAAGAAGGGCAACGAGGCTGGGGAGGGGCCTGGAACACAGAGCCTGTGAAGAGTGGCTGAAGGAGCTGGGGTTATTTAGTGTAGAGAAGAGGAGGCTGAGAGGAGATCTTAGTGCTCTCTACAACAAACTCAAAGGAGGTTGTAGCGAGGCTGGTGCTAGTCTCTTCTCCCAAATGACTAATGATAGCATTAGGGCAAATGGCCTCAAGTTGCATCAGGAGAGGTTTAGACTGGATCTTTGGAAGAAGTTCTTTCCTGAGAGAGTGGTTGGGTACTGGAACATGCTGCCCAGGGAGGTGGTGGAGTCCCCGTTCCTGAAGGTGTTTAAAAAACGGGTAGAGAGAGCATTTGAGGCCATGGTCTAGGGTTGAGGGAGATGTTGGGATGAGGAGTGGACTTTGTGATCCTGGAGGTTCTTTCCAGCCGTAATGGTTCTATGGTTTTTGAGGTGAGAGTTGGCACTGCAATGGCAGGAAGATTGGAATCTGATTATCTCTAAGGTTCTTTCCAACCTAAACCATTCTGTGATTTTGCATTTCAAAACCACTTGTTTTGTGCTGTTGAGAGCTCTTTGCTGTTTTGTGCACTGGGGATACTGCAATGTCTGTTAGCTTTTCTTTGAACCCACCAACTGACAGTAAATTACAGTAGATTGGAGCCCACAGCTTGGTAAGATCTAAGCTTTGAACTTGTAGTTGTCTACTCAGCCCCAGCACTGATAGATCTGTGCAACTTTGTGTGTTTTGTGCTGCTTACAGCTGTCTTGATGCTTTTTCAGTTGTTCATCAGTGTGTTGTAGGATACCAATGCCGAGTTCTTGTTTTTCTAATTCTTTCGTCATAGAATCATTTAGGTTGAAAAAGACCTTCAAGATTGTTGAGTCCAACCATTAACCCAAGTGTCCCAAGGCCACTGCTGATCCTTGTTGCTAAGATACCCTTCAGATCTCCACAAATTTTAAACACATCCAGAGATGGCTATTCAACCTTCTCCCTGGGCAGTCTGTTCCAAGGCCTGGGGACCCTTTCCATGAGTAAGGTTCTTCTGATGTCGAACGTAAACTTCCCTTGGGGCAACTCAAGGGTGTGAGAAGAAACCAACCTCCATCTCTCTCCAACCTCCTTTCAGGTAGATGTAAACAGCAATAAGGTCTCTCCTCAGCCTCATTTTCCTCAGAACGACAAACCCCAGCTACCTCAGCCGCTCTTCATACAGAAGGTAGTATTGAAGGAGGAAGAGGTGCACTTTGGTGGCAGATTTAAATCCTACCTGTTGGAGAACAGTATCAAGGCTCAGTAGTCATCATTACATGATATGAACATGTCTGTCTTGTTCTAGACTTGCAAAGTTGGGTTAGTATTAAAATCTCAGGGTCTGATCTGAAGTACCTGGGACAATTCTCTGTTGCCTCTGCTGTTAAGGTCAATAGGGTCTGGTAGCTCAGGGAAGGTCATAACCAATTGCACTGAAGTCTGCTAGAGCATCTCTTGAAGTTACAGTGTGCCAGTCGGTCCACCACTTCCCTAACTAATCCCACGGAAGTTCAAGGTAACAGAGAACCTCCAAGTGAATAAAACCACCACATCAGAGCAGAGTTTCTACCAAGTGTTACTCTGCTGACTTATTTCAGAGCAGCCTTTTCAATGCTAGGTTTGTCATGTCAAACATGTCTTGTTGCTGTTTATTCATGGGAACATCTCCATGACAGTTAAGTCATCAAGAATCAGAAAATGCCAATGTTAAGGTTGGAGATGTCTCATGATGTGAAGGCTCTGCCTCAGCTCAGAAACACCTCTAGAGCCATCTTCACCATGTGCATTGATTAGGAGGAAGCTAATCACAACTTGGCTGTCAAGGGAATAGAAGCCTAAAAGAGTTTGTGAAGGGAGGGATGAGCAGAGAGAAGAAAGACCCAAATGACCCCAAGCTTAGAGAAGTACAGAGTCCATGCTGAGCCACAGGCCTGTGAAAGGGGAATGGCAGCCCAAAGGAGAGTGTGTCTGGGTCTTTGCTGATCTCTCTGTTCCTACAATCCCTTCCAGTTCATAGTGTGTCTTCACTTCATGGACCATGACTTGAAGTTGCCCAGGGAGGCTGTGGTTGCTCCATCCCTGAAATGTTCAAGGTCAGGTTGGATGGGGCTCTGGGAAACCCAGTTGCTGCCCATGGCAGTGGAGTTGGAACTAGATGATCCCTGAGGTTGCTTCAAACCTAAACCACTCTGTGATTCTATGACTGAAGCCCAGGGACACATCTGTAGGAAGGTTATATGTGGTGCTTTTAGACTTCTCAGCAAGTTTTGCAGGCTGTGTGATGCTCTAAGGTGTCTCAGTTTAGCAAACTTTGTTGCACATGTTTTTATCACACATTACACATGAACAGAGGATAAGGACAGTTGTGCTAAATCCAGTTGCCCCAGAGACTACTTGTAGCTGCTCACAGTCCCTCATGTAGCTGATGTTGTCAGCTCACATCTGATGGATGCACCAGTCACTTTAGCAACCCTCTATTTGTTTGTGTCAATCCAGGTCCTGCTATTAAACAGATAACAGCTGTGACTGCGAATCGTCTTGCACACAGAACCATATCTGAAGTGAGAGCTGCATATTTCTCTGACTTATTCCATCAGGTCAAGAGTTGTAGAAGATAGCGGCTGATACTGGCAGAACTTCTGCAGAAATCATTTTCTGTAGTGCTCTTGTAGAGGGATAATTGCAGCTGAAATAAGTCTGTAGGGATGCTGGGGATGTTTTAATCCTTGAGTATCAAAACGATTCCACTGAGGGGAAAAAAAAAGGTCAGTGCTTTGAGAGCTTCTACCTTGCCTGAGCTACGCTGAAGGGAAATCTGGATGTACCCATGTGGACGGACACATGCTAAAAGAGAATCAGTGGGAGCATCGCAAACATCTAGACAATCTGCAAGCATCTTACTCTCCTGATAGCACAAATGCTTCATCTAGTGCAAAACTGTTGCTAAGCAAACGGAGCACGTTGGCAATTACCAGCAGTCAGAAGTGATAGCTCTCAGAATATTTAATAAGTGGTAACTTTCCATACGTAGGTCTTCTTGGAACAGTGCTGAGCCAGTGGGAGCTGTATCTGCTGCTTTTTAGCCCTGTTTTGAAAGCTACTTTAAAAGGAATATTTAAAGGAATTCCAAAGGAATATATAAATAATTGAATAATTCCCTTAAATTGCTCCTCTTCAAGGAATGAAGAATGGGCTTAGCTACTTCATGAGATCCATTTAGAGCCAGGCAGCTGGACAATGCTTTATAAATAAGATTGCCCAGAATGGTTCACAGAAATGCTCATTATAACATCTGGATAATTGTTTTTATCGCAAAGCTTAATTATGAATGCATTATTTTAATTATAATTTCATTAAATAAACTTCTGAAAGGGCCTTATTTTGGGTTTTGTAGGGTTTTGGGGTTTTTTTTGAGGAAATGACCTTGAAGTTTGGCTGACAGCAGTGCCTGCTTTATTGGTGTGAATAGAATTTGGACCGTGTGTCTTGGCAGAAACTTGCAGTAATTTACACTGGGTTCTATGACCTTTTCCTGCTTGAAGGGCTTTCCTAGGTGTTGGAAGACCTTCCCATCCCTCCAATGGAGGCAGAGAGGTTACAGCGCAGCAGCTGTCCCAAGTATAAAGGGAAATGCAGGAAAAGAAAGAAATGTCTTAGAAAAGAGTTACCCTGGATAGAGGAGCTGTGTAAACCCAGATAATAAATAGATTTTTACTATAAATAAATAGATAAAGATATCGATAATAATAGTATTTTAATCCAGTTGGACTGGGGGGGACGTGGAAGCTCAACCACTTAGAGCTCCCTTGTTTAGTGAAAGGCAGAGCTACAGGTCAAAACTACACACAAATGATCCATTCCAGGCAATAAAAGAAGGGAAGCAGTGAAATATCTCTATAGTATTTATGACTGCTCTGCATCTATACAAGAAATTCCGCAAGCACAGGTGAGGAAGCGAAGCAGAAGTAAAAAAATGCTGGTTAATGGAGCCCATGCTACAAACCTCCTTTGAAAAGGCATTAAATAGCAAAAAGCAAAGATAACCAAAGGACGCAGAACTGCTGGAGACAGTCCAGTGTGGAGCCAGAAAGGTAACAAAGGAAGTGGAGCATCTCCCTGATGAGAAGAGGCTGAGGGAGCTGGATATCTTGAGCTTGGAGAAAAGGAGCCTGAGGGGTGACCCCGTCAATGTTCATAAATATGTGAAAGGCGGGTGTCAGAAGGATGGAGCCAGGCTCTGCTCAGTGGCATCTAATGATGGGACAAGTGGCAATGGGTGTGAGCTGGAACATAGGAGGTTGCAATATGAGAAGGAACTTCTTCCCAGTGAGGGTGACAGAGCTGGTGACTGGGTGACTGGAAGGGGCTGCCCAGTGGAGTCTCCTTCTCTAGACAGACATTTAAAACCACCTGGCCATGTTCCTGTGCAATTTGATCTAGGTGATCCTGCTATGGCAGGGGGATTGGACTAGATGAACTTTCGAGGTGCCTTCCAATTCCTGATGTTCTGTGATTCTGTGAAAGCTTAAAGAATGTGGGGGTGTGTGTGTGTGTGTGTTTCTCTGGGGTTCCTCCCTACTGAGGAATAATCCTGATCAAGACTTCTGCAGGTTGAAGGCTGCATTAAACCAGACAGTTCTTCTCTCCCTGCTGGAAGTTTGATGCTCCCTTTAAAAGAGCAAAGTGTAACCCCCACAGAATTACAGAACATCTTAGGCTGCAAGAGAGCTGGAAGATCATAAAGTCTAACCTTTAGGTCACCCCTGTGACCTTGGCACCCCTGTACCAAGACCAACATCTCCAGGGATGATCAGTCCACCGCCATCCTGGGAAACATGTTCCTGTGTTTGATAATCCTTTTGGTGAAGAAAACCCTGAGCTTCAGTGAAACCCTACCTGAGACTTCTCCAGCTAGTAAAATAGGTATTGATGTCTGGAGCTTTATGAGTGGATTAATTACACCTGTTGGTGACGGCTGCCTCATTTAGGACACAGCCATGGTGCTAACAGTGTCACTGCTTTGTGAAACACGGGGTATCATGACTCTGGAATGTGTTAGTGTGACTCATTTTTTTGAAGAAAGAAATTAAAAAGAAGAATAAGCAATACTTGTCTTTCCCACACAACTCTCTCCAACAAACTGGTTGCACCCAGGGTAACCTTATCAGAAAAGCTGGTTTATATCATTAATTTTTTGAAAACCTGAGTGTTTATGGGGTGAGGCTTCTATGCCACGTGGGCGATCCACCAGGATTTGTGGCTTGATTGATTACTGAAACAGCTCAGGAGGAGCATTTATTGCTGTTAGCTGCATGTTAGCTGTAGAAAAGTTGTGCTAAAGTCAACCATGCCCTGGTGTTCTGACTTTTCTACCAGTCACTAATCAAACGTGATTCAAACGATGCGTAGGTGTGGCCCTAGGGACCAGGGTTTAGTCAGCAGGCTGCGGTTGGGTTGATGGTTAGACTGGATGGTCTTGGAGGTCTCTTCCGACTGTAATGATTCAGTGATTCATGTGGAAGAACAAAATTAAACTAAACTCGTAACTTTTCCCGTTTCCCACTAGAGGGACCCATTGTTATGGCTAAAAAATGGGATCCCACATTATAAAAGCAAAAGCACCGTTACGAAACATCAGGTGGGATTCTGTTAGTTCCAGAATCTTTTCACTCTCTCTGCACTGTGCACACCCCCCCCCCCCGCCCCTTAAAAACCCGTGGGCCTCTTCCACCCATACAATCGCAGTTTGCCAGCTGAGATGCAGCTTCTGCCCATCACAAGTAAGAGCTGAAGGTTTTGTGTGGACTGAAAGTTCACGGTACTGTTGTTGGGTCATCTGGTAGCTGCTCTCTGAAATTAAAATGCATAGAAAAATGATTTAATTGCTTGTGATGTGTAGAATTTAACTGAAAAATACTGTGGGCTAACTGCATTAATGTTGATAAATATGTGAAATGTGGGTGTCAGGAAGATGGAGCCAGGCTCTTCTCAGTGGCACCCAATGATAGAAC
>JAOXOE010000001.1:62117691-62127918 GCA_028565055.1 Phoeniculus purpureus
CAACACGCCCACGGGCCCCGCCCGGCGTTAGCCCCGCCCCTCCCCGAGGCCTTCCCCCGCCCTTCTCCCCGCCCCTTCCCGGGCCGGGGCCGGCGCCGGCCTGGCTGCTCGTGGGCGGCCCTTGGCAGGGTGTCCGCGGCCGTTACCCGGCGCCCGCTTGAAAACAGAGCTGTGGAGTCACTGCCTGGGAAGAGGTTGGTCTGTTTAATAAATAACTCGGGGAAACGAAAGGCACGGCCAGCAGCTCGCCTGTGTGTTTTCTGCGTGTGTGTTTTCTGCGTGAAGCGCCACCTTGAATACGGGGTTCACCCGTGGGTTCTTATCCACAGGAAGGACATTGAGGTGCTGGAGCGGGTCCAGAGCATCAGTGGAGCCTCCAGCCCTTGTCCATGCACCTGCGCTGGCCCTCGGGATGATGTCCTGGCCACAACGTGGCTCAGCTCAGCCCCGCAGTGACCCCAACCTCTTCCAAACCAGGGCGAGACTTCGCTAAGGCAGCTTTACGTTGCATCTCGAGTCACTGGGTGATGCTATTGCCTTGCTTGATGTTTAATGGTGGTTGGGAGGCTGAGGGCACCTGGTGAATGGGCAAGGAAAGGACTGCAGCAGGAAGCAGGAGCGAAAAACAGGACTGAGCGTGCAGCTGGGGTTGCATTTTGCAGAGGCTGAACGTTTTCACCCAGTGACAGGCACAGCAGCCGTTTGCCGTGCTGAGCCAGGTGTCCAGAGGCCCGGTTCAGCCCAGGAGGTAACTGATGCCTCTTGCACAAAGGGAAAACAGAACTTCCCTCCCTGCAAATGGGAGAAAGCGGTCGTCATTTTTTAGTGGCAGCCCTGGGGGATTTCAGGGTAATCACAAATCACTGGGTCAGGGAATCATGGAACAGTTTAGGCTGGAAAAGACCTTCAAGTCTCACCCTTAACCCCACTGTACCAAGCCCACCACTAAACCACGTCCCTTCGTATCTACATGACGCTTGAACACATCCGGGGATGGCAACTGAACCATTTGACGCACTCTGGCCAGCCTGTTCCAAGGCCTGATGTGCCTTCCAATAAAGAAGTTTCTCCTAATATCAAACCTAAACTTCCTCTCGTGCAGCTTGAGGCCATTTCCTCTTGTCCTGGAGGGTTCCTCAAATGGACAGGAAGATGAGAGAACGCCTCTGTATCAGCACAAAATATCTGCAACAACTGGCTGGCTGGGTCTCGTCATTGCTTCCTGCTTCCTGAGCTTTTTCAGCTTCCTAAAAAAACAAAACCATGACACATGGTGCAGTTAAGTGACATCTGAGACATGTCACACAAAACCATCAAGGATTCCTTGTTGACAAATGCAGACAAGCTTGCCAGCAGCAGGAACCCTTAGCAGGAGCTTGCAAATGAGGGGTACGGAGAGCAGCAGTCTTCAGGCTCAAAGGCATGCATTGATCCCAAAGACATTGCCTGAGTCCCAGGGGATGCTCACAAAGTGGGCAAGAAGAGCCCTCCGTCATCAGGGAGGACCTAAAGCTCTGAGATGGTGCAGAGCAGCATTGCCCTGACTCAGCCCATGGTGTGGGGAAGCAGGCATGACCCACATTCACTTTGCAAGGATGGTCTTTCGGTGCTGAGCCATGAAAAGATCTAAAGACTGACCATATCGCAACTGTCTGGGGTTTTTGTTAGGCTGGGTTTTTTTTAATGAAAATGTAGGCTGTGGTGGGCCAGTTGCCAGGATGTGCCTTCTGGAAAGTACCACCTTGGAGCAGCTCACTGATGTGCCCTGCTACGTGTTGAATGCCATGGTTAGCACTCGCTGAGACTTTTCCTTCACACTCATCTGGATTAAAAGGGTAATTCTTTCTGACTAAAAAGCCGGTGCCTTTCTAGATGAGCCCGGGGTTGAGGGCTCTGTTTTGACTAGGCTGTAACACAGCCCAAGGAGCACGTCCACGAGCAGAAGGCAGAGTTTATTGTTGGTTCCTGCATAGTGTAAGAGTAAGTTTACATAACACACCACCACAGGGACAAAGGAGAACACCTCTGACCAGAAATATCCTGACAGAAAACACTAACATAATGAGAGAGTCCATAGCAAAAGGAAAATCCATCCGAGTCTGTCATAAAAAAGATCCATTAAACTTACAGTCCACGTCATTAGCTGAGTTTGGTCCCTTGTCTGCAGCAGCCTCTCTGCAGAGAGGGAGAAGGCAAGTCCCATCAAAAGAAGCAGCACAACTCCCTTCTGCCACTCTCTTTCTGTGGGGTGCTAGCCATCGTGTCCATGTCCTTTCAGTGTGTATAGGGGCAGAAGGACCAGGGGACCTCATCGGAGGGGTGTGATGCCTGTAAATAGAGGGGTCCTGCCTGCCCTGCAGCCATTCTCAACTCACCTTCAGCCACTGGCAGGTTAAATTTGAAGGTTCTTGGCCCCTGACAATGGGTTAGACAGGACCAGCCACTTAGCAGTGGGAGGTTTCATGCTGTAGATTTGGAAACAGCGATGCTTTTCCTGCATTGTGGAAGCAGCGATGTTTGAAGTGGTAAGAGTACTTTTCACTTGGAGAGCAAGTTTCTCTTTTCTTTGTGAGAAGATCAGTCTGGGGAACATAACTGCAGGCCATGCTGTAGAAAAGATGTGTCAGGTGCTAGGGATATGAGGAACAGCTGCCGAAGAGGCAGTTCAGCCTTCTGGAACAGAAAGCAGAGCACGGCTTGAAATCCCAGCCATAGCTGCTCCTGGTGTTACAGCAGCAGCAGCAGATGTGGCCAAGCACGAGTGGTTCACACAGGCAACATGTGCTTCACACTATGGGCTCCTCCAAAAACTACTGTTCCTCCTCATCCACACCAGCTTTCCCTCCTCCCAGCTTCATGCATCCACCTCTTGCTGTGAGAGTCTTCCAGCTGCAGCTTAAAGCCTATTTGGTCCTCAGTCCTGAGTGTAAAAATAAGGGTGGGAAAGCAACTGGGCTGGGGAACAGGGTCTCCTCTTTCATCTCCTGCAAGCCCAGGACCAGTGTGTCCCAATGAAGAGGAACTCCTGGAACACACTTAGGGGTAAAAAACAAAGCTTGCGGAGAATGGAAGCAAGGGCAGATGACCTGGGAGAGATACAGAGAAGTAGTCGGAGAAGCAACGGATCGGATTAGGAAAGCAAAAGCACGGACAGAATTGGATCTGGCAAGATCCCTGGAAGTTTTATTGGCCCTGAGTAACCTGCTCTAGTGAAGGTATCTTGCTTCTGCAGTGGGGTTAGAGCTAGATGATCTTTAAGATCCCTTCTAACCCTAGGTATTCTATGACTCCATGATTCTGCCAGCAAGTCGCGAGCGTGCTCAAGCTGTGGAAATTGGTTTGTGTGCGTTAGAGCTAAACCTGAGGGAGGAAGAGCTGGAAGCAGTAGCTAAGGTCTGGGGAAACAGGTGGATGGGAAGGGCACCCAGAAGTTCCTGTTTGCTTATTAGGGAGCTCTTATAGCACCAGGACCTGCCAGGCTCAAGAATGACTGTCCTCAGCTTGAATGACCTAAAATGAGGCTAGGCAAAATCCTAGGTACGATAGATTAGGAAAAGCCCAGTGGTGGCTTTGAGTTGTTTGATGGGCTGGTTATTTTCTATCACAGGGATTTCTCTGATGCTGAGGTTGTGACTCGAGCCTTTCTCCTGCCTTTGTTTTCTGGCTGTTTCTTCACCAGCTCTGTCTAAAAGTGTTCCTGAGAAAGCCTCCTACGCTTGACCCTATAGCAGAGAACAAAGGGGCCGTAAGAATTAGCAGAAAAAGGCTTAGGGGCAGCAAAACACAGCATTGGAAAGGTTACTTCTGCATTTGGTTCTTCATGAATTGGATTTCAGAGAATTGGGAAGTACTGGTGTGTGACAGAACAGGAACATATGAGCAAGACCACCAAACGTTCTGTTTTGTCCTTTGGTCTGACAAGGCTTAAAAATATCTACCTGTTTCCTTTCTGTACTTACGCACTTGGTGTGATGCAGCAGTGCCGTAGCCTTGATGCACAGAGAAGTCCACGTGGAAAGAGGGGCAAGTCCTCAAGGGAAGAGCTGTGATGGCACAGACTGCTGGCCTCTTCTCCTCCAGCTTTTCTCTCAATCCAGGAGACAGAGGCAGGTGTGGGAATAAGGATGCTGCCCCTCTCATGGGGCCGGTGTTGCTGTGGTCCATACGCCCAGAGATAGTGTCTCTGTGCTGCCTCTGAGCAGTCAGTTCTGCTTGGGGCAGAGGAGGAGGAGACAGCGCTTGTGCCTTCGTTCTGTATTGAAGACTCTTTGCTGCGTTCCTCCCCAAACCCTTAGCAGCGGGAGCACTGGACGGCTTCTCGTTTAACACGGATGGGACACGAGCATGAGCTCAGGGGTCAGGCTTCATGTCCGAGCAGGCATTTGCTGGCTGGGTTGGTCTCCAGCCTGTCAAAGCTGCCATCACACTCGAGTAGCTGGGGAGCTGTTAGAGACAGAGCAGTGTGAGATCTTTTTTGCATGTTGTTCGGTCATCTGCTTGTGCTGAGAGCAGGGCTTGGGACACTTGCTTATCCCATCCTGGGTCTCCAGAGCCTTCTCATTTCTTTCGGCTGAATATCCCCGACACGCCAGCTCCTTTGATGGAGCCTAGCCATGCGTGGCTTGAGTTGTCTTGGCTGTGATAGTGAAACCTGTGAAGCCACGCTTGGACCTACACGAATGTCTCCAACCATAAAACAGGCTGCTATGAGGAACCTAAAGGTGCCTTCTGCTGTGGGCAGGAGGAAGCAGACCAGAGGAGCTGGTTGTCCTCCTTGCTGGAAAGAGGGCAGTTGTGTTTGTGGGTGATGATAGGGGGGGAATGAGGGGCAACATGATCCCCAGTTTCAGGAGCTGGCATGTGAAAACACAGACCAGTTCCCACTAGAGAAGAGGAGGAGAGCAAAAGTCATTGCTATCAATAAGAAAGCAAGGCAGGAGATGTAGGTGAACTGGGATCTGCAAGCAGCTGACTAGCTCAGCCTCAGTAAATGGGAAATGAGATAAAGTCCAAAATGAGTTTACCAAGGCTATCTCACGCCAGGCTCTCGTAGGAGGTTTATTTTTATGAGATAATTGAGTATGTAGACAGAGGACTTCAGCAAAACAGTCCTCGACAGTGCTACAGGCAAAGCCATTAAACTGGAGGAACAGGAGGTTAATGTGAGCATTGTGAGGATTTACCTAAAGAAAGGATGTCAAGAGGTTGTGCCTCGGGGGGAGAAAGTAGGGTGGAAGAGGGTTATTAATGATGCTCCTCAAAGGGGTCATCTTGTTTACCCAGCAGGAAAACAAGCTCTAATCAAATTCAGTCATATTTGAAGGACTAGTCACTGCAGATTGCTCAGGCTACAGCACCAGAGGAGCTGGTGGCACTGAGGACTGAGCAAGGGGAAGCAAGAGGAAAGCAAGCAGCGCAGAGTGCAAGCTTGCATGTGCAGAGAGTACCTGGGACAAGCTCCCAGCTTGTCCCCTGCCATTTAGAAGTTAAGGAGAGATGAGAGTTTTCATCGATTGGGTTCTCACCGTAGTGTAGGCAGGAAAAAGAAGAAGGTGACCATAGATGAGATTTCCTGAGCTGTTTTAAAGGCAACTTTGGGTGCCTATGGAAGTGCAGGGCCCTTACAGTGGGTATGCAGGGTGGCTCTGGGCAGCTCTGCCAGGCTGACAGAGGACAGGGCAGAGAAGGAGAGGCTAAGGGGAGAGTCCACTGTGTGGGGAGAGACCAGAACAGCGTGGCCAGCACCCAGAGAGGTTCAGGATCACGGCTGCTGGATGAGAGAAACTCCAAGGCTCAGCAGGATGCTGAGGCTGGAAGATGCATGGTGTCAGTGTCTTGCCAGGGCATGGGGGCAACAACTCTGAGCCACCACCTCTCCATGAGCCCACTGCAAAGGCACACTGCCCCAGAAGGGCTTACAAGGCGATCCTGCTCTGGCAGGGGTATTGGACTAGATGATGTTTTGAGGTCCCTTCCAATCCCTAATGATTCTGTGATGTCCACTGCTCAGTGTGCCATCTTCCCCAGGGGTAGACCCCAGGGACAGGGCTGAGTACTCAGGAGAGATCTTCCAGACATGTTTCTTTCAGACTCATTTAGAAACTCAATCCTAGGTTTGCTAGTGGCACAAAGGTCCTCATCACAGTACAGCCTTCTTCTGAAGGTTGCAAACTTCTGAAAACCAGGGCTTGGCTGTGGGATGCCAGGAAGGGAACCTGTGTGTGTATGGGTGTGGGCAGCTAAGTGCAGAACTTGTGCTGTGGGATTGCTTTTTCTCTTCTCACAGCTTCTCGTGAGCTCTGCCCTCAGTCTTTGCATGCCCAAGTGGAAGACAAGACGTATTCATGGAGGTGCTCAGCTCGACAGGCTTGTCTGAGCCTCGCAGAGCCTCTGAAGGAAAGCACCAGCAAGTACAAGGTACCCTGTGCTCCAGAGCCCGGAGGGTTTCCATCAAGAGTGTGATACCCATGTAAAGGGAAAAGTCTCAGGGCCCACGCTTACAGAAAGTCACTCTTTTGTAGGTTCAAAGGGAAAAGAAGCAAACCAAGGCTGGTCACCACAGCTATGTTTGAGGTTTAAATGTTTTCAGGTTTGGTTCTTGTTTTAGGTTTGGGGGGGCTTTTGCTTTTGTTTGTTTTCTCCTGAACTCCCCCTCCCACCTTCAAATGTCAACCTGGCAGGCTTCTGGAATTGAGTCCTCTTGAGTTTTGCTTCCTGAAAGCCCTGAATTTGCACTTCCCATGTTGCCATCTGACTTGTGCATTCTCTGGGGTGAGCTGTGTCCACGGGTGCAGCAACACGGACAGGCACAGAGCGTCTCTGAATGAGCAAATCTGCCAAGAAATGTGTCTGATAAGAAAACTACTCCAGCATGAAGAGTGTCCAGTCTGCAGGTTGCCACAGATGGAGGTTTTGGAGGCTTTCTGTACTGATCCCATGTAAACCTTTGGGGGTCTCTTCCAACCCAGTACATCCAATGACTCCATGATTCTATTAAACCAGCCAATGCTTTTTAACACACACAGAGACCTTGACAACACTCTGCTGACCATTTACTTCCTTGTTCCAATGCAGGAAGAAGCCAGAGCCCATTACAGCTATACAGGCACAGCCTCAGCACGAGGGGAAAAGCCTCTTATTAATGTTTTTCTTAGAGTGTTAAATAATTTGTTTGGTGGATTTTTTTAATGGGTTGGTCTAAACCCTGTCTGGTTTCTACAGTTTCATCCCAGGAGGGTTAATGCCTTTGTAGAGCTCTCAGTTCTGTGTTTAACAGAGAGTATAATTCTGCCTCTTGGGCTTCACTCCCGTTGAAATCAGTGTTGCATTAGAGATACAAGTCTGTGTCCAAATGGCTTTTGCACTCACAAACACTGCACTTGTCCACATGGGGGAATTGCAGGTAGGAAGCTGGGATGCAAGATAGCAGCGTGCTCACTGATTCTAATTAACTCCTTCTTTACATGGGCATCAGGTGCGACTTGCTCTGCTCTGCTCTCAAAGATATCAGAGATCCAAACACAGTGGTTTGGGTGAAATCCAACGCTCAGAGTCTGTCCTACGGCTGATGCTGGTTCTTGGGGTCCTCTGATATTCCAGTAAATTGCTGAAGTGCACAAAGATGGCCAAGAAAAGCAGTTCTAGGTCTTTGCTCTGCTCCATTAGTGTATTTAAGCACATTCCAAAGGGGCACTGGGGGATAAATGTTCCACAGTGAGATTTTTCCTCCTCTCTGATCAACCAGGATTTTTGCAAGCCTGCATCTTAGAAACCCAGCACCGTGAGAATCAGCTGTGGATTCCTGAATCAAAACAGCATCCTGATAAGCAAAACCCACTTACAGGTTGTCAGCCCTCAGCTGTGTGGGCAGATCCCTCAAAGTGGCAGAGCAAACGCCCAGCAGACCTCATGCAGAAGGCAGATCTAACAAGTTACTTCTCAAACATGCTACTCCATACCTTGATTCGTTCCTTTTAACACGTGGGGTGTCGCATCCGCACATCATCTTGTCGATACCCGTGCTTCAACATCAGCTTGTTTATGTTTGCACTGCTTCTGCTTCTCATGGTCGCTGTGGTTTCACGATTCGGATGGTGTGAACGTCTGTGGACCTCTGTGAAACCTCTAGCGCCGAAGTGCTGAGACCTCACCTCCATGTGGTGCACTCAGAGCCTTACACTCGTTCTCCCCAGTGAATGCAAGGGCAGACTCAGTTCACCAGGTAACGCAGAGCAATACTGGATGAGCACCAGGCTGAAAATTGTCTTCTCCGTGATGCAGTCACTTGTGCCAAATAGCAAAATGCCTGACTAGGCAGGCTGTCCAGGGAGCCTGCTGTCCTCAGCTGCACTCCAGCACTGCTTATAGCCGGAGCTGAGAGCACAGGTGCCCTCCCTGCAGGGAGAGGCAAGGCTCCAGAAACCCTCCAGGGCAGGAGAACAGAGAAGGGATCATGCTGTGAACATGCACTGTGACACACCACATGGCAGCCCTCTGAGGAGCAAAGTCCCTTTTCAATGCTTGCTCATTGCTGCCTTTAAAATGTGGCCCAGGATGTGCTACCAGGTGCTGTGCTTCAGCAGTGTCTGTCTGAGTGCTCACCTGGTGCAGCAGCTGGTGCTACTGCATGTGGTGCCACGCTGCCCCCGTCTTAGGTTAGCAGTTACCAGTATTTCCTAACCCATTTTCCTCTGGAGTGATTTAATGGAAACACTGATAGGCAAGTGAGGAGGTTGCTGGGGGGAAGGTTTTAAGCGAACACAGACACTATGCACGAGGCAGGAGCATGAAGGGGTGGACTGTGGAAGGCCAGACACCCAGATCCCATTCTGATGCAGTCAGCACATTTCCTTTTCAGCTCTGTGTTTGGCCATTGCAGCTTCAGCTTCCTGAGTGCCCTGACTCAGGACTGGAATCTTCCTGCTGGCCCCAGTTGCTCTGGGGCTGCACCCCTTTGCACCTTCCATGCTGGTTCCATCTCTCTGCCCCCCCATCCCCTGGCACTTCTCCCCTGCCGCTGACCTGGCAGCTCTCCAGACTGCAGCTCAGGTTGTCTCTTTGTACATTAGTTCTTTCTGCTCTTGTACCCTCTTTCCTCTCATTATCCCTCTTCTTCTCCCCCATTAAAGTTATGGCGGTTTATTCTAGTCGCCTGATCTCTCTTATTATAAAATTCTCCTACTAAAAATAATCTGCCCTGTGGAGGTTCCACCTTTAACCATAAAACCAGGACACTCTCTGTCCCAGGGCCACTTTCTGTCCCAGGGCCATAGTGAGGGTGGTCCAGATGAGGACATCTCAGCCACAGTCATTCTCTTCCGGAATTGCCATGCCCTGCCAGGCTAAGCTGCTTGTGAGAAGAGGACCAAGGCTCTCAGTCCCTTATGATCCAGCACAAGAGGACAGTGCAGAACAAATAGTAATTTACAGCACAGTACAGCCAGCAACAGACTTCCAGCCACTCATGTGCTGAAATAGCTGATGAACATGTTAAACAATATCAGCCTGCAGCTGCCAAGGTCTGTGACCCCCTGTCTGGGAGGGCTGGCAAAGCTACTGCAGCTTGAGAAGAACCAGTGTATCTGCTGCCCAGTGTCCACACACTGAGGTAGAAAATGTGGGAGATCAGGTTCCCTTTTACGAGCAGATGAACCACCTCTGCTGCAAGGAAAGAGCTTGTAGGAACTAGCCTGGGAGGCTGGAGTGGAAAAGAGCAGCAGTGAGTGCCCACCTGTGTGCCCTGGAGCAGAGACTGGCTCATTCTTTCCTGTGTGGACCTTGCGAGCACACTGGGCTCTTCTGCGTGGTGCTGATACACTGATGCCTCACAAAAACAATGTACAGCAATCAAGTGGGTCCTTTAGAGCAGTTTACTGTGAGGGAAGAAGGTTAATCCCAGATTTATTAGGGCAACTTTAGTTTTGGCAAGGAGCCCTGGTGCTTGGAGCAGTAAAAATCAAATCTCCATGCAGTAACTGGGATGAAGTTACACTTGCCAGTGTGGCTGCACTTGGCACTTACCTTCCGTTAATTGATGTCTCCTCCTAGCCCAGCGATTTCACCCCATCAGTTGTTCCTTCCCTTGTTTGTCACCCCTTTTACCCCTGCTGAGCCTCTCTCCCTTCCCCAGCTACCCCCAGCATTTTCTACCAATGTTAGGCACTGAGTTGTTGGGAGGCAACTCCCTGGTTAATAAAGTTTGTGTTCGGTGTTGGAGCATCTGCCTGA
>JAOXOE010000001.1:62141691-62164299 GCA_028565055.1 Phoeniculus purpureus
AGTCTCCTTCTCTGGAGATGTTTAAAACCCACCTGGACATGTTCCTCTGCGACTTGGTCTAGGTGATCCTGCTGTGGATCTTTCAAGGTCCCTTCCAATCCCTAATGTTCTGTGATTCTGTGAAAAGAACAAAGAACACGTTTACTCTTTTGATGATCATCCGTTAGGTATCTTTTCAGTATTACTTAGATTTTTTTAAAATAATGTTCTTTAATGATTATTTCTGCAGAAAAACATGCAGTAGACCATTTTAGCATTTTTCCATCAAATTACTGCGTTTCGTGTAAGAGAAGTTAGACTGTTGTCTACTTCTGACAAGGTAAGACAATCTCAAGAATTTGGAATTTCAGATGAAATCTAGATTTGTTTCTCTAGCAAGGAGTAAGTAATACTTACAGTACATTTTAGAAGTTTGGAAGTTGAGGCACTGCTGATAAGCGTGAAGCAAAGATCAGCCAATATTTCTCATTTATAAGTAAAAGAACTGACAGTTATGCACCAGTGGCAGTAGCTACCATTGTACCAAGAATGGCTACTGGAAAGCAGAGTGAGTTATTAAAATCCTATACCAGAGGTTTGTGAGGTTTAGGTAACTGAAGTTTATAGCAAAAAGCTCTCATGCTGGCCTCTCCTCCCAGGACTTTTTAGCTGGCTTTACAAATAAATGCAGGTGAGTTAGGTTCATTTTCTTGTTTGATATGAAGAATCTAGTGAGTCATTTTGAAACTGCAACCCAAACATGCTTCTTTGCTTTTTACAAAATGAAACTCGTTGCATGCCTCATCGGCATTACACCTGCATTGTTGTGGTGACATCATGTCTAATACCAAGGGCAGAGTCTTACCAACTCTATGTTACAGGTCATCAGGCTGACCCTTGATATTCTCAGTTCCTAATTTTAGTCATGGTGTCAGAGGATAACTTCACTCTCCCTCGTAAGAAAGTAATAATAATTTCATCTATAAATAAATAAATATCTAGAAGAATGACGAAATGCTCACCCTGTTTCCAGTGATCATGAATGCTGTAGGTGCTTGGCAACAGGTGCTCTCAAAGACTTGTCACTTATGTAGTGAAGCTATAAAATTTATGGTTGCAAGTGTGCCTCATGCAAGCTTATTGGGAGAGCTGGACTCTGAGAACGTCGAAGAAGGTATTAGTGTATGACATTAATTACTTATTAGAAATTTTGTTTAAAACATGACCAAACCTGACTGTTCTACATTGTTATGGTGGGATAACTACGTATTATCCTACTGCCTTGTGGCTAAACCAGACATTTTTATGGATGGGGAAGGACATTTTGACCGGGTAATCCACGTTTCTATCATTGTAATGCTTAGTGCTGAGGAATGTGTATCACAGAATGACAGAACAAGCGCAAGAGACCCAGCTGCCTCAGCCTTTCTTCATAAGGGAGGTGTTCTACTCCCCTCACCATCTTCATGGCTCTGCACTGGACTCTCTCCAGCAGCTGTGTCCTTCTTCAACTGAGAGGCCCAGAACTAACACCAAATGCGGGATGCAGCCTGTGAGCCAGCTCAGCGATGGGCACGTAGAACAAGTTGAAGGCTGAGTTCTACATGATTCTTGAGACTGCAAAAACTGTAGCTGAACTTAAAGGAGGAGAAACTTATTTTAGAAACACCTACACTATTTGTTCTTTTCAGTGTCATTCAGAAATGACAGCTGCATTATTTTTTTGTAACCTCACCCTTAGAAGACTTTGAATGTGCATGTGAGGGTTTGGTTAATTTAGAATTCTCATCTCTGAGTTTAATTGATATTTTGCTTTTTAATATTTGTCTTCCCTAGCAAAGTTTTGTTTGGCTTTTTTTTTAAAGTTCATGCTAATTCCAGGTTTGGAGTATCAGTATTGTCCATACGTGATGTCTGTAAGCAAAGTTCTGATTGGCAATGGAAAGGGCTTTGCCAAGTACAGTGCCTGGTCTGTGGCACTGCAGCAGACCAGAGGAGAGGCAATCTAGATGAGAACAATGTGAGCAATCAGAGCCTTAAAAATATAACCACCAGGAAAAGTCAAGGAAATTGGAGCAGACTACTGAATGGAGTCAAAATAATAACCTTCAAATATGCAAAAGGTTGGTAGCAATCAGGAGGGCAACAATCTTTTCTTTGCATGCACTTTAGGCAGCAGAGGTGAAATGGACTTAAATTGTAATAGAAGAGGTTTAGGCTGGATATCAGGAAAAACTTCTCATAATAAACCTGAATCACTGGAAGCAATTGCCTGGGGAGGTGATGGAATTCCTTTCACTGGAAGCTTTTTAGAGGAGATTGGACAAACATTTCTCAGGTACCTACTACCCATAGCTGTATTAGCTTCAGTCCCTTCAGCTCAGTATTTATTATTATTCTGATTGCCTCATAGCTCTTGCTTCTGCAGACCATCTGATGTGTTTTATTTCTGTTGTTTGAACACCTTAATTACTTCCATTGAACAGTTAGTTTTCTGTTAGTGAATATTGCTGTCCCTTCTCCTCACTTTTGCTGTTATCTTCATTGATTTATGTCCTCAGTTGTCTTGCAAGATCGGAAACTATTATGTCATCTCTGATCTGCAGTCTCTCCGTGACTGTAGGTCTGCCTGACATGACCTCACAGAATCATAGAATCATTCAGGTTGGAAAAGACCCTTGAGATCATCGAGTCCAACATCAATCCTACTCTACAAGTTCACCTTCCTTTAACCATATCTCCCAACACTACCTCTTAAGTGTCTTTTAAACTCATCTAGGGACGATGACTCAACCACCACCCTAGGCAGCCCATTCCAGTGTCTGACCACGCTCTCCATGAAGAATTTCTTCCTGATTTCCAATCTAAACCTATCCTGTTGAAGCGTGAAACCTCTGGGTCTGTCACTAATTACCTGTGAGAAGAGACCAGCACCAACATCTCTACAATGTCCTTTCAGATGTAGAGAACAATGAGGTCTCCCCTAAGCCACCTCTTCCTCAAACTAAACAGCCTTTAATCTCTTAATCTCTCCTCATAAGATTTATTCTTCAGACCCTTCACCAGATTCGTTGCCCTCCTCTGCACTCGCTCCAGCACCTCACTGTCTCCTTTCTACTGAGGTGCCCAAAACTGGACCCAGTACTCAAGGTGTGGCCTCATCAGTTCTGAGTATAGGGGTACAATCATCTCCCCACTCCTGCTGGACACACAATTTCTAATACAGGCCAGGATGCCATTGGCCTTCTTGGCCACCTGGGCACACTACTGGCTCATATTCAGCCACCTGTCAGTTAGAACCCCCAGGTCCTTTTCTGTCAGACTCTTTTCCAGCCACACTGCCCCAAGCCTGTAGCACTGCATGAGATTGTTGTCACCAAAATGCAGGACCCGACACTTGGCTCTACTGAAACCCAGACAATTATCCTCAGCCCATCGATACAGTCTGTCAAGGTCCCTCTGTACAGCCTCACTACCCTCCAGCAGATTGACACTCCCTCCCAGCTTGGTGTTGTCTGCAAACTTACTGGGGTTAAGATCATTGATAAAGATTTTGAACAAGAGTGGCCCCAGCACTGAGCCCTGGGGGCCACCACTCTTGACTGGCCTCCAACCAGATTTAGCTCCACTGACCACAACTCTTTGGGCCATCTAGCCAGTGTTCCACCCAGCAGAGTACATGCCTGTGCAAGCCATTGGGAGCCAGCTTATTCATGAGGATGTTGTGGGAGATGGTGTTGAAGGCCTTACTGAAGTCCAGATAGACTAAATCAACGGGCTTTCCCTCATCCACTAAGGAGGTCACCTTATCATAGAATGAGATCAGGTTTGCCAAGCAGGACCTGCCTCTCATGAACCCATGCTCACTGGGCCTGATCGCCTGGTTGACTTTTAATCGATCCATGATGGCTCTCGAGATGATCTGTTCTATAAACTTTCCTGGCACTGAGGTGAGACTGACAGGCCTGTGGTTGCTAGGATCTTTTTTCTGGCCCTTCTTGAAGATGAGTGTCACATCTGCCAGCCTCCAGTCCGATGGAACAACCCCAGGTCACCAAGATTGTTGAAAGATTATGGAGAGTGGCTTGGCACCCACATCTGCCAGAGTCCTCAGTACTCTAGGGTCCCACAGATTTATGAGCATCCAGCTCATGGAGTAGGTTCATAAACATTTCCTCATGAAGGGCCTATTCTATTTCCCATCCCTGTCTTCCATCTCAGGGGGTTGTGCACTGAGGGAACTACTAATCTTACTATTAAAGACTGAGGCAAAGAAGGGATTAAGCACCTCAGGTTTATCATGATCTTTATTCATCGTGTTCCCCTCTGCATCTAACAACATGTTGAGATAATCCCTACCTCTCCTCTTACTGTTAATGTACTTATAAGACCCTTTTTTGTTATCCTTCACCACAGTGGCCAATTTTAGTTCTAACTGACCTTCAGCCTTCCTAATTTCTCCCTAGATAACTTCACTACGTGTTTGTAATCCTCATAAGTTGCCTGCCCCCCCTTCCAGACTATAAACTCTCCTTTTACTCCTGAGTTCCAGTCAAAGCTCTCTGTTCAGCCAGTCTGGTCTCCTACCCCATTGTCTGGTCTTATGTGACTTGGGGATGGTCACCTCCTGCACCTTTAAAATTAATTCTTTAAATCATGCCCAGCCTTCCTCTAGGCTCCCATGTCCTCCAGGACTGTCTCCCAAGGGCCTCTTTTAACCATGTTCTGAAAGAGACCAAAGTCTGCCCTCCGAAAATCCAATGTGGTAGTTCTGCTGGCTCCCCTCCTTGCTTCAATAAGAATTGAGAATCCGCAATGCGTTCTGCAATAGTTTCAATGTACTCTTGGAATTTTGTGTTAATAATGTACTTATTTTTTGTCTAAACCAATGCTTTACCATTTTTCTAATCTTGGAAAATCCATGCATCTACTAGATCTCAGAGAAATCACAGAATCACAGAATTGCTGTGGTTGGAAAAGACCCCTAGGATCAGTGAGACCAACCATCTACCCTGCCTTACAAGTTCACTCCTAAACCATATCCCTCAACACCTTGTTCAAATGAACTTTAAACACATCCAGGGATGGTGTCTCAACCACCTCCCTGGGAAGCCCATTCCAGTACCTGGCCACCCTTTCTGTGAAAAATTTTTTTCCTAATATCAAGTCTAAACCTACCTTGTTGTAGCTTGAACCCATTTCCTCTTGTTCTATCACTAATTGCTTGTGAGAAGAGACCAGCACCAGCCTCTCCACAACATCCTTTCAGGTAGTTGTAAAGAGCGCTCAGGTCTCCTCTCTGCCTCCTCTTCTTCAAACTAAAGACCTCAGCTCTTTCAGTCTTTCCTCATAAGATTTATTCTCCAGGCCCTCCACCAGCTTAGTTGTCCTCCTCTGCACCTGCTCCAGCACCTCCTCATCTCTCTTGTATTGAGGTGCCCAAAACTGGACACAACACTCAAGATGTGGCCTCACCAGTGCTGAATACAGAGAGACGATAACCTCCTTACTCCTGCTGGCCACACTCTTTCTAATACAAGCCAGGATGCCATTGGCCTTCTTGGCCACCTGGGCACCCTGCTGGTGCATATTCATCTTCCTGTCAGTTAGAACCCCCAGGTCCCTCTCTGCCAGCTGGCTCTCCAGCTACACCCCTCCAAGCCTGCAGCGTTGCAGGGGGTAGTTGTGGTCCAAGCGCAGAACCTGGCACTTGGCCTTGCTGAAGCTCCTGCCATTAACATTGGCCCATCGCTCCAATCTGTCCAAGCTTAGGACTATCCAGGTCCTAACCTTCTGTTTCTCGTCCTCCTTGTGTCCAAGGTAGATAATGTATGATTCCTTCCAGCATTTCTAGAAGCTTAAAGGTTGTAGTAACAGGTGTGCTCTGTGGCTCAAGAATTGCCATTCTAAGGTGGTGTTAAAACGATCACACTTTGACATGGCTAATTGGAGACACAGAGAAGGAGCAGTTAGAGGAATGTGACATCCATATAGGATGAGGTTTAGTTAAAGAAAAGGGGGGGGGAAAAACCTCACAAGGGCAGATCGCGTTTAACTCTGTGCAGCTGTAGAATACCAATGCTGTACCGGGGGAAGGAAGGAAGTCGTCTGTCAATATAAGGACCAGATCTGAGGAGAACCAAAGGATGAAAAATGGCTCTGATCTTGGCAAGGGGGTTGGAAGTCTGACTGGATGCATAATTATAGCAGAGGTACAAGACCTTTTTTGCAGTCAGAACCCAGGAAGCTAGACACAGGCCAGAATAATCTATAGTGATTAAAAGAAATGTCACCCCTTTCATATTTATTGAAAACATTTTTCTTTAAAGACAGTAAACATCTGCTGTGAAAGTGAGCGGCTGTGAGACGGAGCAGCTAGCAGAGATGAGTGAAAGCAGTTGTGTTGGAAGAACAAAGAGCTCCATTGGCGGCTCCTGTCTCGTTTGCCCATGCTTTGATATTTCCCCACTGATTGTGATATTTCCATACCAATTATTGTATAAATTGTTCCTGGCTGACCTCTCTACTTAGCCATCCTTAGTTGGCTCAGCAGTGGGAGGAATGTGAATGAGGAATGAAGAGCTTTTTGAGTTGGTTCAGGAGGGATGGTCCATGTGCTGGGAGTGGTGAGATGGTGACAGGAGTGGAGGAGGAGGATAGGGGATCAGGCACCCTTGGTAGCCTGATTTAAACATCAAGGCAAAAGGGGTGGAGGACTGGGACAGAGCAGTTCAGCGTGTGGGTCCAGCCAGCCTTTCAGTACGGCAGACTCTCCTGGCACGACAAGCCATGTGTCAAGCAGAATACTGTATTTTCCCAGAATGAGGCTTTACAGTAATAAGGGGGGGTTGCCACGTGTTTCCTTCTGATAGCATTGTTTTTTATCCATCTGGCAGCAGGTTGCAGTGCACAGAGAGTGTCCCTGCTGTGACTCATTTATGCAAAAATTAAGCTTGAAACCTGATTTTTATTTGTGCACAGTAACAGGAGACTTCACAGAATAGCAGGTGTGTGTTGCTGGAAGATTGTCTGTGTTTCAGCATTGCCTGTTGGGGCAGCCTCCTTTGCTGAGACTGTGTTGGTGTTCAGCTGACAAAAAAATATCACAGCTGCTTGGGGAAGTCTTCTTCGTGCCTGAACAACGGTGAGCTTGGAAGAGCTGCCTTGAAACAAAACACTGCTTTGTGGATATCAGTCCCTGCTTTTTGACTCTGGACTGTACAGCAGGGCTGAGTAAGGGGCTGGTCTTGGCAAGAGCCTTCTGCATCCTCCCTGGGGGACAGAAAGGGGAGAAGAGCCACTTCCCCGGGAACCATCATGCCTAAGGGAGTCTGGAAAATTAATCTTACTTAAGAGGGAACCTGGAAGATGTTAACTGTTGCTGGAAGCAGGGACTGCAGGGCACGATGCTCCTGTTTTGGGTTAGAGGAATGTCAACACTGAGGCAGAGCAAAATTGTGGGGAACCTTGACTTCTGGTCTACACTTAGCCACGTGCACCCCGTTACTTTGTGAAAGTGGCCAGTGCACAAACGCCTGCAGCTCAAAGACTGTTCTTGCCACCCTGCTGTTCCCTGTGAGCTGCAGGCCATGGTGTGACCTCACAGTGCTGCTCCCCTTGCTTGTGGTAGGTGGTGGGAAGCAAGAAATTAACGACACTAATACAGCAGCGTTGCCCTTGTACTGCATGAAAAGTTTCCTTGCTGTGGGCATGACATCCTTTCCCTGCCCCATAGTCAGAATGTGATGTATCTATGCCTGCTGCCTCCTGTGGCACTGTCCAGAGCTGAAGGCTTCAAGCACAGCCTTGAGTCTGCTGGCACCTGCCTCGCCTCAGATCATGCTGTGTGTTGGAGAGCAAGGGCCAGCTGGGTGGTGAGCCTGGACTCCTGTACCACTCTCGCCTGAGTGAGCCCCAGACCTGTGGGAGGGCAGCAGTTGCCACAGCCTGTGATACACTTGGCGCTTCCTCCTGCTTTTGGGTTTTGCATGCCCAGAGCATCTCTTGAGCTAGGAAGTAGATAAAGAGTGTAAGTGCTCTTTAGCACTCGTGCCTGAATTAGCTTCATTACTGGGGACTTTGTGCCAGGTCCTGTGGTCTGCTGCAGATGCTAATTTGTCATAGCCAAATAGGATTTATCCACGCTCCCCTTCCCTTCCCTGCACAGGGGCACAGGTTCCTGATTCAGTTCTGAGGGGAATTTGAGGGAACCAGTTCAATTGGCCATGTTCAGGGCAGAAGCAGCCATGGTTTTAGAAAAAAAGCTGAATTAGTGCCTTGCTTTTAGCTTCTCTTGTAGTACTGCCAATGCATAGTCTGCAGACCAGATGTGACCCATATGGCTGAAGAATACAGCCTGCAGTGACACCAGTTGTAAAGGGGCAGGAGGACTGCTGTACCAGTTCAGGCTAAAGGTCTTCCACCTAGCTCAGTATTGCGTCTGGAAAAGCTGGAGGCAGACAGCTGTACAGTTGTAGCTTGTCCTGGGAGCCTTCCGAAACTCACGTGAGCTACGTGCTTTGTAGTCCTTTTCCAAGTACTTGTCCCACCCACATTTTGACCTGTGCAAGCTTTCTGTGCCTACAATGTTCCTCAGCAAGGACGTCTTCAGGTCTTCTATGTGTTCTGCAAGAGCTGCCTCACTTGTTATAGAACTGGACCCAGTACTGGTTGACTGTTTTTAGCCTGGAAGAGATGGTGAACTGTCAGTCGTTGACCATTCTCTCCATGGCTTGTGTATTGGTAGAGACCTTTACTGGGTCCTCTCAAAGTCATGGTTTTTCAGGCCGTAGTCTTCACCTCCTTGATTGTTCCTTATGTAGAAACCATTGCCTGGTGCTTATCATCATCATTGCTCTTCTGTGACACTTCTCTAGTAGCGTTTATGAATTGAACAAACAATAGGAACAACAAAAACACCTCCAAATATGTATTTGCACTGCGAATGGAGAGAGGAGGGAGAGAGATCTCTTAGGAAATGTTTTCTAATAGTTGTGGTCAAATGCCCAGAGTAGTTTTCAGAGGAGGTTCAGGATTAGCATTATCAAGTTATTGACAAACACTGCTTTAGAGCTTCTGAGTGAAGGAGAACTGCTGTAAAGCTGCCGAGGTAGAAACATCCCCTCAAGCTACATAATCCATTTGGTGTTCAGCACTGTCAGCCCCACACTTCTGGAAGATACAAAAAACATCAAGATTTTTTAAAAAAAATAGCTCTCTAATGACTAGAGACCCAGGATAATGCTCCTTCCAAGAGCTGGATTTTCTCTTTAAAGATCTACTGGCAGTGGTTACTGATATCTAAGATATCTTGATGCAACTTGCTGTGGTGCCTTTGGGTGTAGCGTAGGCATAACCCATGCTCTGGGATGTTTGACCCAGAGGTTCCTGGTTTATTCTGTCCTTAATTTTCCTTTATTATTGTGGTGTGTCAGTGCTGTGGCAGAGTTTCTATGTGCACAGCTACTCTTTGTTTTGTTACGCTCATCTGTGCCTTACAATAAGCCTTCAATCAGTGTCCTCAGGTGCAGTTTTGCATGCCTGCTCTTCTGAAAAGGTCTTGAAGGTCTACCCCTTCTCCAGAGAGGAAGTGCTGGGGGCTTTCTGATACGGGGCATCTTCAAAGAATTTAGGCACGTGACATGGCCAGTCGTGCCTGGAAAAATCTGAGGTCTGAGCTCTGCGTGTCACACGGACCGGTCTTAGAATCCCCATGGCCGGAAAGGACTGCTTCACGTGGCAGTGGCTGTGGCCCTGGAGCCTGCTGAATGGGCAGGCACAGGAGAGGCTCTGGTGCCTGAGTACTACATAGTCCTGTTGCTGCATGACCTACAGAGTGCCTCATCTGGGGAAGAACAACCCCATGTACAGGTTGGACATTGACCTGCTGGAGAGCAGCTCTGGGAAAAAGGACCTGAGGGGTCCTGGTGGACCACAGGCTGACCATGAGCCAGACAAGAAAGGCTGGGGTGCATTAAGAAAGTTGTTGTTCTGCCCCTCTACTCTGACCTGGGTAAGACCACCTCTGGAATATACAGCATCCAACTCTGGGATCCCCAGTTCAAGAATGACAAGGGAAGAGTCCAGCACAGAGCTGCTAAGACAATCTGGGGCTGGAGCATCTTCTTTACGAGTAGAGGCTGAGAGAGCTGAATCTGCTTAGTCTGGAGAGAAGGAGACTGAGGAGAGATCTCTCAATGCTTTTAAGTATCTTAACAGCCCAGAGGGTGGGACCAGATTTTTCTCAGTGATGCCAGCAACAGGACAAGGGGCACAGGTCACGAGCTGGAGCACAGCAGTTTCCACTTAAACATAAGGAAAAGCTTTTTTATGATGAGGATGTCAGAGCATTGGAATAGGCTGCCCAGAGAGGTTGTGGATTCTCCTTTTCTCTGTAGACATTCAAAACCTACGTGGTCATGTTCCTGTGCTGTCTTCTGTAGGTGATCCTGCTCTGGCAGGAAGGTTGGGCTAGATGAACTTCAGAGGTGCCTTCCAACCCCTACCATTCTGTGACTTTCACATTATTGCCTGGCTGCACCATCCTCTCTTTCCCCAACTCCTTTTTCCCCCCACCATCTCCTGTCTCCAAGAAGGGGTCTGGCAGTTGGGTAAGCTACAGGAACTGTTGAGAGCTGCCTGGTGGTTGTTTGGTTTGCTCTTCGCTCAAAAGGCCACTGACAATAGGGGATAAGGATCAGGAAACGCTTCCTACTCATCGTGAGGAGTTTGCTGCCTTTTGGAAAAATACAGATGCACAAACCTATCATTTCTTATTAATTTTAAAGCAGCTCTTGGCTTTCTACCTCCTGTACCAGCCTCTGCATTGTCAGTAAATTATATTGGATTTGCAATTAAAAACCAGCTGTGCCAGTGAAGTACCAGCCAAATGCTGCTGTAACTGGGCCTCCTAGGGGAGGTATGGAGCACACAGATCCTCCAGCAAGCTCTTCTTCCCTTCAAGAGGAGAAGATAAGAGTTTGAAG
This sequence comes from Phoeniculus purpureus, assembly GCA_028565055.1. Taxonomy (NCBI): domain Eukaryota; kingdom Metazoa; phylum Chordata; class Aves; order Bucerotiformes; family Phoeniculidae; genus Phoeniculus; species Phoeniculus purpureus. Next base: position 62,152,656 of record JAOXOE010000001.1, read on the forward strand.
TGGGGTCTCAGGCATGTTATTTTTGTTAATCAGAACACTTGCTTGTTAAGAAATGCCTTTTTTATATGCTGCATGTTCATGGATGCAGCAATTCCCAGAGCCTGGAAACTGCCAAACACCCTTCTTTGTGCAAAAAGAGAATGGTTTGACACTCACGTGGTGATGTTGGTGGATGGCTGTCTCACGCTGGTTGTTTTTCTCTTTCCCCTTCTCAGTTAAAGTGATTTATTGGAGAAATATCTGTATGTGGTTTTTGAAGTGTTGAAAAGCGTTTGTGCCCATCTGTGATGGCGCCAGAGGAAAGAGCCCTGTGGATGTGCCACTCCCTGCCCCTCTGGAGATCCACCCTGTTAAACCAACTGCTGAGCCTTTGTGTTTCACCTTTCGGGGGCTGAACTGCAAGTTATAGCAGAACCTGCGGTGTTTTGTCTTCCGTGCTGGAACTGGGCAGGGCTGCTTCTGTCCCTCAGCTACTTGGGCTCCTGGAGCCAGAACAAGAAGCAAGGAGCTCTCGTCTTACCGCTTGCAATTTTAGCTGGATCAGGAAGGTGCAGCAATACAGTGCAAGAGGGAAATGGGAGAGGAGAAATGTAGGAAAGTCCTTCTCTTCTGAACGTGGAGAACTCCAGCTTGCAGGGTTACAGGTGAAAACCCAAAAACGACTGGCAAGGACAGGGAGCAGACCACACTAGTGCTGTCCATGAGAGTGACGGGGTTTGCCATCTACCAAAAGGCTGTGTGCACCAAGGCACTGAGATCTGCCTTGTTGGGTCCTCAAGGTTGTGATCTTGCCAGCAAGCTTTGCAACCACCAGTAGGCATCTCTGACAAAATGCTGGTTTTTAACTGGGTGGTTGGAAAACTCAATTCCTGTATTAAAAAAACCCCAGTGCTGCATTAAGAGGCTGCAAAACGAGGCTGTGCACTCAGCTGAGAAGTACCTGAATGAGCGTGGTGTGCACAACTTCTAACTCCTATTGCTGCGTGTTCACCTTGTGGTGCAATTTTAACTGTGCCGTGGCACGTGAGGGGTGTCTGTGCGCTGTGGCACATGGAGGGGTGTCTGTGCGCTGTGGCACATGGAGGGGTGTCTGTGCGCTGTGTCGAGGCTACATGCGCATACAAAAGTTGTGTTATGAGCTGTCTCCAGGTGTGCACTAAAGATCTTACCCTTCCTGCTGCTTTAAAAACAGCTCACTTCAAAGGCTGTGGTATTTGCTTTGGCCTTTATGGGGTGAGAGAAGGGGCTGTCTGCACCTTAGACGTGTTGGTTGTCCCTGGCGGCATCTCTCCCTGGGATGAGATGGCTACAGCAAACAGTGGGGGAGCGTTTGCCTCTGTTGTTCCTCTCCCTGCTCGTTTTCAATGTGCTGGCTTTCCCCATCGTCCCCTTAAATCACATTATTTCCTGAAGAGTAAAAAGAACCGTAATTTGGAGCAGCAGCGAGCTGAGCCCGAGTTAATAGTTTGAATTGCTCTCCATCTGTTCAGTTGCCTGGCCTGATGGCTGTGCTGAACCCATTTTTCACAATTTGTTTTAAGCTGGTAAGAACCATCGCTGCTGGCCCTGGTCCAGGCTGGCTGTGGAGAAGAACTTCATTTTTGGACACCTGTGTCCAGAGGGTGGGATTTGGGTCAGTAACCCCCAGGTGCCAGGCTGCCTCTCTCACCTGCTGGTTGGTAATTTTTGAAAAGTTAAATTCTTCTCCGGCCTTGGACATCGGTGTGGACAACCAGAGGTTTGGGGGGTGTGTGTGTGGTGAAACCCCAACGTGCGCTCGCGCGCAGAGAGGATGAAATTCGTAAACGTGATTACGCAGGACCTGCTCCAAATCGGCTTATTGCTGTTCTGTGATGGCAAGCGAGCAGTCACGGGAGCCGGGGTGATTGGCCTCGTCACGTACCCGTGCTGCTGGTAACTCAATAACCGATGAACACCCACCGTGGTCTCCAGACCTCAAGTCTTTGATGTAGTCACAAACAAGATAGATTGCTGTAATTTATCCAGCCCCTGGAGGGCTGGGCTGGTAACGTGCCATGAGCCCAAGGGCCAGCCATCCGTAATCTGTGAAAACACAGCAGACTGCAGTCACCGTGCCACGGGATCGTCTTTGTTCCGTGACACGAGAGTTTGTGTGTGTCCGACGCATGGTACTGGATCTCGATTTCCAGCAGCCACGGGCAGCAGGTGTGGTGTGCCCACTCCCTCCATGACCTTCAGTTGGTTTTGTTATGTGCTCCGTGTACTCCTTTCAAGTAGACTTGGGAGGTTGATGCTGGAAATGTGGTATTTCCCTAAATGCCTTCACACGTGTGACGAATGCATTGGAGGTGATGTGTGCTGGGTTCGGGGGGAAAAGAGTGGGGGTCTTGTACTCTGGTGGGTTTCTTGGAGGTCATGATAGGACAAGGAGCAGTGGGGATAAGTGTGGGGTCTCCTTCTTTGGAGACGTTTAAAACTTGCCTGGACGTGTTTATGTATGACCTGATCTAGGTGATCCTGCTGTGGCAGGGGGATTGGACTGGATAATTTTTCAAGGTCCATTCCACTCCCTAATGTTCTGTGACTGCAGTTCCATTGCTTGGAAACCTGGGGGAGAGTAGACTCCAGGCTTGCATGTGGGCCACTCCTGGAGGAAGAAAGTCTCAGTCAGGCTGTGCTAGTTGTCCCTGCCAAAGCAAGGAGGCCCAGCAGCACTGGGATGTGCAGAGTGCCCTCGTGCCACCTCTTAGTGCCCTCTGGCAGTAACCTGTGCCTGGGACTGCAGGGAGCTGGGGATGGGCAGTGAGAGTGGCTTGCTTGCCAAGCATGGATGCAGATGGGGTGGGATGGGGACATCAGGGGATGTGTGGGGACTGCCTACTGAGAAGTAATGCTGTGCTCCTCTCTTCCCACAGGCATGGCCTTGGCCCAGCGGCAAGTGACGGTGCAGGAAGGACCTCTGTACCGCACAGAAGGGTCCCACATCACACTGTGGTGCAAAGTGAGCGGCTACCAGGGCCCGGCAGAGCAGAACTTCCAGTGGTCCATCTACCTGCCCTCAGCCCCTGAGCGGGAGGTGCAGATCGTCAGCACCATCGACCCCTCCTTCCCCTACGCCGCCTACACCCAGCGTGTGCGCAGCCGGGGCATCTACGTGGAGCGGGTGCAGGGGGATGCCGTCCTGCTGCACATCACCGAGCTGCAGGACCGTGACGCCGGGGAGTACGAGTGCCACACACCCAACACCGACGAGAGGTACTTTGGGAGCTACAGCGCCAAGATGAACCTCATGGGTAAGCTGTCCTGCTAATGCTGGGGCAAGGGGGTATCTCCTAGCCGCCATGAACCCTCATGTACAATGTAGTTCGTTTAAGCTGTCAGAAAATACACCAGTGAGGGAGAATAGGAACAGAGAGCGGGTGGCATGGTGGTGTGAATCGCAGGAAATCACTGACTAGAGGCATAGGACATACCAGGCTTTACCTGATAATGAGGTCATTATAGAGAGACACCAGGCAGCATAGCTGGGGATAACATTTAAAGCTGTGGATGAAAGCAAGAGGGACATGGAACTGATTTACGCACAGAGAGGGAGATAGGGAGACTTCTCCAGATGGCACAAGATGCAAGAGAGCTGTGTGCCAAAGGTGGCGAAACAGCAGAGCGGGGAAGAGAGGAGCGATAACGAGCAGCACAGAAAGGGAACGGGAGAGACAGTTGTCTTCAAGCTCTTAACAAAGGGCAACGCTGAATGTGTCCTGAAACAAGCACAGCGATCAAACTGAGCTGTCTGTATCTGTGTGTGGGAAAATTGGTTTGGGTGAGTTTTGGGGGATTATTCTTTTTTTGGTCTGTTAGAAAAATGAGAAGCAGGTTCTTTATAATCTGGAGTAGCTCTCTGACTAGCTGGTTTGACCTTTTCAAGCTTCAGCTCGCTTTCAGGATTTCAAAACAGGGTTGGATTTGAAGTCTCTAACTCTGCTAACAGCATTCAAATAAATGCCATGAGGATTTTTGGCTGGAGGACTCCTAAAGGAGCTCCTCTACAGAAGAGACATCTCTGTAGCAAGTAAGCCTACATACATCAGGCTTGCTCTCCTTAAGAGAAGTTCACAACCCTGCAGCTCTCTGGTTTGGAAACCACTTTGGCATTATCTGGACCTGCGAGCTGGTCAAGGTGTTGCCCTGTTGACACAGGAATCCCATTGTGAAAGACGTGGAGGTGTGAATTTAAATCACAATGGTCCTCCTTTGGGTTGTGGGTCTTGCCTCCAGCTTGTGTGCACCGTGGCTCCTTCTCTTCAGAGACGTGAGCTCAGCCACTCTCCCACATGAAGATCCATGGCCTGGGTTTAGGCACTGGATCTGCTTTCTGATATCTGAGGTCCACAAGCAGTTGGGAGATAGATGCCTGAAAACTCTTTGTTTTAGTTCTGTGGTTGGCTTTGCATGTCCAAGTTTGCAGTTCTCATTTTAAATCAGACTGAGTCAACACTGCCTCTGTAAAATCACCTCAGGGAGTGAAGCCTGTTGGAAACCAACACCCAGTCAAAAAATATGCCCGAGGGCAGGGTCGAGTTGCCACTGTCAGAGTTTGCAGTTGGGTTACTCTGCCAGGGAGCTGCACCCAGTGTAAACCAGTCCATGAGCTGGGGTCTCTACCAGAGAGCCCTTAGTGCAGATGAGAATATCTGTGTTAGCTGCTGGCAGGGGCTGCAGCACGGTGTGGGGATGTGGATGAGCGCAGACCGTGTTTGGTGGTGATCTGATGGCTGGGCAGTGAGGAGCTCCATCACTGCTCTTCCCCTGGGCAGTGAGGAGCTCCATCACTGCTCTTCCCAGGGGAGCCAGTGCCCTCCTGGTTTTAACCATAGCTGCTGTAGTGGCCAGCCCGGGGCTTGCTGGGTTGGTGTGATATTGCTCCCTCCTACCCTTGCCACAAGTCAAAGACATGAAAGATTTGGGGTTCCATGGACACCTGTGAATAGTGCTTTGAGGACACTGGCTTCAAGGCTTATGTGCGTCAGGGATGCTCAAGAACAATTAATCTGAAGTAACTTCTAGTGGATTAGTTAAAGCACATTACACCCTTTCATGGACACCTTTGATTTGGTTTTTAGCTTAATTGACTTCTGAAAAGTCACTTCAGAAGTGAGGTAGAGCCACTTGGTGTTCTGAACCTGTGGATCTGCATAGGTGCTTTCTGAGGTTTAACCAAACTCTGCCAGAAACGTGGTTGTTTTTCCAGGGTGTTCCCTGCAGTGACCTGTAGAGGAGAAACCCTTGCAGAGGGCCTCCACTCTGGTTCTCATTCTGGTGCTGACTTTCAGCCCTGACAGACCCCGAAGCCCTGCTGGGCAAGCTGGCTCCTCTCTGCAAGAACATGTATACTGGGTTTTTTCCTCATCGTTTTAGCTCTCAGCTACAGGTGGTGGGCTTTCAAGCCAGCTTTGTTGCTGCAGACAGCACGCAACAAGAGGTACATGAGAACTAAATGAGAGTTATTGTTCTCATTTCCTCAGAAACACAACCAAACTTCTCTTCTTTCATGTGTTCATTATGAATTTTTAATTGACTCATTAAATTGAGTGGCTCTTTTTTGGCAGCAGCAAAGCCTGGACGGAGACAGGTTTGTTAGCTTCTCTAGTCTTTCTGTTTACGTGTGAAATAGATGGGTTTGGAGCACTGTTGAGTTTAGGCTTTGCTGCTTTAGGAGCCTTGAGTTGGTGTGCCCTGTGGTTTGAGGACATTCCAGCTTGCAGCAGAGCTGCTGAGATACGTCTTCTGCTCCTGCCCGCTGAGCAGTGCTGAGGGCTGCGTATCCAGGGCTCTGCAGCTGCTATAATATAGTCTGCTCACCTTCAAAGATGTGTGGATTGGGCTTGAAACTACACATCTGTCCACCACTTGAACAGCAAGCATGGTTAGTTGGTTGTCCCTCTCCCATCTCAAGGTTCCTTTTAACTCAAGGTTCCTGTTTAGCGTCAAGATCTAGTATTACTCTAAGGACCTGATGTCTCTGATGGCTGGGACTAAAAAGTTCTCCCCAAGCACTTGGTGGGACTGTTATCTGAACTTAAACACGCGGTGCAAGTTCTAATCTCACTAGGAATGAGGCCAGTTCAAGGGCCTTCTGCTGTATCAAAGCTGAACCTTTTTTGTCTTCTCTTTCATTCAGCTGCTTCAAAAGTAAGTAAACTGGTATCTTAATGCCCCCCGTTATCTCCTCCCGAGCTGTGTCATTGGAAAGGGGTTGTACCTGGACTGTGAGATGTGGTGTAGGAGGAAAACTTTAGGGCACTGCAGACTGAACTGCAGGTGCTGAGAGAGGTGGCAAAGAGGAAGAAAAAGGAGTGCAGCGAGTCAGGGTGTTGTGGAACTGTGGCTTTATGATTCATATATGAGAAGGGATTAGCTCACGTCCAAAGTCTGCAACTTCATTGTTTGCCTTCAGAGTTCAGTTCCACAAGGCTGACACAAAACTGCTGAGGCTAGTTCACAGCGTTTTATTCATGGTGGGTGGGGGAAAGTTCTCTTAGATCACACGAGTGGCCTTCCATTTGTCCAACACCAGGCTTGGTTAGGGCAGTATGTGTCATCACAGGACAGAGAGACACGGTTCTGGAGAACAACCCAGCTTGCTTTAAGTGTGTCCTTCTCCAAGTGGATTAAATACAGAGCCAACATGTTAGATTTAGACTAGGCAGCTGTTGTTGAGTGCAATGAATTCTTCCAGTGGTGGCCGAAGATTTGGCTGCGTTTGGAGAACTTCCCCCATGGAGCTCCTAAGCAACTGATGGAAATGTTTGGTTTCTGGTAGAATTAGGAATCACAGAACATAAGGGATTGGAAGGGACTTTAAAAGATCATCTAGTCCCATCCCCCTGCCAGAGCAGAATCACTCAGAGCAAGTTACACAGGAACACATCCAGGTGGGTTTTAAATGTTTCCAAAGAAGGAGACTCCACAACCCCCTGGGCAGCCCCTTCCAGTGCTCTGTCACCCTCACTATGAAGAAGTTCCCTCTGATATTGATGTGGAACCATTGGATTGGACTAGATGATCTTTTGGGGTCCCTTCCGATCCCTTATGATTCTATGATTGCCCCTTGTCCTATCATTAGATGCCACTGCGCAGAGCCTGGCTCCATCCTCCTGACACCTGCCCTTCACGTATTTATAAGCATTAATGAGGTCACCCCTCAGTCTCCTTTTTTCTAAGCTCAAGAGCCCCAGCTCCCTCAGCCTTTCCTCATAAGGGAGGTGTTCTACTCCCTTCATCATCTTTGTGGCTCTGCACTGGACTCTCTCCAGCAGTTCAGTGCCCCTCTGGAACCGAGGGGCCCAGAGCTGGACACAGTGTTCCACTGAGCACTAGGTTATAGCATTCGTTGTCTTCCAGCCAATACTCATTACAATAGGGAATGATACCTCAGGGTCTTGTCTCAGTCCCATTTAGGGAAGCCTCAAAGAGCACATATGTTAAATGGAACAGCAGTTTGTCACCTTTAGGGGAATCAAGAGGAAAGTTATAGAGGTACAGGCAAAAAAGTAGATGGGAAGGGGTGCTTTGCTTTGTTTGGGATGTGAAGAAGCTGTTAAAGTGCTGTAAGCAGACCAAGGAATAGGTCTCCAAAGCAAAAGCAGGGTGTGCTCAAGTTTGTTTGCCTTTCAGTCCTGTCTCTGGCAGTTCAGAGACTTGGCAGAAAAGACTGGACTATTGCAATCCTGTTCTCAGCCAATTTTAATTTACTTTCCACGTATTGGAAAAAAAAATAGTTGTGGTTCCCTTCCTAACTGGATAGTGTGAGAATACCTCCTCTTTTGTTGGTGGAACATAATTAGTCTACTGATTAATCTTGTAACTAGAATTTGGCAGAGACCTGTTGGTCGTGCAGGCTGTTGTCAGCCAGTGACTGTTTTCCCCTGTGTTTTTATAGAGTTGCTGCAAAACTATCATTCTCAGTAGCAAAAATCCACTCCTCATGTTCTGTCTGCATTTTACCACCTTAATTTAGTCCACTTTTTCCTGCTTGTCCTAATTGCTAAACCACAAATACTCCTCTGTCTCTAAGCATCCCTGTCACTGCAGTCATGCTGTGAATGTAGTGCTGTAGATGCTGTAATGAATGGGAGACTGCAGGTCTATAAACACAGTAAATGGGTATTTTCTGTTACAAGGAATTTACAGTGCAAACAAAGCACCATTACAAACACCGTACAGGATCACAGAAGGATTATGTACTTTGTCTAAATAATGCAGGAAGCTGGTAAGAGCACTTGGAATTAAAATGAGGTCTTCTGAATAGCACCCCATTGTTGGTTTTCTCCGCTCCCTTATCCTTCTGTTAGCTAAGAAACATGGATGGCAGAGCAACAACAGGTGTAGCAGGGCTCCACAGAAGCTGCTGGCACTATACTGGGGCTGCGTGCATTTCAGATTAGGCTCATAGCTTGAAGCTTTCATTCTTTCTGTATAATTTAGTCATTTGAGCTCTCTGAAATGTGTTGTTTTCTTCTGATCGTGCAAAGTGTCTCTATCTTTATTGTAGTCTGGTGCTCATAACACAATAAAGCGTCTCCAGTACAGTAGGAAAAGCCATATGGGAACAATTTCTCTGAGCTTAATGACACGTCGTCGTGTTCGGTGTTCAGAATTGTGTTGGACTGTTTGCACTGCTGCACTGCACCCAAACAAACGTGTAACTTAGTGTTCGTTGCCAGCTCTGCGTACCTGTGCATTTTATTTTCTCTAAGTTTAGAAAGTGCTTTAATATCTATAGTGTTTTGGGCAGGGAAAAGTAAATCTAGTGTGCACTGTCCAAATTAGACCTCGGTGAACTGCTTGCCTCAATTTATGCCTTGCTAAGCCCCATTCTCAACAAAGTATTAGTATCTGTTCCCATAGGGTAGTTGGTTATGTTGTAGTTGCCAAAGGATATGTGGTTCCCTTTCTCCACACACACTATAATTCTGCCTTTGTTCCCTACTCCCTGAGTTCCATAGTGTTGTAGCTTTGTTCCAAGTGTCTTCTGCAGTTCCTCTGTCTGGTGAGTTTTGTTTTGAAATATTTCATGTATTGTTTCGTTGAAGTCTAAATCACTGGATGTGTTCCTGTGTGACTTGGTCTAGGTGATCCTGCTGTGGCAGGGGGATTGGACTAGATGATCTTTCGAGGTCCCTTCAAATCTCTGATGTTCTGTGATTCTGTAATTTCCATTTTTCTTCTAGGGCTCTGATTCCTCATTTTTAGAATCTAATCTTAAACCAGGCTGTTTATTGTTCCATCCTCCTTTCTCCTCAACAGTTATTTCCATACAGAGGGAGGCGGTACTGTGGCTTTAGCAGTTCACAGGTAAGATTAATGTGCCAAAATGAGCCACTGGCACTAGCAAGGTTCACCTTGGGGATATGGTCCTCATTTGTCTGGGCACTGAGAATATTTCTTTGTGGGCTGAAATGTGATGGGTTTGTATTGCATCTGACAGCAACAGCCTCGATAAAGCATGGCAGTCTCTCATCTGAACGTCAGTTACTTTAGAAAACCTTAATGAACGTGTGCGTGTGGTCAGGTCAGCATGAAAACAGTGAATGTAGTGGCCTGCCACGTTAATAATCACTGTGTCTTCTCCCAGGTGAAAAGGTGTTGGATAACCCCTTGTGAATCAATGTTTGGAGACTTCTGACAAAGGCAGCTTTTTCACTGGCATGAAGTGCAGCTGGGATTGAAAAAAAAACAACACCAAACGTGCAGGATACTTTGAAATTAGTAATACCTTGAAAATACGTGATATGAGAGAAGTTCCCTGTCTTGGGCCATGTGTTGGAGCTGCAGGTTTAATGCTTTCTTATTTGTGTGCTGTGGCAGGGGGATTGGGCTAGATGGTCTTTTGAGGTTCCTTCCACTCCCTAATGATTCTATAGTTCTATGATTGTGGTGATGTTAGGCCATGGGCTGGTCTTGATGATCTGAGAGGGCTTTCCCAGCCTCAATAAGTCTATGATCACGGAATGATTAAGTTCTCACTTCTTTGTCAAGCAAGGAGGGAGTCAACAAAACCACCAGAATGAGCTTCCCAAGGGCTGACTTGGGCTTATTCAGGATATTGTTTGAGGAGGTCCCTAGGGAGACACTCCTGAAGGACAGAGGGAGTCATTATGCAGGTAAGTACTTTTAAAGATGCAAAAGCAGGCTGTTCCCATGTGCTGCAAGATGATCTGGTGAGAAAGAAGACAGCTTGGCTGAACAGAGAGCTCCTGCTGGGCCTCAAGGTAGAAAGAAAAGTTTATTGTCTTTAGAAGAAATGCAGGTCTTATTCAATCAACCTTGATCTCCTCCTATGACCAGGTGACCTGCCTAGTGGATAAGAGGTAAGCTGTGGGTATTTACCTAAACGTGCATCAGGGGTGGTTTAGATTTTATATTAGGGAAAAATTCTTAACTTGAATTATTGGAACAGGCTGCCCAGGGGAGTGCTACAGTCGCCATCCCTGCAGAGATTAAAAAAACATACAGATCTGACACTAGGAAACATGGTTTTGTGGGTGTGCTGGTATCAGGTTGATGGTTGGACTTGATCTAGGAGGTCTCTTCCAACCTTCATGATTTTATGATTCTACCCTCCTAACACTATGCATACAACTGAAATGTTTCACTGGTGTGAGGGTTTAGTTTTGCCTTTCATTTTTCTCAGTACCCTGAGATGATTTTGGAGTATTTTTATTGTGGATTAGAAGATTTGGTGCATCTCTGGATTATGGCAACTCTGAGTTATTTATGGTCATGATCCTGCTCTGACAGGGGGATTGGACTAGATGATCTTTTGAGGTCCCTTCCAGTCCCTGATGATTAATATGATTAATTCATAACGAGCATATAGATGTTCCTGGGCAAATATTGCTTTGATAATTCAGCCACTTTTTTTTCCAGATCCCATTATCAAAACCAAAAAATAGCTTCGTTTTTAATCATTAATAACAGTAATTTTTTTGTGAATGAAATGTGAGGAGCTGTCTGAAGATAATGTATTCTGTTCTAGTTAAGCTTTCTCCACCTTCATTAGTTTCCTGTGGTGACAACAGGTCTAATTCCTACCAGATATATTGTGTCCAATTCCACTTTCAGCTAGTGAGTTCCAATTCACTCTGAGTATTATCAGGTAAAGCAAGTGAAGCGTGAATCCTACACAGTGTGTATGTCAGGCATGGGGAACTCCACAGTTCAGTTCACAGAAGAAAACGTTGATTGTTGGGGCATCTGCAGCAAAGCCAAAGCACAGCCACTCTCTGCATACTCAGCTGGGACATGCCTGATTTTTTTTCAGCCAACAACTCTATAAAATTCTGTACAGCTTAATGATTATAGAGATTTGCACCAGAAAAAGCATTTGGCATTATTCATAGAATCATTAGGGATTGGAAGGGACCTCGAAAGATCATCCAGTCCAATCCCCCTGCCACAGCAGGGATCACCTAGACCAAGTCACACAGGAACACATCCATATTGTTTTCTAGACGTTCTAAGCACCTACAACACAGGCATTAAGGTGAAAGTACCTTCCCCACTGTAAGTCACTATAGAATCACAGAATCAGTCAGGGCTGGAAGGGACCACGGGATCATCCAGTTCCAACCCCCCTGCCATGGGCAGGGACACCCCACCC
>JAOXOE010000001.1:62164399-62187586 GCA_028565055.1 Phoeniculus purpureus
CGGTAAGTGCCCGACGGGGGGCTGCTCGGGACGGGGAATGGGGGGGGATATCCCCAGGCGGGGCGGGGTGTTGCGGGACGGGACCCCTGGCGGATGCCCCCCGCTTCCCCCGTATCGCAGAGCTCCTGATATCTGCTGAAAATAACCCAAAGCTTTCCACCCGGGAGTTGTCAGTGCCCGCGCTGTTCTGCAGGAGAAGGGTGAATAAATAGGTAATTTATTAATGTATGTGTGTGTAAAATAAATTAGGGTTTCATCTCCGCCTAGTCAAGCTCCTGGGGCGTGGGAGCCGAGGGGACGGCACCGAGCTCCGCGCAGGGCTCTGGCATCAAGTTGGGACGGAGGGCGAGCGGGCGGGCGGCCGGGGTCTGTCCCGCGCGAGTGGGCGCAGGGCGCTGCTCGGACCGGGGATTCGCGAGGGTGGGGAGTTATAGGGTCCGTGTTGAGCTTGCACAGTGATGGCAGTGGGGATGCCCGGGGTAAGGCAGGCTGCAGAAACAAAGTCTGCTTTTTGGATCTCCAAGAGTAACGTAGAAACGTAGAGGGGCAGGCAGTGCCTTCTGTCGTAAAATGCGATTTGATTGCTTTGTGGTGTCTCCCCAAACTCCTCCTGCGGTCCCTTCTCTTTCTGCCTGTATCCTGTGAACCGTTAAACGTGTGGTTTTGTCCCATCCCGCGAGCGCCTGCCCGAGGGATGACTGTACGTGCTTGTGTAAAGTCCTTTGGGACCCCGCTGCTGGGTGAGAGATGCCGTGGCAGTGGAAGCTCGCTTCCCACACGCAGGGGAAAAGCAGAACACAAGACAATGAAAACGCCTTTACGTTTTGTTGCAGCAGCCCATGTGCCTGCCTTGGTCCTGATGAGTCGATAGGAAAATACAGTACCGTGCCGTCACGCTGCTTTCTGCAAGCGTGTGTACAAAGCAACCTCAGAGTAGTTTTGATTTGCCTTTTCTCTGGTAAGATTTTCTGCTGGCATTAGTGCTAGTGAAGGAAGAAGTAGTGGCGAGGCTGGCAATTTTACCGTCTTGAGAACTGTCACATACCTGCTCTTGCCAATTTGGAAGCAACGTCTTCACTTGAATTGCAGTTGTGCTTCCATGTCTCTAATTTGTGTGTGTGTGTGGAGGTTTTTCATGCTGTCTGTCTTTAGGAAACAGAGATGGCTCTTTGAAATGGTTTTGGAGAAGGTTCAAACTTTCCCTAACCAGTAGCTTTCTTCCTTGGCTTCCCTGAAAAATGCCATCTTAAAGCTAAGTTTATTCAGGGTGACTTTGCTGTGTGAGTACAGACAGTCTGTCATAGCCCACAAGATGGGTGTATACGTATGGCAGTTGCTTGCTGCCTTGGCATCGCACGCTCAGTCTCTTCTGTTGAAGAACAATAACACCATTCTGGATTAAGTCTTCCTAATATGGAGCGAGTGAGTGGTCGGTCCGTTGGTTGTTGGTGTGCCACTCTGAAGCGCCCGGCTGCTGCAGCAGTGTAGCAGCAGAGGGCATCGCCTTGCCAGAGGGTTCGCACAGCTGTACAGAAGTGGGACCTGCCAGTCTGCGTTGGGCACCCCGCATCAGGGCAAACTCTGCTCCTGACCAGCTGAGAAGGCTGCCGTGAGTGTGCATGCACAAACTGGCTTTTGGGGTTTGAAACCTGAACCGGCTATAACAAGCCTTCACCCTTCCCTGAGGATGAACTGTGGGGTGTCTTTTGTAATTGGGGTCCACAAATCCCATGGACCTGTTTAGTTTGAAAAAACCTTGTGCTTCTTGTGTTAAACGTGAAGCTGTTTTCTAGTGGTGGGAAGCAGCCCATGTGCATGCCTGGAGTTAGTTTTGTTTTGGTGGTGTTCACCTGGATTTCCTTAGACAGTTGATCTGCCTTTGCCCAGCTGTCAGTTTTAACAAAAGCAGAGATGGGTTGACTGTGCCTCAGAGCATCCAGTTGTGCAGAAGCGCTTCAGGTTGCTGCTTGTAAAACTGAGGCATCGTTTGGGTTAGTGGGGAAGAGGCTGGAGTAAAAAGCCTCATTTTGTAACACAAAGCTCTGACTGGCTAGAAGAGGGCTGTCGCTTTCCAAACAGGTGAGGTTAATGCTAGAATGTATGGGTTGAGCATGCAGAAAAAACAACGCAACTCAGTTTTTGCCTTAGTCTTTTGCAAACTCCCTAGAATTGCTGAAGGAGGAATTACAGTTGCAGAAAGAACCTGTGGATGATTTAACAAAACATATTAAGCAATTCCTAGCTACCAGAATTCAAGTAAATGTTAAAACCAGGGTTTGAAAACCCACATCTGGCATGTGGAGGCAACGTTTGTAGGTCTCTGCTGTTTTTACCCTTCTTGCTGCAGTGTTTGTTACAGGGTTCTTTAAACAAGTGGCACTTCATCACAGCAAGTACAAAATAGGAAAATGGAGCAAGTGCTGTAAATAATCCTCAGGCAGCAATGAGACCATTAATACTTGTGCCAGCCAGTGCTAATCCTATGTGTAGTTGCAAGATTTACCTCCTTTTTTTTTTTTTATGGGGATGCAAAGTCTGATACTCCTCATATTTATAGTGTAATATATAGGAAACACAATAGGCTTCTGGGGAATGCTGAATTCATTCATGTCGGTGACTGGTTTATGAATAGTTCTGCTTTTGAGTCTCCTGCAGTCTCCAGAATACCACCTGTGAATGCAATTTACGGCTCTTTGTGTTCAAACATTGCATATGTATATATGTACATAGACTCATTACCCTCTTCCTCTCTCTATTCATGCATAGTAATTGGTGATTTATTTGCGATTCCTAGAGGGGAGTAGCGCCTGCATAAGGTCTTGGAACCACAGCTTGTTTGTGAATGGCATGTTGGAGCGAAATAATGATGGAGAGGCCACTCTTGGAGAAAGAAGGGGTGATGGTGAAGGTCTGTCTTCTCGGGACAATAGGGGTGCTCTCTGGAAGCAGCAGTGTACAGTTGACTGCTGCTGGAGTGGTCTGCCCTTCTGCTGCTTGCCCATGTGAGGGGTTGGTTAGTGGCTGACACTCAGGACCAGATGTGATAAAGCTGAAGGAACCTTGGCTGGAGGGGAACAGAAAGAGAAGGCAGCAGAGCGGGTGTTTGCACACATGGGGTTTGGGGTTGTTTTTGCTTACCAAAGCAAGCAGCCAAGGGATGTTGCTGGTGCCTCATCTGCTCTGCGATCCATTGTTAGCAACTGTGGCCAAGATCGTGTTTTCTCCATCTGTATCTACCCAAAGTCCTCCGCTACAAGCTTGGTTTTGGAGGCCAGTGATGCCTCTATCACCCCGTGTTTGCTGCCTCTAGATCACTGTCGGGTGCAGTTCCAGACCCTTACCGATGTAAGTGTGCCACAGTGGGCTGTGGCTCTGCTTCTTTTGGGGAACATGTTCAGTGAGGGCTCTTCAGATGGCACTGGCTATTGCCTCATCTCTGCATGCAGCTCCATGGACTCTGGGTTTCCCGAGTGTCGTCAGTGGTTGCTGTAGCAATCAGTGCCGGACTGGCAGGCTCCACTCTTACGCATCCCCAAATGTAATTCCTTGTGGGGATACTCCCTCCCTGCAGTCTTGGCCAGACAGCCTGACATCCTGAGGCTCCTGCAAATCCTGTTTATTTACACAGGAGGTTTTGGTTTATGCAAATTGTCGTTTTTTAGTTGACCTTCTGTCAAGTTAGCTGTCTTTTATTAAAGCAGGTTTTATTGTAAATCGAATGTGTACTTGGAACACTTTTACCAGACCCATTATATAAAGTGAAAGGCAGAATAAACAATGCTGGAGACCACAGGGACGGGGCAGGACAGAGAGGGTCACTGCGAGAGCATCACTTCTGCATTGGGAAGGCGACTGAAATACTTGGACCAGGAGACTGCCCTTTTTTTTTTTTTTAAGAAAAAAGAACTGGATGATCCTGTGGCCCCTCCCAGCCCTGACTGATTCTATGGTTCTATAGTGACTTACGGTGAGGAAGGTGCTTTCCTCTTAAAGCCTGTGTTGCAGGTGCTTAGAGCTTCTAGAAAACAATATGGATGTACTCCTGTGTGACTGGGTCTGGGTGGTCCTGCTGTGGCAGGGGGATTGGACTGGATGATCTTTAGAGGTCCCTTCCAATCCCTAATGATTTTATGACTTGGTCTAGGTGATACTGCTGTGGCAGGGGGATTGGACTAGATGATCTTTCCAGGTCCCTTCCAATCCCTAATGATTCTATGACTTGGTCTAGGTGATCCTGCTGTGGCAGGAGGGTTGGACTAGATGATCTTTCGAGGTCCCTTCCAATCCCTAATGATTCTAACTACCTTAAAGTTCTTCCTTTAGGTCTGCCTTGGCTTCTTTCTTACCCTTACAATATCAGTCAGTGCTTCAGCCTTTGACCTAAAGGTTATACAGACTAGCACGAGCCAGGACTGTTCTAGTTGGCTGAACCAGATGAATCTGAGTGCTGTAACCTGCATCAGTACTGCTGCTCTTCGTTGTCTGACGGTTAGCAAATCTGCAGAGGGTCTGCAGAAACTCAGCACCAAGAAAATTGCCTGAAAAGAAGGGGGGAGATTTTGAAGCGCAATTGGGTTTTCTTGTTGCTAGGGTTCCTCTGCTCTTGATTTGAATTGTCTGCACTATCAAGAACGTTCAGGCCCTCCAGCCAGCGTCTGGAAAACTGCAGTATTGTGAGTTGCCTCTGGCTTTTAAGTTGCTGAATAGCCCTTAATGATAACCTACTAAATTGGTTTTGACTCCATTTTTATATTGGCGTCTCTTTCGTAGTCATATAAAGTCCTCTTAAGGAATAGTTCTCTGCTTAAATGTTAGGAAATGGTTAGCATCTGTTTCCTATCAGCTATGGAGACGCAAAAATGGAGCCTTTCCTGATGAAGTGGGGTGTGATCAAATTGCGAGATAGAGGAATTTGGTCTACAGCTGCCTTCGGTGGGTCTGGGATGGCCGTGTGCCTGTGTTCTGGCTCTAGCCTGTTGCTTATGCTCTCTGCCATCAGTGTTCTAAGAACATGTTTCCAGTGATGATGGTAGGCTTTCTGTCATTAGGTGGTTTAATTGGCAAATGGCAATGAGACATAGAGGGATTGGATAGACCTTCTGTCTTGAAGGTGGATTGGTTTTTTCACATGGTCCTACCGACATTTTATGGAGACCCAAGGGAAGGGTATGTTGGGGGGGCAGATTGCCAGAGGGCATGGTGAATTCACTTGGCTGTGTTACCTTGCTTTGCTCTTCGTACATCAGGGTCTTGGTACCGTGGCTCCGGGCACGCGACCACTCACTCAGTCCTGCAGAACACATGAGGTGAAGTCAAGCATTTAACCACAGCCACTCTGAGCTGTTCCTGGCTCCTGACAAAGGCTGCCTGCTCGTTCCATTCAGAAATGCCTTTGAAGAAGCTCGACAACACCTGGGTGATGTTTAATCTGCGGTTCTTGGCAAAAGACACTATCTATACCTTCCCATGGCTCTTTCTGATTTTACTCTGCTGCTGATGGTTCTTTGGTGTTTCCAGGTCTGCTTCCTCCTCTTGGTGGGCAGTGGTCCATAGGAAAGGAAGAGGTGGCCTCACTGTAAGTGTATGATTGAGGAAAACATAGAATCATTAGGGATTGGAAGGGACCTTGAAAGATCATCTAGTCCAATCCATGAGTCAAAGGAAAACACCAGGAGGAGAGGGAAGGTGGAGAACCCAGCTGTTGAGAAAGATGAATGACAACAGGCTCTGAAGAAGGGATCTTACCAAATGTGGGGCCTTCTTACCAATAGGTTTCTATCTGGGACTCATCTGGCACTTCTCCTGTCTCTTGATCTCAGCAGCTATAATACCTGCCAGTTTTGAAGGGCTGAGGCAGCTGCTGAAGTGCAGAAATAAGGAGATCCCTGTGCAGCTTCTGGAAATAAAATTGACCCCGCTGAACTTGTAAAAACCACTGGGATCATGGAAAACATCAGGATGCAGAGCAACAGGCAGGGCAGTTGCATAGCTCGTGGTATTGTTGAGCCTGGCACTAACGCTGGGTGTTTGGTTTGGTGTTCTGAGTGTCGTCGTTCTGGCCCTTGCAGATCAGCTCGTTGAGGTCGGACACGGTTGGAGGTGATTTTGATGTACAGCTGTTGTGGCACTGCAAAGTGTTGTTTTGCTTTTTAACTAGTGACCTGTGCCTGGAATTGGTGTCATTGGCTTCTTGGATGAATCATTCTACTTCCATTCAGTGTCATCACCAAGGATGTAGGAATCTGCCCACGTTCCTCTGAATCTTATCTGAAAGTGGAGCTGGACCTTGAGTAAGAGCCACAGGAAAGTCAGGTGCTCATTGACAGAAGTCACCCAGAAGCAGAATCCAGAAGACCATACTACTGGAATCTGGCACTTATTAACTCAAGTTACCCAGTACCTAGGATCTAGCCAAAGGGCTGTGGCTGGCTGCCAGGCTGAAATTACCAACCGGGGTGTCAGGCTTTGTTGGTTCCTTTTTGCTAGCTTGAAATAGGAGCTTGCAACAGGCACGTGTGGCAGCCCTTCTTCTAGTCATGTTTCTTACAGCTTTGTAAAGTGCTCAAGGTAATTATAGTACTTACTAATATTTATTCCCTTCTAAGCAATTATCTGAATGCTTAGGTATCTCCGGTGCGCTTTCACAGTACTCAGCCCCCTCTCACTGTACCATTTCATCTCCCAGGCTCAGTGCTTTCTGCACTTCTCACAAAGTCCTTGGTCCTCAGCTGCCTCCACTTCCTGACTGTGCTGTCAAGCTTTGCTTGGCGCTCCTGAAGGTTCCAGTGCCATCTTCCTGCTGTCCCCTCTAATCCTGTTACAGAGGAGGGCCATGTGCTCTGTTTTGTAGGGGGTGATTGCTTAACCACCCTGCCAGGTGCTAAGGTGCTTTGCAGTGAGGGGCATGGATACCAAGAGACCCCAGGCTGGCATTGTGCCCACCTCCCAGCGTTTTGCTGGCTGCCTGTGGCCTGCAGACGATGTCTTAAGAGCTCCTGCTGAAGGCTTTGACCTTTATGCCTGCGGTGTTATCCTCCAGCAGGAGCCACGGCATGCAAATTCCAGCGCTTTCTTCTGACTTGTGATGTAACTGTAGGCAAGTCGCTCTGTCTCTGCTCTCGGCTCCTTGAAGTAGAGAGAGTGGCTTAAAGGGTGTTATGGGATTTTTGTGGAGAAAAAGCACAGCATTAGAGCTGAGGTTTTGCTTGCTGTTGTTAAGCAAGCGGGCTGCTTTTTTCTTACGTGTGTTGGGAGTGTAGCGTGGAGGAGGTTGTTATGCCCTGATTGATTTCACTCTTGGTGTTGGGAAAAGAGGAAAATTGATTTTTACTTTGAGCTCTATGGTATGACTTACCTGCACAAGCTTGCTTGTTATGCTACGTGAAAGGGACCAGCCTCTCCTTGCCACCCCGCCGCGCTCATGTGGCACAGCCCACGTGACTGTAACTTGGAGCTGCCACAATTCATTCCAGACATCGGTGTTATGGCCACACGGTTAATCTATGGGTCACTGGCATGTAAGGAGCTGTTATATCTAATCAGTCCCATGCCATGAGCTAGTCGACAGTGAAATCTAATCCAGAGTGTGGAGCTGCCAAATACTCTAAGTTGCCAGGCACTTGCTCCTTTCTGCTGTAAATAAGGCAAACTTGATCAAGCTTGGCTTCAGGTGCCCTGTCTGCAAGCAGAGATCAGAGTTCAGCCTCGCATACCTGTACTGCAGGGGGACAGAGGTTGTCCTGAGTCTGAAAGAGCTGCAAGGTAGGTGCAAATCTACCTGCTCATCTTCATAAGTAGATATCAAAACACCTTCCTCTTTCTCATCTCAAGTTGCTCTTTCTCTCACCACTTTTCCCTTACCTAGTTGTAAGGAGAGGTGGTGTGTTGAGAGGTGGCCTCTCATGTATAGCTGTTGTCATTAGAGTACAGGAGAGCCCTGTCTGTGTTCTTGCATGTGTTTACATCTTGCCTCGTGTGTCTAGATTTATTTTGTGCTTTCTTCATGTCTGCTGCTTTTACACCCCAGCGACTTCTCTGGGATTTCCTGCTTGTGCCTGCAGGATCCCTTTGCAGCTCCTGGTTAGCCCCATTCCGTTCCATAGAGAGAGCTCTCCCGTGATGTGCTTAGAAGTACGCCTCCTTCTGTTGCTGGAGCTGCAAAAGGGGAGCCTAGAAACTTGCTCCCAGTGGGGCAAGCATGGGAAATCATCCCATTTATTTTTTTTAAATAGAATAACTATAAAAGTGAAGGATGCATGGGGTGGCATAGGGCAGGCAAGGGTTCAGGCTTGGAGAGGTCCATCACTTGTTTTCATAGGTGTACCCATGCCGGGTTGATGCCATCCTACTTCTGTCTCTTATATGGATCTCAAGCTGTGTAGTTCTGTGTGGTTCCATTTTTTGGCTGCCTTGTTTTGGGAGAGGCTGTAAGGCTGAGAGGGGTGAGTATGAGGGAGGATTTACTGTGTATCAAATACCTAATAGCTGCTCTAGCAGGTCCGCAGGGATAAGTTCCTAAAAGCATCCTAATGAGCTCGATGTAACGGCTTTTTGAGCCTTGGAAACCCGCTTACTGCGAGTGGCACTGCAGGGCTTTGTGCTCAAGCTCCTGGATGAGGAGAGCTGGAATCCCAGCAGGGTTCAGGGCACACAGAGGAGGTGATTTGTTTGGGTTGCTGGTGGGTATCCATCCCTCCATGAGAAGGAGCTAGAGAGGAGCCATACACAGGGCTTTGGCATGACAGAGGAACGACTAGGCGACCTGGCCAAGCACCAACTAGTGCTGTTACCTCTGAAATACAGATTACCAGCCATTGCAGATGCATGGAGGTCAACTGTGTCCCTAAAGAGATATAAATCTAAGGAAAGGATAATTTTCTGTATGGAGACGTCTGGGTGTTTGGTGGAAGAGATGCAGATGCAAAGAAGGTGATTGTGGGATCACACGCTGTTAGCCAAGAACAGCAGCCAAGACAGCCAAGAACTGTCCCTGAGGCCAGCAGCCTCTAAGCCCGGCTGCCGCAGGGCATCTAGAAAGTAGAGGTGCTGGGGTATGTGGCTTCCACCCCAGCTGCAAAGACATACCTACTCTGCTGCTCCTATTTTTTCTAACCATGGCTATGCCTAAGGTGGCAGCATCTAGCCACCCTCTCTGGGCACTAACAGTGCCCTGGAAAAGAGATGGGCCATTAATTGCCTGTAGAAATGATGGAAGGAAGGATTGTGTGGGAAGGGAGGGTTCATCAGTCCTAGAAGTTGGCTAGTGGAGTCATGAAGACCTCTGAGATAGGTGGAGATGATGAAGGGATTGAAGTGAAGATGGGAGGCAGTAGGAGTCCAGTTTTCCAGTGGATGCACAGGTGTAGAAGAAATGATCTGCTGCGATGCAGCAGAGGTTCTCAGTAGTTACTGTGGGGATCAGCATCAGCTTCCAAATCATTCTCTGTGTGTGCATGCAAGTCTTGAGTGTGGGTAGGGTGAAGCAAGGCTTCTGGGGAAGTGTGCTAGTGGGAAGCCAAAAATAACCTCTCAAAGGAAAGAATTGAGAAATTAACAAAGCTAAACAGATGCATGTAGCGCTAAGTAAAGGGTGTCGTGCTTGAAAGCGTATTTTTGAAAATCCATTTGCTTAGTCATCTCACAGATAACTTCGCTATTTTTACCTTCTTTGCTCCGATGACACTTGGCTGGCTGCGTAGCGGGTTTAGCATCCACACTCTTTTCTAGTGCGCAGGGAAAACGTGTCTGCTAATTCTGAGTTGGCTTTGCTGTACCTCTTGGCTGCAAAATAAGTACAATGCCATTCTTAAAACTTTTAAAGGAGCATAGCTGGCTTTATTTCCCTTCTAACTCTTTTTGTAACCCATGTCTGCAGTCAGATTTGAGTAGACAATATATTTCCCTGCCATTTCAAGTGTAGTGAGGACTGTGCCCTTAACTCCTCCAAACACACAAGCAGTGATGTGGGTTCTGCACAGTTATCTGCTGGGAATGAAGGCAAGATCCGAGGGTGTTTGCAGACTGTTATTTCTGTGTGTTTGCAGGCGTCGCAGTGTTGCTGGCTGGTTGCTCACAAATGGTGGCTAAGATTACCTCTTTTGCAGGCAGCAAGATTTGCACCTTGCCATTCATATTTGATCTGCAAGTGGTGGTGAGAGCTGTAGACGCAAATTCAGATTTTCTGAGTAGCAGGCTGCAGTTATTAAGGCAGTGCTGGGACCCCAGAGGCTTTTTCCATGTTTTCATCCTGTTTCAGTAACTGTGTCTCTTGTTATCTTGTTCCTGAGTATTTTCTCTTGTAAAAGGAGACTGTTTGTTGCAGCTGTTAAACCTCAAATGTCTTGAATCTCCCTTAGGGAAGGGGAGGAAGAGTTCCTGAGGTTTCTGCATAAGTAGACTATAGAAATACCTATGTGTCTCTCCCAAGCATGCAGCCAGAAGGTAGTATTGCTGCTGTCCTAAGAGCTCATGGATTCTGGCTGGTTCAGCCTATGGTTCTTCCCTCTCGCTTGCTTGCTGTGCTGAAGTGGCTTAGTAAGTAAGCCAGAGTTTCTTCTTCCTTTGGCATGTGGTGGTGCTGGATGCCTCTGATTGCTCTTCTCAGAGCAGTGTAGCTAAGAGGTGTCAAAGGAAATTATGGATGTTTGTTTGGTCTCCTGCCTGGATGTAGTCATGTGGGTTTTAGTGAAATGTGCATTGAATAAACATTGGGCAAATCTCCTTGGACAGGCACCGCCAGTGTTGGAAGCAGTGCTGATCTTCATGGCAGGATTTGTATGAGAAGAGTTTTGGTTCCTGTTGGTTCAGTGATTTGTAATGTCCCTCCTTGTGTTCCCTTTAAAGCCAGCCAGCCAACCCTAGGAGAGGTTCATCCCAGTAAAATTCTCCCCAAGCCCACACTGCATCAGAGTTTCTTCTTTCTCCCTCTTTCAAGGTGCTGGTGGCTAACCCAAGTCCTGTTGCTGAACTAACATGCTGGGGTTGACCCTTGGGCCTACTAGAGCCCATGGATTTGGCCCCCCATTCCTGCTGCTTTGCAGAAGTCGGGGAACCAGCAAGGCCAGAGCCCACCAGAAAGGGTGGGAGCTGTGTTGAAGCTGCCAGCACCTTCATTGGCAGCTCAGTCTCTGATGGAGACAACGTGATGCCTGGCCCAAGATGGAAATCTGAGGCGATGCGTGCCAGAGTCTGCTCACTTCTGCTCCTGCTCTGGTTGTCCTTCCTCACTGCAAGACCCGTGTTCTGGCACAGCTGCTGGATCTGTTGAACTTGCATAAGTCAGTCACTATTAAGGCTTATAATCAGTGTAAAATCTCTGAGGCGCAGCTATTTACAGAAAAAAAACCCCACCCACCCAGACTTGCATCAAACAAGAGTTTTATTCTCATTAATTGAATTCCTCTGGAGTCCGATAACTTGGGCATGTTGAAATCAGATAAATAAAAAGCCTCCCTCCTTGGAAGCTGCGTAAGCCTTTCCTTAACTCCTTGATCAGAGGGGCCCAGGCTCTGCTGAGGAAGTTGCTGAAGATCAGAGCTCCTTCATTCGTCTCCTCATCGGGGACTGTAGGCAGGAGGACACTCACTGTGCCGTACTGGCAGAGGAAGGGTTTGCTCAGCCCCTCCACCCCTCCTTTTCTCAGTTGGTTGGGAAAGATTTGTTGATTTGGTGACAAATGCTGTTTAGTCACCCCCAGACACAACTGGGTTCTTCCAGACCTTCAGATTAACCTGCAGCTCTACCAAAGGGCAAGTCTGCTCTTGCTGAACTGGGGGTATATCACCTTTGGAGCATCTCCTGGGTCACAGTGCCAGTCTCGTCATGTGGGTGCTGAGACACGTTGCTCTAGGCAGCAGGAGGGCGTTTGGACTTGTGCCTGAGGTGTAGAGTTGCTGAGCAGATGCTGTAATCCTGAAAAAATCCAGCATCCAGCTTTTTCCATACTCCATCCATCAAGTGAGACTTGCGGTCATTAAGGTCACGTCCTTTCTCCATCTCGATTGCATCTCTTGCCTGTAGTTCTTGTCTTGGTGCCAAAGGCTGGGGCCCCGCTTGTTCAGCAAGTGCTGTTAGCACAGGGTCCTCTCACCCTGGGCCAAGATGACCAATGCCACAACGAGGCATCTGGCTTGCCAGCCAGGCTTTTGCTCGTCCTGGTCTTCAGCCAGCATCAATCTCCCCACTCCCCATGTTGCTTTTCCCCTCCTCTGTCACCCCGACTTCACCTTTCTACTTGCACCCTGGACTTGAATTCCCCCCCACACTCTTCTTTTGTCAGTATTTGTGTCCTGTAGCTGTTTACACCTCCAACACAGTGGCATCTGCCCCCACCCCCAGGACACCTCTTCCACCCTCTGCCATCTCCCAGCCCCACCATCTGCTGCCTCTGCTCCTGCTGTTGTGCGGTGGCATGAAGCCGGTGTGGGGCCCCTGACCGTGCCAGCCTTCCTGCCTGAGAGCGCTCAGCTGCTCCATCTCTCTTCCTCCTCATGAATCCTTTAACTTCTCCTGCTTCACCAAATGCCTGCAATGGTACTTCCCCCTGTTCTAACCTCTGTGGCCCCTTCTCCATCTTCAGGTTTGCTCCTCAAGCCATAGCGACTTAGGAGGAGGGCTGGCATATGAATAAGGACCTGCCTTTGTCTGGGGCTTTACCCTTCTCCATGTTTTTTTGCAAAGGTAGATTTCCTAGTCCTCTTGCTCGCCTTAAGGGTCCCAGATGATTTTCCCTTGTCTGTTATTTGCTTTGCTACTCATAGCCTCTCTCCCTCGGTGCAAAGCTGCTTTATCCCCTCCTCCTTCAGCAGCTGCTCCGTCCTCCACAAGCCCCACGGGATGGATGCTGTGTCTGGAGCTCCTGCCTTCCAGCTCTCTGCCAGTGTAGTCTGTGATTTACTTTGCAAGGGTTTTCTTAGTAGCCACTGCTCTACACCTCAGTCGTGTTCCAGCGTTACCGTCCTTAACAGTCACCCTTGCCATAACCGGTTGTGGTCTCTTTCTGGAACGGTTTCCTCCGAGTCCTGTTGCCGTCTCTAACCTGACAGAGCTCTAGCTCTGACAGAGCTTTTCTTACATCCTCATGAGTGTGTCCTGCCCGACTTCGAGGTTTGGTATTTTGTAGCTGTACTGAGCCTTTTGTGACACTGGCCACCTCTTCCTACAGCCTCTTGGTAACTTTAGCCACTAATGAAAATTGTGCTGGCCCCTCTCTGCCGTTAGAGGGTCATATTTCTGGTCAAGTAAAATTCTTGACCTGTGCATGGGCAGGAACCTCAGTCTTTCTGCTTGAGAGGGGTAAGCTGAAGCAGTTCATCTCCAGCTCTGCCTATGGAATTTGTTCAGGGTTTTTTGATGGGTTTCTTTTGTGGTCTGCTCATTCCCCTGAACTCTCAGGTTAGTTCCTCCTCCCCTGCTCTGCCTAATGCAAAATGCTTGTTTTCCCTTCGTCTTTGCCCTGTTCTGCCTTGTCTTTTCTAGCCCTTCTTCGCTCTGCGTGGTTTTTGATTCCCAGCCACTGCACCTTGTTGGGTTTCCTCGGGCTGGGTTCTCAGAGAAAGATGGTTTATCTGATCGTGTTGCCAGGTCTGCCGCCCCTTCCCAGATAACCTGGCAGCCCTTTGGCCAAGTTCACGCAAATCTGATGGGAGCAGACAGCTTGGAGATAGACGAGTTCCTGCAAGTCTCACAAAGAACAGGTAGCCGAGGCAGGGGGACTGAAGGAGACTCTCTTCTCCAAGGGCTTTAGCAGTGCCTCCAAATAACTGTGCCAGCTGTAGGAGAAGCTCCAGCTGAAGCTCGTAGTGGAATCATTAGTCTCAGAGACAGCCTCCCTCCTGGCGGCGTAGGCAGCTAGGCTTCATTAAGCCTCCTGCTCTTACACTTGTTTGCTAAAAATGGTGGCTTGGAGCCCTAGTGATTGGTAGTAACCTGCAGCGTTGCTTCACCTAGTGCCTTGCCCCAGGGCCTGTTGGAGACCTGCCTTGAGGTCTCTCTCCCAGCAGAGAGACCACGGCACTTCCCACGTGCTGTCTCACTCTCTTCTGCTCCCGTGGCCTCTCCTGACCCGTCTGCTGCGTATCTGGAGGTGCTGTTTTGCAGTGTGGCTGAGCTAGTGGAATGCATGAGCTGCTAATGAAAAGGGTTGTTTGCTCTGGTCTTCAAATGCTGAAGAAAAAAGTGTTCTCCCTGTCGGAGTGGAAGCAAATAACTCTTTCCTTGGGTCATTCTTCTTTCAGCTCACTGGGGGGGTCAAGCGTGGGGACAGGAGTGCGTGTATGTAGCTAGAAATAAAGCAAGTGAGAAAGCAAGACTGCTGCTTTTTTTCCCCTCCCTGTAGCAGCTGGTTCCTAGATCAACTAAACCGCGTTGTGAAACCACATCTCTAAACTTAATTCTCTGGGATGAGAGTGTTTCTGCTGCTGCTTTCTCTGCAGGGGAACTGGCACAGGGAAGTTGCTCTGAGTAGGTGCTTGGTGCTGAGCTTAATAAGAGCATGCAACAACAAGCAGCAAGTGCAGTCCTGTTGTGGTGTCCTTCACAGAATGGTTGAAGTTAGAAAGGACCTCTGGAGGTCACCTGGTCCAAGCCCCCTGCTCGGGCAGACTATCTAGAGCAAGTTGCTCAGGATCATGTCCAGACAACTTTTGAGTTATCTCTAGAGATGAAGACTCCACAGTCTCTTTGGGGAACCTGTGCTGGTGCAGTCACCTTCCACCTTTTAAAAGGAAAAATTAAATCCAGTGTTTTCTTGTGCTTTCCAACTGGTCAGACCTCACTAGTGCATGGGGTTGTCTTTCTCCAGGGAAGAGAATCACCATCTGATTGTGCTTCTTACTAGTTGGCAATAGTATTGTGTTATGAACGTGCTTAGAGGGAATGATTGTGCCTTTCTCACTCCCTGACTGGAAGCAATAATAATGTAAATGCTTCTGCATCTCTTTTTCTTTTCCAAATACCAGAAATCACCTGTCCTCCCATTTGAAATGGGAGCCTTGATAATTTGGTGACAACTGCTGATAGTCTCTGTAGCATGTCAAACTAATAAATTACAGTGTGCGGGGATGAAGAGCTCTGACGTCTTAATTAGCAGTAAGAGGCAGCAGGTAGCTGAAGAATCTCCCTAGATCTGTGTCTCTCTTTCAGAGATGGTGTCTAACTGAATCACAGAGACTTTGAGAGACAGCATCTTGCTGGTGCTTAATGAACAGAGAGGAAACCAGAAGAGTTGGGGGGCAACAATCATGGAATCATTAGGGATTGGAAGGGACCTCGAAAGATTGTCTAGTCCAATCCCCCTACCACAGCAGGATCACCTAGAGCAAGTCACACAGGAACACATCCAGGCGGGTTTTAAACTTCTTGAGAGAAGGAGACTCCACAACCCCCCCAGGCAGCCTGTTCTGGTGCTCCGTCACCCTCACTGTGAAGTTCCTTCTGGTATTTATATGGAACCTCCTATGTTCCAGCTCACACCCATTGCCCCTTGTCCTATCACTAGATGACA
The DNA here is from genome assembly GCA_028565055.1 of Phoeniculus purpureus. NCBI lineage: Eukaryota > Metazoa > Chordata > Aves > Bucerotiformes > Phoeniculidae > Phoeniculus > Phoeniculus purpureus. The sequence goes on from JAOXOE010000001.1 coordinate 62,179,902, forward strand.
ATGAGAAGAGCCTGGCTCCATCCTCCTGACACCAACCCTTCACGTATTTGTATCTCTTTCTTTTCTCAGTTTTCCCTTGTACTTGATCTTGGACAGTCACTTAAGTAGACGCAAAGTGACAGGAGGATAATACTGTTCTAACGTACAACTTTTACAACCACCTTTACCTCAGGTCCTCAGCGCATCCAAAAAGCATCAGTTATGAGAGCATCAGAAACTCCACTTCTGTCACTACTATTAAGTAATTCAGATTTATTTAATAACTAAGCTATAACAGCTCTACTTCTATAGTTCTAAAGCTGTGAAAACCACTTAAAAAAAGCGGTGTGAAAACGAGCAGCAGCCAACTTCAGGCCATTGCAGCTCTTGAAATACCAGCTTCGACTTTTCTTGAGAAACACAGATATCTCACCCACAAATTGAACTGTATTTGCTTTGCAATTTGAGTGACTCAGACACATAAATATTTAAGTTTTAATTCAATTGCCTCTCCTGCGGTCGATGAGTCACTCCTACTCTGATATCTGAGGAGTCTCGCTAGGGGAGGTCCTGGAAATGTGTTACGACTCCCAAGTGGGTTCCAGCCGGAAAGCCTGCGAGCTGCACATTTAAAATATATAAACTTATTTTCCTTTCTTACACTCAAAATACATGTAATGAAGTAGAATGTGTTTGCTTCCTGGACAGCGAGCAACCCCGCGGCCAGAAAAAATGTTTGCTTTGTAAACACTATTTTCTTTTCAGAAAGCTGTTGTAGCCATAGGTTCCATGATGAAAAACAGCTTCGGTCATAAAAAACCCTGAAAGAAATAGAAGCTGTAACATTTTTCCCCTCTCTTGAAGCTCCTGAAGTTAACTTACAAGGAGTCACAAAGCACTCCGGTGTGCGAAAACACAGAGCACGCGTTACACAAGTGCATGATGCAAGGCAATTTCAAAGGCTTCGATTAAAAAGGGAGCATTATGAACATTTCCACGCACGAGGTGCGCAGAGGCTAATTATAAGCAAAAAGGATATGTTCCACCGGCGCACACCTTACAAATCAAGTGGGTAGGTCAGTAGTGACTGCGATGTACGGGTAATTAGCGTGAACTGTGAGAGAGGCGATCCCTTTCCTGCACGACACTGCAATATTCCTGTAACCTTCTGGAGCCTTCTTACCACCACTTAGCATGAAACCTGCCATCATTTACTGACAGTTCTTGTTTTAATTGGTACTGGATAAAACATAGAGTCAGTACCAGAGAGCAGATGGACATCGAATTCAGTCCTGCTCTGAATTACATCCATGAAAGTGAGAGAAGAAAACCAGTAATACCCAGCCCCACAGGTGCAAAACAGTGACACTGGCAAAGCACAAGACATAACTGCACAACCCTTCACAGCCTTGTGAGAATCATGGAACCATTAGGGATTGGAAGGGACCTCGAAAGATCATCTAGTCCAATCCCCCTGTCACAGCAGGATCATCTAGACCAAGTTGCACAGGAACACATCCAGGTAGGTTTCAAATGTCTCCGGTGAAGGAGGCTCCACAACACCCCTGGGCAGCCTGTGGTGGAGAATGCGGGCATTGTGAGCCTTGCAAGCCCTGAGAGGCTCCTGACCCCAGGGGTGAACCAAGCCAGCTACTTTGCAGATTAAAAGTAAACCTGCTGCAGATGTCCTGACACAAACCAAAATCTCCAGGTTCCCAGCTACAAGGCATGGAGCCTGTGCAAATGAGCTCCCTATAGTCTTGTTTTGACAATTCCCAGTCCTTACAAAGATCCTGCGTGTCTCATGGGGATGAAGCCCAATCTTTGCTATACAGCTGTTAGTGTGGAAATAGTAGGTGTGACCACAGCATGATTAAATCTCTTCCCCTCAACCCATCAACAACCATCTGTTGTTACACAGAATCACAGAACATTAGGGTTTGGAAGGGACCTCGAAAGATCATCCAGTTCAATCCCTCTGCCACAGCAGGATCCTCTAGACCAAGTCACACAGGAACGTGTCCAGACACTCCACAACCCCCCCGGGTAGCCCATACACTCTCTCCAAATTCTGTATTTGTGTCTGAAGCACACGGGTGTCCATATACCCTATGCACTTCCCTCCTAAAACAGAGCCAAACCCCTTTGGTTTGCAATTCACTGGCATTTTGAAACTAGAAAAGTCTATTCGCGTGAAGTCCAGGCTTTCGTGGTCTGGTCGATAGGCTTTGTGACAGTTCAGATATGTGTCACAACCTAATAGCGTGTGTTTAGGAAAACACCTTTCACTGAGCAGTATTAATGACACAGAATCACAGAACATTAAGGGTTGGAAGGGACCTCGAAAGATCATCCAGTCCAATCCCCCCGGACACCCAAAGGGAACCTATTTTCACAGTACGCAAAGCCCGCGTTACTGTTATATACAGCTAACCTTGCACATTCCTTCTTTTCCTGCTGCCAGCCCATATTAATGAAGTGGTAGATATGGAGGGAAATGACACACTCCCTATATATGTTATTTCAGAATAAGGATTCCAAGAAGAACTTGGAATAAAATATCACCCACATGCTTCAGTTTAAACCCATCAGCTCTCTTCTCTAGCGATGGCTAGACTGGCTTCTCTTACTGCTTTGTAATAAGCATAACTATTTTTTCTGTGCTACAGTGTCTTACATGACATTTTGTTCTTCATCATAGCACCCACCTTCAGTGAGATACTGATGGAGACAGACACATTCCTACAGGTATCCTCAACACATGGATTTTGACTGAGGGAAAGACGTGCCATGGGTAATTTCATGGACACGGAACAACATCATGCCACCGGTGCCTGATGTTTCGCAGTTGACTGTGGTTGCTGGAGGGCTGCTTTTTATCACTGGTGTCAAATTTACACGAAAATCACCACAGAATGTCTTTAATGTCGTCTACAGTTTTCAGTTCTGGAAAGTATCAAAGGGATGTAAGGCAATGGATCCCTATCCATGTTCAGGGATTTGTCTTCAGAAGCCGGAGCGATTACAGATGATGGGCTTGCCTTTACAATCAAGATGTCACTGAAATATAAAGCATTTCTTTTTGTGTGTGTGTCACATAAGACAAAATTGAATTTTAAAGAAAAAAAAATCAGTTTGATTTTTTTTTCTTTCACTAATTTAATATTTAGATCTTCATGTTGACTTACGACTCTACAGACTAAGGAAATGAATTGACATCACTTCAGAGAATCACAGAGCATTAGGGATTGGAAGGGACCTCGAAAGATCATCTAGTCCAATCCCCCTGACACACCAGGATCACCTAGACCAAGTAACACAGGAACATGTCCAAGCAGGTTTTAAACATCTCCAGAGAAGGAGACTCCACAATAACTGAAGGTTTTGTCCAATTTAACATAATTAACTAATTATTCACTAAATAGTCATATTAAATTAGGAGGAAAAACACCCTAATTGAATACTATCACTGTAGCAGGGGTAAGGAGTTTCCATGCAGAACTTCAGCAAGAGTAGACATACAGTAGTTGTACTTTCCCAAAAGGAGAGCCAGAATCTGGCCAGATCTGTCACGGTTTTGTAAGTGTGCCGGACGTGACACAGAATAGGTGTGATTAATTAATTAACTGAAGAATTATACGTACATGCATTTCCATGAAATACTAGCAATCCCCCCCTATACAGATTATACCAACAACAGCCCTCTTGCTAGGCAGCCTGAGATGAGTGAGCAAAGAAATATCTCACAAAGGAAATGAGGTTCTACCAAGTACTGTGAAAAAAAGAAGTCTTCACTGGCACTTATTTCTCATTCCAGAGTGATTTTAAAACCATTTCCTTCCTGAGTTTCTCATTGTTTTTCTAAAGAAACAATCTTCAAATACAAGACTTGATGATTTAAGAAGTCACGCGACAGAAGAGTGTCTCAGGAACAGAAATGTTGGCATAGTAAGAAGGCAGCGTTTCAACTGGCAGCTCCTTTTTAAGACACTCTTAATTAATTTCATTAATTTTTCATTGTTAATGACAATAATAGAAAATTATTTTAATAAAGAAATTATTCTTAGAGAAGGACTACAGCAGCTTCCCAAACTGAGCCGCAGAAACTACCACTACTACAGCACGCGGAGATCACAACTGAAGTGAAGTAGATGCGGAGATCGTGTTCTAGCAGATTTGGCACTGCCAAATACGACACCACGTGCTGTATTTACTGCCAGATGATCATTTCCAATCAGGCTCGAGTTACAGGAAGCAGTATTTTTGACACGTTACAGTGCAACCTCAGTGTTCTGGTGACTGCAAAGGAATTCCACAACTCCTTTGGCACAGTTCCAGTTGTTGTGCCTTGGGGAAGACACGAAACGATTGCTTTACGGTCAATCAGTGAAGTCTTCAGAAGGCCTTGCTGGGGAAAGCGCTACTGTTATCTGTAGTGAAACTGTATAGGCAGAACTAAAACGGAGAATAAAACACTCTTCCCCTACAAACTCAGGCCTGCTGCAGTAATTCCTGTGAAGAGCCACCTGCTCTTACAAGCCATGGCTGCATTTGTAAAATGAATGTCTGCTCCGTACTGACATCTGAATGAGGAATTCATTAAGCTAGCCGACCCCTCGTGCGGCCATTCCATTGAAAAATTTGAGTGTGAACCCACGCCGGACAACTGTAATGCTGCTGCTGAGCAGACACGTTGGGATGCCCTACAGAAACTCAGCTGACTTTACTTTGTGGAGAGATTAAACACAGAATCACAGAACATTAGGGATTTGGAAGGGACCTCGAAAGATCATCTGGTCCAATCCCCCCGACACAGCAGGATCACCTAGACCTAGTCACACAGGAACACATCCAGGTGGGTTTGAGACATCTCCAGAGACGGAGATGCCACAACCCCCTGGACAGCCTGTTCCAGGGCTCTGTCACCATCACCATGAAGAAGTTCCTTCTCATATTGATGTGGAACCTCCTCTGTTCCGGGACATATCCATCATTGGAAATGACAAAGAACAAACTAGCAGGATAAGGTGTAGTCCAAATCTACAGCAGCAACCCTTGTCTGCTGCAGGATCCTTCTGAGACCCCGGGTCACAAGTGAAACCTGGCACTTCCACCCAATCCCAAATGCACTACAGGAGCGGGGAACACTGGTGCCCTGAGTGCGCCAGGTCCTGGCACTTGCTCTCTGCCCTGTGGATATGCCAGCAGCACCTCAGCACCAGCGTGTGAGGAAAGATCATGGCTTTGTGTCACGAGGCAAAGGGAAGTGAAATTCATCATCACACGACAGCCAAACCGAGTAAAACAGAACCTTAACCCAGACCCAACTCTAAGTACAAAACTATTGCCTCGCTTTGTCCAGACTCTCAGATAGGAAAGCCCCTTTTTTGTCCTGCTTCTGCACTTTTATGGCTCTCTGGTGCCCTAGAATTAACACTGTAAAAATCACTGTTCACCTTGCAGTGTGTTCCCAGGAGCTGATCCCAAACAAAAGGGAAAGCAAGAGAGCAACGACCTCTTGGTGAGGAACGCCCTGGTACTCTGCACTCTCAGGAGCTGCTTCCTAAGTGGTAGAACTACAACACACAGAAGCGAAAATTAATTTCATACCTTTTATTCACTAAACACTCTTAGTAAATCAAAGGTATGAATCCAACACGTGCTCTGATGCAACAGATAAACTTGAAGGTCGAGCTAAGTTGTCTGGTTTTGATGTCCGCGATGTGAAATGTGTTTCCAGCTCTGCTGAATGTGGCCTGGCTGTCACCTAAGCAGGCAAAGAGGTGGTTTCAATCCCTTTTCTGCTTTTGTTGTTTTTATTGTGCACTTCTGGGAGGGAGGTGAACGCTCAGCCCCAGCTGGTTACCAAAGCACATTAATCAGATTATTTTTAACGACGTAGGAGTCAGGTTTTTTTCATTAAACAGTTTATATCGTCAGAATTAACTTTTTAAACCCTAAAATATTGCTCCAGTGCCTAACTGTGTTTATTTCTAGATGCTGGTCTGAACACTCGAAAAAGGAACAGAGGTGAATTAGCAGACCATATGCAGCCACCCAGCAACAACTTCCAGTATGAGTTCTGAGCTATTCCGAGCCTACTTGTAGTCAACAGCCTAATCACTACTCTAACAAGACATAAGACGGTGCCATCTCAGGATTCAGCTCTAAAACATCATATGTGCTTTCACATACAGTGGCATGACTGGGAATTCTGGTGTGGCTGCTTCTGCCTTGGGAAGGGCTGGCAGCAGAGATCTCCCAGGCTGACCTGCAGGCAGCTGCCTGCTGGAGCTCAGTGTAGATGCCAAGACTAAAGGCAAGTTTGTAAACCCTCCCCTTCTCCCCCTCCCTTTTTAAATGCCTCTGTTTTTCCTCTGAAAAGGAAATGGATTATTGGGTCACCCCTAATTAGCTACCTGAGTGGTTTCTGGCACTGGTTGTCTTACATTTAGGACACCACCCTAGTGAATTGATCCTCCTACGTACGCACTTTTCTATTTTAAGCTATAAAGAATTTTGTTCTCAAGCACCCACTCAAGTGATGTGCTGTGCTGTTCGTTCAGGAATACTCGTGGTGGTGCTGTGCATGAGCATCAAAATGATGCCCTATGAAAGGAAGCCTAAGACACTGAGATCTGCCAACAGCCCTGCGCAGCAAGTGTGTGATAGAAAGCAGGATGGCAGGAAGGTGAGGCTTGGGAAGCCCTGGTTGGCTTCTGCTTTGCCATGTTGGTCCAGTAAGAGCCATGACTGTGGGAAAAGGAGGGAGACTGGAGACCTGTAGATGTGTGGGGGGGTTGTTTGGATAAAATTTAGTAATTACTGCCCACATGGTATGAAACCCATGAGGATGTGCTGTGTCTTATCTGACTTGATCTTTGGAGGTCCCTTCCAATCCCTAATGTTCTCTGATTCTGTTTGAATAAACAGCACCACCCTGCTCTTCTTTTGCTGCAGCACGAACCACTAATCCTCTTCCACAACCCCTCAGCCAGCCACAACACAAAAAGTGACACTGTCCAGATCATTTTGTTAGCAGTTGCTTTTTCTTTGAGCACATCGATACTGCTGGGATGAATTAGGAATAGAACATGGAAAGGATCAGCAACACTGAGAAAAAACACCAAAGCCATCTCTCCTCATGAGAGGAGAACAAGACCTCCAGGATTAGGGCCTTAGCCTGATGAAATCAAGAATTAAGTCACAGAGTTTCTATCTGACCTTGGAAAAAAAAATACAAAACCAAACCCCACTTCGTCGCTGAATCAGGTCTTAAAGTGGGAGTATTGACACATTCTCCTTCATTATCGATAACGCCTGCAAGCCCGTCCGATACCAAGGGAACAGAAACCATTAAAGTGCATTAACATCCGCGTGCCTCTTCTGGTACGGATGACTTTAAACGGACCCCTCCTATGCACACTGGGGCTCTGCTCTCAAATGCGTATGTATGAGCACGCATACGACTCCTCAGAGAAGTGCTTTCTGCAGGTTTAGCTGTTGGTCTTTAGTTTAATAACACTGGAAGTAAAATATTTCAACTGGTAATCACAGAACATTAGGGATTGGAAGGGACTTCGAAAGATCATCCAGTCCAATCCCCCTGACACAGGAGGATCACCTAGGTCCAGTCACACAGGAACATGTCCAGGTGGGTTTTAAACATCTCCAGAGAAGGAGACTCCACAACCCCCCTGGGCAGC
>JAOXOE010000001.1:62187686-62217836 GCA_028565055.1 Phoeniculus purpureus
GAACTTCTTCCCAGTGAGGGTGACAGAGCACTGGAAGGGGCTGCCCAGGGGCGTTGTGGAGTCTCCTTCACTGGAGATGTTTAAGACCCGCCTGGATGTGTTCCTGTGTGACTTGGTCTAGGTGGTCCTTCTCTGGCAGGGGGTTGGACTAGATGATCTTTTGAGGTCCCTTCCAATCCCTAATGATTCTGTGATTTCCCCCCAGCCCCGACTTCTGAGTTGGGGGGAGACGGGACAGAGGGGATGCGGCAGCTGGCTGCGGCCCTGCTGCCCTCTGGGTGGCCCTGCTGCGCTCCCATAGAGGGTGTGGGGGGCAGGCAGCGACCCCGGTGCCCTCCCGTGAGACAGCGGTGGGGTGGCAGCCTCGCCACCCCGGCCCCATGTCCTGTCTCTGGTAGGCAGCCTGAGACAACTGTTCTCGGCTCTGACCTGGCCCAGCCTGGCCTGGTCCTGGCTCCGACCCAGCCCGGCCTGGCCTGGTCCCGGCTCCGGCCTGGTCATGGCTCCGACCCAGCCCAGCTCTGAGCTGGCACCACAGACCAGAGGAGCAAGGACTTAGCACCGACTTCCTTCCTCATGGGAGAACCATCCAGCAAATAATACTCCTCTTTCCCCTGTAGCTGAGGTGGGAGGAGAGGGAGAGGGAGACAGAGGGGAATGGAACTCTCTCGACCACGTCTGCGGCATAGGGGAGGCCCCTGCTGATGCCGGCCAGGTGGTCGGTCCCCATCTTGAGCTCTGCACATGGCTGGGGCCATGCGGCCGGTTGCTGCCATCTTTGAGCCGCGGATCAGCAGGAACAGAGACTGTTTGTCATTTCTGCCACTGAGAAAAGCTGAGGATGCTCGAGTATTGGAGAGAGACGGAGCCTTAGGAAAGGGTACTAGTGGCTTCTGGCACACAAGCAAAGTCCAGAGATGCTATGGGGACCTGAATTTGTTCAGAGTGCTCACGTTGTTATACACTGCCAATAGCAAAGTCTTGCCTTGGCTGAGCTACTATTACGCAGGATTTTAAAGAAATGATAAGCGAGATCGATTAGTGATGTCTCTTGAAAAAGTCCAGTTCTTCAAAGGGACACAGCTTCCTACAGAGGATTTCACTTCTGACAATTGAATTAGGGATTTTATTTTCCCTTGTCTTCATATAATTCTTGTTTATTATACAACCTCTCCTTATTGACGTAGCGTCTTTAGCTCATGCATCATTTATTGTTATTTGAACAGTTACTGGAAAGCATCCCTGGGTAAGCTCTAGGGAGGAATGGTTGCCTCACTAATGGAGGAAAAGCCTAACTACTTCCTAAATCAATTAACCTGAAAGGCCAGGAGACACGTCCAGACTGCTCCAAGCATGTGCACATGTTCTCATTCACACACCACAGTGGTCTCTGCTGTGGGTAGTGGCACGGTACCCGCAGACACACTCATTACTCTCCGTGTAGTCTCAGCCATGCTGATGGCCTGCTGCACATTTCCTACTCAGCACGTGTACAGTCACTACATACATTCCTACTGCTGCACGTACAGTCAGAACTCGCAGCAGCTGTGGGGTCCCCGCCTGCAGTTAACACACATGGGCACATGTGCTGGTTCTCCAGAAGGCAGCCCTGCTTTCAGGGTCAAGCCTTATTACTCCAGGATGTTTGACTCTAGAAGTCACAGAATCACAGAACACTAGAGATTGGAAGGGACCTTGAAAGATCATCCAGTCCAATCCCCCCACCACAGTAGAATCATCTAAATCAAGTTGTACAGTAACATGTCCAGGCAGGTTTTAAATGTCTCCAGAGAAGGAGAGTCCACAACCACCCTGGGCATCCTGTTCCAATGCTCCAGAACCCTCTCTGAAGAAGTTTCTTCTCGTATTGATGTGGAACCTCCTCTGTTCCAGCTTACACCCATTGCCCTTTGTCCTGTCACTAGATGACACTAAGCAGAGCCTAGCTCCATCCTCCTGACACCCACCCTTCACATATTTATAAACATTAATGAGGTCAAGTCATCATGGTCACCTCATGCGCATGACGCCTCTTTGTTCCTGTTCACCGCATGCAGGAAGTCTACTGCCTGCCATAAGACATCACTGTCACCAGAAGCAGAGAAAGCAAACAGACTGCAGATGAAAACAAAGCAAGAGAGGAAATGGTCTGGTAAGTGGGTGAAGTACAAAGAAAAGAGATGTTGTGGGTTTATAGAGTGTGGGTTATGAACACGTGCTGTAAGAAAGTAGGGGCACTAAACGGAAAATAAGAGAAAGGGCTGAGCAGAGAAGCAGGTGGGAAATAGAGTGACAAAATGAAGCCAAGACAACATGCTCATTTAGAAAGGAATTACTGGTAGGAATTACAAGCAGGAATTACTGGTAGGAGCTGGACTTCACACTCTTCTTTCTGGGGTAGTGTCAACACTGTGATCCAAAAGCTGGAGCACCTGGAAGCTGGTGAGTGAAAGGGAGCAATGAGTTGGTGGCACCACAAATTCCCCATTTGGGAACATTGCTTAGAAGGAAAGAAAGAAAAGAGTAGCAAGACTGAGTCAGTGGAAGAGAGAGTGTTTGGTAGAAGTTTATTGCATACAGTGTGCTGTGCTGCTGGGAGAGAAAAACCGTTAACCAGGGATTGAGGCAAGTGGGGGATAAGATTGTGAGGTCCATGCAGCAGGGAGTAGAAGCAGGAAGAGAAATCTTAGAAATGCATGTCTGTTGGTATGAAAGCTGGAAGAATAAGGACAGAGATGGGGCAGAGAGTGAAAGGTGTCAGAGGGCAATCAAGAGCATCAGAGGAGATGAGAAGTAAATTTCCTTGTAACTTCGTAGCTCTGCTCTTGTACTGCAAAGACAGAAATGTAGGTTGTAACCTGTGTGCAACATACAGAGGCTTTATTTCAGGAGGCAATTCTGTGAGCTACAAGTCACTCTGATGGGGCCCTGAGAGCTATTCAGGAGATGTGTCTAAGCATCAGCTTTAGGTAAGTCCCAGTCCTGATACAGCCAGTGCATGAGGCATTGGGAAGGGGAGGGAGTACCGGGACTCTAGCTGGCACATCCCAGGCCCTTCAGGTCAAACAGCCTCCAGCAAAACCAGGTGCATTTCACAGAATCACAGAGTCATTGGAGTTGAGAGGGACCTCAAAAGGTCATCTAGTCCCACCCTCCTGCCAAAGCAGGACTGTCTAAAGCACATTGCACAGGGCTGCATCCAGGCTGGTTTTGAGTATCTCCAGAGAAGACGACTCCACTCAACTGATTCTTCATCCTCTCCTAGGAAGAGCTTGATACGTTCCAGGTGCTCCTTCACATAATCTTGTTGGCCTGTCTTTCTTGAATAGTACCCAGCTATCCATGGCAGTGTTCCACTTGTCCAAACTGCATCTCTAGTTCTTTCTGCTTGTGAGCTTCTTTTCCCAGTTATGAAATCTCCAGACCTAGTTTGTTGTGTGCAGTGACTCCACAGTGGGCCATGGTCCCCATCTTCATGGTGTGAACAAAGGCTGCTGCAGTCCAGGCTGAGGAAAGCAGCAAGCCCTATTTCCAGGTTTGTGCCACTAACTCTTGGCAGACAAGAAAGGAAGCTGAATCACCGTATTATAATTTCAAGCTCCATTAGAGAGACATGGAGCTGGGGATAGTAGAGGGAAGGAGGAGGCAGGGAAGGATGAAGAGAAAATTGAACAGAGCAGAGTAGCACTTGAAGGGGAAAGAAATTTTGCTCATAAGCTCGGAAGGGGGGAACTGCAAACAGAGATGAGATTAAAAGGGAACCCTTGAGACCATCTCTTTAAATACAGCAAGATTCACTTACTCCATGCTGAGCCAGGCTTGTTGAATGCTGGAGGCACAGTGCCCGCTGAGGTTTGCCCGCTGATTGAGCAGTGGAAGGAAACCTGTCTCTCCCCATATACCAGTGAGTTGCCTTCTTCCACCTATGTTATCTAGGAAGTCCCACTGCTAATAATCTTACTGCAGAGTAAGCCTAGTGGGGAAGCTTCTTCCTTGACAACCCTTCAACACTGAGCATTTTAAATGATCTTTTATCCAAGGGCATACAGTCACATCACATGTAGTACCTTGTGACTGGAATTGCAGCATGGGGTGTCTGGGTGGAACTTCCCTTGTGCAGGGAGGGCTGTGTTCACTTGCTGGTCCTAAAGGAAGAGAGTAGACCTACAGGTGGAAAAGAAAAAGCAAAGTCTGAGAGCAGTCCCCTCAGCAGCTTAGGTTACTGGTTCTCAGGGCCAGAGGGAGGATGCATGGGACAGCTTTGCTGCAGAGGGAAGCAGGATGTCCACCCCAGCTAGCTAGACTACTTCAGTCTGCTTGGGAACAACTACATGATGTTCACTCTGCAAGTCTGACTGCAACCCAGAGCCAGTCTGGATAGTCTTTGCAAGGTTCAGCTCCTTATTTCCCATAGGTCTAATTTCAGCAGACTTTTAAATAGCTCCCAAGGGCTGTTCAAGCTCAGTGTTTGGATGGGAAGCAGGTGATGAGTTGTTTGTTGCAATGTTTATCCTACAGTGACTACAGGCTTCTTTCTTCTGCTCTGCTAAGGACCTGCCCACTGTAAGGAGTGGTGCCACTGGTAAATAAGTGAAAGCTGTCATGGTGCACAGCTAGAGAAATGAGACCTGGTCATCAGAGACGTTCTTGCCCACGTTTGAAGTACAGTGGTGTTCAGCCTGATGTCCTACTCAGGTTAGACGTCTGTAGTGATGCTCGTGTTACACCCGGTCTCCTCAGCCCCTCAACGGTGATTTCTGCTCCTATCCCTGCACCCCACACCCTGAATTTTTTATGGCCTGACAACTGAAAGAGACTGAATTCCTTGGGACAGTGACCAGTTTCCATTTGCTCTGACAAATGTTAATGGGACTGGATAAATAGCAAGAAGTGGTCGTAGTGTAACAGGGCAACCGTTACCGCATTTCTTAAGCTGTTGCCTGGCACTGCTATGTGCCGTTAAGGGTCTGCCACATTATTCCTTAGGAGCTCCTGAGTCTTTGGGGTGTTTGCTCTGTGGAAACAACAGCTGATGAGCTCTTCTGGCTTTGGTTTTGTCCATACAACCCACACAAAGGTTTGAGAGATGGGCAGCAGCCAAGGTAGATCTCTCCCCCTTGTTCATTTTCCCTACAACTATGCCGAGAGCTGAGCACTTTGGCTAGGAGCCCACGGGCTGACGTTCAAGAGAAGAGCTGTTCCCCACCAGCCATGCCCACCACCTTCCTTCTGTGGTGCTGGGGCAGAGCGGTGTAGCCAAACCAATCATATCTATAGGTCTTCTTTGGAACTGTGTGTCCTGGCAGACTTTATCCTTGGGTTTTGGATTCTTGGTATCCCAGGTATTGAGGGAATGGGCTGGATTCTCTTTTACTCAGAAAGAAAAGCTCTCCTGCTTGACCTCTAAGCCTTTCATAAGGCTGGTGAATTTCAGGAGGTGCTGTGCTCAGAAGTGGGAATATTAAGGTACTAAGAAAGACTAAGACCCACTGGACTAGAGGCTCTTTTGTATTCACAGCCGCACTTTTCTAAGGGAGTTTAAGCATGCACTTTGTTCTCAGCTGCCAGTCTCCAGCTAAATTTTCACAGCACCCAGGACAACTGCATCCTAAACCTAACAGAGGCTCCAGGGTGCTATTGTAATGCAAATAATGATAAATAACAGTAATAATAACATGCCACCAGCACTTGCACCAGCTCCCTAGCAATCCCAAACCAGCCGTAGCGAGTTCCATCTCACCCAGGCTATGTAAAGGAGTGCGAGCATTAAGAATGGAACTGTCAGAGAGGTGACCAATTAGCTGGTGTAGCTGCCTCCTGCGAGCAGCAAATCTGCCAGCATGCCTTCAGGTGCAGGGCTTGCCACGCTGCCACCCGCGGTGCTCTACAGGTGCGGAGACACAGCTTGGGTCATTACTAGGCACCACGTGCTTGGGAGTCTGGGGAGAGTGGTGTGAGGGACCTGCACGCAGGCAGGGGCATGCGATGCAGGGAAGCTGCCTGTTCAAAGAGCAGCAGTGCACACTGATGTCATTTTAAATTGCTTCAGATTAGAATCTTCTATTCTTGTTTTTTTGACAGCCAGCACTTTGTGAGGGATGTGAAGGGGGCTGCTGGTACACAGTAAAGGCTGGCAGCTGGGACTGAGAGAGTATGGGAGAGTGGAAGGGGCTTCCCTAGTGCTGGTGTGAAGGCCAGAGTCAGCAGACAGTCTGACACTGGAGCTGTGGGTGCTGTGACCTCTTGTCCTCATTTTGAATATTTTGTGCCAGTTTGGATTTCTCAGGGTGGCTGAAACACAACAGAAAACCAGGGTGAATGTTATAGTAAACAAAGAACCACATGTTTTATTAACAGAGTAAAGAAAAGGTTAAAAGATAAAACCAAGGCAAAGGCTTCCACCTGGCTTTTCCCCCTTCTCTTTCCCCCTCCTGATGTGGCACTGACACCACCACCAAGATGCCAATCTTCTCAGAGATGTATAGAGCAGGTAGTTAGAGACATAGATGTAGATGATACAGAAAAGAGGGATTCAGCCACGTGCTCCTACCACGGGCTCACCTGTTGGGCTGGCTGCATCTGCAGGAGGAGGCTTAGCACAGCATCTGGCTGGGGTTGGAGGTGGTGCTAGCACCACTTGTGGAGAGCCACCTCCCAGGTAGTTTCCAGGAGTTTACGACTGTCAGTGGAAACATCTCGATGTGCTGACTTTTCTTCCCTGGAGTCTCATGTCCTGATCCTCTTCTTTTCAGACCTGGCATGTTTTACTGAGTATACAGAGGGAAGTGGTTTTTTAGGTAGCATTTTTATATTCTCTGTTTCTCTGCTGCTTTTAGCCGTTGCTGTGGCTTGGCTGTTGAGTATAAAGCATAAAGAAATTATGCTCTGGAGTCTGAGTGCCTCCCATAGGAGTCTCTCTCCTGGAGAGAAAAGGGTAGATTAAGACAAATTAGAATCCTAAAATTTTGCCCTTTGGCCACTGAAATCTCCTGTTACAGCTTTAGGCAATTTAGCTGCCTTCAGTCTCTCCAGTACAGAGTAACAGAAGACCAGGGAAGGGAGCAGCCAGGTGTAGGCTGTTATTAACAGCCAAGCTGCTGCTTCTCCGTTGCAGTTTGTTACAACCCTGCTTAAAGGAACACGAAAATGGGCAGACTGGGACCTACTAAACCAGCATCTTGCACTAGCTGTGGTGTACTGTCAGGGACTAATGTGAAACGCTTAGGGAAGAACCGTATAGCAGAGGGCAAACCCACACTGACGTGCTCCCAGCTAAACCCTCTCATAGTTACTTCTACTTTTCACTCAGAGCTGGCATTGCTGAAAGAATAAATATTGTGCTATGGCCTGTTGTACAAAGCACGAACTGTGGAGTCTCCTTCTCTGGAGACCTTTAAAACCCTCCTGGATGTGTTCCTGTGCGACTTGGTCTAGGTGATCCTGCTGTGGCAGGGGGATTGGACTGGATGATCTTTCGAGGTCCGTTCCAATCCCTAATGATTCTATGATTTCCAGGCAATAACTAGCTCAAAGGATTCCTGAGCAAATGTGGGTGCCTAGACCCTGGCTACCTCCAGCACGTTTGTCTAGAGCCTTTGAGCCCGTTCGTATTTCAGAACATGAAATTGGATTATTTCTGCGAGGTGCTATAAAATCAAAACCTGAGAAGATGTTTCTTGACACAAAATGCCTACATGGTATATGGGAGAGGTATGACAGGACTTTGAGCAGAGGAGGAAGAAGCACAAAAAAGAAAGGGGACTGCACTTGTCGGCATGATATGTGGTAACCCCAGCACAACAGCAGCCTGGGTCTAGTGAAGTATTGAACAGTCCTCAGGTGCGCTACGGTAAGGACTTAGAGAAGAATGAGGAGGCAATTTTTCAGGTTCTTATGAGGAGCCTTCTCCAGTGTGAGGAACAACAAGGCAGCAAGCACCAGTGAGGGTGTCTGAAAATATGACGCATGAGCTAATGGAGGTAGGAGTTGGCATCTCTCTGGTGAAAGAGCTGAGGCGTGGGAGCCGAGGAGGTGTAGATTCCCTCTTGTCTCCAATACCCAAGGGACAGGTTTTTGGAAACTGCGTGGATGTGTCTTTCCACTCTGGAAAAGAATCAAGTGCTTTGGGGAGTGGGTAGGAGAGAACGAGAAAATCAGTCTGCTTTTCCATCCACCACCACCTCATCAAGATCTCCCAGCAAGGGGAAATGGGCTGCTTCTGCATTGTGCATGATTAATTTGGACCCTTTACATCTGAAATGAGGATGATTTAAATAACTGGCAAAGGAGACATCACACATATGGGCTTGGGCAACCACGTGGTAGGGCTGAGGTCCTGGGGTGACACATCAGCAGGTTAAGGCTGGGTGGCTGCGAAAGCAGAGAGAGATGTGAGCTGAGATGTCCCTGCTGAGACTCAGCTGATGTTTGTTTCAGTGGGAAGAGCATGTGCCCAGTGGCCTTCTCTAACTCACCCCCAGCTGCTCAACTGTGGCCTCTTTTGCTGTCCCCCCCCTTGCTCTTGAGCTGGGAATTTCAGTCTAGGGACAGGTACCATCAGAAACCATAATACAGCATGACTGGTAAGATGCATCTCAGCCACCTTCCCATTCAAATGGAGAAAACACACGGAGACACAAACAAACTATATATAGAGCTGTGCCGTTACCGAGACGGCTGGAAACAAGGTCCCCCGAGGAGACACCCTTGCACCAAGTGTGGTAATTGAGACGGGGAGGGCTGAGTCTATTAGAGGCAGCATGTTGAAGGCTTTTATGTTCCCTCTTTAAGTGTGTTTCTCCCTAAGGGCAGCCCCACTTTTCGTGCTCTGATCTACCACAGGCTGAGGTGTAGCCATGTGCCTTTAGGATAAAGGGGAGAGAAGATTATCAGTCGTCAGGATGGTTCCGTGTGGTTGCCCACAGACTTGCCTGGGCACTCCCAGAGTGCATCCAGCAGAGACCTTGGGTCACGTTTTTCTCCTGTGGTCCCTGTTTCTTAACAGGACTATTTAATTTTCCCCAGGGGCTGAAGTCCCTCCATAAAGAGGTCAGCCTTGCAAGGAATGTGAGTACTCAAAACACTACTTTCATAACATCATTCCCAGAATTTTTCTTTGCTTATTTATGCTGGCCAAGCAAATCAGGTCTCTGACACGTGTCTCCCGAGAGCTGTGGGGGTGCTGGGGTGCCCACCTCACCCGGATGAGCCAGGAGAGGATACCCCTGGATGCTGGCAGCCCAGAGGGATGAACATTGAGGCGCTCAGTGCAGAGAGGAATGGGCAACCTTGCAGCTGTGGGGCTCCTGTCATATGCAGAAGCTAAAATGCCTGGAAGGAACAACTTAGCTGTAGCTTTTCTTGATCTTTTTTTTTTCTTTATCTTTTCCTTTGCCACACTTCAAATAATTTGATGTTGAATATTTAAGACTGTTTTGTTGTCTTCAGTTCACCTCATCTGACCTGGAGACCATCAGGATAATAGCAGATGACGAGGAGGATGATAATATTCTGCTGTTTTACAGTGCCACTTAGTGAGGCTCTGTGAGCCCTTTAGTAGCGATTACTTGTTCAGGCCTGCAAGACATCTAAAGGAGGTGAATTTATTACTGCTGCTCTGTGTGTGGTGAGAGGTTGTGACTTGTTCAAGTGAGCTGGAAGGGGAGGGAAGGCTTGTGGGTTTGAACTATAGGGCAGGCTCCATCCCTGGAGCAGGAGAGAGACCCTGTGTGCTCTCAGCGTGTAGTGTGGCTTGTAATAGCTACACCTCCCGAGTAAGGGCTCTGCCTGGAGTAATCTGCACCAGGGCATGCAGGAGATTAGGCTAAACGGAGAGGAGGAAAGGTCCCCAAGGAGCTGAACAAAGAAGCTACATGTGTAATAGAAGATAACAACTTCTCAGACTTTATCAACCCAAGATTTGTATCGACTGCCGTGAGATGGATGGTGATAGACTAGTGTATGGATTAGAGATGAGGATGGTGAGCGGGAGGCTGGATAAGCTGCCAGGGCTCCCAAGTCAGAGGACAAACTTTTCCATTCCTAAAATAAATTAGGTCTTCCAGTGACTGGCCTGGCTGTCCCTCCAGCACAGCCGGGTCTTGTCAAATCAAAGGCTGCAAACCTTCAGCTGCAAGAGCCCTGTCCATGCAGTGGGTAGGGGTGGCTTGGCCAGGCAGGAGAGGATATCCCTGGCTGCTGGAAGCTTGAAAGGAACAACAAGGCTGCTGGGAGAGGGATGGTCACTCATATTTTTCTGGAGGTATGAGGTGCTCCAGATGGGAAGGGAACAGCAGCAAAATGATTCCCATGACCTAACATGGAGTTCCTGCCCCTGTGGCAGTGAAGCCTTTGCTGCAGCATCAGAGGCTGCTGCCT
Organism: Phoeniculus purpureus; assembly: GCA_028565055.1. Classification (NCBI taxonomy): domain Eukaryota; kingdom Metazoa; phylum Chordata; class Aves; order Bucerotiformes; family Phoeniculidae; genus Phoeniculus; species Phoeniculus purpureus. The sequence goes on from JAOXOE010000001.1 coordinate 62,198,064, forward strand.
ACCAGCCCACTGGTAGAGATGAGAGAGCCAACAGCCGGCTAGCTCTCCAGGGGGCTGTATACTTGTTTTTCTTCTCTGTGACATTACATAATGTGAGGTAGAAAATGTTTGTACAGTAGCTCTATCGGTCCTTGGGGTGAGGAGGGAAAAGAAGGAGGCGGCAGATAATTTGAGGCTCTTTATTAGACCAATAAATCATTTATAATGCACTAGCTTTCAGGCTGGTCCCTTATTGCTCATGCTGGCCACAGCATGCTATATGGTGACTGAAGGTAGCACAGCATGTGCTGGCTCTCCTAAATCAGAGGGGCAGAGCCAAGCTGCACAGGGCAGGCAGAGGACGTCTTGTCCTTCATAAGTCTTGGGGACAAATCTGTTGCAGCTGGTGACAGACACTTGGCCTTGGATGAAGGGTGTTGCAGCAGCCCTGGCTACCCTGGAGCAAAGCTTCAGGATAACTGAGGCACCAAGTAGTGGCTGTAGCTGCCTGAGAGCAGGTGACGCTGGGCACATCACCTAGTCTCCCCACATCATTTGCAAGCAGAGCTAGCTGGTAGGATATAGAGGTGACACACTCTGATGCCTCTGAGTCTTGAGGAGTGTGGGGCAGAGAGCAAGCCAGGTTTTTCTGGTGGCACTCCATTATAACAGTAATGCCTGTCGTCTTTATCTTTGGCCCTAAGGCTTGCCAGGCAAAAATCTCTTGGGTGCTCTGGGTGTCAGTAAGGTTGTTGAGAAGTCACCCAATTGGGAAGGACCGTGTACTCACCTAGGCACAAGTGGGTGGGGGTTTTGTGGAACTTGTTGGTTTGGATTTGGGGTCTTTTGTGGATTTTCTTTGTTTGCCACATTTCACAGCTGTGTCTCATCCAATTTGAAATCATCAAGTCTGCAAAACATGCCTTTCAACAGCCTGCCTGCATTCCCAAGTGCTTCAGAAAGCATCCGTTGTCCTAATGTTTTAACTAACTCTACCTGTATCGATTGCTCTCCTCCTCTTTTCATCCTCTCCCTCCTTCTAGCAAAGAAGCTGATTTCAATAGCTTATCTCTGGAGCTAGGCAAGCACGACACAGGAGGCAGATAAACTCTCTTTCCAGGTGACCTCACACCAGGGTGGGCTCACAGAGCATCCACACAAACAGGCTTCCCCCTTCCTTGAAAGGGGGACCACTGAATTGGCCAAGCACGTACTCCCACCAGCGTGCTTGGATTTGAAACACCTCCCCCCCACCCCAAAAAGAAAAATGCTGAGCAGCATTGAAGGAACCTAGTGGGGAGAGGCAAATAAAAGAAGTCCTAATAAATACCATTCCCTGTTAGGAAATACCCGTTTGGGGTGGAAGGGAACTGCACGGCACAGCTGTTTCCATGGGATCTGATTTAACTGTCAGCTCTTTAATATGATCTTTGCATCCTTGTGGACTGCCTGATGGAAGCAGCAGCTAAAAGCAAATTCGTAGGGTGAGAGGGTGAATCTTGCTGTCGAGGATTAGCAGTGTCAGGAGAGACACATCGCACACCTAATCAACAGAATTACGCATAATGCTGCAAAATCCCCGGTGCCGATACGCAATTGCTGTTCCCATTGTTTTGCCTGTGATGATTGGCAGCAAAAGAATTCAAATCACATCCACACAGCAATTGTCCTACTGTAACTAAGTCTCTGCTACCCAGGCGGTTACGCTTGTGCAGGCAAAATCTATGCAGTACAGCAGGTGCTTTAGGAAGGGGTTAAAAAAGGTACTGAAAATATTTCCCTATGTTCAGTGGTACAAAATGCTGTCAGTTTAATGGGTACTCGTGCAGCACCTACTCCTTTTTTGTCCTGGGCACTACAGGGTAGATGTTACCCCAGACCTTGGGAGGGGTAGATGAAGAAGTCCAGGCAATCAAGGTGACTTGAGGCACACGCCTCCACGGAAGGACTTTTCTCCTTCGAAGCAAGGTAGGAGGGTGGGAAGCAAAGATATACAAAACGTCACCCCAATACAAAGGAGCAGTGGGGTCAGCAGCATACCCTCTCCACGTAGCAGGACTAAGAGGATTATGAAATTGTGTGTCATAAACGGTAAGGAATTTATTATTTCAATGAACACGAGATTGCTAAAATTCCCTGCTATTAGATCTCGCGAGCGTGTTTTCAGGAAAGCAGATAACAAAGCCAGCCAAGAGAATCTGCTTTTATTTGCTGCTTAAGTTGCCTTTGTTCTGCTACCAGCAGACATAAATCAGTTGCTAATCGCATTCCCAGTTTGAGGTGCTGTGAGCGTTCCTACGTTTAATCTGCGCTTTCAGAAAGCATTGCACTAAGGTAAGCACCTAAGTTGCACAGGATTGTCTTGCCCCTGTTACTGCCTTACCTTTCACAGAAGGAGGCTCTGTGTAAATCTCATTAATTTGTGGGTTTCTTCTCTTTGGTGACCAAATTAAAAATCTGGACTGGAGAAAAGTGGGTGTCTGAGGTTTCAAGTCACACTTTGTTTGCATTTGTTGGATTTCTCTCTGATGAATTACAATAGTTGCTGCAAAACAGCGTTTTTATCTTCTAACCCCCTTACACAAGTGAAATGACCTATCTGCCTAAGGAATATAGCCCATCCCGTGTTGTGAGCTTCTTAAAGGTCTGTGTTATAGTAAAAAGCACCATGGATTTTATTAGACTGACAGTGAGACTACAGACTCCTGTGCCTTCACCACTGCCTGCCTCCTTAACATCTGAACCCAAGGGGACAGGGATGCTGGGGCTTGTCAGGAGCTGGAGAAAACACAGCAGCCATTCTCTTTGGGAGTGGTGGGTCTGCTTGCCACCATTCCTGTGCAGCTGGCATCCCTGTGCCACCATCTGCTTGCCACCGTCCCTACGCATCCCTTTGCGGCTCCAGACCTGCCTCGGTGTCAGCTCTGCTTCCGATCAGGGGAATGGCTCCTGGGAGGAGGCATAACTTGGCTCCTGGCAAAAAGCTTGGGTGTAGGCAAGGTGAGAGAGCAGGGAAGGCAAGGGAAAGGGGGACTGTAGCTCTAAAGATAAAGCTAAATGAAAAGCACCGGGTGAGTGGAAAATCTGCCTTCTAGAACTCATCCCGAGGTGCTGGAGGAGCCAGGTGCGACAGGAGATGGTCCTTGCCATCTAGAAGAGTTTGGGTACTGTTAGCACTGTCACACAGACAACTTTAAATGAAGTTCTTCTTTAGGAAGAAAGAGCTAAAGCAATTTTGAGCCTTACAAGCCTCCTGATCTCAGACCACAGCCGTTGAAGACCAGCAGCCAAGGATTATAAAGATAAGCGAGGAGCTGGTGGAGGATCAGACCACAAAGTAATAATGACAACTCCTGCCAGGGTGAAAAAGTAGGAGATAATTCCTGGGCCAAGGAGCATGGAAATCATTCAATGCCTTTGCTCAGATGGAGAGCCTTGTCAGTCTTCTTTCAACCCTGAAGCTGTGAGTGTGAACTCTTGGGATGGTGCTGGAGCTGAAAGAAGCCACTTTTTGGCTGCCTTAGCAGGGCTTAGTGCAGGGATGGCAGTGGAGGCTCAAGCTGCCCTGGCATCAGGCAGCAGCTCATGACGTGGCTGCTGCCCGCTGTGCAGGCAGCTGCGACCTGGCAGCCGCTCACATGCGCACGTGCGTCTCAGCTGCTCCAGGTCAGAGCTGTCTCCTCTTATTTCAGCTGCTTCGCTGCACATCAGGCACACTGAAGAGCCAGCAGAAGATGGGGTAATCCAGGTTCACCTACTGGATTCCCACCTCGAACGCTCTCACTGTTCCACAGGTGTCACTGCTTCAGTGAGTGCTCTCTCACGATGTGGCTGCCCTGGGGCTACCCAAGGGGTCATGCTGGCTAGAAGGTCCTCCAAGCGGGCAGCAGTGAGCTCAGGGCATGCTTCACCTCTGTGTTTGTAAGCGGGAGATGTTCACAAAAGGTGGAGCCCAGGTAATTTTCCAGCCCTTGAACTGGATCCAATCTTCACCTTTGGCAAGGCACTTTTGGACTCTGTAGGCAACCTGATTTCGCTGTAAGGATTTGTGCAAGGAGTCCTGTGGCTTAAACAGGGCTGCAAAATGACTGACTGCATTTATCCAGTCTATTTCAGAATGAGATTTCTGCTGTTAACAGCTAAAGGGTTACATGGCCCAGTGAGAAAAACTTTCAGGCTTCTCTCAGGAGCTGGACTGACTTTCCTGCGTCTTCCAGGCACAGTGGTAGAGAGTCCATTGTGAGAAGCTTGGGAGGTGGCTGTGAGCAGGGGGCTATCTGCATGTCTAACCTGGTCATCTCCCAGAGCCATAGTAAGATGGAATTGTTTCCTATTTCCTCAGGATCTAACAAATCTGTGACTTAGGAAGTAAAGAAAAACCAGAGCCAGACCTGTGCTCCCAGGCAAAAGGAGGAACAACCAGAGCTGAGTTTCAGGCAGTTCAAGGATGGCAAAGAAGGGACGACTGGAATCAGCTGCCCTCTGCTGCAGGCTGGTGCACTCACACCCACTTTGCTTGGCCCCCTTGTTTTCTCAAGAGATGAGACAAGCCCAAAGGGAGTGAGGCTTGCTCGGGTGCAAGATGTGGGTTGTGCTGGCGTGCCCGTCCTCCTGACCATTTGTGAGATCTGCTGAGTCTGGGCTGAGAAGAGGACAGGCGTTCTGGGAAGAGGGTGCGTCATCTCTGCGTCATATACCAGGTACAGCGTGGGATTTGGGCTCTAGCCCTGGACCTCCAAGGTCTGGAGCTTTCACGAAAAGCATTTGCCCCTCTGTTGCTTTGCAAGTACTGCCACGTGTCAAAACCATGGGACAATCCCTGGGATTTCCAACTCTGTTGCTTCTTGTTTGGAGCTTTGTTTTGCTCTAGTGACAGCCAGTTCCATCTCTATGCTCTATCCAGGAAGGCAAGGAGTGTGGGGCATGGAGTCAGGAGCATGGTAATGCTGGAAGGGACAGTGTGTCTGTGTTGGGGAAGAGCTGGAAAGGCCAGAATTTTGGCCATAGCTGGGATGCTTTGATCCAGGTGCTTAGTGGAACAGCCCTCAGGGGCGGACACATAAAACAGCACGGATCATATTGAGAGCCTTTTCCAGCAACCCCTTTGTTGGAAAGGCTAAAACTATAAAATACTTCTCCATGACTGTGATCTTGCAACAAGGATTTGCTCTACACCACTTCCTTTCTGCAATGTGCTTTTTTTTTGTCTTCACAAAAGGCTTCCTTGGCAAAAGGGAGCTGCCAGCTGGCCAGATCTGGCCAAGGGGCTAACAGAAGTATTCAGCTCTATGCAGTTGCACCAGCAAAATTGTCTATTCAAAGAAAAGTCATAGTTTTGACTGTTTTTTCATGAGGGTTTATTACTGTAGGACCACTGCCAATGCAATATTTTATATTTTTTTAGCTAAAATGGAAAAATAAAATAACCCTGACATGTTCAAGGCACTCTTTGAGAACAGCCCCCATCCCGGCTGCTACCAATGCTGATTCCTCTCTCTTCACTCTTTCATGATCCAAGCAGTGCCCATCTGCTCATTGTTACTTAACTCCATTCACCCTAAGGGTGGAGAGAAGCAGTGACTTAGCCATTTCATTGAATTCTTATTCTTAAATGATGAAAGCCTTTTAATTCACGATGGCTTTAATAACATCCCTGCCTCCCTTCCCTCAACCTCGGGGATGGAACTGGCTGACACGATTCCTTTAATTATCCTCGTTCCCAACGCTCGTCTCTCCAGTGGTGCCTTCAAGGGACATCGCCGTGAAAGGTGCTCTACGCACAAGCTGAAGCAGAGAGCGAAACCAAAGTGTCAAAAAATCCACCTTTAAAGAAATTAATAACAAATACAAGCAGGGACATTTCATACGCCCCATTAGTCAGTAGTGCTCAGATACCATGGTGATGAGCCTCCTATAAATACTTCCACAGCAGCAAAATGGTCTTAAAGGGACCACACAGCAGCTTGTGGGTACCTGGACAGGGTGCTTCTGCGGCGGCACCTCTTGTCCTGTGCACACTGCACGACAGGCACCTGAGCCACACGTCTAAGGAGAAAGCCAGCACCATCTGCTTTTCTTTTGCCTGTCACAAGCACTGAGATCAGCACAGCCATGACATTTTGCCCACAAGTCTACAGTTTGACCCCAATATATTGCTGGAGACAAGAGCAGTCTACACTTTACTATTCAGCAGTGTCTCAAAGCCAAGATGCCAGGTGAATGTTGTGTCCTTCAGCCGTGCATCTTCAGAAACACCCAGCCTGAGCCTTCAAACAGCACAACCACAGGCAGCAGCTTGAAGGTATGGCTTGTATGGAGCCAGACGTGTGCTTATTTATCCTCCCAGAGGCTAACGTTAGCAGAGCAGAATAGCACCTGATCAGGTCATTAGGCAGCGAGGAGCTCCTAATCTTCCAGAATAAAAAGGAGCCAGGCAAGAGGGCTGGGAGGGGAGGAGACAGAGACACATGTTCCAATGTTTAGGTGTAAGCAGCCAACTTCTGCCCACACTGCAGGAGAGCTTTGAGTCTCTTGCCCTTGATGTATCTGCCACCAGAGGTTTGTTTTCACAAACATTTCTTGTCTGGAAAGCTCACACCTCAGTGCCTCATCTGAGAAGAAGCACGTAACCCTGTTATTAAGCTGTGGGCAGCATCACCTGGAGGGCGATTCTTTACACACCTGCCGTGTGCAGAAATAGATGGGAAACTTCATAGCACAAGGGAAATTTCCAAGAACAGCAGCTCCAGTGGAATATGGGGCATAAAACCAAAGGGAAACAATCCTGCAGAAAACAGCTGACTGGCTTTGGCACTGAGGAGTAAATGCATAGTTGTGCTGCGTGTCTCTAGAAAGGAGCTTGAAACCACACGGAGCTGCTACCTTACAAATGTTCCCCATAGAAAAGGTAGGGATAGGAAGGAAAAAAGTACTATTTCTTGCCTATTGCTTAACACAGCCCTTGCAGCAAGAATAGAAAGGCTTAAGAGCATGAGCTGGTTCACCTCATGCCCTCCCACAGCATCTGTAGCTAGTCACAGGACTAGGCTGAGAAGGGCAATGCAAAGGTATGTACATATATCTGTATGCTTTAGTGCCCACCTTGAGTTTATTGCTGGTGTAGTCCTACAGGGACATTTGGAATGGGGATCAAACCCTTTTGGTGAAAGAGGAGGGTCGATCTGCTGGAGGAGAGGAAGGTGCTGCAAAAAGAGCTGGTCACGCTGGGTCAATGGGCAGAGGCCAACAGGATGAGGTTTAACAGGGCCAAGAGCAGGGTCCTACACTTTGGCCACAATGACCCCTGCATCTACAGACCAGGGGATGAGTGGCTGCAGAGCAGCTTGGCAGAGGGGGACCTGGCAGTGCTGGTTGACAACTGGCTGAACAGGAGCCAGAAGGGTGCCCAGGTAGCACGAAAGGCCAAGGGCATCCTGGCTTGTATCAGCAATAGTGTGGCCAGCAGGACTAGGGATGTCATTGTCCCCCTGCACTGGGCACTGGACAGGCTTCACCTTGAGTACTGGGGGCAGTTCTGGGCCCCTCACTTCAAGAAAGAGATTGAGGTACTAAAGTGGGTCCAGAGGAGCAATGAGGCTGAGGAAGGGACTCAGAGGAAAGTGTGAAAAGAAGAGGCTGAGGGAGCTGAGGGTGTTTAGCCTGGAGAAGAGGAGACTCAGGGGAGACCTTATCACTCTCTGTAACTACCTGAAGGGGAGATGTAGACAGATGGGGGGTCAGGGTCTTCTCCCAGGCACCCAGCAACCGGACAAGAGGGCAGGACCTGAAGCTGCACCAGGGGACGGTCAGGTTGGGTGTTAGGAAGCCCTTCCTCATGGAAAGGGTGATCAGACCCTGGACTGGACTGCCCAGGGCAGTGCTGGAGTCCCCATCCCTGGAGGTGTTTAAGGACAGCCTGGATGTGGCACTTGGTGCCCTTGTGTAGCTGATTGTGGTGATGTTAGGTCGTGGGCTGTGCTGGATGAATTTTAAAGGTCTTCTCCAGCCTCAATAATTCTATGATTACGTGAAAGCAGTAGCTGGTAGGGCTGATGATAAAGTAGTTGGAGATGAAGACGCCTTCAGCCCTAAACAAGAAACTGCTGCTCACTCACCCCATTGCTGCAGGCAAGTCTTTTTCCCCTCCCATTTGCCCCACCACACCCTGCCTGCTTTCTGATTTTGTAGCCCAGTGCTTGCATGGTAGCTCCTGAGCATGTCCTGGATCTATTTTATTCCCCTTAATGATGCTTTTAAAATGATATCTTGAGTTCCTCAGTAAACGGTGGCTGGCGGGGTGTGCAAGCAGTGTGGAAACGCAGTGCTCACCCAGGTGCTGGAGCATGTTGGCAAGTTCCTTTCCTGCCCTATTTACATAGAGGCTAATCAGCTCTCAGTGGAGTTTCTTTTTGATCCTTTGGCCTATCTCAAGGGAAGCACAGCACTGGCTGACAAAATATGTGTATTTTGGCTTTCAAAAACTATTACACTTTGCAACTGTCACCCAGACCTTGAGCTTTCTCGTTGCCAGGGAAACATTGCGGGAGATAACCTGACGGTAGCTGTGAACTGCATCCCTTCCTCTGCCGGTGCTCAACCTGTGCTTCCAGAAATGCCAGCTCTTAGCTTGGGGTATTTCATCTTTGTAAAGCAGGGGCTTGAAAAATAAGGTTCTTTGTGGCCTAGAAGATGCTGCTTGCTGAACTGAAACCATCTGAGAGGTCCTACTCTTTGGGCTCACAGCACATGTGAGGCAGCGGCTCAGCAGCAGAGGGGTTTGTTTTGCTCTGATAATATCGGTGGCTGCTGGAGCAGCCGCCACCCTGTCCACATAACACAGGATGGAGTCGGTTAGGGTTTTGCACAGTGCCAGCTCTGGGTTTGAAATACCAGGCTCTCTGGAGCCACCAGCTCAGAGCACTGCAAGATCGAGTCGGTGCTGTACACTCCGGGTAGGATAGATGAAGACATAACAAGAAGTGCTCTGAGTTGTTCCAGAGGGCTGTCACGGATTGTGTGACTCTTCTCACAGTGAGACTCTCATGCTGCTGTCCTTAACAAAAACATTTCTTATTCTTTCCTTTTATGTTACGTGACACATCATCAGGAAGTGCAATGTAGGACAATTTCACTCAAATTTCTCTCTCTGTCTGTACCAACTGGGGCCAAGCCAGTAGGAGAGTCCAAAGCTCATGCTGTGTTGTAAGTGGTGATAGCACCAAGCATCCCCACTTGTTTCTGCATCTGGTGAAGAGATGTCGTTCCCCTGAACATTGCTAACGGTGAGTTTTTGCTTGAGGTTGGTCTGAGAAGAAATCAGACAGCTTGGGTAGCTGAGGGAATGCAGGCTGTGGGTCTGCCACATGCGCTAGCAGCAGCTCTGGTGAGGGAGAAGAAGGGATGGGCACGTGGTCTTAGGGAAGCCAGGTGTGTGTCTTCCCCTTCTGGTATGGCAGGCTGGCACTGTAAAAATGTGAGATTCCTCTCTTGTTCCTGACACTCAAAGAACAGGTTGACAAGCTGCTGTCAAGGAAATGCTGTCTAGCTCCCTTTCCCCCAATAATTTCCCTGGTAAAACTGCAATGCAGTGGAATCAAATGGTGACAGAAACTGAGGGGGAATAGATGTGTTTTTCTTCTCCTTTTTTTTTCCCCAAGTGTGTGTCTGTGTTGGGAGCCATGTGCATGCGGGCAAATAGTGCCAGTTCAAAGGCATGATTTGAGCATTCAAATTCAACCTTTCGTTCTTTCCCCTCTGCTTGAGAAACAACAAAGCCTTGAAAAGGCTCCCAGCTTCTGTGGCATTCAAAAGACACCTTGGCTAAAGCAGAAAACAGCATCTCGTGTTTCCCTTTGGGTTACATGTGCAGAAGACCCCTCTGCTGCTCTTTTAGGTGGTGCTTTGAAGAGTTCTCTCTGAGGAAAGGTAGACCACAGGTGGAGGTGGGGAGAACAGGACCAAGAAGAGGGCTAGCATTATAACAGGCAGACAGCTCATGTCCTGAGTAGTGCTGAAATAACTGTGAGCAGGTCTGGGAGTGTGACTGTCAGTGTTGGAGACCTGCTGAGCATGAGAGTGAGGTCTGGACCTTGTTGGACACACAGCCATTGAAGCCCCCTGGGAAGCTGCTTGTTCTGGTCATTGTCTTTTGGTGATTGACAGAGGTTCATTGATGATTCCTCTCTTCACCTCTATAAGCAGGAGAGGATTTCCTGGGTGCGCTGGGAGAGGGAAAGGGCAAGAAGCTTCCTATCAGCTCTTTGCCATGTGGCTAGTGCCTCTTGTCATCACCTAAAGCTGGAGTAGATGTGTGGCTGTGTGGTTCTTCTGCTCATGCAGTACTTGCACCGTCCTTCCTTCCTAAGGAAAGTTTCCATGATTTTGAAACTTTGCTTTAAGAGCTTGCATTTGTCATCCTAACTCCCACCAGGCTTCTACAAGGGTCCACATCACAGCTTTTGGGAGGGGGTTTCCCCACTTCTCAGCCTGTAGTCTCAGCCCAGCAGAGCAGAAGAAGAGCTACTCCCATCTCTCAGAGCTGTAGTCATGACAGGCTGGCCAGCCCTTTGTTAATACTCAAAGTGGAACATTTTACTGTTAGGATGGATGTAAATTGTTTTAAGGTGGGTCTTTGGGGTTTCATTTTGCTTTCCAAAGTGTAACAGCTGCTCGGTCTGTGTCTACTCAGAAGCTGGAAACCCTGCAAGGATTTGTCCATGAGTTCTGCCTTGAGTCATTAGGATTAATCTAAGCAATTGCCTCGCCCTTTACTTCAGAGGGCTTAGGTCCATTTCACTCAGAGAAGAATTTGGCACCAAATTCACATGTCTAATTTTTTGGTACGTTCCATCCTCAAACATTAAATAAAAATGACATTAAAAAATCAGGCATCCTGTGGTAGAAGGGCACCAGACTTTCCACACAGAGGAAATAAAGCGGAGGGACTTAAGACACGTTAAATGCTGGGGGGTTTTTTCCTTTTCTAAACAAGCTACAACAAATTCCTCACCGCTCAGTCCTTAGGAACTGCCTTAGCACAGTGCAAGAGTGGATTGCTCTTATTTTTGGTAACAAGGAATTACTGAAGGCAGATTAATTCAGTGCTGTGGTCCAGCGAGGCCAGTGTCCTCTTGTCTGGGACTGGCTGAGGAACCCCCTGTTACCTTAGGGGTTGTTTTTCAGTAGTGTATGTGGGGAGGGCAGCAGGGGTTCAACACACACACCGGTACTGCAGGAGAAAGCCACGAAGGGTGTGCTTGTACGGGCTAACCGTCAGGGGACACAGACTTCGAGTACCATCAGAGTGTTTTCAAATGTAATCGTGGCATCTAAGAGGGTGACCTTTGAGAAATCAGAGGGAGGAAATAATTCTTTTGCTTTGCACATCCGAGTGCAGTTTGGCTACAGTCAGATTAGCTGCTTCAGCCTACACCGTCAGACTGCTCTTATCTCTCTTTCCTTTTGTTGTATTATTAATAGTATTAGAAAAAAGTTCAAGACAGTGGTAAAGACCTGTCTGCGTGGGGCAGGGCTGGATGGAAGTAACTGTGGATGACGACCAGCATCTGCCCATCCCACAAAGCGATGTGCTGGCCCTGAGCTTGACAGGAAGCTCTTTGCCATGCTGCCTGGGGCATTTGAAAGGTATGCCTGCTGGATTTGAGCTAACTTGCTTCATCTTCCCTGCCTCTCTCCCCGTCACGCAGCTGTCTTTAGTAATGATGCTGGCAGCGTTAGAACATCACTAGAAGTAACCCAGCTGCCTCCCTCGGTTCACGGGGAGAATGACTTTGTAGCTGCTCTCAGTCAGTCCATTAATTGCACATAATAAGGCATTTAGTGACAGAAGGATGGTTGATGAGCCTTAGCTGAAATAACAAGGGTCTGCCAAGAGCTGCATTTCTTTTGTCAGGGAGGAGTGTGGAGGGTCCTAGCTCTGAAGTGTGGAGCTCTGGTCGTGCAGGGATGGGTAAGAACAGTGGAAACCTGCTACTCCCTGACCCAAATGGTGCTCAGGTGGCCCACTACTGAGCAGGGAAGTGCAGCCTGGTACATCATAGCACTAGTGTGGCTGATTTGCTTGGGAGAGAGTAGGTCACTGTGTTTCCAGCTTATTATGGCAATGCTTGCCTAGTGAAAGCCACAGGGAGCTGCCCCCGCTGCGAGACAGAAAACCGGTGGCTGCTGGCTGCACTGAGAAGCACCTGATGAGAGATGAGTTGTTCAGAAAAAGTTAAATGTGGAATCTCCATGCCTGCATGAAGGAGCAGGATAGATTGCATGGGAAACCAATGTGGAATGAGAAACTCAAGCTCTCTAGTTACCATGCTGGTCTTGTTGGATTTGATGGGAAAATTAGTAATGGTTCGGGGCAGGTGCTGGCCCCAGATGTCAGATGGATTCTTCACATGCTGCCATTAGCCTGGAGAGGAGGAAGCAGTGGGGGTGTGCACTTGGCAGCTGTCCCTGCAGGGAGAAGCGTGAGGGGTGAACTTGCAATGCCGGCAGGCCTGAGCGGGGCAGTTTAGCTCCCTCATTAATAACACAGCTGTTCCCATAGCAGCAAGCACCTCACTAGCCTCAGCCCTCAGCATAGTGGGCTCCCTCATCTCACTGCCAGCTCAGCTCTGTGGGGAAGCAGGTCACATCAGAGCTGTCATACCAGAGCTGTGCAGCTCCTGTTGGTCTCAGTAGGGAAACAGCAACATCGGGGACTCCGTTGTGGAAGGAAGTGGCCCATGGAGGCAACAAAGAACCCAGGGCCATTCCTCACAGGTGGGGAGCAGGTGATGTGTGTCTGAGCACACAGACCATTGCTGCAGCTCATGCCTTGTCTGCAGTGAGGGTCACTCTGCAAGGGAAGGTGTTTCTCTCCCCAAAATAACCAGCTAGACTTCACAGAGGGCGCGTGCAGGTGGTCCCTTGAGGCCAGTGGCTTGGAGCATCTGCCTCACGTTTGGTCTGTGCTGCCGTTTGACTGGTTAGCGCATCCTTCACCTGCAAGAAGGTCTGAGCTAACAGTTGGCAGGAGGTGTTTCTTTGTCTGAGTGAGCCCTTGGCAATGTCAACATTTCTCCAGGCTGGCTCACTGTTCTCCTTACCTGTTTGCTTTGTTATACAGCCTCAGTCCTGAGTACTCCTCCTTGGAGAGGGTCTGGATGTTCCACGAATGAATGCAAATATTGCCCCTGCGCACAGAAACAGAGGGACAGCACGAAAGGTTGGTTTGTCAGCGCAGGTTTTCCATTCCTGAGCTCTTGCTCCATCATGAGAAGTGCAGAATGAGCAGGAGGCAGGTCTGGCACAGAAACCCACCTGGCTCCAGGTCGGGGGGCAGGCAGTGTGCAGCTGCACAGCAGCGTAAAGGAAACAGTGGTTTTCTGGATCAGGCTACAGAGGTGGGTTTTGGCTTGTACGGAACGTCCTGGGAGATGTGGAGGTTTGGCAGGTCTGCTGACCACAAGGTCTTTCCTGCACCCCTTTGCAGTGTTTGAAGGGGACATTACCTGTCCCTCTGCTCACACGGGCACATCTGTCCCACAAGCTGGGCAGTTGCATCTGCTTTGAGGAGTGGGTGTTATTTCTGCCACCTTTATTACTGCTTTTAATAAACACGTTGTCATGATTTGGCAACCTTCCCACCTACCCTATGCCCAGGACATCTGGCTGAGGGCTAGCTCCCTTCCTCCCCAGGGGATTCCTGACAGAGAGCCCAGGGCTTGAGGGCAGACAGCTCATCCATGCCACAATATAGAAGCACACTCTTAAACAGCTGCTCCTGCTTGTGCTCAGCTCTGGTGCTGGGCTTGTCCCTCCAAAGAGAGAGGTAAAGACGTGGGCACAGCTGGTGAGACCCACTGCTGACCACAAGGCTTGTGCTGATGATTTGGTGGGGAGGAGTGTGGAAGCCTTGCTTTGCTGGTGTAAAACTGAGGTGAAGGGGGAGGACTTGGGCTGATGTCAGGTCCTGGTGACCTACCCACAGCTTTTATTTTTGGTTCTGCTTGCTTCCATCTGGAAAAAGAGCTCCAAAGCTCTCCCAAAAGCTCTCAGTCTCTCTCTCAATCTCCCTTTCTGCCCCTCTCCCTAAATGCTCCTGCCTCCATCTTCTACTCATCTAGTCTAGACAAACTTGCTTTTTTAGGATTTTGAGGCTTTGCCTTAGGCTTTTCGAAACCTGGAGATCTAAAACATGCACCGCTCCTAAGAGTGACGAGCTTTGTGGCTGGAGCTCCTGAGTTTATTTTCCTTTTCTGCAGATTGCCTCACAGCAGAAGTCCTGGGTAGATCTTAACAGATCTTGGGTGGGATGTAGAGAAGAGGAATGTATATCCTTATGAGGAGAGGCTGTTTTAGCCTGGAGAGGAGGAGACTGAGAACAGAGCTCATAGATGCTTCTAAGCATCTAAAGTGCCAGGAAGATGGATCTGGGCTCTTCCTCTTTCAGGCACTGGAATGGGCTTCCCAGGGAGGTGGTGAAGTCACCATCCCTGGATGTGTTTAAAGATCATTTGGATGAGGTGTTGAGGGATGTGGTTTAGGGGTGAACTTGTAAGTTAAGGTAGATGATTGGACCTGATGATCCCAAAAGTCTTTTCCAACCAGAGTGATTCTATGATTCTCAGTGGTGCCCAGTGATAGAACAAGGGGCAAAGGGCACAGACTGGAACACAGAAGATTCAATTTGAACATAAGGAAAAACTTTTATGATGAGAGTAACAGAGCCCTGGCACAGGCTGCCCAGAGAGGTTGTAGAGTCTCCAATTCCAGAAACTTTCAGAACCCACGTGGACACAGTCCTTTGTGATCTGCTCTAGCAGAACCTGCTCTGGTAGGGGGGTTGGAACATATCCAGGTGGGTTTTAAATGTCACCAGAGAAGCAGACTCCACAGCCCCCCTGGGAAGCCTGTTCCAGGGTGACAGAGCACTTGACCCCCTTGACATCCTACTCAGGCTGGATGCAGAGTGTGTAGAGAGACCAGTTACGCTGCAGCCTTGCAGTTGGTTGCTTTGACTCAGGACGTAGTAATCCAGCTGAGTTGCTGGGCATGTACTGTCACTCTGGTTTTCCCCACCTCTGCTGGGTAGAGGAAGAGCTCCCCAAACACAGCAGTGGTTCTGTGAAATTCCTGAACTCTGAGCTTTGACTCTGAGCTCCTTCTGAAAGGGAGACCAGACATGACTGTGAATCACTGTCACATGGGCATCGTTAAAAATAACCAAAGAAACCCCCCCAAATCCCCAGTATCCTGCCTTGGAAAAACACTCTAAAGGGCTCTGCCATCCCTGCTGCCCCTGGCAGCACAGGCTGAGGAGGAAGGGGCTGCTCATGGGCACAGACAAGGAAGTTCCTGGCTTTCTCACACCATTCCACCTCTTGCTTGCCCAGGAGGCAGGGGATGGGAGCAATGCACCCCTGGCTACCACAGCTGTACACAGCATTCTTGCCCCTGGTGTGCCAGGGCAACCCTGTGTTTAGAATCCAAGGGTACAACAGTTCCATTATGTAGAGCTAGCTCTCGGACAGGAATCTGTGGAGCAAACTCCTCCAGGAAATAGCCTTAATCCAACAAGTAAGACCTCCCAATCAATGATAGACCTCTAGCCGTGTCACTGGAAGTGACATTATTTGGTCAGAAGGCAACACCACCATTGCTCTGATAGCTCAAATCTCAGTCAAGGGGTGTGAAAGGGCAAGAAAACCTCTGGGCTTGCAGCAGCTGCACAGCCCTGGTGGCACCAAGCTGCTCCTCGGGGTAAATCTGGGGGTGCCCCCCATTTATGCCAGAGACAGACGCTGCTGACAGAGGCTTTCCTCTCAGTCGTTCATAGCATTGCAGACCCCAAGAGTGTTGCAGCTGAATATTTCTGTGCCAAATGGCTGCCCCGGGCTAATTTTTTTGTTCCCTTTAAACAGAAGCTTCAGCAAAATTGATTCAGTTGTTTCTCAGAACGAGATGAAGGGAAAATATGTTCATAAAAAGGTTTGCTAAGCTTGAGAAACGCAAGTGTCTCTAGCCTCAGTGGGGGCCTGAAGGCAGCTTCGTGTTTACTTTCCACACAGAACCATGAAGTGATGTCCAGCCGGCCACCTCTGCACCGCGTGCTACTCATGTTTTGGATACTGCCAGACGGTGGAGTCTCCTCTGGAGGGGTATGGAAGTGTCTGAGCATATCAAGTGTTAGGTAAAAAACCCTCATTGCCTCAGCATTTTGTACTACTCAAGGTAGCAGATATCTCTGTGTCTTAGTCTTGTCTCTCTCTCCCTCTCTATTTTACGTAGCCCTAGTGAAAATCAACTCATTGACGTGTGATGCGAACCCAGGTGTTGTAAGCAGGATCACAGAATCACTGAAAGTTAGGGGCTGGAAGGGAGCTCAGAAGGTCATCCAGTCCAACTCTCCTGCCAAAGCAGGTGTCTCCAGAGAATACCGAGTCTTTGAGCAGTGCGCAGGAGGTAAGGAAATGGCTTCAGTCTGTGAAAAGCAAAGTTAAGCCCGTGTTGTACCTCCTTGTGTGGCAGTCCCATCCAGCCCAGCACTAAGTCAGGTAGGGAACCAGGGTGGAAAAAAGCACGGTAATTAACCCAAGGCTCTTTTTGACTGTGTCCAATTTCAGTTGCTGTTCTTCTAGGGAGTGAGAGGAATTCAAGCTATTTGCTCCTGGCTGCCAGACCTTCGCTTCTGGGCTGTTGTCTCTTGTTTGTTTTCAGTTGCCAGGCTCTTCACAGTGATCTATTCTCTGTCTTTCAGTATCCCACCCTATGGGCAACAATCTCCCCTTTGTCACCAGCATATTGCATTAGCATACCCCTGCTTCTTCAGCGCTGAGGTTGTTTAAAAGACCCAATGCAGACTAAGTTACTCAGCAAGAAGCTTCATCTCATCCTCCCTTCAATGGTGCCCGCTAGCAGCTCCTTTGTAGTTGGGTTGCTACTCACCTTCCAGCTTTGCTGGGTTTCTACTAGCACGCTGTAGTTTTCTGTGAAGTCCAGATAGATGGGATCTGCTGTCATTCCTTTGTCTAGGAAAGTATTTCTCCAAAGCACTATCGGCTGTGCAGAACATGACTGACCCGATGTGAAACCCACCTTGTGTCTGATTGCCGTCTACTTTTGTCTTCTACCTAGGTCTTCCCTTCCCATAAGGTGTGCAGAGCTTTAGTGCTTCTGCCCTGCCTGTGTGTAAATGTCTGTGTATCCATCACGTGCTGTTCTGCAGTCTTCTAGTACCACGCATCTTCCTCCTCCCCTGCTTGCTAGATCCTTGAGAAAACTCTCCTGCCGGCTCCTTGTTTAATTCTGACAGCTCCCTCTGCCTGGAGCTTGTCTGGCTGTCCCCTTCACCCAGCTAAGAACATCAGCCTTCCACTGGAAATGTGTGATGTCCAAGTTCTCACCCCTATCGACATTTGCACCTTTCCATTTTTGTTCTCCATCCCCCTCCCTACTGAGAACTCAACCTGGTGTTTCTTCCTTTGAGGTAAAATCTCGGTTTTCTTTCTGATAAACAAAACAATGTCACTGTCTTACATGTCTGCTGGAAAGCTTTGGGGTTTTTCCCCCTGGAGCTCTGAGATAATTTGGCTTCCTCCTATACCCTCCTCTTCCATCAATCTTTTCAGAGTGTTGTCATCACACCAGAGGCAGTGAGCTGGGATTCCTTTGCTAGCGTGCATCAGAGGTGTATATGACTCGATTACTCATTATTCCCAGAGCATATGTCTATTATCACCCTCTTGCCTCAGCTTTATGCTCTTAGTTCACATCCTGTCACAATCTCCACACCCCTTTGCAGAGCCTCTGCTTTCCAGACGTGGCACCCTAGCAGTTTGCCTGGCATTCCTCATTCCAGGAACAACTTTCTGCAGCAAAATGCCATTTATTTAAGTGGCCTTTGCTCACTGAGCTGTAGAGATTGCTTTGCATGGTTGCCCCGTGCTCCTCATTATTCATCCCTTTGAATCTCTTTGTCATTTATGCACTGTAACAGCACTGAGATTTGCTTTTGCTTCCCAGTGATGAACATGCTGGAAAGTGTCAGGCCTCAAGCAGCTCCCTGAAGAACCCTGCTAGAAGCGCTCCCATCTGAAGATGATTCACAACTGACAGTTACTTGCTGAGATCTGTCAGCCAGTGCTTAATGTAGTTAACATGTGTTTTATTGATACTATATACTGCTAATTTTTTAATCAGACTGTTGTACAGTCGAGTGTCAGATGCCTTACAACAGTCCTCCCTAAAGCTGACTTGGAGTCAGCCTTGGAGTCAAGCAGTAGGTGTGATGAGTGTCAAGGAAATGTGTCATCTCATCAGAAAAGGCCCACAAAACCAGCAGAGCTAGCTGTTAAATATATTCCTGTCCCCTGATTCCCCATTGTTTGAGATGCACTGTGAAGCTCTCGGCAACTTCTTCCTGGGCTTGTTGCTGGTCACGCAGCGTATGGTCCTCAATATGCCTTCAAAGACAGCTGAACGTGTCATTATTCAACTGGCCTCCCAGCTCCTTCTGGTGTGTGCAAGGTGGCAACCTGGGCTCTGGGTAAGCAGAGAGAGCACTGAAGAGTGCTCACTCCTACAGGAGATGTTAACTTGTCCTCAGACTAAACCACAGACTGATGTGCCCAACCAAACATTGCCCCTCTGAAAAGGCTGTGTTCTTCCCTGGCCCGTGGTAGAGCCTGGAGAGACCATGTTCTGAGGAGCAGTGCGGGTGTAGAGGTGGCCAGGGAACAGAGGACACTCTGGAGGCATGTTCCCTCCTCTTGGCTTTGCCATGATGCTCGTAACTACGATGCACTCAGCTTAAGTCAGCTGGTAATCACATACGGTGATAAATAGGAAGAGACGGGAGTTTGTCACAAACAAATGAGCCTCAACTAACCTCATTTCTTTTTTTGACAGAATAACAAGCTTAGAGGATAAATCCTCCCTTGCCAGAATTTGTTTCTCTGCTGCCAGCCACCTCAGCAATTAACAAACCCCCATCCTTTCTCTTGAACCACTTCCAGGCTGCCAAAAGCAAAGGTGGGTTCAGATCACCCCCCTCAAGTCTTGCGTTCAGCCACATTAGCTTGTTCCCTGTAGGCTGGTTTTTAATTGTTCCTTGTCCTACAACCCTTTCCTCTGGAGATGCCCAAGCCTGCCACTTACCTGCAGCTGGCAGGAGCAGGAGGCTCCTCTGCTGGTGGGTTTTGGTGCTCATTGCTGAGCTGGCCGGGCAAACTTAACCCACATTCAGCCTGGAATGAGAAACGTCTCTGATTTTCAGTCCAGAAATGCGCAGAAGTGTTTAACAGACTTAGCAGGAGAGGCCAGTTTTGTGGGAGTCTGGGAAAACCACCTGGGATGCTCTGCCCTTGACTCAGAGAGCTTCTGGAGTGCTTTGCACGTCCTGCAGGTCTGAAGAATCTGTCCACGAGATGCAGAGCAGCAGGTAGACCGATGTAAAGCTCCAGTAACGTGCTGTTTAGCCAGAGCCTGAAAAGACTTTCTCCTTCAAGTTTTAAGTGCTGGGTATGAAGTTCATCTCTGATGGCTCCTTTCGTGCAAATAAGAGCTCAGGCCTTTACCTCATCTGAGGTGACAGTACAGTGTAAGAGGACATTAAAATAACGAGAAGGTGCTTTTCTCAGGGATCAGTCCTGGGACCAGTCTTGTTCAACATCTTCGTCAGTGACATG
Organism: Phoeniculus purpureus; assembly: GCA_028565055.1. Lineage (NCBI taxonomy): Eukaryota > Metazoa > Chordata > Aves > Bucerotiformes > Phoeniculidae > Phoeniculus > Phoeniculus purpureus. Next base: position 62,217,725 of record JAOXOE010000001.1, read on the forward strand.
GACAGAGGCATTGAGTGCACCCTCAGCAAGTGACAACACCAAGCTGTGTGGTGCAGCAGACATGCTGGAGGGCAGGGATGCCATCCAGAGGGACCTGGACAGGCTGGAGAGG
>JAOXOE010000001.1:62217936-62246184 GCA_028565055.1 Phoeniculus purpureus
CCAGAGAAGGAGACTCCACAACCCCCCTGGGCAGCCTGTTCCAGGGCTCTGTCACCCTCACTGGGAAGAAGTTCCTTATCAGATTGATGCGGAACCTCCTCTGTTCCAGCTCACACCCATTGCCCCTTGTCCTATCTCCAGATAACACTGAAAAGAGCCTGGCTCCATCCTCCTGACACCCACCCTTCACGTAATTATAGACATTAATGAGGTCACCTCTCAATCTCCTTTTTTCCAAGCTAAACAGACCCAGCTCCCTCAGCCTCTCCTCATCAGGGAGATGTCCCACTCCCTTCATCATTTTTGTGGCTCTGCGCTGGACTCTCTCCTTGAGCCAGGAGGTTGGAGTCAATGACCCCAAAGGTCCCTTCTAACCCCTAATGGTCTGGGTATCTGTGTATAACTTTTTCAGCAGGCTTTTCAGAAGACATGGCTGCAGATGTCCAGCTAACAGTGGAGAAGATGTGGCTTATCACTGTGGTTCCAGCATCAGCTAGGAGGTGGGTGAGCAGGTGCTCAGTGGTGGCATGAGGGATGAGGTGTCAGAGCATGACTTTGCCCAACCTCTGGGAACAGGTACAAATATGCTGAAGCTGCAATAAAGGGTAGGTCACATAAGAAAGAGCAGGAGAACATGGGTGGAAGACCTGAAAGGGTCCAATGAATAGGGGTACCGATGCTGATGAAAAGCATCATTCATCAGCATCATGAAAAGGAAGACCTGAAGGGGTCTGATGAAAAGGGATGGTGCCAGGAAGAAGAATGAAAATCATTGTCACCTCAACAGTGCAGTCTTATGTCCCTGATGCAGAAGATCTTGGTGTCTAGGGCACCATCAGGCTGGCAGCAGGGACAAAGATGTTTGCCAGGCACTGCCAGGGGCCTATATCAGACTAGTCCTGGAGTAAAGGTTGAAAGATAGAATAGGTGATGATCTGAAAAGAGAGCACACAGGGAGAGGAGAAGAGAAGACTCTCTTCTTGCTTATGAGCAGGTCAATAACCTCCTGGCACAGAGGACCGGGCTCTTGCTGAACCACCCAAGCACATGTGATCGATAACTCAGAGTCCTGACTTGCACATTAGCAGAGTCAATTATCAGCTCTGCTCTCTGCTTCCTTGATTATTATTTCAGCACGCAGCAGCTGCTTCACCAGCGTTCTGGCCCATCACACTCGGATGGGACTGAGCTAAATGCGGATCGTTGACCGATGAGGCCATAGGGAGGTGCTGCAAAACACACAGTCATGCTCACCCAGAGAGAGCTTTTCAAAAGGGTTCCTCTTGTACTGGGAGTGCTCTGGGTCACTGTCAAGGCCCTGAAAGATGCCTGTTCCACCAGACTCCTCCTGTCTCCTCCACGTTGGTGTTGTCCCTCTTGGCATTCAAGTGAATGGGCAGATCTCGGTCCCTCAAGCTGCTCGTTGGGACTCTTGGGCTGTGGACAATTCTGCACACAAGCAAGGTGAACTGGACTTGCTATTTCTGCTTTGAGTCTAGGTTTTCTTCCTCTCCCACGTTGCTTCAAGCGCCTGGGTTTTGCCTGAGATTGTAGGTGAACACCAGGCAGTGACAGCTGTCCCTCCCGTGCCCTTCTGATGCGCTGCTGGCAGTCAGCAGCGTGGTTCATGGAGGCTCGCGGAAGTGCCCGGTCGCTTTGGTTTGCAAATCTCTTTGGCTTCAGCATTCAGACCTATTTCAGGGTGTGAGGGGTTGTGTGTCTTTGCAGTTATGGATCGGGAATGCTCTGCATCTACACTGACCACCTCGCTCTGTATTTAAGATGCTGGTGGTTAGGTCAACAGTGATGAGGTTCTTGGAGCTCATTAGCTGCTGCCCTTCCTCTGAGACCTTCGAGGAGCCTGTGCTCATCCTGGCCAGGTGTCTGGTCATTGCAAGCACCACACACACTGCCAGCTCGTGTCCTTCATCGGCTCTAGTGGCTAGGCAATGGAGACCACTGGTCTTGGGCACTGGACAGACCTGGCATTTTAGCCCAGGCAGTGAAGTTTTGTGCCCTTGAAGCTGGGTCCCCTCTGCTGGCAGCCAGCTGAGGCTTCTAAGGGTTCCTTGATCTTCTCCCTTGGGTGCTGCCCTTCCAAGGGCAGGAGGGGGTTGCACATGCTTGAGTTGAAGCCATAAGATGTGGCCAGTTTAGAGCTGGATGCGTTACAGAAGTTGGGGCTGTTTTTTCTAATGTAGTGTTGACACGACTGGACTGGTTTCTCCTAAGCTGTCTCGAGTTGACTATCCTGGCTGTAGTTCTCTTGCAGGTTTTTTATAACCTCTCACTGTTAAAGGCACTGAGATCCCCAAGGCCAGACCCTAATGAGTTCTCAAGGAAGCCTGAACCCACCAGAAGAGGTAGGGGAGACCTGCTGGTCAAAGTTCCTGGGACCAAGCTACTGCAGCTGCTTCATGTTCCCAGTTAAAAGCATCATGAGAAGCAGCAGGGGCAGAGAGCTGTCCCCACCATGGCAATTTTGTGGACACCTTGAGAGCAAAGAATAGGTAAGCTCTTTATTGTCTTCTACTCTTGTGCCGCTGTGGGAGCTGCCTGTCCTCCAGGATCGTGATGGCTCCCATGTGAGAGGTTTGCTGGTTGAGGGAGTTGGCCTCCTTATCAAGAACATCATTGCAGCAGGGCTGCTCTTGTCTAGGAGGAGCAAAAACTTTTGATGAGCATCCAGGAAAGGATCATTATGAAGTGTCCTCTGACTCTTTGCAGGCCTGAGGTCTGTGGAAAAGCTACTGGATATTTTTCTTCCTGCTTGTCGTTGTAGAAGTCTAGTCATTGGAGGCTTGTAACTGCCTCATGAAGCCTGTCTGGAGATCCAGATAATATCTTCAGCGCTCGCTATGTATGCATTGATGTTCACCGCTGCCTTTGCCTGCTCTAGAAATGTCAGGCTATGTGCAGTGAGAGTCCCGTGGTGGGACGTGACACCTCTGTGTAAACTGAACAGCAGAAGCCACACCGCACCGGCAGGCTGCTCGTGAAGCACTTCCAGTTTGGACTGGCTTTCTCTCTTAAACATGCCCCCATGGGCTGGACCTGTAGCTAAGCTATATATGACCTATAACCAAGCTGTCACTTGGTTCAAGTGGATGCTGTATCTACACCAGTTCATGCACTGGTGTTTGAGTTGAGTCCTCCCACAGCTCCCCAGGTGTCCCCATGAACATGTCCTTGGCTTCAGCCTGGGGCAGCTGCCTGAATACCAAGGCAGGTGTGGAATTAGATGTGGTTATATCAGCTCTTTCAGAGATGCAGGTTAGGCTCCTGTAGCCCTTTGATGTCTGAGGGATATGAAAAGGCTTCAGCTTTTGGAGAGGAGGCAGCTGGTGGGGAATACAAACAAGGTTTGCTAAACCACAGAGGCGATGAGCAAGTTGTTGTTCACCTGGACCTACAGCACAGCCACCGGGTGACACTCACTGAAACTCCTACACCTCTTTGGAAACATCTAGGAGAGGGAGCACCTTTTCACGCAGCTGATCCTGGATCACTGATCCTGGGGCAGGGTGTGAGCAGGACAGCAGGTGCAGGAGTGAGGTGGTACTCAAAGAGATAGGAAGTGCCTTCAAACACCCTTGTCTCAGTGATGATGGGCACTGAGGGACGATGTTGGAGACAGACCCCGTGTGCCCTCTTCTTGGCCACAGTGGAAGTTTGGGCTGTTAGTGTGTCCTAAGAGGCATTTCCTAGGTGTCTAATCCAAAGAATTAAAGCCTTGAAAGAAATCTCCCTGTCTCTGAGCAAAACTAGGGATTTGGAAGCTGAGAGGTAATATGACAGAGGGAATTATCGGGAGGTTAAATACATAAAATCACACCAATGTCCTCAATTTTTCTGCTCCTGATTCTCTGCTGTAGCAGTGTTCAAACTCGACTGTGTCCTGCTGCGTGACATCTCATCTCTTCTTGCTGCACCGCAGAGCTCATGGCTTGTGGTGAGGGGCCCCTTGCTGAAAGCAACCCAGCAAGAACTAAGCTTAGAAAAGCCCCTGTGGGGAGGACAGACCTAACCATGCCCTGAGAAGCTGTAAGTGTCTGGTGGAAGCTGAGCAAAGGCCAGCATGAGACAGGGTCTCAGTTCTCTATCCCCTCACCTGTATTTGTGGGGATAGAGGATATGAGTAAAGAAGACGTTAATACAGCTGAGACTGCTACTCTCTCAGTCAAATGTCATTGCAACTTGTCATTGACCCATAGAGATGGTCAGAATTCTCTCTTGGGCCTCTTTACTGCAGAAACTGTCCTGGGAGTAAACCTTGGCCAGAGGGAGGCTTCATTCAGGGGTGCTTCTGAGGCTGGCAGCTGCAAGGTGGCTGCTAACACCTTGCAGCACTGCAAGGATCTGGCACTGGCTGCTGACTGCCAGATCCTCACCAGCCAGGCTGCTGATGCACTGATACACACGCCCATGCAGGCTGCAGGGATCGGTGCAGCGGGGATGCTTCAGCTGCCAAGCACTAGATTAGCTGTGTCAGCCAGGAAAGTACTGGAGGGGAAGGAGAAACCCTTGCAGTGGGGCAGAGAGCCCTGGAGCCAGAGGCACCATTGGCCCAATTTCAGCAGGGATAGATGAGTGTTTATAAAGCAAGGCTGAAGCACCTGCAACCCTAAAGTAAGCAGGAAAAGGAGTTTTCTGCACATTTACACCTGCAGGTTGCAAGGCAGGGGAGAGCACGTACTGAGGACGTGACTGAGGAGGCTGGGGCACAGAGTTGGGCTGTCTGCTGGAGGAGGAGGTTGGAATGGTGCTGCACAGGGAGAGGAGAAGCACAGCTCATGGATGTATGAGAGGACTGGGGCTGCCTGCTCCCTGGCAGCTGAGAGTCAGAATGGGGGAGGTCTCCAGCATGCAAAGCCACCTGGTTTTTGTTTTTCACAGGCTCGGGTAAAGCCCTGAGTAGAGAGCAGGGTTTGGTGATGCAGTACACTGTATGAGCACCTGGACTGGAGAGAAGGCAGGTGAGTGTGCTTGCCAGGAGAAAGCGAAACTGAGCAGGCAGACCTCTGCCAGACAGCTCCCATGTTCAGGTTCAAGGAGTAAGTCCTCTACTGGATCGCTGGTCCCAACCCTGTTTTCCACAGGAGCTCTGCTCACTCAGCTCTCCCAGGCTCCAGGTCACGGTGGTGTGCCTGGAACAGTGGTGTCACGGTCTTAAATAACATGTGGCTGAGCTCAGCTCTTGGGTGTAGATGAGAAATGGGCGGGCATTCTGCTCTCTAATTTACAAGCTGACTTTTGTTTGGCTTTGACTGCATCAAAGCCCAGGTAGCTGTTTCTAGGTCAGCAGGTTTCTGTCCTTGCTGTGAGGCTCCCATTCTGCTCTGTGCGATCTGAGGTACATGAGTCTGCTATCTGCTGGCAGTTCTACTGGTGCAAGGGCACACCTTCTCTACTAGAAAGCACTCTGGGCTTCGCAGGTGGTGGAAAAACCTTTCACTTAGTGGGGAAATGCCTAGTGCTTGCTGTGCGCATGGACCCACGCTCAGAGGAGGGCAGACCCCACATCACCCCGGGTCATGCATCCGTGTGTTTTTACTTAGAAGGCTCACTCAGGTCCAGTGTACTCCCTTCTCCTTTGCCCAGTGCACTGCTTTTCCCTAGGGCACAAGTGCCCTTTGAGCACCCCTCCAGTCCAACCTCCTCCTTCTCCTCTCAGGGCTTATGGTTAAAGCTGCCTGGCTCCTCTGTCTGCCTGCTCACCTCTGCACCTTGGGATGCTGCTTTTCCAGGCCAGCCCACCAGTGCTGGCTCTGTTGAGTTACCTGCTCAGGTTGTCACTGAAACACCTCTGCGTGGCTTCCTGGGCAGGTGGTCCTTGGGATGACACAGCCTCCTGCATCTTCACCTGCCTCAGAGGGATGTTCAGGAGACGATTGCTTCTGTGGGGGTCCCAGGCATTGTGGAGAGCCTGGGGAGCCTTGTGGGCATCGGGAAGGGCCTGTTGCCCCCATGTCTGAGGTCAGTGAAGAGTCTGCTAACGGGCTGAACTGCTGACAGCACTGGAATATCCCCAGCCCCTCCTCATCCCTGCTCTAGTACTTCTCTGCTGGCATTCGACATGGAAATGATTCTGATTTTCTCTGGAATAATAGGATGAAATGGTGCAAAGGAAAATTTTACACTGAGGATCGAGATAAATTGCCCAGAGCAAAGTCAGCCAAGAGAAGGGAGGAGGGGAGACCTCCACAGCTCTGGTCACTGCGAGGACCAAACATCGCACTGCAAAAGAAGCTGCTGCGAGCGATGCGATGCTGGCCAAGGGGCGTTGGCTGGGCTGAGAGGGGTGGCTGCTGACTTTCTCACTGCCTTTCTCACAGCCTCAGGGCTTTTACTAGCCGTTAAATCTCTCTCCGAAAAGCCCTCACACGCCCTCGTCCCCCCTCTCGGTGTCAGCCCGGAGCGGGAGGGCAGGAAGCGGCTCCGGGCAGCCCCCGGCGGAGCTTGTGCCGGGGCCGGGCTCCCGCAGGGTTTCTGGCGGTTTGGCACCATCTGCTGGGGTTTCTCGGGAAGTCGAGCAGGTTTGGGGGAGGTGGCTGTGCCCCAGGACAGCAGGCTGGGGGCTGTGCGGCAGCAGTGGGTGCCAGGAGCTTGTCTCCACGCTGGCTCTGCTGAGCAGCCAGAGACTACCCTCTCCTCCTCCTCCTTCTCCTCCTCCTGGTGGCTGCTTTGCAATCAATGTGTCCTTGGAAGCACGGTGGCAAAGGTGACTGATGGCCCACCTTTACAGACCCAGAGCCAGCTCAGACCGATCAGGTGGCCATCATTGGTTAGCCTGGCTTAGCCAAGCTGCTGGGGCAAGCTGCGTGTGGCCCCTTTGCTTTGGAGAGGGACATCTGCCTTTTCCTGTGCCTAGGGAGGTCAACTTTCTTGCTTCCCCCCTATTGTTTTCTCCTGTCCTTCCTTGCCCAACGATGGTGGTCACTCGTGTCCCACGCCTGGTTTGCTGTCCAAGTGCTCTTGATTTGTGCTCTGAAGCTGTGCTAGTCATGGAAAAGCATCCAAGTTGCAAGTCCTGGGATAGCTGAAGGTTCACCAAGACAAGCACTTCCTCTTCCAGATGAACCCCAGCTCTGGAGTGTGCTGGGAGTTGCATTGCTTCCTTGGAGAAGGGTGCAGGAAGACCAGCAGCAAGGCAAACGTGCTTTGAGGCCTTTTACTGGGTGACTTCTGGGAGTATCCCCCTGCCCACCGCTTGCAGGCAGAGGGAAACCATCCCTACCTGCATGACCTGGTAGCCTGGGTGTGAGCATGGCTCTGTTTGCAGAAGCCACTGTCATCTCTACAGACAGTACCCTGGGCTAGCTGGGCAGCAAAGGAAGCTCCCTGTTGCAGGTATGCTGTCCCTTTCTGATTCATCCCCAGCTCCTGCCCCACTTGAACAATAGGCTGGAGACGTCTCAGATTATTATGAGCTTGTCCTTATTAGGGGTTCCAGTGGAGGAGGGAGTGAGATGGAGAAAGCCAGAAGTCTGCCTCAAGCAAGACAGTCTGCACAAATGGACTGGCTTATAAATGAATTTATAAGTTGAAATTGGCCTATAATGAGAGAGTTACTGAGAAAAAAGGGCTGTGCACTGCACACCACTTAGGAATCTGAGATCTTGGTGCATTATGCAAAGCCAGAGAATCCTGTGAGCAGAGGCATCAGAGATTACTCTGAGTGGTGATGGGCAAGCTAGGGCCAGTTAAGTTGCCTACTCCACCGTGCTTTATTGGCCCTGGGTGCCTTCCCCCCAAAATCATTCCCCTTCTGTGATAAAATGGCAGGAGCACTGGGCTCTTGAAACTGCTGCTAAACGCTGCGGTTAAAAACGGTTTTATTTCAAGGCAGGCGTTACTAGCGATGGTGCTAGAGCTGGTCCTCTGGAGAAATCGGCTAGTTTTGAGGTTTTTCTTTCTAAAAATAAAACCATCTCCCAAGCCTACTGCTGTGGTTGGGCTTTGTGCTTACAGGCTTCTGTTGACAGCTTGCTTAATGAATGAAGATGTGAGGGTAAGAAACGCTTGCAATGAGGAGGCTGCGTGCTTCCCAGGCTGGAATGGTAAACAAGATGTAAGCAGTGCTTGAAAACACAACATCCTCCTCTCACGTGCAGAATTGATTTCACCTTTTGAATTCCTTGAAGCCAGAGAAGCTGGTGTGTCTCTGTGCATGTAACCTCTGGGTTCTCTCTTTGGGCAGCGTGTAAGGATCGAGGCGCATCTGAGTGAGGTGGGTGTGCAAAAAGCTCGGTCCGTGTTCTTATTTCTCCCAACAGTAATGTGACCCCTAGAGCTGTCCAGAAACCTGTTGCCTCTGATTCCATCTGCTCCCAGCAGCTAACCTCTGCCCTAGTGTTACCCTTCTGAGGTGCCTGCCCTGACTGTGGACGTGAGGTGTGCACACTGTCCTGCTGCTAGTTCTGCCTTGATCTGGTGCCTGCAGCTGTGAGGACAAGGGATGGAGATCAAGAAAACTGACCAAGAGGTTCTGTGGTTCCCCTGTGTCTCCCCACTGCTTCCTTCCGCTGTAAATCCACTCTGCATGAGGGAAAGCGATGCTTTCATTGCAAATGTCAGCAAGCGTGGCCCTTTCCTAGCCCAACATGCCACTGGCACAGCTGATGATCTACTCTCCTTGCTTGTGCAGATCTGCATCTCCTTGTGGGGCTGCTGCTTTTGGGAAGCTGCTGCCTTTCCTACAGTCTGACCTGCTGTCTCTCCTCCTGTTCTAGGAGTGTATCAGCATATTTTCTCTCCTTGCTGTCACAAGGGGCTATCAAATATACTCTCAAACTATTGGGCTGAGAACTTCTAGAGACCATTAATAGAGAGTAAACCAGCATCTATATAATGAAAACCATCCGCACCATTCAGCTGGTGTTGCTCAAAGCTCCTCTAAACGGGGGAAAAGTCTTAGGAGATGGGAAGATGTGCAGAGTAAGAGCCAGGGCACTGCTAGAACCTCTGTGCAGGTGAAGGTCCAGTGCAGCAACTACTTGAGAGAGGCATTGAGTTCTCTCACTCTGCCTGTTCTCCACTCCCATTCCTCCAGAGCACTGGGCTCATGGGGCAGCAGCAAACCCCCTGCTAGATCTGCTGAGACCATTTCCCCTGTCCAGGGGATACAGACTATAGATGGAGATCAGCTTTCTGGAGTCATTTTCAAATGACTTTTCCCATCACAAATGGTTTCTCGGCTCACGCAGAATGAAAGGGGATCTGGAGGATGTTGCTGTGCATCGACCCACAAATGCACATCAGAGACGATGCAGTCCCTATCGGCCAGAAACCCAACAGAAACACCTTTGAGGGCACAAACCTCCTGTGGCTAGTCGTGAACAGCCAAGTTTCTCTGGCTATTACCTCTCCTGGTTCACTTGGTGACCTTTCCTCCACCCCTGTGCAGCAGCATGACCTAGAGGGCACCAGAGCCTTCCAGTTGCCAGGGTTTGCTTGTCACTTACTTTCTGGTTTCTTGGCATCTGCAGATGCAACTGAAGCCCCGTGGCCGTGCAGGGACACACTGGTGAAGGAAGCACTGGTGCTGCACTGATATTTCCACTCTTTTCTTCACGAGAGCAAAGGCCCAGGCTCACTTCAGCAGCTCACTGTTTCGTTAAGTGGCTCGAGTCCCAGGAGCGTTGCCTGTGCCTCTCCTGGCTTGTTCTCACAACGGCTGCCTGCTTCTGTGTTTGGCTTGACAGTGCTGTGGAGGGAGGATGTTGCCTCAGTGATCCACTTCCCACCCTGGGGTGCAGCAGCACCTGGAGCAGCACTGTCCTCTTCCCCCCAGACACCAAGGACCAAGCAACACCCAGCGCTTGGCTTTCACAGCACCCTTCTGCTCCCTGTGCTGAGACTGCTGCAGTTTGGCCACGGGAGGAGAACCATCCGGTTGTACAACAGTGCCTGGCTGCATCCCAAAGTGGTTTGCTGCTTTTTCTCCCCTTCTGACAGACAGACAAGGTGAGTGGGATTGCTGGGTTTTACCCAGCACCAGGCTCTCTGGTGGGCAGCCTTAGAAAACAGCTGTGTGTTTGGCAGTCAAAGAGAGGCAGCACCTTCCCTGGTGTGGATGCGTCCCACTGGGTCGTCCTTTGGCTGCCATCAGTCTACCAAGTTCCACCAAAATTCCAGAGGCCTCGAGACTGATGCCAAGTTGGGAGCTACCACCTTTCTGCTTGATGTTACAGACAGCATTTGCTGAGGGTTTGTTGTGATGGTGCTGAAGGCTTGGGTGTATGATGAGTAGGAGGTCTTCCAGATGAGAAGGAGGTCTTCTGTGGGCAGCAGGTAGCTCCTGGCAGCCAAGGGCAGGTCAGACCCAGAACTTCTGGGACACCCAGGAGAGGCAGATCATCTGCTTCCCTGCTCTGCCTCTGCCAGGCATAAGAAAGCAAGTTGCTGAGAGGTCACTCAAACCTTGAAATAAAAGGGTTCCCCACCATGCCTGAGTCAACAATGGGGTAACCAAACACTTGCAAGGTGTTTCTAAGAAGCTCCTCTGCTTGGTGCCATGCAAGGAAGAAATCTGGTGGATGTACAAGAGACTTGGCTTTGGCCAAAGCCATGTGGGGAAAGCTGGAGCTGTGGCTGCTACAGGTAAACTCAAGAAACAGAAGAGAATGGCTGGTTTGGGGCATTTTACACAGATTTGAGTCCTGTTCTGTCCACAAATTTAGTGACACTGGTATCTGGAGGTACAGAAGGACAGCAAAACCTGTGCAGTGCTGGCAGGAATTTTGCTTCTCTGTGCTGGCCCAGTGAGGAGTGCTCACGCTCATCTCCTAGGAGAAAGGGGCCCCTCAAAGTCAAAGAAAGGGTGACTGTGTCTGTGAGCCAGTGTTGGTATGCAGTGGAGATCCTGACTGGAGGAAACTCCTCTCGTGACTCTGCCAACAAGCTGGCTTGGGTCACCTCAGCATCACAGTTTGGGGGGCTGCCATGGCTCTGGGGCTTGGCACCTCACTCCTGCTTTTGCTTAGAGTGATGAGCTGATTCAGACGGTCACAGAGCGGACAGGTTTCAATATGCCTCATGAGTACTTCTATTTCCAGCTCCTAGGCACGGTTGCCTGACAGGCTTCCCCTCTACAGATCCATGGAGACTTGTTCATCTCACACTCACCTGAGCAGCTCAAGGCTAGCAGAAGCAGCAAACTGGCTTTTTTGCTCTCAAATGAAAAGCAGCGACACTACTAGCAGCACGTGGCCTCTCTGCAGCTTAGCTCCTCCTCGCAACCTTCCAGCTGATGCATGAGATGAACACCTGGTGAGGGATGCTGGAACTTGGACACCTGCTTGGCCCTGCTACACCACCAGTCCGCGGCTGCTGCCCAGATGTGGCCATCAAAACAGGTAAAGGTGTGTTGTTTCTGTGCTTGGGGCGAGAGTCAGGGCTTCTTCAGGGGGCACGTGGCATGGTCTGTCACACGTTGCTGTCTCACCATGCTTCCCAGAGAGATGGTTGACTCTCCAAGTCTATCAGTGCTTAAGAGGATGTGGCTAGCACCCTTAATAATGTGATTTAACATTTGGTCAGCTCTGAATTGCTGGACTGGATGGTTGTTGTAGGTCTTTCCAACTGAAATACTTCAGTGTGCTCATGCACAGAGGGAGCAGTGGCTTCTTCCTGGCAGAAGGCACACTTCTCCTGTGTGGTCTGGGAGGTCTCCCTGTGTGCCCAGTAACTAAAGCAGCATGCCCCAAGCTGGCTGGCTTGTTGGCCATCTCTTGTGGCAATCACCCCTCTCTGTGGGATAACATCTGAGCCAGAGACAACATCTGGTGCAGAAGCAGAGCTGTGACCAGGTAAACTGCAAGGTTGACGCTCTCTTCATGGTAGAAGGAGAGCTGAGGAGAAGGCTTGGAGAAAGGAATAAGCAATTCTGCCCCAGACTAGCAGCAGATCAGTGCTGAGGTACCTCCCAGTTCAGGGACTGCCAGACCACTACAGGGAGCATCCCCCCCAGGATATGGATGTGTGTGGTGGGAGGTATTTGCCAAATGGAGGTTGCACTGTGTAGAGCCAAAGAAGATGACTTTGAGGAAGGGATAGATGAAGTTAAGTGCTGCTGGCACTGCCTTTGGCTCACTGGTGCTGGAGCTCACCCTCTCTGTTTTGCTGATAGGCACTGTGGTCACCAAATGCTTGCTGTGGGTGCCTCAAAAAGGTGCCTTGTCTACTCCAACAGGTGGAAGACACTCAAGGGAGAGAAAGCAAGCTTTAGCTAGTCAAATGGGCCTGCCCTAAATAAAGAGAAGGTACTCTTTGAACACCACACAACAGGTATCCACAGGGTAAGGGTGGGAAGAAGAATTTTCTTACATTTATCACCCACCATATTATGTTTCTCATTGCCCTGCTGCTCAGGCACCTTATGAGATGCTTTAAGCAGGGCAGTCTGAGCATAGCGGAGTGTCCTCCTACCAGCCCCAGCTGCTTCTCATCCTGCTTGTATTGCTGTTTCTTCCCCAGCTCTTTTCTTTCGAGGAGACCAGGGCTTACCACAGTGGGTTTGTAGGGAGAAGACTCTTTGTGCTGTAAAAGATAGTCACACCTAAATAGCAAAGCAGCTTTAGTTCTTCCCAGCTGTCACCAAGGTGAGGTCTAGGAGAGCTGATAGCCTGAGATGAGAAAAGTGAGGAGAGGAAGAGATGGCTTCTGGAGTGAGGAATACCCTCCTGTCTTATTTTTGGAGCCCAAACCCTGAGCTTGCTATTAAACCCTAGTGCACGCAGCACTTCACAACGAAAGAGGATGCTCATGCTCTGTTGTCAGGGATGGGCTTTGGAGGCTCCCGTAGTGCTGCTCCCAGGGGAGGAGAGTCTCTGTTTTTCTCTTTGCCCTTGGCCTCTGCTGAGCTGCAGCAAAAAAACCCTCCAGCAGTGGCGGGGGGAAGGCTTTCTTGCCACAATCCTTATCCACAGGGACCAGGATTAAGCTACGTTGCCCTGCAACTCATTTACCACACTCCACCAAACAGCCTTTGGTTGGTAATAATTTTCACTCGCTGCAGTTTTGTGTTTGGAAAATTAATTGCTTTAATAAGGAGCTTAATTAGAAGCGCAAAAGTCGGATGAACAGTAGAAACATTGGCTAAGTGCTGAAGACCATTTCCATAAGGAGAGCTGGTGCCCCGCAGCCTTCCTGGTGGGAAGAGGTATTAGGGTGAGAAGGATCGCATCGCCTTCTCCTGCAGCCAGGTTTGCACTTTGCTGCTGCTTCTTGTACCAAAATGCACAGAGCCAACCAAGCCTGCTGCCGTTTGCCCAGGGGACCGCTAGACCCTTTCAACGTGAGAACGAGATTGCTTGGAAGCCATGGGCTTGTGCATCCCTGAGGGCAAGATAGCGGTCCCAGGGTGCCCTGGCTCCCAGAGGCTTTCCTGACAGATCTCCAAGTGCAGTCACAGATTTTGTAGCGTGCTGGGACGTTGGGACACCGGAGCAAAAGCAGGGCTACAGCCCTCCCTGTGCCTGAGCACAGCGCAAGGAGCCGCGTGAGAACGATGCACCTTTGTCACCCCTCACTGATTTTGCAGCCTGGTCATTCCCACAGTGAAGATGAACGTTTCTGACTCCAGCTGAGTTAAAGAGCTTCAAGAACAAATGAACTCCAAGGCAGAAATAGGCTATTTTCCCTCCACCCCCTGAAGCAGCTATCAGCAAGGAATAAACCCCTCCATTTTCAGGGCAACTGAATCCATTTGCAGATGCGTCTCAGGTTCAACAAATAGTTTGGGCTTCTAGTAATGGAAGGTGGCTCTTTTTTTTTTTTTCCTTTCAATCTGAATGTTTTATTCCAACAGTTTCTAAACAAAACATTTCACTTTTTCATTTGGAAATAATGGTCTGTGGGGGGGTTAAAAAAACTAAAGCAAAAGGCAGTCTCTGAAAATGAAGTAGAAGGCACTGAATTTCTGTGTCGAAAGCAAGGATTTAGCCAACCCACGGTGTCTCTTTTCTCTTTCCATGGTAAGTGCCAGCATGCAAACTGGGAAATCTGCATGTCTGGACAAGATGAAATGATTCTTTTTTCTTTCCAAACCCTAACAGCGAGTGCAGAAATCAATTTTCACAGCTCCATTTCCTGGGCAATCTCATCACTGCTGTCAAAATGATCTCTCTGCTCTGATTTGTACCCAAAGCAGATTCCTGAGGTGGTGGTGTAGAGGTGCAGTTCCTCCTCCTGCACTAGCCAAACCCAGAGGCATCGCTCTGATCTAAAAAAGACAGACCTCTTCTGCCTCCTGCCCAGGGCAGCTCACACTGCAGGAGGGCACGGTTGCAGGATCGGTGCCGTTGCTTTGCTCTCCTGCAGCACCTGAACTTCCCAGGGTCCTTATTGATTAATTACGCCTTGCAACGATGCCGTGGGGTACGTGTAGCACACACACGGTAATTGCTTTCCCTGCTGCCAAAGTCCCAATCTGTCAACACACAGGGCTTTCTCTATTCTTTTTCTCTCTCTCGGTCTCGCTCTGCACTTGGGCTTTTCCAGCCATTGCTGTCTGGCTCCTTTCTGCCTCCATGGGCGGACTGGCTGATGGCAGATCTGTCCCACCCAGTCATGCTGACGGCAATTATTTGGTCCTCTAACTATTGCTTTATTAACTTGGCTGGCTGGGACTGTGGGGCTGTCTCATCAGAGGGAGCTGATGAGCCCAGTTCCTTTAGTTTGCTGTATCCTTTGCAAGCTCACGGTTGCTCCTATGGACAACTGCCCAGGAAAAATCCGTGATGAAACTGAACCACCAGTGGGGTGCATGCGGCTTGTGAGCTGGTGGCCAGCATGTTCCAGCCTGAGTGGTAGCAGAGCTTTTCTTGGACAGAATCACAGGTTATCTGTAGTTGGAAGAGACTTTCAGGATCATCAAATCCGACCTTTGGCCCGGCACTGCCAGGTCACCACTAAACCATCCACAAGCATCAAATCCACACATCATTTAAATACCTCCAGGGATGGCGACTCCACCACTGCCCTGGGCAGCCTGTGCCAATGACCCTTTCAGTGAAGAAATTCTTCCTAACATCCAGTCTAAATCTCTTGGGGTGCAGCCTGCAGACGCTTCCTCTAGTCCTGTCACTTACTATGAAGGAGAAGATTGTAATGTGGAGACTGATCCAGCAGGTTGTCAGTCAGTACCATCGCACAGGTACTTCAGGAAACCCTTCCCTGATGGCAGAATGGGCAAAAGTTCACCACCTTTGCTGACACTTACCTCAGAGGCTCCCTGGCCAGCTGCCACCTCTAACCCGCCATTGCCCAGCACTTGCTACCCAGCTGCTCTGACTGGGACCAGTCAGGTGCAAGTGTCCTCACACAGAGCAGGGGCAAACGTCCACGGCTGCTTCTCTGTTACTAGCACTTAGCAACGAGCTGTCAGGAAAAGCCCCCCCGCATCTTCCTCTGCCTGGCTGCTTCCTGTGTGTTTCTGTGCCTCTCTGTGGTCCTCACTGCTGGTCTCGGGAAGCATCCTTGCCCATCTCTTACGGTAAGAGCCGGTGGTTCCTGCAGGCAGGGAAGCTCAAACTGTGGAAATGCAAATGCAGCTGCCAAGAGAGGGCGTCGAGGCACTGTCAGTGGCGAGGCTGGCTGAGGACCAGCCTGAGGTGCTTCAGGGGAGTCCCTGCTAGTGCTGGAGCTGACCCAGCACTATGCAACTGGTAGTTTTGCCTGAAATTTCTTCTGTGTAGATGTGGAGAATGTGTTGGTGCTTTTGTGAGGGGCTTGGCAGTGCTTCACAGTTGGGATGTTGCTTAGCCTGGTCTACTGCAACATCCTACCCATGTGGGCTATGAGAGGATCCACCTGCCTGCCTGTGCTTGAAATGATGGAGAAAAGATCTGTTTCTTCATACACCCCAAACATAGGGGTGCTCCCTATGTGCATGGGTGGAGGGGCAGAAAGGGTGGTTTTAACTTCCTACACTCCATGTGACCCTTTGGCTTTCTAACTCTTTCAGAGAGGGTGCAGGTCTGGGCTCCAAGGGCAGCAGACCCTGTCTGTAGGTCAGCAGTGACCGGGCACGTCTTTCTCCCAGACAGGACATGTCCCTCTCCTAAACTGCCCTCTGGCTATGAGCCATGGGATTGAGTGCTGAAGCAAGCTCCCTTTGTGTGGAGGTCAGCCTTGCACCAACTCCACCTGGCACCTTCAAGGGGGAGAGCAGGTCTTGTCACCAGCCAGAGCACCCCCCCCACCGTCTAGGCTTGTGTCAGCCATGCTGGTGTTGCTTCCTGATGGAGCAGAACCAGCCGACTGCTCTTTAAGCAGCTCTCTGCACCACTGAGATGAACAACAGCGTTTATGGAAATGTATGTGTTATTGAAGGTGATGCCAGGGTCAGCGTGCACTTCAGAGCATGAAAGGCATGTTGTGGTGATCTCTGACAATCTTTGGCTGTCTTCTCATTAAAAGACGTGTTTGCACTTCCAAATGGATCTTCAAAAGTACTAAGCAAAGCTTTTCATTTGCAGAAAATAAGGGCCAGAGTTTGCAAGACCAGCTTGTCTTGCAGCCCTCAGAAAGTCACTGAGCTCTGGGACTTTGTTCTCCCCTTTGGTGAGGTTGATATTGGCCTAGGTGCTCTGGAAGAATGGTAGAGCAGGCAAATCCTGGACACTGTCAGCAGACCATACAAGGCAATCTTACAGCAGGGTCGTTTCAAGGAATTTATGGTGGAAAAACTGCTCAGAACTCATCCTTTGGATATTAGCACTGGCTTGTAAATGGGTTTTGGCTCGTGGTATGGTGTCCTCTGTGTTTGAGTGACAGCATCTGGATGTGCATTTGCCTGGGGAAAATTTACTGCCTTGTTCTCTGGCCCAGGTTTCACAGCTTCACATGTTGGAGGCTATGGGCTCCTGTGAGACAGGGTGGGAGAAATGTGAGCTAAGTCCGTGCAAGGAGGACGGAGTCAAAAAGCAGGGCAGCTGTATTTGTTGGAAGGAAAATGGATGGAGGCTGCAGAAAGCAATCACTGTTAGAACAAGAGAGTGATGATATCCAATCAGGAGACACGGAAGGAGAACATTTCAGAGCAGTAACTGGTGTTAGCTTCCCGTTAACCATAATAATAACTACATCCTGCAGTGACTGCTGAGTTCATTTAGACCCAGATACAATTATTGCATTGTGTGCAACAAGCACCCTCAATTTGCTGCGCAGTATTGAGCTGGAGTCAGCTCCCTCACGGGCTCCGGTTTCCAGAGGCTGGGCTGCTAACAAAGTGCCCTCTTGGTCTCGTGCACCATCACTCACTGCATGTTCACACACATCTATATTATCTGATAAAATCAAGTCTTTGCAGCTAAATGCCAGACAGTATTTCTTTTCAGAAAATTCTCTCTCTTCCTGGCAGCAGTCCCTTGTGGTGGGCTTGGGGTGCTCTGTGCAGCCTGTTTGCCTAGTCTTCAGCTCCTCGGTCCTTAGTTTGGGGATTGAGGCAGCTGGGCTCTGTTGCAGGTGCATTTTGGCTGAAGAGTCTCGGAAAATATGATGGAGGGCATTCGTCAAGCATTGGAAATGCTCTCATCAACTCTAGCAGCCTCGGCGTTGCCTCGGCCAGACGCAACAGAAGCTCTTGGGGAGCAATAAGGCTGACACACCCCAAGCTTAAATTTGGACAAGCCTTTTAATACCCAGCTGAGGAGATTACAGGAATGACCTACTTGTTTATATGTGGAGGATCTGTGAGATGTGCAGAAGGCTTTGCTCATTAGGAGCAGAGGTCTGCAGGGTGGAGCTGGTCTACCAGCACCAGAGCTGCAGCCAAGCGTGCAGGTTAGATGGTGCCTCCAAGGACCTGGGCTCTGGCGTGTGTTTGGAAATTCCTCACACTGCCCCTGATTCTTAGACAAAATGCTTTGTGCTGTGAGATAGGAATGGCTAATCACAGCTTCTAAGGGCAACAGAGGTTTGCAAGCAGTTTGGGCTCCTGCAGTCAGTGCTACCTGGCTCAGTGGGCCTGGGCATACAGGCAGGGCAGAGGTATGCTGTGCTCTACAAGCCACTCCTCGGTGGCATTGATTAAAAGCGGTTTGGCTGCGTGCAACATCCTCTCTTTTCCACTGTGCAATAACTTGTGTCCACCTTGTCGCAAGATGAGTGAGTTCTGGATGATTGAATTCCTGTCTATCACATGGCTTCTCGAGAGATGGGAAAATGCAACCCAGTACAAAGGCAGCTTTCTTAGGGGAAGGGTTTGATCTTCTGCTGGCTGAAAGCACAAAGCTTTTCAAGAGCATTGCTATTACCCTGGGTAATAGGGGTAAGTTGGGGCCAGCTGGGGGGGCATAGGTGGTACCTGTAAGGGTCCCTCCACTCTCGCTGCTCTTCCTGTGTCCCAGCTAAGCGAACAAAAAGCCATCGTGGCCAGCACTCATCAGGCAGGCAGGTGGCATGGGCAAGCAACAGCCTGTGTCCTGGGAGCCATGACAGTGCAGGGGCTGAGTCCTTGGGCCAGTGACAAGGGGAGAAAGTGTGTTGTTATTAATCTTCCACCTGACCTTAATAGCTTTGGGCTACAGGCACATAGATTAAATTTCAGCCTTATATTTCATGGAAGTCACAAAGTGGCGTGTCAAGGTGCTGGAAGTGAGCAGCCCTCTGACGCCGTGTTGGGTGTTTGGCAGGTGGACCGAGCAGAGCAATGAAATAAAGCAGAACAGCACGTAGGCTGGAGAAGGGGGCATTTCTTGGTGGTGAGATCAGGGCTGTAAAACAGCTTCGTGGGGAACAAAGCTTCTCCACGATTGGGTTGTCTTTAAAAAAGCGGCTGGACAAATGCTAGATGGTGCATATTAGCCTGGTGGTGTGAAAATCGTGGCAGTTCTGTCAGAAGGAGGATGACAGAGGAGTACGCTGTTCCATTTTCAGCAGCTTTATTCTGAGTGCTGTTTACTTCCCTTTGGAGAGTTAGGAGGAGGGTTGGTTCTTTCCATGTGTCTGGGAAGGGGAGGTTTCTTCAGCTGTTAATCCTACAGAAGAAGAGGGAGTGAGGTTCTGACCCTGTCAGAACCCTTTGCCTCCTGTCGAATCTAGAGGTGCCACCTCTGGCCATGGCAGAACAGGAGAAGGCACCCCTCGCCCCAAGGAGCCTGTCTGGGTGTGCCTGTTGGAGGGGGGGGCTGAGTCCTCGGTATAAACCGATGAGCTGGGAATAAATATTCAGCTTATTTAGAATTGCAAATACCAGGGGAAAGAAACCAGTAAACAAGAGAGGCCGCAATCAGCATCCTGGCTAAACATCAGGAACGCTGAACGGCGGAGATGGATGCAGGAGGAGCAGAAGGTGGCAAGTGGCCAGCCAGGCCTGAGCGCAAGCAATTAAACCAAATTCAAGTCTGAGAAAGCAAAAAAAACTCAGAAGGAAGCTGCTTAAGTTAGGCTCTTCTTAATGAGGGACAAATACGCTAGGAAATATTGCCTGCTAACAGTATTCATAAGCTGCTCCCAAGATGTTTTGATTAAACCGCTGTTGTCTTTCTAGTGTACTAATGGTTTCTAATCTCTCTTGATGCCTCGGGGCGCAGGGGTCTACTGATTCACAGCTGCTTGGTGAGCTCAAACTCGTCCCTCGTGAGTGCATCTCTCATGCCAGAATCACAGCTTTTAATTTTTAAAAATGTGAGTTTTCAGCAAAGGGAGAACCCGTCGCATGTGAGCAGAGTGGAGCTGCTGTGATGCCATGTGCCTGAGTATGAAGTGAGCTCCTCTGGGAGAGAGACTTGCACTTCTCCCTCTTTCCCTCTTCTCCTGGTGGTGCAGTAAATTTCAGTGCTGGCACTATTTAACTGCTGGGCACAATCTAATTGCACTTTCCTGCCTGGCTCGTGTGGTGGGGAGGAGCAGGGTCCCATGTCTCCCACCGGTCCCTTGCTGACCCACCAGAAGTGGGCGCAGATCCATGGGGGCTGCACAAGGCAGCTGGCAAAGGCAGGTTAAGTTCATCATGAGCAGCCTTCACACCACTGCAGCAGCCATAAGGAGTGATGCTGGAGGCTGGGTAATACCAGGGGATTGCCACTGCCTGTTCCTGAGTGTGGGGGTCCACTGTGCTTGCCAATGTATCAGGGGCAGAGGCGCTGCACAGGACGGAGTGGAAATGCAGTCACAGCTGAGTCACAGCAGTGATCATGGTGGGAGTGAACCTCAGGTGTCCAGCACAGAGGTGCTGTGCTGATCCCTCACCCTTATGCTGCCCTTCCTGCTGGCAGTTATGAGATGGATACAAGCCCTAATAGGGCTTCTTGGGTCTCAGAAGCTCAGCTTCATTTTCCCAGCGAGCATCACCTCTTTGTGCGGGTTCACAGGCAGTGTTCTGACTATTGCAGTGTTACTTAGGAAGAGGGGACATGAGAAAGCTGATTTCTGATGTCTGACAGCCCTTATATCACGCAAGAGTGCTGGGGGTGAAGAGCAGTGAGCTGGGTCTGACTCCTGAGGAGTCATGCCTGGCTACCCTCCATACCACGTTGCTCCGCTGATGGTGAGCAGCCAGGGCTTGCTGCCAGTTTTGACCCCTCTTTCCCACCTCACCCCAAAGCACATGGCCAGCTCACAGCTGCCCCTCCATCCAGCTTTGACTTCTTAGTTCCTTCCCCCAGATTCGTGTTGATGGCTTTTACAGAAAAATAGCTGTTGATGGGCTGGGAAGAGAGGAAAGTCTTTTCTGTCAGCAGGCTCTGCCTGCCAGGGGCTAGCACAGCACACGGTGTGGGCTCACCTCCTGCCTCCTGTCTGGGCTGGGCACCAGGGAGTATTCCTGAGGAGAGCAGACAGTTCCTCCATCCTCTGGGTACAGTAGCTGCTTGTTGCTCACAGAGAATGAAAACGTATTAAAGTACGAAACTGCTGCACCAGTCATTTTCCAATTCCCCACTCGGAGAACTGACTTCCCTGGAAAATAGGTCACTTACATAAAAAGCACCTTATTATCACACCAGAGCAGTGAAGGAAAGCAATGGCTCGAGAGGCACTTTCATTTCGAGCCCCTGTTCCTGGGTACTTAGATATTTCTGGAAAATTGACCCTTTGGGCTGCAATTTCTCACGCTCGTTTTCAACCCAGAAGGTGAATCTCAGGACCTCATTCCCGAGATAGATGAAGTTAGAGAAGAAAATGTGGTATACCTTAACCTTTGGGAAGGCAGTGCATCCAAACTTTCTACTTTTGGTGGGGATTGGGGTTGAGCCATTGTCCTTGATTTTGTCAAGGGCAGGGACCAGTGGACTTCTGTCCTCCCACCTCCTCCTGCAGTAAATCCCTGCCTCCCACCCCCCCCAGATGTTTTCCTCCTCCAACATGCAGTTGTGCTTAGCCCTCCTCAAGACAGTGAATAGTCAGTGATGGGCAATGGAAGAGGAGGAGAAGAGTTCATGCTAAGCCTGGAGATGTGGAAGGGGGCAGAAGGACCACAGGGACATGTCCTTGTGAGGAAGGGTATCCAGCTTTCAGCAAAGGCACTGGAGCTGAGAGAAGCTCAGGAATGGCTGGGTGGAGGTAAAGGAGGCCCTCAATGAATCATGTGTGGGCATATAGAGGGCATGTGTGGCTGACTTTGGAGTCAGGTCCTCTCAAGAGAGAAAGAGGAGTTTTCTGGTGAACAGCTTTGGCTTGGTTCACCTCAAAACAGTGACGTTGGCAAAATGTTTAGCTCTCTTTCAAAAGAAAGAAGCTCTGGCTTTAGGGAACAGGCAGATGAAAGACTCCAAAAGGCACCCACCTCCTTGGTCCTGGGCTCTGAGTGCTCTGTTCTGCCTCCACTTCAACTGGGAGATTCAAGTGATGTCACCTGGTGAGAGAAAGCACAGAGTGTTTCCTCAGCCTCTTTATTTTATTGTTGCTCACTCCAGCCTTGGCCAGTGTCTGTTTCCCTGCACTGTGCTGTTCAGGCTGTGGAAGAGGGCACCTTCCCAGGTGGTTTTACTCAATTAGGCAGGTGGAAAGAGGCTGGGTATGAGAGAGGTCTCAGAAGCATAGGGAGTGGGAGTGGAAGAAGTGGAATGGAGAGGATGAAATAGCATGGGCAGACGGGTTGGGAGGACTCAGGGTAACAGCACAGTGAGAAGCCTACGGAGAGACTTGGAAGCCAGAAGGGCAGATGGAGAATGGACAACTAAAGAGCAGGTTGCTGGCCTCCCACCCTCACCAGCACGGCTGTGCCTTTCTGAGGAGGAGCTGGCTGCCTTGTCGTGCTGTGGGGCAACATGACTTCCACGCAGTGGGAGACATCCCTGCCACCGACACTGCTGTGAGAGAGGAGCAGAATGCCTTGTGCCTTGGCACAGAGGAAATGCTTCCAAAAATTATTAGCAATTACCTCAGCAGCAGCAGCAGCCAGTGAGCAGGAGTAATTTACATAGTAAGAGCTGGGAGATAGATGGCTCTTTAAACCAGATCTGTCATTCCCAGCTCTCTCCTCGTCTCTGATGCTTTGATGTTCCTCTTTGAAGAGCTTTCCTCATTCGCTATTCCTCACTCCCTTGGTGCCGCTCCAGCTCTCCAAATGCCTTTCTCTGTCTCTCTGCCTGTGAGCCTCTGCTGCTGCCCTGGTATGCCGGCATCTCAGCAGGAAGGATGCAGAGCAAATGACAGCTGGCACCCTGAAAGGCAACGCTGGCAGAGGGCTGTGGGGAGGGAAAGTCAGCTTCGCAGGCATCGAGGCATTTGTTCTACAAGAGCTCTAATGCACTTTGAGGAGGGTGATGTGAAACAGTAACGGCAATAACACCGAACAACTTGCAATCACTGCGGTGGCGTCTGATGGGCAATCCAAGTGCTCAACCCAAACTTACCAAAAGATGGGAGAGGAGGGGCTGGAGCCCATTAGTTCTTGTTTCTCCAACCTGCCAAGGGCACTGTGGGTTCCTCAGTGTTTCTGGGATCTCTCAGTCTACCTGTGTCCCTGCTGACTTCTCACCCGTGAGAAAAATGGGTTTGGGTGGCTGAAGTTTTAGGAGGGCTGGATACTCTGAGAAACAGGTCAGAGGGTCTTCTGAGGGGCAGTGGACATTGAGAAGGCTGCCACAGCAACAAGGATCAGATCAGAGGACCCCACCTGTGCACAAGGAATAGAGCAAGTGAGAGGAGCGGATGGGCTAGAAGAAGTAAGTTGGGACAATTTTTAGAAGCCAAGTATGGGATGGGAGAGACCACGCAGCTGGAGAGAACAAGCCTGTGCTGAAACTAAGGCCACAGCAGTTCTACCAGACACTACGGCGAGCTTTTATCGTGCTGCAGCTCACCTCCCACCCTGAGCACTGACATCCCTGGTGCTAGTGACTGAAGGTTTGGATTTCTTCGGTTTTACAGAAATCCCTTCACAAGCTGCAGAAGTTAAACCAAAAAAGGCGTTCTAATACCGGAGTTAGTGTCTATTCAGGTCCTTACTAATGGATAAAAGCTGCAGGAAGTAACAGAAGTGCTTTAGTTTCACCTCTGATGTCGGTGAAGGGGTGAAAGGGCTTTGGGAAAACTCCTCCTGTAAAGGAGGTCCCTTGTGTGTAAATGTTGTAGCCTAATGTTGTGCTGCACCTCAGGATCACCTAATAGGTAAAGATGGAGAGCAAGTACCTGTCACAGAAGCACGGGGACCTGCAAACTTCCTGCTGCTCATTTGTAAGGTATTTTGAAAGGTTTGTACTTTTGAAATGAAAATGATTGTGGTGTATGATGTCCTTTGTTCTGTCTGCTGCTTTTAGAGGTACTTAGGGCTATGTCGCCTTTGAGAGCTGCTCAAGGTCCCAGGACCCAGAGGAGCGAAGCAGATGTTTTGGCTGCAAGGACTAAGCAAGAGTCTCTATTTCTAGTGCTGGTGAGGCAGTGCCAATCCAACCCAAATATCCCCCTGCCTGGGGAAGCATGTGTCTCCTTGCCAGCCTGTAAAGAGCTTCCATCTTTTTTGGCATCAAAGTGAGCTCTGTCGGTCTGGGGCCACTATGACGTGCACGAAAGATCTGAGGGGGTTTTTAGTTTTGAGATGAGACAGATTGCTGCTTGGTGGCTCACAAAAATTAAATGCAGATGAATTGCCCTGAAGTAAAGACCATCTTTGGAAACACTGGGCTGCATCAGGAGATGTTGTTGTGAGCAGCCTGTAGCTTAGAACAGACACATACAGGAACATGGATCCCTTGCGGTGAACAGAGCCAGGTGGAGATAGTCCATGTCTCATCTTCTGGCCACACTCACTAGAAGGACTGTTGCTTCTGCTCTCTGACATCAGCAGCTTCCTTGATTTTGCTGCACACCTGCGTTCACCAGCTTGGAAAGGGAAAAGCCCAGCTGTACACTGGGTGCTCTGGCTATTAGCCATGCAGCAGAGCACTATAGCAGCTTCTCAGACCAGGGGTTGTGTAGCATGCTGGCTGAGCTGTGCTTGCAAAGACAGCAGAAAGGCTGTTTCTCCTTTCAAATCTTTCTTCTGGAAGAAAAAAAGGTGCTGCTTGACCACACGTGGTTAGGCACAGTACAGCCAGTGACCGTGGAGGTGGTTTGTGGAGGTGAGTGAGGCACTAACAGGCAGTAACAGTCAGCAGGTTTGAGCTCCTTGGGTTGCCTTTTTATTCTCAAACTGAGGACCGTTGCAAGAAAAGGGGGTGGCAGTTGTTCACTTATGTGGCTGTCATCATTCTCACAAAAGCTTGCCATGCTCCAAGACTGATTCTGTGACTGCTTTAATCAAAACAACATGCTAGGTTTCACCTATAGGTTAGGGACCCTCCATCTTTTGTTGATGCTGCAAATTAACTCCAGCCTGGTACTCAGGGTCACTTGTTCTCCAGCAGTATAGAATCATAGAATGTTCGAGGCTGGAAGGGACCTCTAGAGGTCATCTAGTCCAACCTCCCTACACAGGGACAACTCTACCTAGGTCAGGCAGCTCAGAGCCTCATCAAGCCTGATGGTGTTGTCAGAGGAGAACAGCCAGTAGCAGGGTTTATCTTGCACAATCTAGTAGCCTCAGGAGCTTGATCTTCTCTGTTCTGTTGTTGGACACTCATAGGCATAGTCTGGCCTCCTGATTTCACCCTGGAGAAAAAAGGCAAGCTGCAGGATCAATATGGAGCAGGATCAATATGGAGCATCTCCTATTCCTACCACAAAGTCTTGGGGCCAAATGACACTACTTGTGTGCAGGTTTGTGTTAGGAGCAACACACAGATATTTCTCACAAGCATCCCCTGTGGTAGCCTTGTGAGAGGCTTGCAGCACCACATCCTACAGGCTTGGGCACTAGAAGGGTGCTACCCTACCAGTTCCTCTTGGCTTTTCTTATATATTTGCTGTGGCTCATTCTCTCTTTCCTTTGATTTGTAGAAAACCAGGTTGTTGTGCCCGTGGTGGGAAATGAAACTCCGTGTTGTGGCCACCCAGTGCTACCTGTGAAGCAGAAGGTTAGTCCCTTTCTAACGTGTGCCCAATGCTTTGTGTGCCAACAGTCACTCAAGCTGAGGTTAAGGAAGGGAGATGGCTTGCTATAAACAAGCTGGTGTGAGTATTAGTGAATAAACAGGCTGTGGGGACCACCAAATACACAGGAAAATGAACGCTCAGACACTGTCACCTCGGTTTAAACCAGTCTTGCCTTTAGTCATGATTGTTTCCTTGGCCATTGCAGACTGACTAGCAGTTAAGTATGGCTTAGTCCACTCTTCTGGCCCAACATTAATTGTTAATGCTGTAAAGCTGTCTTAAGCCTGAGCTACACTGATTATCTGATTCTAAACATCTCTTGACTGCCACGGAATGTCTCTGTATTAAGCTCTTGGTCAGAGGATTTGTGCCTACTTTGTATTGCTGGTTTTGTGTTGAAGATTCCTGTTTGAGCTGAAAACCGAGGCAGTGTATGTGTTGCAAGAACACAAAATACCTGAGATGAGCTTCAGCACACAGTGTTTTTGCGAAGCTTGCCTGGTCTTTAGAGGTCACGCTGCATTTTCAGTAGAAGCAGAAGGCAAGTACCCCAGTTGGCATAAATCAATGCAGCCTGCTTGAGAAGGTCTTCAGATGAGATTTTGCAGAACAGTTTTTGATAGAGGTCTATAAAATTAGAAGTGGCACAGAGAGGGCAAGCAAAGAACATTCATTCCCTAGATACTGCCCTGTAAGAATAGAGGGGCAGACAACAGCTGAATGTAGCACAAAGGATGTTCAAAACAACAGGGAGCAGTTCCTAATACAAAGCACCATTAATCTGGGGAGCTCCAGGTCATGGTATGCCGTGGGTCTATGTTTGTGTCATTCAAAACCAACGTCTAGTAGGGCTATCAAACACATGGAAAACATGCTTTCTTGCTCAGAAAGACCCTGAGCGGTGGGTTATGAGAAACTAGGAAGAAATACACGTTAAAAGGGGGATCTTGAGATACCTAGAACATAAAAAAGCAGATTAGCAAAATCACAGAATCACAGACCACCAGGGATTGGAAAGGAGCTTGAAAGATCATCTAGTTCAAGCCCCCTGCCACAGCAGGATCACCTAGATCAAGTCCAGGTGGGTTTTAAACATCTTCTGTGAAGGAGATTCCACAACCCCCCTGGGCAGCCTGTTCCAGGGCTCTGTCACCCCCACTGTGAAGAAGTTCCTTCTGATTTATATGGAACCTCCTGTTTTCCAGCTCACACCCATAACTCCCAGAACCACAGAACACTGAAGATTGGAAGGGACCACGAAAGATTATCCAGTCCAATCCCCATGCCACAGCAGGACGCCCCAGATCAAGACACACAGGAACATGTCCAGGCAGCCTGGGCAGCCCCCCTCCAGTGCTCCATCACCCTCACTGGGAAGAAGTTATAGAATCATAGAATCAGTCATGGCTGGAAGGGACCACAGGATCATCAGCATGGGCCTTTCAGTGTGTGGCAGAAGGTGACACAGTAGAAGAATAATCTTCCTGCTCTTCCAAATTTTAGGATGAATTTAAGGAGACAATGGCATCATTCAACTAAAGCAGACAGAGACTTCTCTCCCATAACCCCAGATGGATTTCTCAGGTGAGGACCATCCATGTTATCCGGGGCTAGTCCATCACCATGCACCTGGGAGAGCAGCCCTGGCAAGAGTGAAGATTTCTCACAGAGAAAATGATCTCACTCTCTATCTTAGCAGAGTGTTAAGAAATCGTAGCACCCAGTGGGCTAGAAAGCAGCAGCCTGATATTAAAGGATGAAGAGGAAGATCCGTGTGCGAGGACAGGCTCTACACTTATTGTCACCCTGTCATAAACTATCTAGAAATGAAGCTTCCCCCGGGGGCAAAAGAGAGACGAGAAAGCAGAGGTGTTCTCCCTCCCTGAGCAGGTCTGACCACCATATGGCGGTAAGAATTATTGTCACCATAATTAATTCCTTCTTGACATTGCTCTGGCAGATGCCATCAGGTCTGCAGAAGCAAGGTTATCTTTCTAGCAGCTGCAAAGGAGTGGAGTAATAAATAAGTGCCAGGGGTTTCTTTCTGTTTTGCTGAGCTTGCATGAGAAAGAAGCATCTCTCTGAGGCTGAACAGACTCGTCAGTCTCTGGCCCTGCAGGCTTTCCAAGGAACAGGGACTGCCTTTCCCCCTGCTTGTCACCCTGTCCCTGTATTACACCAGTGTTGATGAAGATGATGCTTTCATGTGAAGCAACTTGTTCATTGCCACAAGGGAAGTCAGCCAAAGCAGAGCACCTGCCTCATGCAAATGTGACCTTGGTGTCCAGCACCTGTTTGCCACTCTCCCTTAAAACAACTCTGCCTGCATTAACGTCATCCAAAGTGAGGGACCTTAGGATTAGAGCTCTGGAGGCACTAGTAGGTGCATATATTTTTCTCTTTTGCCTTCTTTTGTGTTCCATATGGAGAAGAGTTCTGTGTGAGATTGGAGGAGGCAACAAGGGGCACCTTTTGGTAGTTCAGCCTTTCTTTCTATAGTGCAGCATAACCAGCGACACCCATCGCTGAGTGTCGGTGTGCTGCCATGCTGTTGCAGTTTGAAAAGTACCACAATAGACTTGTGCTTTCACGAAGAGAAAGATGCATTGTGCTTTGAGAGGGTCGTCTCGCCAACCTGTTCTGGGGGTTGGGGACAGAGGTGATACTATAAAAGGGAGCTCATGGTTAGCCCTGTCCCTTTTCGCTGGGGGCTTTGCCCCAGCACACCGGCATGGAGCTCTGTTGCCCAGGGGAGTTGTGGAGTCTCCTTCTCTGGAGACGTTTAAGACCTGCCTGGATGTGTTCCTGTGTGACTTGGTCTAGGTG
>JAOXOE010000001.1:62246284-62259942 GCA_028565055.1 Phoeniculus purpureus
AAGCCTCTGATCACCTAGGAGTTTCCACTTGCTGAGGTCTTGATGGTGATTCACACCTTGCCCCTTTCATCTCAATTGTTTGCTCTCTTTTCCTGCCTTCAAACATCAACACACACCTTGTCCCAGATTCATCAGGCCAATTGAACTCCAAGTCCTCTGGTGAGAAAGATGGCAGCACATGGCTTAGAAACTACCTGTAAAGTCATCAGTGCCGAAGTAGCGTGTGGGCCACTCAGAGGTATATTTGAAGCAAATGAAGAACTGCAGTTTCCCAACCAGTACACGGGGCAACATCAACACTAACAAGTTGCAACAAGGAAAATGCACTAAGTGACAGGGAGCATGGAGGTTTGTCAAACCCTCCATCTGTGTGT
Source organism: Phoeniculus purpureus (assembly GCA_028565055.1). Taxonomy (NCBI): domain Eukaryota; kingdom Metazoa; phylum Chordata; class Aves; order Bucerotiformes; family Phoeniculidae; genus Phoeniculus; species Phoeniculus purpureus. The sequence goes on from JAOXOE010000001.1 coordinate 62,246,659, forward strand.
CTGGCGCTTTAGCTCACGGTTCTTGGTTATCACAATGACTCCTGAGTGCTCTGGGAGACTGATGTCCCTTTGTAGTTTGAAATGCATGGAATGGGCCACCCCTCATCTGGCCTTGGGCAAAGAGTTCCCTGCCCAGTGGCTCTCATCAAAATCAGGACATCCCGGCCTCTGGGCTGAGCTTGGGGATCAAAACAGGTCCATTTGGGTGTGGGTCTCCTTCAGGGAAGGACGCAGGCATGTCTTTGATCAACCTCCTACATGCTGCCTTGCTCTTCTCCAATAGGTTCTCTGCTTCCCAAGCTGAGCCAAGGCTTCTTCAGGCCTGGCTAAGTTGTCAAGGGACACAGAATCACAGAGTCACAGAATATTAGGGATTGGAAGGGACCTTGACAGATCATCTAGCCCAATCCCCCCGCCACAGCGGGATCACCTAGACCAAGTCGCACAGGAACATATCCAGGCGGGTGTTAAACGTCTCCAGAGAAGGAGACTACACAACCCCCCTGGGCAGCTTGTTCCAGTGCTCCGTTACCCTCACTGTGAAGAAGTTCTTTCTGATATTTATATGGAACCTCCTATGTTCCAGCTTGCACCCATTGCCCCTTGTCCTATCACCAGATGACACTGAGGAGAGCCTGGCTCCATCCTCCTGACACCCACCCCTCACATAATTTCCTCTGCTTCTTTGAGCCCCTGCCAAAATGGAGTGTGTATTACCAAGCTCAGTACATGGCAGCAACTGTTCCATCTAAAGAAGTGCTCCTTTGGCTTAGCAGCTGTGGTTGAATTGATACGAGGGGAGTACGTGTGTGTCAAGGGGAAGAGTAGTTCTTCTGTGCCCTGAAGATAGAAAGCTGCTTCTGATATTTCTGTTGAATACACATTTTCCCAAATGATCTTTCCAAACCACTCCTTATGGGGCTATGTGCTTAGGGATTTAGAAGCATTACTTGCCGTGCCTTGACGGGAGATGTGGGACTGTTTTAATCTGCTCCAGACAGACCCAGTGGGCACTCTGGAGAACTTAACAAAACCAGCTTGTTTACTTCTTGTATGGCTTGAAGTGGTTTGCTCTGCTCTCTAGTAAGCGCTACTCAGCCTCATTTAAATGTGGTAAACAAAAAGGGTCTCAAAACTGCGATTCAGCACTGTAACAAGATGCTGAGAGAGCTCCATTCTGAGCAGTGGAAGTGTTATGGTTCCTAAGAGCTGGTCTAGAAATAGGATTTCCCTGTTTTGAGGAGTGATTGGCCAGGGAAGTGGCTAAGACCCAGACAGCTTAGTCCTCTGTGTCAAATTGAAGTGTGCGTGAAGATGTGCTTTACATGTTGATGATCTTCCCTCCTCGGTTAGTGAGGGAAGTATAGCACCACTATTGCTCTGCTCACAGAGCCGTGAATTGTCCGGCTCCTACTGCTTTGTGCTCATTTATGAAAGCAGCTGAGCTGCATGACCTGGAGCACTGAGGTCCTTGATGGCCTTCCAAGTTGGCACAGGGATCTTACACTTTCTTCTAATGCTTCACAGTACATAAAATGGGTGATCATCTAGTTCCAACACCCCTGCCATGGGCAGCAACACCTTCCACTAGACCAGGTTGGTCCATGGGCAGCGACACCTTCCACTAGACCAGGTTGCTCAAAGCTCCATCCAACCTGGTCTTGAATACTTGCAGTGATGAAGCATCCACTACTTCCCTGAACAACCTGTTCTAGTATCTCATCACCTTCATAGCGAGGAACTTTTTCTTGATTTCTAATCTAAATCTACTTTCTTAGAGTTCATAGAATCATTCTGATTTGAAAAGACCTTTAAGATCATACAGTCTAGCTTTATGAAGCCCATTGTTAAACCATGTCCCTAAGCTCCATATCTACATGACTTTCAAATGTGTTTGGGGATGGTGATTTGGGCACCTCCTTGGGCAGCCTCATGGCACTTTCAATAAAGAAGTTTCTCCTAATGTCCAACCTAAACTTTCCCTGGCACAGCTGGAGAGCTTTTCCTCTTGTTCTGCCACTCTTTACGTGTTGAAGACCAGCTCACACTTCTCTACAACCTTTTTTTTCAGGTAGTTGTAGACAGGGTCTCCCTTCAGCCTCCTTTTCTTCAGACTACATAGCCTCAGCTCCCTCAGCCTCTTCTCATACGACTTGTTCTCCTTTGCTAACCTCGTTGCCCTTCTTTGGACTCACTCCACCACCTGAGTATCTTGTTTGTAGTGAGGTGCCCAAAACTGAACATAGTACTCACGGTGTCAGTTGTCCAGGTGCCCCACGCTACTTACAGCATTGTGGAGCACAACAGGAACTAGTGGAAGAAACCTACGTAGTATTAAGTGTGAATGCAGCTCTATGGTTGGGGGTTTTTTTTGTGTAGTCTGGGGACAAAAGTTGAGAGTGACTGGTCAACACTGATGCAAGGTGCCTGTGGAATGGTTTGGATTCTTTTGGAAGACCTAGCACTCAACCTGTTTTATATCTGTAGAGCCGCATTTTAACTAGCTTTTGGTTGCTGCTGGGCACGTTCATCACTGCTCTTTAGACAGCACATGATTTACATCCTGGTTTTGCTAATGCTTTGTGGTTTTGTGGCATGAAAGCCAGAGACGGGTAGAAATGAACCAGATGATTTTGCTGTATTGAGCTATGTCTTAGTGCAAAGAACACTCGGAGCCAAATGCTCCCTCCGTCTGCGGTGAGTCACTAATTGCACACTGTGTGTACTGACTAACAAAGTATGTTGGCATAATACAGCTGTCCCACGCTGTTATTACAGAGGATAGATACAGCTATTCCAAAATGACAGCATGTGCCTGCGCTCATCTTTGTGCGTGGAGGGAAAGGAGCCTCAAACGAACCAAGACAGAAAAGAAGGAATTCTTCAAAGGTAGCAAGTTGGAACCTGAAGGCTGGATTGATTTATAGAGATACTAAATTTATTGTTTAGACTTGATTATTTCTTTTTAGCAAGTGCCACGGTGCATTCAGCATAGTTGGACTTAGCCTGGAAGGTGTCCACATGCTCCTGTGACACCTGGAAATGCCACAGCTAATGGCGGTTTTGATGGTCTTTGGAAGGAACTGGTTGTTCCCAGCATGACTGCCTGTGGGCTGACTGGTGCCGTTACCATATTTGGCATAAACAGGCAACGGGGATGAAGAGCAGTTTATAGAAACAGAGCTGTCTCCAGCAGAGGCCCCGTTCTTACAAACACTTGGATGAGGACACAAAGCAGAGGTCAAAGTTTAGTCCTGTTAGCTGAGCTTGTGTTTATAGTGGTTTTTATTAACTTTGCTTTCAGGCACAGTTGTCTGAATGCTCTGCTGAGTAACTAACAGTATTTGTAGTATGATAGGCAAGAGTGATCCTTGTGAGGACTGCTGATCCGTACGACCTGTGCTGGTCCCCATGTAGCTCTGGGAGATCTGCTGTAGGGCTGCGAGACAGGCCAGATGTTCTCCTGAGGTTCTGTGCTGTCACACAGAGAACCTGGCCGAGGCAGGGCAGGAAACTGGCTGCTGTACCAAAACAGACGGGACGGCCAGCATCTCTAGTAGTAACGTCCTTTTTATTATTGTTAAATATTTTATTATTTATATTTATGATTCTATGATTCTATTAAAAAATCAGTGCACCTTACAAATGAGTGAGTTATACCCCAAGCAGTGGGTGGGGGTTTTTTTGTCTGCAGCGAGGGGCAATGTTCAGCCTAGCCAGCTGGTGCTGTACTTGGCTGAGGTAGGAGGGATGAGGATGTCCCTTTACTTCACTTTTCAGTATTATTATATAAGTTCTATCCTGAACTGTTAGCTTGCATGGTAGAGGCTTAAAAATGGTGTTTACTTCTGTACTCAAATTCTTTGCAGACATTAGTTGGTTTAGGGCTTTAATTTTTATGTTAGCCTTGAGATCAAATGTGAGCTTAGAGAAGGGCAAACTCAATTACGTGAAAGATAAGATTTAAATTCCAGTTTTCTAATACTTTATTTTTTAGAGATCTCAATATGAGCAAATGGAGGTGTGATACATCCCCAAAATCACTGGGGCTGACCTAGGGTGTAGAAAGGTTAAGCCATGTGCATGCAGCTACCAGCACGCAAAACTCAGGACGGAAGGAGTGACCTGCTTCCAGTATGTCCCCATCAGCGTGTTAATGTGCCAGGATGGAAGACCATGAAACAAGTGAGCAGGCTTTGTGGTCTATACTTAGGTCGTGAGAGGTTTCAGACTCCGTGACAGGTGTTGCTGGGCTCACCTTAGCAGAGAACAGTGATGATTTTTAAAGTAGATCCTCGGCTACGTCAGCCTAAGAGGACTAAGACTGAGATCTGATAATGGGATAAATAGGATCGTGCGTGAGCGTAGAACAAGCGAGATACGCTGATGAACGCTGACTACCTGTCACTCAGGTTAAATGGGGAAGGTGTTGCAAATGCGTTTTATAGATTATCTCCTTGGGTGGTAAAACTTGTACGAGATGTGATGCCTGATGGTGTGTGACAGTAATTCACAACTCTGGAAACATTCCAACGTGTAAAAGCATCGCAGTTCGTGCTTCGCTCTCCTGAATGCTTTGTACTTGCGTAGGTGATTTTTCTGTACTCTGTGTAGGACCTCTGTATTCATTTAGGCAGACTACATGTAAGGAGGAGGCTTTCACAAAAAAGCCTCCTGACTGGTTGTGTAGGTCCTGCATGAAGATTATAAACTGTTTTGAGCTGGAAGGGACCTTTTATAGGTCATCTAATCCAACCACTCTGCGGTGAGTAGGGACACCTCTAACTAGATCAGTTTGTTCATGGCCCTACCCAGTTGTCACCTTCAATGTTTCCAGGGATAGAGGTTCTACCACCTCTCTGGGCAATGGTCTACCTCTGTTGACCATTGACCAGTACCTTCTGGATATGACCATCCAACCAATTCCTCATCCATCAAACAGTCCACCCATCAAATCCTTGTCTCTCCAGTTTAGAGAGAACAGGGGGACCCTATCAGAGGCCTTACAGAGTGCAGATAGATGGCATTGATTGCTCTTCCCTGTATCATTAAATCACTCTCTGCTATCAAATACCTTTTCTCTGTACCTTCAGTGTAGTTATAGAACTCCCTATACCACTACACTTGCTTGATGAAAGCTCAGAGGTTGCAGAAGAACTTTAGGATAGCAGGCAGGAAAGCAAGAGCTCTCTCTTCCTCTCCTCTTGGTCATCCCTGTAGTAAGTCACCCTTTCTGTGCACCTGCCTTCTTCTGCCGGTGCGTTTCATTGCAGCTCACTGCTCAGATCCTCCTAGAAGGGACGTGTTCAGGGCTTCTTCTTTAATTTGCTGCCAGACCAGTGCTGGCTCTGCTGCTTGCAGATTGTCACTTCTTAGCAGAAGGGTTATTATGCATACTTTCTGGAGCTCACCATGCCTAAACTGTTTGTCCACAAACACAGATGACATGTCCTTTGATGTCTCCTGGTTTGCCGTACGCTCCTTTGCGCTGGATAGAGAGCCCATCTTGCTGGCCTCGCTGGACCGCAGAGGGATTGTGACGCAGAGCAGGAGAAACGGGAGCAGCGATCTCAGTCTGGAGAGAATCAGCCCACTGGAGTTCCGGCTTCGCGTGCACGGCTGCGAGGACCACGATTTTGGGAACCACTACTGTGTAGTGACACCGTGGGTTCGATCCGCTACTGGCGTGTGGCAGCAGGAGCCTGACATCAAAGCCAAACCCATCTTTCTGTCGGTGAAAATGGATGGTAAGAGGTTGGAACGTGTGTTACGGAATCTTTGTTGTTACTGCTTTATGTCCTCCTTCAGCAGGTATTCCTCATGGCTAATCGTAAGGGCGCCCGTGATAGTATCATTAGACCTTGTTACCCTTTTCTGTTGTTTGTGACTTCAGATTGCTGAGTCTGCAGATTGGGTAGGCCTGGACAGATCCTAGTTACAACACTGGAGTGTTTTCTTTCCTGGTCAGCTCTTGGTGATGTTTTGCATAGCTGGAGCATCTTTCAATCGAGGCATCACATTTGCTGCAAGTGTTAACCCTTTTGCTAGCTGCAGGAGGAAGCCTCAGTTTGCAGATGGGGCATGCTGAAGTAGAATTGTGTTGTGGTTGATATCAAAGCTGGTAACAGAAAGAAGTCTGCCTTCCTCCTTCCTCTCCTAACCACACAACATGCTGCTCCGTGCACTTAATGCCTCGTCTGCTTTCCAGCCTGAGCTGCAGTTGTTGCTGGACCTCATGAGAAGCACATTGAGCTGCAGTTGTTGCTAGACCTCATGAGAAGCAAATTGCAGGCTAGATGCCACATTCAGCATGTAGCTAAGGAATAAAATTAATGGAGGAGGAGTTTTGAACCAGCTGCTTTCTTCTCAGTGCTTCCAAGAAAGGTCATATTGGGAAGCTCCATGAACTTGAAGGGAATCAGAAGGTTTTGTTCTCCCTACTGTGCAGACAACTCTTGTAACTGCACTTTCATACTCCTTACAGTGTTTGATCCTGCCTTTTGACTGAGCAGTAGGTGCTTACAAATCAAGTTTCTTGTTTAGGCACCAGCTTTGAAGGTTGATTAGACAGAGCTGCTTAGTGGCAGTGAGTGTACTGTGGAAGTGGTTCTATCCAAACAAAGCATGGAAGAGTCTACTCCTTGCCGTTTGGAAGCCTATTCCAAAGTGTGCAGCCACAGTCTGCCTCTGATGGAGGAAGAGGCAAAGGGAACTAGCTCTACTTTGCCTTCTCACTTCAGGGCTCCTCTGGTGCTTTGAAATGCTAGAGGAAGAACTGGCATGAGAGGGAGAAGGAATCCAGCAAGTGACCCGTTTTCCAAACAGACGTGAAGAACAAAAACAGTTGTCGTTTCCTTTTGTCATAATTAATCTGCCCGTGGCTGAATCATGTGGGGTTTTCTCCTTTTTTAGGCAAGAATTTGTCTGTGATAACTAATGACTTTGCCTTCCTCTTTCAGTTCTGAATGCTTTCAAGTATCCCCTGTTGATTGGCATCGGTCTGGCCACTGTCATTGGACTCTTATCCTGTCTCATTGGCTACTGCAGCTCCCGTTGGTGCTGCAAGAAGGAAGTGCAGGAAACGAGACGAGAGCGTCGCCGGCTAATGTCAATGGAGATGGACTGAGCGTGGGAGCCAGACACTTGCGTTTCGGGGGAGACCTTACACAGCTCTTGGACTGTGCTGAGACACTCGCTCACAGGCCCAGACAACACAGTGCGTTTTCTCTCTGACTTCAGCCTGGACCTCAAGCTTCTCCTTGTTACACGTCATGTCCTGAGAGCATTCAGGCCATATTTAGCAACTCGGAGTTCTCCTTTTCTGGCAGCACTTTCTGCATACTGATGTGCAAACTGTTGAGCCTCCTTTCAGCAGGGCACTGTGACAAAACTCACTGAGGTGTTTGTGGGTTGTTTTGTTTAGTGGTTTCCCAGCTTCTCTCAGTTTTGAAAGAAATGTCCCCGTACGAAAGCTTGATGGGCAGGGTGGTAGGTGGCAAAGGGGCTGGAAGAAGTGTTAGACTTCCATTGTATTAGCTGATCTCCTTCCCCTCCCATCACAACATCCTATTCCTCTTGGTCACCTTGGTATCTCAGACTTCTGTGGGTTGAAGGCTGGAGACGTTTCCTCTGCTGAGGCTGTTCCAGCAAAGAATTGGTTTACGGTTGTCAGCGTGCCTTCTCTTCCCTGGCTTTAAAAGAGTTTGTAGTTAACCCCAAAACATAACTTGCCAGGAGGTCTTTGAGACACTTCCTTAAAAATACTTTATTTTCACTGCTCAAAGCTCTTGAGTGTGGTGGGTAGGGGCTGACATGACAACCCTGAAGAATCAACCATCAGGCAAGCATTTGCTGGAGGTTTTATGGCCATCTTCCACCTTCTTTTCTCCCCACTACAGCTGCTTACATTGTACCTGAGACCCTGCTCTGCTTGTAGCGGGGGGGCATGTGGTGTTTAGGGACAAGGCTCAGCCTTTTACTGGCCTCACGGAGAGGAGGGAGACCTTGCCCCACTGGTGATCTGGTGATGGCGTGACTTTGGAGGGGTGGGGGTGGAAATGGGTCTTTGTCTGCAGTTGGCCAACTGATCATGTTTAGAGAAGGCCAGTAAGCTATGTACCAAATGCACAGACCAGGCTGACTCCAGTGGTGCTTCTGCCAGTCATGCAGTGGTAACCTTTGAACACCTCTGAGATCTGCAGTAGCTGAAGTGCAGCTCAGGAGCAAGCCCAAGAGGGCAGCAAGAATCTTTTGGGTTCCAGTGGTCCTGGTCTTGTGCATGGGCCTGCAGCAGGGCTTACCCCATGGGTGTAACACTTTTTCCTAGGTGCTATAGAATACAAGTCCTGCTTTGGTCTTCCACTAACACTGACCTGGCTCCTGAGTGGGAGCAGCTCCTTTTCCAGGCAGTTCTGTCTTCCCAGCACAGCTGGTGTTTTAAGCAATAAAAGTCAGAATAAAGATACTGTGCAAACAGAGAAAGAAGTAGGGGTGTAGCAGAGTCTCCTGTCGCAGCTGAGGGTTGGCTCACATCAAGTGGGGTGACAGATGTCGCTGTTTGTAACCTGGAGAGGTGCAGTGGCTGTGGTGTGCTTTTGCCAGCCTAGACATTAGTTGTGTGCTAGACGACTTGCTTCACCCATAGCATATCCCCCTGCACGTTCCAGGAGAGCTGCAGATCTAGCATCTGTTCCGTGAAGGCTGCAACTTGCACCAGTGTTTCTGGAACCTTGCACTCAACCCTGCAGCTATTCATTTGCAGTAAGTTTTCTTTGCGCTTGGCTTCATTTCCTTTCACCCTGTCCTGTATTGTGACCTTTGTTCTAAGGCTGACATGAGGCTTTTCTCTTCAAGGCTGTTCCACTTTCTGCCCGCAAAGAGGCGTGCAGCCACGTACGTACACGTACGTCTGCACAGAGCTGTTCCAGGGACCTTTTGAAAGCTGAGTGAGAGAGATCTTCAAGAGGGATTTGATTTGCAGAGGTGGGACTTGCGGCTTGATTTTGGCTCAAACTTTTCATGTGGTATTCCAAAAGTGGGACACCCAAAACGTATAAACCTCTGGAAGACTTTGGTCTGCATGTTCATAGTAACTTCTCCTTCTGGCCCGATGTTTTCCTTTCTGGAAGAGCTCTGAAAAATGGCCTCTGCTGCAGGATGAGGAACAGGGCAGGAGCAGCCTTTAGCCTCTGCTGTGAAAGACAGAAGTCTGTAGCGAAGCTTTCCAAAGGGAGGGGGGGTTGAGGCAGGGATTCACTCAGATATCACTTTGACATCAAGCTCTCCTGTCTACCTATGTAGTAGAATCTTGCTTCTTCCTTGCGTTTCATGAAACACCATTCTGATGCTTGGGATGCTGTCTGTTCTTCCCACACTGATCTAGCAGCTGCTGCTTCCCCGCGTTAACATCTACTTCATGCATGGAATGCCTGTGGCATTGGAGCATCTTGGGAGGGGTCATAGTTTGGATGAAGGTCAAAGCACAGCATCAGTCACTTCCCGTCTTTGCAGCCTGGCTCCTTGTGTCTGTGCTCTGGGTTACGTTTTGGGGAAGGATCGCGACGGTAAGGCAATAATTGGGGAATGAATGAGCAGGGCGCTGCCAGCTCTTCCCAAGCACACAAGATAGCACACTTTCTCCCTGCTGGAAAAAACTCAGGGTTATTTTGGTCAGGGCTCCCTGCTCCTCTAGGGAAAGGTCCTTATGTCCTTATCTAATGCCGACCTTCCTTCATGGCCCGGAAGAAGCCACCTTCGGCATTCCAAGTGAAGCAAGTTTGCCGCTAGCTCGTGCTGCTGCCAGCTCGTTGGAAGGCAGTGCTGCATCCCCTTCCTCCCTGTATTTGCTGTAGTTGGAAGGCTAGAAGCTAAGGGGCTAGCTGTACCCCCCAGCTTTCCTTCTACTTGTGCCAATTTTGTATTATCCCCTTTTTTAAAAATAGAGTGAGAGTCTAACGAAAAAGGATCTGTGTCACTTTTCATGTTTTTATTATTATTATTATTTCCTGCTTGACCAGGGCTTGTGTGAGTGGAGGTGTGTGTGCATCTGGCTGTGTATCAAACCTGCAGAGCATCAGAAGAGCAAGCTGCCTGAGATGCAGTGCAAGCATCCGTATCCTTCCTGTTGCAACCTGTGGTATTGTCAGAGTATCCTAAGGGCTCACGTTGATCTTCCTCTGTTCACGTTGACACATCTCCTGGTTAAGCTGGTCAATTCCTCAAGGCACTTGGAATTGCGATCCAGGACAAGCTTGAGCATCATACAGCAGAAGGGCAAGATACTTTCTTTTGTTTTCATTTCAAAGTTGTAAGAATAAAGTGCTTGGCACAATTCTGGAATGCAGGTACCGAGTAGTTCTAACAATGCTGTGTAAAGTGTTTCTTTTTATGGTCAAAATAAAGAGCGAGCCTTTTTGATTACGGCTGTGCTGTGCTGCTTCCGGATGTCTGAGCTACGGGCAGTTCGTTCTCTGTTCCTTGCCTGTATGCAGACACTTTCTCTGAGGCAAGGGTGTTGGATGCAATCCTTAAGTCCTGCTTCCAGCACTGTTTACCTTGCAAAATAAGCGTGATCCCTATTTTACACTGAGTTTTAAACATTCACCTACATTTATTGGATGAATTGGGGGATGTAAGTGTTGTCTTAGTTTATCCTGCTTCTACCCAGCTTTAAGTCCAGACTTTTTCTGAGGTGAGTGATGACTCGATGGTCAGGAGTCACAGTTTGGAGTGTATGTTTAATATCTGCTATAAAAACTGGCCATTAGGTGCTCAGTCTTCCTGGAACCCTTCTTGAGGTTTCTCATTTCAAAAATACCATGTAGCAGCTGTAGATGTGTAACATGCCCATGAGCCGTGAGTGGCATGCTTGTGGGACCGTGGTCACCGGCCTCTGGCTGTGCAGTTTACAGCTTACTGGTAAGTTTGAATTAGCCTAGCCTGCCACGATGACCTGGGTTTTGGTACTGTTCTTGTAAGTGGGCTGGGATCTTATAATAAAGGCAAAACTTGAAGTCTCGATGCTTGTAAGTAACTGCCTTAGTGTTGCAGTGCATGCTGAGAGTTAGCAGGTCTCCAGTCTCACCTTGTGTCTGTCATGGCTTCAGCTCAGCTGTTTGCCTCTGGAGTTATCTAGCTGCCTGCTGTCATAGAAACAGTCTGAAAAGTGCTTTTGTGCCACAGCCTGATGGTTTAGTGGCTGCTATAGCACCGGGCTCAGGCAGTGTGCTTCGCTGTGCTTGTTCTCCAAAGTGTGGTTGTGCTGCAATGTCTCCGGCTGACTGCCCTGCTGAGGTCAGGGCCAGTCCTATAAACCTCTGCTGGGCTACAGCTCACCAGTGTTGCTAGAAGGAATGCATGAGAAGACCTGCCCCCTCTTCAGCATGTGAAGGTGAAGCACAGTCGTGCAAATCTTCCCAGAAAACATATGGCTTTTGCCTCTTCAGTGAGACTTTGTGCATTTCTTTGGTTGCAGGGGTCTTAAGTCTGCACAGGAAGAATCAGGACAGGTGGTGTTTCAATGAAGAGACTTTAGCAACTGATCGAAGCTGTTGGATGTGCTGCCTGAAGAAAGAGGCACTGCTCATTCTTGTGATGAGGTAAATACACCTTAAATGTAGCATGTAGCCTTCTATCAGACAGCCCGTGGCCAGGAGGTCACCTTCTGTACTGAGGAAAACAGCACTAGCCTGCAGCCAGCAGATGACTGCAGTTGGGAGCTCCAGGTGAATACCTGGGTTATGCAGGAAGCCAGGTTCTGCAGATCTCCAAGTCCCTTAGAAAAGCTGCAACAAAGAAAAGCTGTTCTCCTCTCCCTGGCAGCCGAGCTGCATTCCGCAGCGTCCCTGAAGTGTAAGTGCATGTCTGCTTCCACCTCTGCCAAGGGGGTAGGAAGGCAGGGCTTTCCAGAGCAGACTTCATGAAAGCAAGGTACTCTTATATCATACTTTGTTCACGTAGGATCTTATAAACTTCAGCATGTGCTGAGCCTTGGACTAAACCCCCAGCTTAGTCTGAGTACACCTCTGCTGGCTTCAGAAGTGAGTAACGACAAGAAGTTCTGCTTCTTGTTGGCAACAACCTGTTTCGTGCCTTCTGGTTCCTTGGTTATGTAGGTGCCTGCCAATGATTTGGCACAGACAGAGATGGCAAAGAGCCTCACAGATAGTAAGTCACAAAAATTTCTTAAAGGGTGGGGCTAGAGAGGGAACAGCAAATGCTTCCAAAGCTGCTCCAGCAGAGCTAGCAGTATGAATGTACGGAGCATCTGAGAACATGAGATGTCTGAGAGGACAGGGCTGGTGTTTCCTTTGTGGCTCTTGTTGCCTCTGTGCTGACTTCAGCTCTGTAGCAGCCCTGGATGTGGTGTTCTGGGATGCTGGAGCTAAGGTAAACAGGGAAGACAGCCATGCTGCTTCACATCTGCCTGTATGTATGAGAGCTGTACGTGGCTACAGCCGAATGCAGAGTCTGAACACAAGGACAGTAGTACTAACCTCCCCTTTGGTGTTCAGGTACCTCCTCTTTCTGTCTCCAGCCTTGTTTGTTCATTTCCTCTGTGGTTAGTTCTTCCTACCTCCCCTTTTTGGTTTCTTTTCTCCAGGAGTCATCTTTTGTGTCCTTGCATCTCGAAAGGACCGTACTCTTCTGTGCTGATCTCTGGCAGAGAGGAGGAGTGTGTTCTTGTGGAGTACCCTTGAATCATCTGCTGAGCATTCCAGCCCAGTGCCCACAGCAGGTCCTCTGCAAGGCTGGCACCGCACACAAATGCTTTGTAGCATCTTTCCTCGTGATAACTCCAGACAACGTGCAAGAAGATTGGGCATTTCTGATGGGGGAGAATTACTCCAGAGACACATCCAGGTTCCCTTTGTCAAGGCAGAAGGGACAGTGTTTTGTTCTAAATAAGATGATTTGGGCCCCCTTTCTCCCAAGCTTCTGCTTGCCGTCGTAACATAAACGCTGCTCAGTGTCTGTGAGATCCAGACAAGTAACCGCCGTGCCTCGTATGAAGCAAAGTGATTTCTCAAGATAACAGTGATGGGATCTGCCTCTAACACCTGGGCTAGCCACCCTGGCCTTGAGAAACTGATACCTGAGGAACACGATTTGTCTGACCTCCTTGAGACACGCGTTTTAGAGTAACAACCTGAAGGTACCCATTTCTCACCGCTAGCTGCAAAGGAAAGTGCAGCTCACCTGAGACCTGAAAACTGGGTAAGACAAAGGTATAAATACCTTGGCCCAGCAGGTAGGGCCTGAGAGAAACCGGGTAGTGGCTGCTCC
>JAOXOE010000001.1:62260042-62295491 GCA_028565055.1 Phoeniculus purpureus
TTACATCCATTGTCCTATCACTAGATGACACTGAGAAGAGCCTGGCACCATCCTCCTGACACCCACCCTTCAAATATTTATAGACATTAATGAGGTCACTCCTCAGTGTCCTCTTCTCCAAGCTAAAGAGACTCAGCTCCCTCAGCTTCTCCTCATAAGGGAGGTGCTCCACTTCATTCATCATCCTTGTTGCTCTATGCTGGACTCCCTCCAGCAGCTCCACATCCCTCTTGAACTCAGGGGCCCAGAGCTGGTCACAGCCTTCCAGATGTGGTCTCACCAGTGCAGAGTAGAGGGGCAGAAGAACCCCTCTCTATCTGCTAACCACCCCTCTTCTGATCCACCCCAGGATGCTGTTAATGTGTTACTCCATTCTGCAGTCAAATCTGTCTAATACACCTGTGACCTGCTCTGCAAACCACAACATCCCTCTTAGGACAGGACATCCAAGAAACCAGTACAGGTATCTGATACTTACCAGGGCTCAGATTATGAGGTGAACAGTAAGTCTTGCAGCTCATAGATTTTTTTTTTTTTTTTAATTCTTTTTACTGGCTTTTGTTTGAGATTCAAGGGAAGAGTCCTGGTGTATCTGACTGGAAAGGCTGAGTTTTGTTTAAGTGCTATGTGGTGTGAAGAGAGAAAGCACTAGCTAGGTCCAGAGGGAACTCCACTGATGATGGGTTTCCCTTTCCTTACTACCGTTTAGACCTGTGTGACACTTGCTGTCAGCTGTGATGAGAGTCAGTTCCCATATGCCAGATCTCCAGGAGCCTTGTGTATTCGTGAATAGAGCTGTTTCTTACTACTGCTGTCTGCAATTCTTTTGTGGTTTGTTTTTCTTCAGAAGCTACAGTTAGTCATTTGAATCGAAGCTTAAATCAAGCTCTGCAATGGAAAGCTTTTGGTAATTAGTGTAAGTTATTGTGATCATGAATTTCAAGGAAAAGAGCACTTTAATCTTTCTATGTTTGCAGCTGAAGTGAAAGCATGAGAAAAGAGGAGAGCCTCACGGGCAGGGAGATGATGTAAGGTTGCTTGCCTGTGGAGTGTTCAAGGTGTGTCACGAGTGGAATCTGCTTCCTGTTCCCTTGCTGGTGCCTGCTCACCTGCCATCAGTCACCCAGGTCTGGTGCAGGTAGCCCCTTTGCCTGCCTGCTGTTGGAAGAAGGCAGATTAAGGTCTTCACCAGGCATTGGAGAAGAAGCTGACAGTTAGGCTTGCCTATGTCTGTAGCTTTAGATGTGTTTGAAGAGGTTCCCATAGGGTAAATACCGCCCTGATCTTAGCAGCTGCAGCTTCCTAAGGCAGTAAAAGCATGCAGTTGGTGTTGGAACTGGGTTGATGAGGCACCAAAGGGCACACAGGTGGTGGTGCTGAGGTGAAAGTGCATTCCATGTGGTTTTTGCCACGCTAATGCATTTTCTTAGTGTGTAGGCTCTGGGAAGATGTAGGAACCAAAGGGTGAGTAGTGTAGCGCTTGCTTGGTTGTTTTTCATCCTTTCCACCCTGTGTTCTTTCTGGTTGGCAAATGATAGCTTAGTCACCTTTTTTGGCTCTCTTGTGTCTTTGAAGGTTCCTGTCCAGGGTTCCTTTTTAAGGAGTCTGGGTGCTTTTTCTGAAATTTTTTGACCTTGTTCTCTGGGTTTCTTGGTTGCTGCATTTTAATGTAGCAACAGCTTGCTCTCTTTAGGTAGCCTCTGTTGTATTTGGCTCTAATCCCTGAACTGAGGTATAAACCTGCCTGAACAAGATTTGAGGTAAGCAGTAGGGGTCACTTAAAAATGCAACCACATGCTTGATTAGCAGGGAGTGTACTTTAAGAAACAATATATAGCCATCCATATAGCTATATAAACAAACATTCAGGTGCATTTGAGATTCCAGCTTTCACATATAATAAATTTCCGGGTTGTTTTGGTTTTTTTATGATGATTTTTGTTGTTGTTGTGGGGTTTTTTGCCAGGGTCTGTAATTCCTTGGTAAACACTCACCTGCGGAACAGAGCTGTATGGAAATGATTACGTGTCTCAGAAAGGTATTTTTCAGTTGCCAGCCTTTTTTTTTGACGTGCAGAGTTCTGTGTCTTAGAATGAAGGGAAATGGACATGTTATGTGAAAATTTGAATTCTTTCTGATTATAGGAATAAATTGATTTCTATAAAGTGAAGGCGGAAAGAACTTAAGGCAAAGCTTACTAGCATGAGCTGAGTCAATGTCAGTGGGTTATGTCATATGAGTTATGTCAGTGTCTATCCAGATTTCTTTTAGCTTCAAAAGAAAGTGTAAAATAAGAATCTATAGCATAATGCAAATAACTTTTCATACTTTTCTCTTGTCTGTTACTGGACATGATGCAGTTGCTTCCCAGGCCGTTGAGTTGTCTTCCTTTCTGTCTAGAACATTTGCTGTAGTGACAGTCCCTTTTCTAGAGACCTGTGAGGTGATGTTATCTGGGGGATATCAATACTTTAATTTCTGTTCAAGATTAATAAGTAGTTTTCTGTATGACTCTGGTTCCTGAACAGGGTACCCCAAAACTGGATTGAACAAGACAGGGCAAGACTGTTGCGTAAGCAGATGTTGTCTGGGTTTTTAGTATCTACTGCCCTAAGGAAAGAATGAGCTTCCGTCTGTGAGATACTAAGTTCTCCAATTGTTCATTTGTTTGCTAGCTGGTTCTTTAGAAAACCTCCAATTGTAGCTTTCTTCCAAGGCTTGAGTACCTGCTGAGAAGGGTTTAAAAATTAATGAGAGAAACTTTTAGTACACTGTGTGTTACTCTTTTGCAGGGGGCAAAGGTATAAAATCTGACTCAGACCACACTGCTTTTGTGGTAGGATGATCCAGAAAATAGCTGCTCAGCTGCCAAAAGCTTTTGAGTAATGTATTTCCAGATCATCAGCACATCTAAAGTAAGAAGCATGACATTAAAAAAAAGTCTGGTTTCTTGAGTCTCGTATCAGAAACTGTTTTACTTACTTCCATGTGAGCTTTTGTAATTGTAAAGCCCAACTAATTCTAACAGGAAGAAGGGTGGCCTTCCTCCCACGCCGGAGTTGGAAGAGGGTTCAAAGCTGGATTTCCAGTGAAAATCATTATCAACCTCACAGCATCCTGACTAATTTGACAGCAAACTAGACAGAAGGTAGAACCACTGCTGCTAAATGCTTTTAGGTTTTGTAAAATGATAAAGCAGTATAGTAGTGCTGTGAGATTTGATGTAATCACCATGGGGACTGCTTAAAACTTGTGCTGGACTGTTGCAGTTGGTGCTCCCTACCATTACAATAGGTGAGGCAACTTGGATGGACAGTCTTAGGTGACAGGGTCTGAAGAAGCAGCCCAGAGAGCAACCTCTTTTTGTATGCAGCACTGGCAAAATACTGCTGCAGAAATACGAAGAACTGCTGAAGCAAGCTAGAGAATTTGACTAGTGATAATCTCTATGGCCAGATGGAATTTGCATGGATGCTCTGAAGGATCTGAACTGTTAGCTCAGCTATGGGAAGAACAGGTAACTAAGACACCAAGTCAGGACAGGGTTTCATTTAAAAATGGATCTGAGGATGGTTTTTGGAACAAACTGATTTGTGAACTTTAGGCATGAGAACTAATTAACGACTGGAGCTTTCAGGCAAGCTGTCACAGCTGCTGATACGCAGGGCTGCCAGCAATGCCTGCAGTATATCTGCTTGATGCTTTTTGTTATGAGGGCTATCTCTTAAATTGTTTATTATTCTGCAAGGCTCTGGGCATTCATGCTTAAATTTTCTGTTCTGAGTGTCTACCACAAGTTGACTTTTTATTTCCCTAGGAGAACACCACTCCCAGGAAAGCTCCAGTGTTTCCAACCATTACACTTGGTGAGCAGGGAGAATAAGTGTATTTCTTTTTAATTCTTGAATGTTCTGGCCAATTCCCACTTTTGAGCAAATAATATCAGCTGCTAAGATGAGGCATTCTAGTGCCCCTATGCATTAGAACAAGAGCTGAAAATTTGGCTGGAGTGTTAACCTCACACCAAGAATGTGACTTTCACCGTTCATATGAAAAATATCCCCATTTGGCCACATTATAAGACTTGGGAAAACATCAGTTTAAGTGCTTGGTAGGGAATTAGTCTTGGGTCCCTAGAGAAAGCACTCTGTCATTGCTTTTAAGGTGTCAAAGGATTACAGCTGGAATTGAAGACAGCAAATTGGAAGCCTCTTTTTAATTTCAGTTTCAGGCTTCTGTGAGTATGCTCTGTAGTATTTAATTTCTTTATCTCCCCCTTCTGCCAAATTGGCTAATGGTGGAGCAGTGTGCTGGCCTGTGTGGATCACTGATCCTATCTGCTGGGGGAGTGTGCTGTTTGTACCACACAAAACAAATGCATATATATAAAATACATAAATACCTTTTTAAAAATATGTGGCTTTAAATAAAAAAAAATCAATGTAAACTGTGTGTGATATTTTTTTTTAACTTTTGTTCTCAGGCTTTTTCCCAGCTCTCCCCTGTTGTCCTTTACTTCATGCTGGCTGTAAAACAACTCCTGCTGCTATAGTTGTTCTCACAAAAAAAGTGAACGACTTACGCCACTCTTTCTGTTTAACAGGCTTGATCAGTCTGGACTTGCCTTCCTGCCAACTTTCTTAAAGACGTGGTGTAGCTGTGCTGCATAGTGCTTGTTTCATGACTGCAATTTGCATGCTCTCATGCTTTTTATTGTCATATCAGTAGCCGTTAAGAAGTGTTTGGTTGAACCGTTACAGGTGGTCATGTTGGCTAGCAAGAGACCAGGTCTGATAAAAGCTAGCCCAGCTTAGGTTTGCCAGTCTTAAAAAGAATAATTGCCAAAGTGAAGGACTTTGTACGTGTTCCACTGTTAGTTCCAACCACTGAGATTTAGCATCGTGTTTCAGTCTGTCTTTGATGCAGTGTGGCTGTGGGGAATCTTTGAGCAGGCTGTAACAGCATTGTTCTCCTACAGGCATTAAAATGGTTGTTGTAAGAGAGGCATCCACGGGGACCTCTGCCAGCTTCTTATTGATGTGTTTGGTTTCATCTATTGACACACTACCCTTCATTATTGCACAGAGAATCCTGTGGCAGTGGAATTTGCTGTTAAATCTACACTGCAAAAGAGAATTGGCAGGAGCTGCTTTAAAAGCAGCGTGACCCCTGCGTTTGCAAAGAATAGCTTCTAAATATGAAACAGATGCTGAACTAATAGAAGATGTTTCCTACATTTCAGGGTACCAAACATAATTATTTTGAGAGAAATGCACAATTCACGTAATTAGTGAATAATCCACGTAAGTTTCAATACCCTTTTCCCCAGAAATGTTTGTCTAATCAGTGCATGTATTAATTTGTAGTTAAACACAGCAAGTAATACCAAGGTGAAATAGGCAATTATTTGTAATGGAAATAGACAAGCATCAAGGTGTGAGTTTTCTGCCTGTGCTCTGATCCTCTTCCGAGTGCTCTGGAGGGTGGGAGATGCTGAAGCATCTTCCTTTGCCACTGATACCAACTATTTTGTGCTTCCAGAGCACCACCCACAGTATTTACCCAGATGTTCCAACCTCCACCATCTCCCCAAAGAAATGTTATGTTCTTTAGAAGCCCAGTGACGCGCTGTGTGGTGGAAGGTGGTGTCAGTGAGTGGAATTTATGTCTATGTAAAGAGTTCTTCTGTTGTGTGCGGAGCGTGCTTGTTCATATTCAGTTCATATGGAGATTTAAAGTAATGCAGGGTAATAAGTCTGTTGCATCAACTTTTGTTTCCTTTTGATCTCAGCAATTGGTTTTAGACAAGGCATGCTGTACTCCTCTGGCTTAAGTGCTTGAAGCAGGCTTCATCAGTGAGAAAATAAGGAGCATGACAGCTTATCGGAGACAGTATCTCTCGGTGACTGTTGGGAGGTAGCAAGGTAAACCTGGGGCTTTCACGTCTATCACAAAGCAGTGTTGAATGGACACTAAAGCTATTGACTAAGCCCTGGTTGCCAGCAGCTGTATTGATAGGCACCTGTCAATAGTTTCAAAGCTGTTGGCATCTCTAGCTTTGTGGTTTCTTTTAGCTTTAAAAAACAAAGAAAAGGTTGAGAATACGGTATATTTAGCTAGGAGTCAATGGGTGCAGAACTGTGGCTGTTGCTAGAAACAGAGGTAGGAGAAGGAAGGTGAGGAGACAATGCTGGAGTCAAGACCCTCTTCTCAGGGAGAATGGGAATTGGGAGAATAGCTGGACTAAAAAGAAAAGTGGTAAGAAATTTTGTCTGTGTGGGATGGTGGTTTTAGGCCAGTTATCCCCAAAACCAGCCTTGGTGAAAACAAATTTCTCAGAGCTCTTCAAGTCTTGAATTACCCTACTTTTCTAAGCAACATTTTCTGCTCACCACTGGCAGGTAGATGGAATATCTAATTGTAGGCTCATGCAGAGTTTAAAACAAGGGCTGAAGTGTGACGTGTGTGTGTGACTGCAGGGTATTCTGTGACATCTGAATTGATGCCGATGTCTGCCTTCTGAGTCTGAAAGGGAAGAGTGAGGTGGGGAGGCTGCAGTACTGTGAATGATGTTACTAGGTGGGGATGTCCTTCCTAAATTGAGTGGGGTCTCAGATGGTACCATTGCTCTTGCTCATGAGAGTGCCTGTTCCAGACTTTATTGATCCTTATAAGTTTATAATACAGAGATAAGGCCAAAGCTACTTAGAAAGGAGCTCTTAAAGGTGATTTAAAATGTTTCACTAAACCTCCTCTTGATGTGGGCAGTCACCTTTTAATTTGTATGTATGTAGATAGATTTTTATCCCTGTCTGAAGCTGTAAAAAGACACCTCTGTGCATCTGAGCAAAGGCTAGTAACCTACAGATGAATGCAGGGCAGATGCACTGGGTGCTTCTGGACCCAGATTTTGAAGATCTGTCCTTTCCTCGTTTTAACAACTTCTACTCAGAAAAGGAAACTAGTCTACTTATGGTGCTTCTGTGGAACATGCATATGGCATCAAAAGAATTAACTGACTCTTTCCTCTGTATTTTCTCCTTTTGTCCTTCTTCTGGTTGGGGGGGGGAACTTGGCCAAAGTCCAGCATGAATGCAGCTCTCATGTGAGTGACAGACTGGGATCAGCAGTAATCCTCCGGTATCAGTGTTGCTGTAGTATCTTGCTTGTAGTCCAAAGCGAGACTTTGGGTAGGTGATTGCTGTAAGTACACAAATGTTTCTTGGATTTGAAGTCCTGATACTGAGGCTTTCACTTCAGAGGAAGATGCTAACATGAGATGTCCCGTGACAGCCACTTGGGCCCAAACTGTGTTCTGAGAAGTTATGTGGAGAGGTAATCAGTCGTGGAGCTACAGAAGTAGAGCAGTTTGTGTGTGGGAGATGGTGGTAGATTTTGGCAAGGAGGATGCAAGGATCCAAGCTGCAGAGTCTGTGAATGGCAGAGTGATGAAAACTGTTATAGACCTTGGGTGCACAGGGGAGAGTTTGAAAAAATGTTGCTGGGGCTCCTGGGTTTGAGAGAAGGGGCCATGAGTACATAGATGCTAATGACACATACTGGAACTCCTTAGGACTTTTTCCTTTGGATCTGTGTGCCTTAAACATGCTGAAGACCTGTGGAAAAAGTCCTGTTGTAGGATGGGTATGCTTTACCAGTACCTCCTTGCTTAGTTGTCAGACTTCCATATTGATGGGCTTAATGTTGATGAACAGTGTTGGGCTTTAAGCCTTATGCTGGTTGTTGGAGGATGAAGACACCTGATGTAACAGCCCATGTTGTGAATTGCTGGCAGAAGACAGCTAGTTTCAGGGAATTTGGTGATGTGAAATAAGAGCTTTCCACTTTTGAGTGTCAAGGTATGAGTCCAGTCTGGTGTCTGCCTTTTCCTATGCTTGTGTAAAATGAATTACTGGCTTTGCATCAGTTTTGTCAATGTGGTGTGCTGGCCTGAGCAAAACAGCAGTAGGTACTGGGTGACGTGTGAACATGGGCTGGGTGAAATTGGTACTGAGATAGAAGCCAGAGAGTAGTGGTCAATGGGACAGTCTAGTTGGAGGTCTGTATCTAGTGGAGTCTGCCAAGGGTCAGTACTGGGACCAGTACTAGTCAATTTAGTCATTGATGGACTTGGATGAGGGATTAGGGTCCACTGTCAGCAAGTTTGCTGATGACACAAAGCTGGGAGGAGTGGCCAATACCCCAGCAGGATGTGCTGCCATTCAGTGGGACCTGGGCAGGGAGAAATTTAATTAACTATAACAGTGTAGAGTCTTGCATCTGGGCAAGAACAACCCCAGGTACCAGTATAGGTTGGGGACTGACCTGTTGGAGAGCAATGTAGGAGAAAGGGACCTTGTAGTCCTGGTGGACAGCAGGATGACCGTGAGCCAGCATGACCTTGTGGCCAAGAAGGCCAGCAGCATCCTGGGGTGGATCAGAAAGGATGTGGTTAGCAGATCGAGAGAGGTTCTTCTCCCCCTCTGCTCTGCTGTGGTGAGTCTGCATCTGGAGCATTGTGTCCAGTGCCAGGCCCCTCAGTTCAAGAAGGACACAGAAGTGCTGGAGAGAGTCCAGCGCAGAGCCATGAATGTGAAGTGGAACACCTCCCTCGTGAGAAACAGCTGAGGGAGCTGGGTCACTTTAGCTTGGAGGAGACTGAGAGGTGGCCTCATTTATGTGTTAAATATGTGAAAGGCTGGTGTTAGGAGGATGGTGCCAGACTCTTCTCAGTGTTATCTAATGATAGGACAATTGATAATGGGAGTAAGCTGGAAAACAAGAGGCTCCACATCAATATGAGAAGGAAGTTCTTCCCAGTGAGGGTGATGGAGCACTGGAACAGGCTGCTCAGGGGTGTTGTGGAGTCTCCTTCTCGGGAGATGTCACAGGAACCTGCGTATGTTCCTGTGCAGTTTTGTCTAGGTGGTCCTGCTGTGGCAGGGGGATTGGACTAGATGATCTTTCGAGATCCCTTCCAGTCCCTAATGTTCTGTGATTCTGCTGGAAAACCAGCCAGATACACACATCATTAGGAGCTGGAAAGGGACCTTCAGGGGTCATCAAGTCCAACTCCAGTTGTGTGTCATCTGTGGCTGGCACATGCAAATGGATGCTGTTGAGCAGACAGCTCCCTTTGCCCTGCTCTTGACTGGTTTGCGTGGGTAAGCAAAGAACTTTGGTCTCCAAAGTTACCAGAGTGCTTTTCAGTGCTACTTGAAGTCACTGTTCCCTCTACACCTTCCCATCAATTTTTACTTGCATTATGAAAAGCTCGTGACTTGAGAATTGTTTTCCATATCTACAGTCAAGGAGGTTTTAAACTTGTGGTAATTAATGCCCTACCTATGAGACCTTCGTGTAGTTCTGGTTGTATGTCAGTTGATCATGACAGGAGATATCTTGATGATTGTTCCTGTCTGTTCAGCAAGAACCTGAAATCCCCAATTGTAGTTCTGCTTATCTGGTGGTACATATTGTTGACATTTTCAGGAGAGAAGACTATTTCTCACCCTCTTTCAGAACTTCTGTTTCTGTTCATGAAGTTGTCTTTTGCCTGCCCCTTCGCCCTTTTGTTTTAAGCCTCTTCTATCTCAACAGTCTCCAATGCAGCATCTAAAGAATGAATGCCAGCAAGGATTTTGTCAGGTCATCTGGGGTGTTTTCTGGGAGTGACTGAGTAGAAGAACTGGAGTGTACACTCATGAAAGGGCAGGAACTGTGACAGGCTTTGGAACTTGAGCTGAGCTGAACTTGAGCTCAATGCAGGACACTAACAAAGGTATAACCGTGAAGGTGAAACTTCAGAGGTTCCTCACTGTGTCTGTCCTGGACAAAGGACCTGTATGCCATCTCTTTGGACTGTACCAGCTGGTTTAGTGAAAGATCTCTAAAGAATATGGTCTTAGATAACTGTGGTAACATAAATCCTGCAGATGGATAATACAGCTATTTTGTGACTTGATGTTCTAATTGTGATGATGAATTCTGCCACATGTATACTGAATTATGCATTGCATGGGAGCTCCTGTCACAAGTCCCAGGTAATAATAAAACGAGTTTAAAACCAAGTAAGCTCTAAAAATGAAATAGTTGGCAGAAAGTCTTTGAATTTATGGTGATAGGCAGAAATAAATTGCACTGTCTGTTTCTGGATTCCCCCCACCTTGGCATCATCGAACTCTCACATTGTTCTACAAGGTTTCTTATGTTGAAATGCCCTGGTCTCACACCAAGACCCCTGTTCCCGGATTGTCTGTCCTGGTGCACAGCCAATCATTTAAAACCCCTGGATTCAGCCTGCCCACTGAGCTGCTGCCCTCTGAATCCCCTGCTACTCTGCTCTGCCGCTGCCCTGGCTCTCACTGCCACTCTGGGCAGGTTCCCACTCCTTGGTACTGGTACCTCCCCTTGGGTGCCCATTCCTCCCACCTCCCTTCATGCCAATCCCAGCAGCATTTCCCCCTGAACACTCTAGATCTTCCCATTGCTGCTGTTACTACTGGTATTAAAACTGTTTTAGTTTCCAGCCTCAACAAAGACCTCACAGATTTCTTTTACCTTCCCTGGGGGAAAAGGGAGAGCCTGTCCCGTGCTTTGGCCAGTCTTGTTCAACTGGTGACAGCTGAGATAGCAACTAATTGGAGTGAGCGAGTCTTTTCCCCATCCTTTGACATTTCCAGTATTTAAGGAAGTAATAGGGACAAATATTTAATGGAGTGACATCAAACTTTGCACAAGTTTGTAAAGTCAGGCTCAGGAGGTCAGTCCTTTTCTTTCCCCTTTTACAGGTACCAGTTAAGGAGCCTCATTTCAAATTTTTCCTGCAGGATGTTTTTTCCAACTCCACTACTGTGTTGTGGCCCCAGTCTGGCTTTGATGCCTGCAATTCAACATTTGAATGTTATGTATTTCCTCAAGAATACATGAATGCTGAAGAAGTCCCCAGTAGTGATGCCAGAATTATTAGCTTCCAGTGTTGACATTCAAGGACACTGCTTTTAAGCTCTGCTGTTGTTGCAGGGTCTCTGCAGGTAACTTGCAGCCTTGGCTTAAAATGCATCTCTTTGGGTGGGTTGCACTCAAAGTGTGGGCTCAACAGTGTATGTACCCTTCCTGCAGAAAACAGGGTTCTGGTTTTTATCTCTAGATGATGACCTGCTGACTGACCATGCCTGTGACTCCTCCTTAGCAATCTGCTATGTACATATCCTTAGTTTGTCAGTTAGGAGTAAGCAGCACCACTGTGACTGAGATGTCTTCTCTGAGGCTTTATAGTCTGAATAATGTGATATGAGTACTGCTTTATTAGAATTGCAAACTCCCATAGTGATTAGAAGGGAAGAATGTATCCAGTAGGCTGATTAATGAAGATGGCTCTTTTAATTAGAGATTTTTTTCAATAGAGTCTTGGAAAATTATGGGAGATGTCACTGATTATACTGATTCACTGTAGGTGATGGACAGGTAGTAAAGATCTTGCTAACAGATACAGTAGAGTAAACAAGGCAGGCAAAATTATAAATACCTTAAATAAAATTGCCCAGGGAAGATAATTACTCAAGTATTAAATTGATTTATTTAAAAAAAAAAATCCCACCAGCTTGCTTTGGTGAAGACTCTCCTTTTACAGTAGAGGCAGAAAGTGCTGCTTTTACTTTAGGGATACACTGGACTTCTGTACTTTAAGACTTTTTAGCACTCCCCTGTCCAAGGCTTAGTTATTTCTTGTGAACAAAGATCTTGAAATAATCTGTGTTTTGTCTGTGGAAAGGCAAAACCTGATCTAGTTGTGTACTTTGTACCCTGTGTTTTGAGCCTTGATAGGCTCTGGCTATACAGCTGCAAACAGTGGAGGCATTTGTAGGCTGCTCTTGGATTGCATTGTGGCGGGTGCTCTTCTGCTTGAGGTCTTTACAATGTCTTAATTTGATGTTCTGGATTTTAACCATTTTAAGCTCCTGGGATATGTTCCTCGGCTCATTAATCTCTAAAAACCTGTTCTTATTTCTGAAAAATGAAGTAGGGAGGCAGGGGGTGAGGTGAGAGGAAAGTTATATGGTTAACCAGAGCTCTGTAAATGCTGTTCTGTACCTTCTGTTTAGGTCTTCACTAGCAGCAGGAATGCCTTGTAGGTATCCTGTTACTTCCTTATGTCTGTAAGCATACTGCTTGCTCTCTAATAATAAACAAATCTTCTTATAGGGTAGTGTTGTTCTTAACATGATTTATGACTGCCATACCAACAAGAGAGCTGAACCCGGTGGATTTTGTTGTATTGTAAAAGTGATCAGGGAGCACATACAGCACTTTGAAGCTTTAAAGTGTGACTTTGGAAACAGTGAAGAAACTAAAAGAAATAAAGAGTTTTGTGTTTACCTGTGAAGGGCTTGTCAGTCTTCTTGTTGTGGTTCTTAAAGTGCTGTGTGTTGCTGGCGTTGGACGTGGGTAGGTGCAGAGCTGGGAGGAAGGTCTTGTATTTTTAAACCCTGTGTTGGGAAGTCTGACTACATGTATACTGCATCTATTTGAGATTAATGAAGGCATTACTCCTTTTCCCCCACTGGGGCTTAGACAGAACACTGACTTTTTCAAGCAGTGATATCTTTTCAGATATCACTGAGTGCGTGGGGAGCAGGGGGAATTTACTGCTACTGCACAGCATCCAGTGCCTTTCTTGCTTATCCTCTTACAATATGGATGTGTTTCTGTGTGACTTGGTCTAGGTGATCCTGCTGTGGTAGGGGGATTGGACTGGATGATCTTCCGAGGTCCCTTCCAATGCATAATGATTCTATGATTCTTCTTTGTTAATGCTTGTGAGATGGGGCTTTCAGTTCAGTTTTTGGCAGGCTGAGTGCCAAATGAGCACCACTTGGTTATAGGGTGCTGTGGTACAAGTATATTTCACACCTGTGTATTTTCCCTGTGTCCTTACATATTGGTCTGTGTTTTGTGTTTGCATTCTGAAGGCTGTGTCAGTTCTTCCAGTCTCTGGTGCTCAGTCTTTGTGAACATGTGTCCTTGATGTTCCTTGGGTTCTGGGGTATATTCTGATGAAGAATCTTCTCTCATATTTTAAAAGCATGGACTGTGAGTTCTAATATCTGTAGTAAAGGCCATGGGCCACTTGCCAGGTGAATTTCAACACCTTTGGCTTTCTAAATTGGTGATGTTACTTTCCACTTCTGCTCTTACACTGCCCTGCCTAGTTTAATGCTAGACAGCTGCTGCATTTGCAGCAGACATCATTTCAGTTATATTACAGTTGTTTCTTGGTGTTAATACTATGTGATGGTTGGGACTTAGTCTGCAGTGCACTATTGCTTTTGAGTGGGTAATTGGAACTTGAGGTGTTGTCTTTTAGTTCTTAGGTCATTTCAGGGTCCAGAAGATGGCTGTCATGCTCTCTGTTGGGATGAGTTTGGCTGAGGGAGGAGTCTTTTGGTTTGTTGAACAATGTTCTATAGGCAGTAACTGTTCTTCCTGCAGTAGCAAATGGGAGGATGCCTAGGGTGACTGCAATCTGCTGTTTCAGTGTAGCCTGATAAATGTAGTTAATAATTTCAGGATAGCCAAGTTTCACCCAGATATTACCAGCTACTTATTTTGTATGTAGGTTGTCATATTCAGTGGTTTAACCTAGAACAGCTCTGCGAGGAGAAAAGAAACCATTGGGCATTTTGTGGGTATCTTTCAAAATCTGTATTCTCCTCCTCCTGCTAGTTTAGTGCAATGTTGGTTCTGTACCCACCTTTCATTCATGTTTCATGCTCAAAATGATCCTCTCATTTCTGTTTTATTAAGAGTTGCTTGAAAATTCTATGGGTTTTGTAAATCCTTTTCTCTGTGTTTCTTCTCACTGCTGGGCACAGCCTAATCACCAGGCTGGGTGCCGCTGAGCAGAAGCAGCAGTTAAAAGGGTACTTCCTCCAAGCTCCTCCTTCATAAAGCTGTAGGAAAAAGAGAGGAGGGTGACACCAAAGATCCACTCAGCTTTGTGTCTTGCCGCTGCCAGCAACCAAGTGTGGATGCCTAGAGAAGAGTGAGTTATACCCTGTTGCTATCCTAGTGTATAACCTCATGACTTGGAGACTTCCTAAGTTAGAGATGGTGTCCTCATGTTTAACCTTCGATACTTCCAAGTTTGCTGGCTCACGGGTGTTGCATTTGGCTGCCTCTGAAGTTTTGTTTTCTGAAGTGTGATGACAGATTGACTGATCTGCGACCGTGTTAACGTTCCCTTTGGTATTGACCTTCCTATAAACTGCACACAGAGAAGAACAGGAAAGTAGGTGGTTTTTTCAGACGCCTTTTTTAAAGGTGGGAATAACAGGGAGCACCTTAATATTTGCATTAAGGCGTGCTGATCTGAAAACTGGTGGTTGATGGCTGAATGCCAAACTTAACTAAAGACTCCAGGCAGTAACATGTCGTGATGCAGTCTTATATGGCTTTATGTGGGTTTTCTTAAATGTCTAATGGAATCACATCATCCCCAAAAGCTTAAATGTGTGTGTAATGCTAGGAGTTAAACAAAACAGGTAACAGTAAGGACGTGCTGATGCATAATATAAAGAGAGCCACAAACCAAATTGATGAATCTTGCTGTTCTGCTACTGGAGATAGCAGAATATCTGTGCTGAATACAAGGCAAGGTTTTCAGAGGTGATGGAAAGCTTGAGGCTTGTAAGCTGGAACCTTTACAAACACACTTGGTTCCCCAAAAAGCTTTTACTCAGAGTTTCTTGAAAATGAAGCCTCTTCATTTCTTTAACTAAATAACTTTGTTCATGAGAATGAAGTGCTTTGCTTTTTTTTTCCTTGCTGCAAGTATAAAGGAGGTTTTCTCTCCAGGAACTGGGCAGCTGGGAGTGGAGCTGTACCAGGTGTGCCTTGCATGAGGTAGTTCAGCTCTTTTCTGGTTTCAGAATGTCATGTGTTGTCCATATCCACATGCTAATAACTTAACAGCTGCGTGAAATACTGTTCCCTTTCACATGTGTTTCACAGCTTTCTAGATGTAGAAAACAGCTAATTACACAGATAATTTACCTTCAAGCTTTAAGGCAGTGAATGCCAGCCAATTTTTTGACTTTTGCATGCTTTTCCGGAAATTTTGGCTGTTAAATTTGAGCAAGCATAAGCAACTCTGTGAAGTGTGAGTGGATTTCATATCCTAGCTGTACCTTTGTTCGTGGTTTAGCACACATTTGTCATTTAGGGAAGTGCTTCCTCTTTCACTCTGAATCATAGAATCACAGGACAGTAGGGATTGGAAGTCCCTTCCAATCTACTCCAATCCCCCTGGCCACAGCAAGGTCCCCTAGATACAGTCACACAGGAACATGTCCAGGCAAGTTTTAAATGACCCTAGAGGAGGGGACTCCACAACCCCCCTGGGCAGCCTGTTCTAGTGATCCATCACCTTCATCGTTGAGAAGCTCCTTATACTGATGTGGAAACTCCTGTGTTCCAGCTCACACCCATTGCCCTTTGTCCTATCACTAGATAAAACTGAGAAGAGTCTGGCACCATCCTCCTGACACCCACCCTTCACATATTAATAAACATTATTGAAGTCATCCCTCAGTCTCCTCTTCTCCAAGCTAAAGAGGCCTCCCCTCAGCCTTTCCTCATCAGGAGATGTTCCACTCCTTTCAAATTTATGGCTCTGCACTGGACTCTATCCAGCACTTCTGTGTCCTTCTTGAACTGAGGGGCCTGGCACTGGACACAATGCTCCAGATGCAGACTCGCTACGGCTCTATCTATCTCTCTCTATCTGCTAACCACATCCTTTCTGATCCACCCCAGGATGTGCTGGACATACTTCAAAAGGTAAGTCTTAAGGACACAGGAGCAGCTGCCTGTAGAAGACCTCACCAACTTCCTTATTCTGATCTGGTGGCCTGTAATAGACACCCACAAAAGTGTCACCCACGGCAGCCTGCCCTTTAATCTTTACCCACAAACTCTCAACTCTCTCTTCTTCTGCCCCAGACAGAGCTCAAAATACATTCCAGTTGCTCTTTCACATAAAGAACTACTCCATCACCTTGCCTTGCTGACCTGTCCCTTCTGAAAAGGACATAGCTGTCCAGGACCACATTCCAGTCATGTGAGCTGTCCCACCATGTCTCTGTACTTGCTGTCAGATCATAATCACCTGACTGGACATGGATTTCTAACTCCTCCTGCTTCTTCCCCATGCTGCGTGCATTGGTGTACAGGCATTTCAGGAAGCGAGCTGAGCGTTCTGATTTCACTCTAGGGTGGTGGAAGGCCCTGTGGTCTTCATCAAGACCAGAGCTCTGCCCCACTGGTGCCCACCCAGCAACAATCCCACCCCTCTTCAAATCTCGTTTAAAACCCTCTGAATGAGCCTTGCCAATTCCTGCCATAGAACCCTTTTTCCCTTCTGAGATAAACCTTTCCCATGTGTAACTGTCAGGTCTGGTGTCTTATAGAGTCAGTTGTTATCGAAGAACCCAAAGCTCTGCCTGTAGCACCAGTTTTGTAGCCAGGCATTTATGGACTGAATTTTTCTGTTCTAGCCCATGTCTTCAACCCAAAATGGAAGTAATGAGGACAATATAATTTGTGCCCCAGACTCTTTCACCAAATGTCCTAAGGCCTTGGGGTCTTTCTTCATTCACCTCAGGCTACAGAATGCAGCTTCCTCCTCACCTGTCTGGAAGATCAGTAGTGGGTACTAGTCACTTGATTTCACCAGGTTAGGGAGCATACTGGTGATATCCCTGGTTTGGGTTCTGGGTAGACTGCAGACTTCCTATGATGAGGGTCAAATTTGTATATTGGACCTTCAAGAGTGAGTCTCCAATAACTAGTACCCTTCTCTTGCTCTTTGTGGAGGAGGTTGTCATATTACTGCAAGACCTAGCCAATTTATCCAATTGTGATAAGACCTTCAGAATAGGTTTCCTGTCATCTATTAGACTGTCAGTCTTCCAGGAGGGGCTCATATCTATTTCTCAGTGGCACCTGAGGAGGTGAGGCAGGCAAGGGGAGTGCTCTCCTTTTGCCATGGCCTTGCACTTGCCTCCACTCACCCCTTCTACTTTGACTTCTGTCTTCCATCTGAGAGATGCAGGGTACAGGGGCCCCTTGATTCTGGCTGTTACTTGGCTGTTGCCCCGACTGCACAGCCTGACTCCACCTATCTATATTTCAGCCTCCCTAATGCTCTTGAGCCTTTCTACTTCAGCTTGTAGCCTTTCAACCTTGTCTTGCAGCTTTCCTCCCTCAAGGTTCCCTGGTTCAGGAAACCCCTCAAACATCTCAAAAACCTCAAGAAATAGCATTTGGAGACCGGCACCGGCTCTCTTGCTCTGCGGGATCTGAGCACTGCTTTGGTTTAAACCTCCCAGAGTTTCAGTCCAGCCACGACCTTTCTTGTTTAAATGTGAACAGCCATTTGAGTATCATCTAGAGGCACACAGGCATGCTGCGTCTTCATGACTCTCTTGGTTGATGTGAGAACTGCATTTCAAGGGTGAATCTCTTCATTGTTCCACTTTCTGTGTATTGTTTTTTATTGGGAAGCAGTCTGAGTGTGTGATTAGGATTCCTTTGAATGTAACTGAATCAGAAGGGCTACTCTACGAGTGTTTTTTCCTCGATTTAGGTGTCCTTGGGTCTTTGGTCTACAGCACCAAACCTGGTGCAGTGTAAACCCCTAAACATGCATGCTCTGATTCCTGGGGCATCAGCACCAAGTGCCCACTACAGCCTTTTCTACTTTTGGACTGGTGGTCCAAAAGTACTACTTTTGGTCCAGGTGCTAACATAGACAGTTGTGCTAGTCTTACATTTCTGTGCAATGGGGGATAATTGTTTTTGCTGTTTAAATATTAGTGAAGTAAATAACCAGGCTGTCTGGAGTTCCATCTACTTGTCTAATTACCTTATTGTCAATTTTCAGGAGTCTTAATGCAAGCAACGACAACATTGTTTGTGAAGCTTCTTCCTGTGTTTCCAGAACTGTCTGTGTTGGTATTTTTCTCCTTCAAATAACGAAGAGTGCTGTGACATGCTTGCTTTAAAGGCAGCTTTTTTGCAGACCCATCTGGGGCTAGTTTTATTTAACGTCAGTGTGGGGGATCCTCCTAAAGACCTTGAATGGAATTCCTGTGTGCCTCTGTGATGTTGTTTTATGTTCCTGAACTCTCATCTTTTTCTTATCTGGACCTTTCCTCCTCTTGCCTACTGACCTTCTCCCTTACAAGAGGGAAACAACAATGTAATGAAAAATGTCTCTCCCTGAAACGGGTAGTTTCATGTGTCTGCCTTTTTCTACGCCCTAAACTAGACTAGCTGCCTTTTCTGGGGCAAGAGGTTTTTTTCTCATCATCAGCGCCACAGTGAATAATAAAAGCTCAGCAGCAACAAGTACTGTAAATACCTTGCAGTCCTCTTCTCAATTACAGAATTAGTTATGTAAATCATGTATTAGAGGAGGAAGAGCCCTGGTGTCTCTTAAATCATATGCTGTGTGCACACACGCATACAATTCTTCCTTGACTGGGAGAAAAATATCTGTGCTCCTCTAACGTGCAGGCTCCAGAGAGATTAGCATACTAAACAGTATTGCTCTGCATGACCTGAAATTGGCTTTTCAGTGCTAATTGGATATATGGGCTTTGAGAGAAGGGGTTGGAAAACATTGGTCTCTGGTTTTCTAGGTTACAGACAGCAGTATGGATATGGCTGTTGGTTGTTCAGGTGTCCAAATGATGTCCTCAGCTGGGCTTCTTAGCTACAGGGTCACCCGTTGATAGAGTACAACCTAGCTGTCTGCTTTGCGTTTGCCTAGCTTTCTGGTTTCATCTTCATGTAAAGCAACAGTGTGATAGAGTGAAATGAGCACTAAGCCTTAAACCAAGGATGCCTGTGATCTATTCAAACTGCTTCTCTGCTGCATTAGTTTGGTTTGGTTGCTTAATCTGTTCAAGTACATCTTCTGCAGCAAAAGAGCTGGAAGCAGATGAGCTGCTGCTCTTACCTGCGTGTGTCAATGAAGCGCAGGCACTTGTTCCCATGCTGTAGCTAACACTCTGTGTGCATCTGTTGTTGGCATTTTTAATGTGGCTGCTTGCTTGGAGGTTATTTATGATGAAGATGGGATTGATAATTAAGGATGAAAAGGATTACTCCATAAACACTGAGATACATCCCCCCACTGGCTGCTATGGCTGAAACCAATAGGTAAACATGGAGCCACGGTAGGCTGGTGCCATATGTTGCCTTGTTCAGCATTTCCAGCAGCCTGGGTGCTCAGCCACATCCTTCTGTAATCTCTCACAATAGCTGATGCAAACAGAATGAAGCTTCCCTTCAGGATCTGAACCAGAGAGTCTGAGAGCCTAATATAGGTGTTGGGTTGTTTAGTGTTGTGGCTACTAACTTCTGTAATCAGGCTTTGCTCCATTGTTTTGGCTGAAGCCTGCATGATGCCTTCACTTGTCCAATGGAATTCTTGCTGGGAAACTAGTTTCTGTATACTGAGATTTGAAATGATTCTGGGGAACAATTTTTGATGAATTTGAGGCTAAGATTAACAGTGTAAAAAACCTGAACACCTATTGGTGTGGGTGTGTTTTGCTTCTTGTCTTTTAGTGTAGTTGTCAGTGAGAAGCAGAAGACTATATTGGATTCAGCACTTCTTATATTTGAAAGCATCTTGGGTGTGTTTTGGGTACTTGGAAAACAATGACTTTACATCAGTAAAAATCCATCCTGCTCAGGGAGGATAATGGTGGAAGAAGGGGATGATAATGGAAATTAGTTTGTGAAGAGGGAACGAATGAGTGTGCAAGGGTTTCTGTTATTAAATGTATGATTTGTGAAATTACAGATTTGTTAAATATGGATATTGTTATGTGTGCCTTTTGACCAAAACACTTTTCCCTATCTTTCAAGCTTTATTAACTCTGCTAGGTGCTAAGGACCTGAGAGATCATCTTGAAGTTCCAATGTCCCTGCCTGTGGCAGGGACACCTCTCACTAGATCAGGTTGCCCAGGGCCCTGTCCTGCCCCTTCAGGTGCTTGAAGTCTGCTATAAGGTCTTCTCAGAGCCTTCTCTTTTCTAGATTGAACAGCCCCAACTCCCTCAACCTGTCTTCATGGCAGAAGTGCTTGAGCTCTCTGATCATCCCTGTGGCCCTCCTCTAGACTCATTTCAGTAGTTCATGTCTTTCTTGTATTGAGGACTCCAGAACAGGATGAGTAGTCCAGGTGAGGTCTCACATGAGCAGAGGGGGAGAACCCACCTCCCTTGGCCCACTTCTTTTGATACAGACCAGGATACAGCTGTTCTTCTGAGCTCAGCTTACACACTGCTGGCTCATGTTGAGTTTCTAATCTACCAACACAGAACCACAGAACATTAGGGATTGAAAGGGACCTTGAAAGCTCTTCTAGTCCGATCTCCCTGCCAGAGCAGGATCACCTAGGCCAAGTCACACAACCCTCAAGTTCTTCTCCTGAGGGCTGCTCTCAGTCCATTCACCACTCAGTGTCTGTGCTTGGGATTGCCCTGACCCAGGTGTGGACCTTGCATTTGGACTCGTTGAACCTCATGCAGTTTGCATGTGGCCAGCTCTCAAGCCTATCATGGTCCCTCTGGGTACCTCCCTTACCACAAGTGTTTTGACCGTATCACAAAGCTTGGTGGTGTTGCTGAGTGCCAGTGTCCATGTCACTTTTCATGTGTCTTAGCACAGTTTCCAGGAGGAACTCTCTTCCATGATCTTAGCAGGCAAAGAGGTGAGACTGACTGGCCTGCAGTTCCCTGGGTCATCTTTTTTTCCACCTCTTTAAAAATGAGGGTTGTTTTCCCCCTTTTCCAGTTGGCAGGGACTTTGCTGTAGCGTCATGATTTCTCAAATATGATGGACAATGGTCTAGAAACTTCACCCACTAGTTCCCTCCGTGAATCTCATCAGGTTATCTTGACCTGTGAACTTTCTGATTCTGTATGCAGTTGTGAGTCTGATCTGCCTCTACCATGGGTGGTGCTTCTTTCTCCCAGTTCCAGCCTTTGACTTCTGTGGCATGGTTTGAGCTTTCCAGTGACCTTTCCAGTGAACATTGAGGCAAAAAAATCATTCAGGTCCTCAGCCTTCTCCGTATCCCAACTTACCCAGGCTACCTGTTTGCTGCCCACGCTTTCCCTGGTTTTCCCTTTTTTACCAATAGAGAAGCTTTTCTTTTTGCCCTTAATGTCCCATGTCAGATTCAATTCTCTCCAGACTTTGGCTTCCCTAACTGAAGTCCTAGCTGCTTGGACAATTACTCTGTATTCCTCTCAGCTGCCTGTTCTTGCATCTGTTCTCTGTAGTGGGAGGTGTCTCTGTCCACAGTAGTGTCATTGGAACTTGAATGATCTTTACGAGTCCCTTCCAACCCAAAGCTTTCTGTGCTTCTGTGATAACTGTGATCTATGTCCTAGCGCGAACCTTTGAGTTAGTTTAGGTGCATTTAAATTCCCTTTTCTTTGGATAGTAGGTGAGGAGTGCGAATGGGAAAGCGAGCAGGTCATTACTGTGCTGCAAGATGTGTTTTAATCCCTTCGTGTGAACCTTAACCTACACGGTATAGGTGGAGCCCAACTGGGAAGGTGCTTGCTTTCTCACCCTGCGCTGGAGACGTGGCTTTTTCTGACATTTCTCGACTGGCGTGGAGATTAGAGCAATCCAGCAGCCTTGCAGTTTGATAGCGTTTCTGAAGCTTCACTTACGATGCAGTATGCGTTTCTTCATCCTGATAGAGATAATGGGTTTTAAGCAATTACACCCAGGCTAATTCCTTTTGATAAGAGCTCTACATTGTCTAAAAAAAGAATCCCAGTCGCCTGGGAAAGAACAATGTAAATGTGTCTCTCATGGACTCTTTCATTCTCTCTTCTCTGATATCTTCAGACAATAACGCTGCAGATCTTTCAAGCCATAAAAATCTCTTGGTCCTTTGTTTTTTTTCAGTAGGGAACACTGCAGTCGAGGAGGTGCGATAGCAAGGCACGGAGGGTGCCCTGTGTGCTTAAGGTGATTCTGGTTTGTGATTACAACCTCAATGTGAGACATCAAATTTGGTCTCCTTCGGAGGAGTCCCTTATTCCCTTCTTTTGCAGGCTGTCAGGTTGTAAGGTGCAGGTTGCTTCTGCTAATTAAGGCAACTAAATCTTGTTGTTTGCAGAGAAAAGCAAGAGCCTACTACTTTATTTAGCGTAGATCCCAACCCCTGCTGTTCGTCTGCACTGGCAAGAGGAGTATAGTAGTGTCATTTGTTAAGCAAGAGTGGTGAGAAATATAACTTACTAGATCTTTCTTTTATTTTGAGACAAGTAAAGAAATTCTAATAGCTGCATTTCTAGTACTTAAAGAAATTCCTTATATTCTGCTTAATCTTTATTGCTTTTCCTCCTCTATGCATAGTGTATCACAGGAAATGTAATGATTGCATTTAAAAACGTGAGATCCCAGCGAAACCTGCTGCTTGTGTAAATGTGCAATTTCTAAGAAAATCATATTAAAAAGTTAAATATTGTGTTAGCAGATTTTTCAGTACCGTGGTAGGCATGCTTGTTAGAACATGTTCGTTCTTTCCCAGATAGCTGCAGATTACATTCTTGATGTGAAGCTGACTGATGATAATTGGAGCTGGGAGGAGAGGCAAGGGGAATAGGGGAAGATCTGCGATAAGGATTATAATCTCCCATGCTGATAAGCTTCCATTCTCCTTCCCTAGAGAAGAGTTTGTGAATGTGTGGCATGCTGCCTGTCCCTTCACCTGCCTCCTCACTAGGGAAAGTTGCTGAATGCCTCCCAGCGGGAGCCCGATGAGTTATCTGTCAAAACAAAGAGGATTTGTGTGGACGTGTCTCTTCAGTGCGACATAAAATAGGTGCAAAAATCAAATAGTTTTTCTTCTCCATTTTGTAAAATGGCTTCTTGCATCACAAACACTGTAGTTAAGCAGTGGGGATTTCTTCTAGAAATAGGAGAGTGCACACCTGTAATAGTGAGGAATCCAGTGTGGCAGAAG
The DNA here is from genome assembly GCA_028565055.1 of Phoeniculus purpureus. NCBI lineage: Eukaryota > Metazoa > Chordata > Aves > Bucerotiformes > Phoeniculidae > Phoeniculus > Phoeniculus purpureus. The sequence goes on from JAOXOE010000001.1 coordinate 62,283,108, forward strand.
AAGGGCTGTCCCTGCTCAACTGCATGCAGTGCTGCAGCAGAGTGGTGCTGAGACTGAGAATAAATGGAGGTGTTTGGGCCAGAGGAATTATTCCCACCATTTGCAAAGCTGGTTACAGGATTTTTTTTGCTGTCATAAACTATTGTGAGTTTGAACAGGCTGCTGTATTTCCTTCACAGACATGTTCACGTTTAGTTGGCAAATTAAACAACCTTTTGTTCTGAAAGCTCTTCTGAGATGAAAGGCATTGCAAAGTTGTCGTTATGTCTCCTGTGACTGCCTTGGTTGAGGAGCTGGACTGTGTGTTCTAAGTCTTTCTGATGCAAGGGCTTGAGCGCTTAGTCTGAGCTGATTTATTCATTCTTCAGCTCTTACTTTTTTTGGCTTTAATTGGCTTCCTACTGCATGTCACATTGCATTTTCCTTTGGCTGGTGGACGTAGAGAGTCGACCTCCTTCTCTGGGCTGCTAAGAGAAGATGTTTTCTTATTAGATAGAGCTGTTTTGTGCAGGCTGGAGGAAGCCCTTTGTGTAAGAGAGTGCTTAAGAAGAATTGTGTTCTTTGCAGCGATAATACCTTCTCAGCCTTGTGAGTGACTCTGCAGATGACTTTTCATCTTGCTCTTTCATGAATGATATGCAGATGTAAAACCTGTGTGAAGATGAAGTTCCTAGATGTCCTTTCTCATCTATAGCAATGTCCATAAAGCAAAAGGAAATCCTCACCAGCCCTTTGCTTGAGGAGTTGTATATGTAGTTTGTTGAGGTTATGACCACCTGTTCTGTAGGTCCCATGAAGTTACGCTGCCTTGTTTTCTTGATTATCCCGAACATGACAGGTTGCTATTTAATGCACTTGGAATGACTTCACAACTTATCTATTCAGTCATCTACTTTGCTTGTTTTCTCCTGTAGAAGGATTTCATTTAATGCTAGCAATGAGATGGTGCCTCTAGGTGATGGGACAAATGGGCCGTTGTTAGAGAACCAAAGCTAGCTCAAAACTGCCCGAGCTCTGTCTGGCCTGTCTTGCCTCTATTGTTACTATGGCAGATCCCAGCTGATTATTGTACTTTGAGCCACACTTTACCTATGTTCCTAGTGGACTATATGTGTTCTCTTGAGAGAATCCTCTGATTAAGTGCTTGGCAACCACTGAGCCTTCATTGGCAGTTTGTCCTAATTTTTTTGGGGTGTTTCTGGTCCAGCCCTGCAAAAGCACCAGTGTTATCCGGTCTATTGTCCTATCTAATGAGCCCAAAGGACAAGTCCCATCCCTTGTGTTTGTGTGCTGGCCCTTTACCCTTTGTTTTTATAAAGAGTTCCTTACATTTTCATCTGGGGAAACTTGTAAAAATAACACATTTGTATTTAGACAGTCGGTCTTGTGCTCAGGCAGGTTTGATGTCCAGCACTGCAGTTCATTACACAGAGCCAGTTATTGAGTGTCTACTAAAGACAAATCGTTTTGGTGGGCTCAATGATATCGAAGCATACTGAATAGTCAAAGCTGTGTTGTTTTCTGTCACTAGCATATGAACTGTTCTGTTCTGCTTTGCTTCTACGGTTAAATGGAATTCAAGTCATTAAGAACAGGTCACCTTGCATTAACAGCGAAATATATTACGTGTCACGAAAAATAAAGGTTTCCAGCAAATGTGCAGAGTTTGAAGCTCTCGCATCATGAAAGCTGGACTTCAGTTGCTCTGGGAAGGCAGTGGGGGTTGTATGCAAGAATAAAATACTTGTAAAATCTTATTTATCTGCTAGAGTGAAATGGAGCTCACATTCTTGCTGTTGTCAGTGTCTATAGCTCTGTGCCTTCTGTTACAGCTACGTGAAATGTTAATCGCTAGCACGCAGCAGAGAGCCATAATACCTTGGGTAGCAGCTAGGGATACTCTTGCTGTTGAATGCTGCAAGACAAAAGGCAGAACTCACAGTTTGCTCGATATTGAGCCTCCTGCTTCACCCAGAAGAGTAGCTCACCCTTGATGTGTCTTCTGTGCACATTCCTCCTTACACTGCGGTGGGCAGAGCACAACGGGTGCTCTAAAGTAAGTTCTCATTCTCTTACCTTGTGATGCTGGCTCTGTGTGGCCTCATCACACGAGAATCGTAATTTATCTTAGCAGTAACAAATACTGTTGTTTGTAATATAAAATTAGAACTGTCACAGGCTGTCCCTCTCCTCTTCTGTTGCACTGCCCTCCTTCCCAGTTTGTGTTTAAACCGGAATTGCTTGTGCAACTGTGCTGTGAAGAGGGATGGGAATAGTAATTGCTTTACAGCAGTAGGGTATGAGCTCTGAACAGATGGGTTCAGGAGTCCCTGTGCTCCTACCTTTCCCCTTGGTCTGCCTTCTCTTAGGAAGGTGCTAATTACCCCCTACCTTCATTTAGAGTCAAAAGGTCTTTAGTGACCTTGAAAGAAGAGAAATGGAGCTGTCGGTGCTAATCTCAAATGCAAATGTGCAGCCCTTGCCACATTAGTCATGCCTTTGTCACCTCTAGATTGGATTAGTGCACTGCATGGTGTGTGGATCTACAGCTGAAGACACATGCAGAGCAGCGTTGTCTGCTTGTTTTAGTGTCACAGAGTATTTTCTAGAGAGATGTCGGCATTTGAGGAGTGCCCTCAGTTAAGATCCTGAGCTGACTTCTCTTGGGCTTTGCTAGGAGCTGGTTTGGTTGTCAGGTAGTGCTTTAAATATTACCTACTGCTGTTAGTGCTTCCTGTAAGAGGGTAAGTTGAATGGGGATGTAACTTCAGATCTAGTGAGGAAATGTGTTGGAGCCCGGTAGTTTGCTTTATTTTCCTGTTGGTTATTTTTCTAAAGGAACAATTTTACTATATGGTGCTTGTCAGATGTTCTTAAGACACGTGGTTATGGAACAGTGCACAGGCAGTGGGAATTACTCTCTCCGATTCACAAGTGAATGATGCAGAAAAGTCCAGATTCCTTGTTAGGACTAGTCAATCACTTGATCAGGTACATAACAGTAGTTTTCTGGGAGGGCTATAACTGGTAAGAGATTAACCCCCGTTTGCATTAGTAACAGGCTTAATGAATTGTTAGTGTTCAGTTCAGAAGGTCATGGCAATGAGGAAATGGGACTACTATGAGCCTGTACGTGTCAGGAGCCTGCAAAGCAAAGAGCATGCTGTGAGTTAGAAACCAGGGGGGGTAAGCATTGTGGCAGTCGTTGGTTCTACTGTTGGCTGAGCTCTAGCTGGGAGTACAAATAAGCATTTTCTCTGCTTACAGCACTTGTGTAGTTTTTAAATGCCTTGATCTGGTTTTTAACACTGCTGCTCTGGAGGGGACAGGTTGTACTTTCTAACTGGTCCTTCAGCGTGTAGTTTCTTTCTGTAAGACTAACCCTCTTTGCCCACACATCAGTATCTGTTAGCATGACGGTTCTGAGCCAGCGTGTGGAGTCTTAATCTACAGCAAGAAGATATAAATTGATAGGAGGAGAAGGCTAGTGCCTTTCCCAGTGTAGCTGGTGAATAGAGCAGTTGTGCGTTGCTGGACTTTGTATGTTAGGTTGGTTGTTAAAATTTGCCTTTGCCTCTGTGGTACCTCAGATAAACCTATTGGTCCACTCCTGATGTTCCAGCCTTGAAGGAAGTATTCAGGCTTCAGTTTTCCTGCTTGTCTGCGGAAATATTTTGCCATGTATATGGAGCTGGTAGGATGCAGCGGGCTGTTCATGCTTGGAGACCAAGTTAAGGTTGTACCTCTATTTGTGAAAAGATTTATCTGCTTGGAACTATGAATCAAAGTAGCCAGCTCTTTGGGGAAGTAAGAACCTGCCAAAATCCACGTGCAACTGCTGAGGTTATTTGGGCTACAGAGCCAAATCAACCAGAAAAGTCTCCTGCTGCATCTTTGCCAGGTCTTCTGGCTAGTTTAAGTGGTTCACACGTTTGCCTGGAGCAGAACATACTGCTTTGCCAGCCTGCTGCTGTTGTTTCATCCTTCTGGTGAGATAGTCTTAGAAAACACGGTCCGAATGCTGTGTGCTACTCTGCTCTGGAGGGAGCCTGTTCTCATGCTGCCTTGTTCTGGGACTCTCACCAAAGAGGAAGTAACTCCTAGAAACAGGTGTGGTTGCAGAAATCTGGTCAAGTAAACTGTTGAAATTGTTTCTTCTTTCTAAATCAATTGGGAAGGTGAGGAACTCTAGCCTCTGTTAAAGAAGCCAGGACCCTTTGGGGCAGAAGTGACTTTGCTTGTTTTTGGAGGCCAACTCACCATTGTTATGACCCTCAAGCTTGCAGAGATTTAGTTTCCTACTTGGAACTCTCTACCAATGTTAGCAGGAAGACTTAAAACCACCTGATTAAATTTTGCCCTCACTCACTACATTAATGAAAATCACTTATTAATGTTGTTTAAGACACTTATATCACACTTGGCTTGCAGTAGAGAAACTGCTAGCCATTGCATCAATGGATAGATGGACAGTTCTCTCTTTTTTTAAATCTCCTTACAGTTTTGTCTCCTCAGTATTACATTACCTAATGTGTTACTAAATAAGAAATAAAGATTGCCCACACTGAAAATGGTGTGTTTTGGGGTTCCCACTCCAGTAAGATTAAGTGTTAATGGGAAATAATGCCCTTAGTAGTTCTAGCTTCTAGCTTTCTGCAGATTGTGTGCCCAACCTTTTTGTTTTTGGAGGTGTGTGTCAAGGTCTATGCTGGTAATGCCTTTAACTGTGTGTTTTCTCTCTTTATTCTCCTGCCTAGCTTTCTGTAGAGGGCGTGTTGTGAGGGTGCCCAAAGGTCCTCTTATTCGAGTCATGGGCACAGAGGTGGTGATCCCTTGCAGTGTTAGTGACTACGATGGACCCAGTGAACAGAACTTTGACTGGGAGTTCTCACGGGAGACTGAGTTCGTCCGGATAGTGAGTACCTGGGATTCTACATTCACCTCTGAGGAATACCAAAAACGTGTGGGCCACGGGGATATCAAACTGAGACGGAGCAGCAACGATGCTGTGGAACTTGTGATTAGAAACATCCAGCCAACTGACCAAGGGAGATACAAATGCTCCACGCCCAGCACTGATGCCACCGTTCAGGGAAATTATGATGCAGAGGTCCAAGTGAAAGGTATTTCTGAAGAGTGAGGTGTGCTCTAAATTTTTTTATATTGATTACAGACGTACACTTAAGAGTATTGATTTCTGTGGGAGGACTTGGGGATTTAGTTTTTAGAGTTAATTTTAATTCTTCTCCCTATTCTCGTTTAACTCTTCGAAAACCAAATTAATTGTTGGGAAGTGATGATAAAACTTGGGAAGCATGACAGGAATGGCAGGTAATGTGAAGAAATGAAGAGAGGCTGTTTACTCTAAACACAACTTTTTTTGGTATAATAAGTACGTAAATAAAAATGAGAAAACTAAGCAGTGGGTTTTCTGAAGATGTCCACAAATATTTAATGGCCATAAGTACTGCAATTGATGGTTACCAGCTTGTCAAAAGAGAAAGGCAAGGTAGGAGAGGTGGTGAGGAGAATTATGTTCTCTGTATTAGGGAGAAATATGAGTGCTTAGAACTTGGTGATGACAGGGTTGAGACCTTATGGGTTAAAATCAAAGGAAAAGCCAATAAGACAAATGTCATTGTGGGAGTCTGCTACAGACCACCCCAACCTATACTGGTACCTGGGGTTGTTCTTGCCCAGATGCAAACTCTACACTTGCTCTTGTTACAGGTCATTGGATTTGTCCCTGCTCAGCTCTCCAGCCTGTCCAGGTCCTGCTGAATGGCAGCACAGCCTGCTGGGGTGTCAGCCACTCCTCCCAGCTTTGTGTCATCAGCAGACTTGCTGATAGTGCTCTCTAATCTGTCATCTAAGTCGTTAATGACTAGATTGACTAGTACTGGTCCCAGTACTGACCTTTGGCAGACTCCACTAGATACAGGCCTTCCAACTAGACTCTGTCCCATAGACCACCACTCTCTGGCTTCTGCCCTGCAGCCAGTTCATGATCCACCTCAGTACCCAATCCACACTGCCTCAGTTTGGCTGTGAGGATGCTGTGGGAGACTGTGTCAAATGCTTTACTGAAGTGAAGATAGACCACACCCACTGCTTTGCCATCATCTATCTGCCTGGTTATGCCCTCATAGAAGGCTATTAGGTTGGTAAAGCATGACTTCCCTTTGGTGAAGAAGTGTTTTTTCTTTTTCTCTGCAGCATTTTAATACTGCAGTCATGCCCTAGCTTTGCTCTCCCATTTAGAGTTCTTTGGTAATAACCTGGGAGGCTATTTTAGAAAGTTCTTTCACTCCTATGAAAACCAAGATGATTCTGGACTGGAATAGTCTGAATGATGATACTTCGATGAGAAACTAGAGTGAAGAGAAAGATATATAAATCTGAATGCTTGTCTTAGCTTGTTTGTAGTGCAGCACGTGAAGTAAAGGGTTTTCAGCTGAATTTCCTTGTTCCTGGAATGTATTTGTGTGTGAAAGAAGGAATGATCAGCCAAATATTGCTCTGTGGTAGTTTGACCTGTTCAGATATGAGGCAGGAAGTGTGGGTGTTATCATCTTGCTTCTTTTTTATGATGCTTGTGTCTTTCTGTCTTCCTCTTTTTAAATAGTCATTTCCGATGGTTTATCAGTGAGCGCTTCCAAAGTGCGTCCCTCAACATCTCTCCGGCTGTCTGAGGGTGATTCCTTCAAGTTGCGCTGCTCAGCAATTACCACCTCACCGGAGCATACTCATCTGCATGTGACTTGGCAGATCAAAAGTGGATCAGTATGGCAGGATGTCCTGTCTTTGACTCATGAGGGCAAATTCCAGCCGGGTCCTGGCTATGAAGAGCGCTACCGAAACGGAGATATTCGCTTGGACACAGGAGCAAACGACACCTATCGGTTATCTGTATCCCAGGCGTCATCAGTGGATGGAGGTGCCTACAGGTGTCTTGTGAGCGAGTGGGTGAGAGGGGCAGACAACTCATGGCAGAAGATTCAGGAGAAGAGCGTGGAAGTAGCCACTGTGGCAATTCAACGGACTGGTGAGTGCTACTGATGGGGTGGGAGTCACAACTCTTAACTACAGCAGTGCTGTGTCCAGACTGTGATCTTTGAGAGCCAGAGTTGTGTAAACTGAACTAAGAGAGGATACACTCCAGGAGAACCTAGAGTGCTGTTTGGATAGAGGGACTTGTTTACATCTGAGCTGATAGAAAAGCTATGCCAGGCATTTTCTAGCTTTTATTTTGGGGAGAAGGGGGATGACAGCATGGCAGGATTTACGGGAACTTCTTAGATGCCTGGACCTAGGTTTTGTCTCATTCTTAGTTCACTTCAAATTTGTTTTAAAATAAAATTATGCTTAACCCCTGAGCCCCCCCAAACCTTCACTCGGCTCTGTCATTGACGAGTTTGTCCCATAGCACTAAACATCTGCATTTCCTTTCTAAAACTGGCTTGCGAGTCTGTGACAGATGTGAAGTGTTCCTGTATTTTTCTATTGCTTATTAAAATGGCATAGAAAGATAAAGCAGAAAGGCAGCGATACTTTAACAGGAGAAATTATATAGTGGTCAGTGACACTGGTCTGATAGCTCTACCATGTTGGCAGGGGCCTAGGGCAGTAATGGTTCAGTCAAACACACCATTGCATGCCTGACTGAGGAAACAAAAATACACTGCTGTGCTGTGCTGTGCATACCCAGATATCCCTTCCCATATAGATTTCAGGAGTAGATGCACTAAGCACTTAATTGCATAATTGCATTAGCACTGCTGGTTGGAGGAAGGAAAGCAACATGATGCATCTTTATCACCCAAAGGTGGAAAACTAGGCAGTGGTGGCCCCTCAGAAGTCTGAGATTATGATGATATTTCAGACGTGTTCAGGCGGTAAATATCTCTTAATTTTTGTCATCTTTTAATCACTGCAGGGAGACTCCAGAGCTGCCAGGTGTTTTGGCCAGCTCATTTGAATGTAGCTGTAGTAGTATCTTAGTGGTACTTAGCCTGTGACATTTGACAGGATCAGTCTGCCCCCTCTTTCAAGGGGTCTGTTACACAGTAAAGCTTGCAGGTGCTGTCTGCTGAGACAGGACTTGCTGAGTTCTGAGCTGTTATTTATCTCACTTAGGAGAGTTTAGTTTAAGTAGGCGAAGTTTAATCAGTGGCTGAAAATGGGGTAAGGATAGCCAGGATCTGTAAAAGTGCAGTTCTTTAGTGGGGCTTAAATGTGCAGTTTGGGGTTTAAATTTTGGTTTTTTTGTTTAGGGATTTTTTTTTCTTCCCTTTATTTTTAGTTTAGGCTCTTTGTCAGGGCATGAAGACTTTTTTAAAGTTATGCTAAATGGGATAGATTATTCTCCAGCAAAATGCTGTGGAAAATTTTACCTGTGTGTCTTGTCGTAGGGCTTGAAGAGCATCTTTTGCTGATACCCAAACCCCTGCACTTGCATGGTAACATGAATTAGAGTTATAAAAGGTGTACCTGGTTGCTGCACTTCTCTCACTCTCACCTGCTTGTGTAAGCTGGTTGAATATGTAAGAATGAAAATAATCCAAAGGAGAAATTAACATGGCTAATTCAAAAAGTAGTGCACAGGTTACTTGTGGAGCTGCACAAGCCTTTTCTGTTGTTGCTCTATCTTCTTGCCTATCAGTTTGATCTCCCAAAATCACAATGTCTTTGGGCCTGACTTTGTTCTTAGGTCTCTGTTGGTTCTTTAAATATTGCATAACAAGTCTGTAACCAGAAAAGGAGCATTGAGGATATACATGTGGGTACGTTCTCTTGGAGTCCCTCCATGTGCTTAAACTGCCGGATTCTGAACGCCCGTCGCTATTGCATGAAGACAGACCCGTTCCTTGGAGAAATGCTGCTCTTAACCTGGCAGTTGAGTCTTACTTTGTAGTCTGGTATTGGTCTGTTAAGTTAACTGGGCTCTCTAAGATGAGACAAGTCCCTGTGGATAGACAGTGAGCTTTGCTTTACCACTCGGTTGGACCTTTGTTCAATTGGACTTCTCTGTGCCATCAGGTGGTGGGGTGGGCAGATGAGTATTGCTTGGTTCTGGCTTCATTGTCAGTAGCTGTGACTGCTTGGTTTGGCTCTGGCCTTTGTATGTTCTCTCATTCCTGATTTTACAGGTGGGTGCCTATTGTGTCGTAGAACAAGGTTTTACATAGTCACTAATCTGGACCACAGATGGAGCTGCTTGTTTCAAGCAGGAACCTGTATTCTTGCTTGTAGTCTTGCTCATAGATTTGCTAAAAGCCACTGCTGTAGCAGCAATGCCTGCTGGCCTCAATTGAGACTTCTAAGAGTAGCTGCATTACACACTGTGGGAAGGGTGCTGCACTGAGATCCAGATCTAATCTTTAGGAAATGTAGAATGCAGGAATGAGCAAGTGAAGACATGTGGTGACCAGGTAATCTGGTGAATTATTTGCCCTGGGGTTTGCAAACAACACGCTCAGCACGTTTATGTCTCACCAGTAACCAAGGCCAACTTTTCTATTTCTAGCCTTGATGCTTTCATCCCATGGCTTTTAATGAAGCTGTGGCCAGCCTGGTAACCTATGGAATGCAGAAAGTCTTGTTTAAATGCCTCTATGACCATCTGTGCTATGTATATTAAAAACATTTACTGACCAGTGGATGAGTGTGTTAAATCTGTTTTAAGTGGTTATTGGCATTACTTTAATTACTCTGTGTTGGTCATAAGAGTAAATGAAGGAGTCAGCAGGATAAGGAGCTGTTGCTGCCTTATGTTTGCTTCCATTTTGTGTTTCTGCAACACACTTCAGGGTCATTTAGGGTTCCAACACGTGGCCTTCCCCTGCTTCTCATCTAAACCTATTCTATTAAAGGAGCTCAAAACCATTTCATCAGAAACCAAGCTGAGTTCTAATGTCGTTTCTAGTGACTTCACTGGACCCTTTGTCTCCTGAGATAGCACCAGAACACTTTGACTCTCCTGTGAGGATGGAAAATGCTGTGAACATCACCATGAATTTGATGTGTGGTCTGTTACTGGGATAAAACCTTCCTAGACCAGTTGTTGTTGAGTTGTAAAAATCCTCTTCCTCCCTTCTTCCTCCCACCCTCATCATTCATCCCTTGCTTTGACTGATAATGTATATTTCCCTTGTAGTGGGTAATACAGCTCGATGTCCAACACGCATTTGAAGATAGGGCTACTGAGCTACATCAGAAGCTTCTAAAATAGAATGTAAAGTTTTGGATACTTGTTTAAATTAAAAAAAAAATTGGTTTTGTTTGAATTTTTGTCTCTGTCTAAGCTCTAGATGTGGTCATCTCAACAAGCAATGTGTCTGTGACTGAAAGAGACTCCTTGGATCTTACATGCAACATCACAACAGACCGGAGTGGTATTTTCCAAGCAGAGCTGACGTGGTATTTTTCTGTGTCACCTGATGATACCTTGTCAGATGCTCAAGTTTTGCTGAGCATGGACCATGATTCTGTTGTCAGTGATTCAACTCTCATCAGCCTGATCCATGTAGACGGGAACTCCTATCGCCTGTTGGTGCGTGATGTGGATGTGGAAGACTCTGGCTACTACTTCTGCCAAGCAGCTGTCTGGGTACCACTGCACAATGGGAGCTGGCATAAAGTCGTGGAGAGGACATCTGCACCAGTCAGTGTGTTAGTGACAGCATTAGGTGAGTGATTCTGCTTTCAGACTTCATGGCCTTGAGCTCTGTGGTAATGGGTTGGACTTGATGATCTGTGAGGTCTCTTCCTACCTTGGTAATACGGTGATACTGTGATAGTGTACCACTTATTCTTTGGTTCCATCAGAAAAAGGAAAGAATCCTGCAGGATCTCTTCTGTGCAAGTTCTTCTCTCATTTGCATGATCTATATGTAGGGTAACTTTCACAAATTACCGATTTATCCTGTGGGGTTGTGGGTTTGTGCATTACAGGGTTTTAGAACCTTTTACTGCATGTCCCACCCATGCACTCTACTTTCTGGTGTCATCGAACAGTCTGCAACTGAGAAATGCAACTTAAAAGCCTGCCTTGGTTTGTAGGGGCTGAGGCTGCCCCTGTTGTCCCCTTTCACCTCCCTCATACCATTAGGAAGGCTCTGATCCAGCAACAGGCTTTCTCCCTGAGCACAATATCAGGTGCTTCCCCTTTTTATTGAGTCACATACCACAAAAAAATACTAGTAATGGAAACTTCATAATGAAGTCTAATAGCTGTCAAAGCTGTTGGGTTTTTGTTTTGATGTTTTAATCACTGCAGAGACACCACATCCTACTAATGGATTTAGAATGGAACATAACTTTACACTGCTTAATTTTTCTCCCTCAACATCTAAGTCCATTTTGGGAAACCATGTCACAAACCTGTTTGAGTAGCGTGTCTGAGAGAGACTTCGCTTGTGTCTGGCTAGCTTAGTGCTAGCTTGATGAGCATAGTGCCCACCAAAACAGATGGTCCTGCAGTGTTTAACAGTCCTGTTGAGTGTGGTGTGTGTGTTGTCATTGTTCAGACCCAGGAATGAGTGGATTCTTAACGTTTTAGACAGGCAGAGGATAATTTTTAGCTTTCACACATAACTGAAGCATTTCTGCAACGAGTTCTTTTAACTTGCTGGTGCAAGGAAAAAAATCTACTTAAACAAAAACTTGGTCTCTTTATTCTTTGTTTCCTTTGCCCCAGTTGCTCCCAGTGATTTTCCTTTCTTACAAGTCTAATACTGTCAAAGTCCACATTTTTTGTAAGTGGCTGGCTAGAACTAGTTGTTCATTTGAGATTTACTGACTGAATGAGCAAGAGAAGCTGTAGGTAAGCAATTCAATAGGCTTATCTGACCTACAGCCGTAGGCTGTCAATATCCTTCCCTACATGCCTGTCCCAGGACAGATCTATTTTGGAGATCCACTGGCTCATGTGTATGCTGCACATTGTAAAGCTTTTACTTTGCATTCTCTCAGCTGAACTCTTAAGCTCTGGAGATCGCTCCATATGCAAATGTCCTTAGAAGTACTTGGGAGAAACAGTAAAAATGAAACTCCAGCAAAACTTGTAAAAAGCCTGTTTAGGATAGTTCTAGGTATGTTGGCCTACCCATCCTGTCTCCTAGTTTAATCTTGGGGACATTCCATTTAGAAGCAATGAAACTCAAGATGGAGTTGCAGGATGCTATTGGTAAGGCGTCTGCACCTACTAAAATTCACAAGGTGTTGGTTATGTTGGAAGCATGAATGAACCTAGATGTGAACTGGAAGAGAACAGTGATGAGGTAGCTAGCACGTAACAATATTAGCTAAGCAGGCAAATAGCTTCTGTAGGAGATAACAAGTGAGGTGCTTAATAGGGGTAGAACAGTGACCTTGCTTCTGAAC
>JAOXOE010000001.1:62297708-62311460 GCA_028565055.1 Phoeniculus purpureus
GTGTAGAGTCTTGCATCTGGGCAGGAACAACCCCAGGTACCAGTATAGGTTGGGGACTGACCTGTTGGAGAGCAGCATAGGAGAAAGTGACATGGGGGTCTCCGTGGCCAGCAGGATGACCATGAGCCAGCAGTGTGCTCTTGTGGCCAGGAGGGCCACCATCCTGGGGTGGATCAAAAGGGGGTGGTTAGCAGATAGAGAGAGGTTCTTCTGCCCCTCTACTCTGCACTGGTGAGACCACATCTGCAGTATTGTGTCCAGTTCTGGGCCCCTCAGTTCAAGAGGGATGTGGAGCTGCTGGAGTCCAGTGTAGAGCAATGAGTATGATGAAGGAAGTGGAGCACCTCCCTGATGAGGAGAAGCTGAGGGGGCTGGGTCTCTTTAGCTTGGAGAAGAGCAGATTGAGGGGTGACCTCATTAATGTCTACAAATATTTGAAGGGTGGGTGTCAGGAGGATGGAGCCAGGCTCTTCTCAATGCCATCTGGTGACAGGATGAGGGGCAATGAGTGTAAGCTGGAACATAGGAGGTTCTACATAAACCTGTGGCAGGGATACTGGACTAGATGATCTTTTGAGGTCCCTTCTAATCCCTAATGATTCTACGACTCTATGATTTTGGTTCCTGGCCTCAGTGTCACACAGCTTTGTAATGTGAATGTAAAGGAACATTTTACGGTGCTTTGGTAATTCTTGTGAAAAAGCTGAGCTTTTCTGAATTTCCTTTCTTGGTAGCACTGGTCTGCCTCGAAGTGTCAGGCAAGCATGGGACCGCGACGCTTTCTAAGCAAGAACAGCTCTGTGGGCTGACAGACTGTGGCTGGTAGCTCAGATTTCCTCCTCAGGGACTGTGGGAGCAGATGCCTGGAGCTCCAGTTTTCCTGGGTTTTCTTTCTTTCCTCTCTGATTCTGTGCTGGGTAATTAAGGACTGAAAGGTTGCCATAAGTGTAGCCTTGGGAGCCATGTTTTATTGTAGACAGTATTCCCTGTTATTGGTTATTGTATTTTAATAGGGACTAAAAATCCAGTGCACATATGATCCCTTCTTGGAAAGGTTTACCATCAAAACACATTAACCGTGGAGGCAGATAAGAAGATAGCTATGATTATGGTGCACTGTGGCACTGTAATGGAGGTAACTTGAGCCAGTGTGCCCTGGAAAGAGGTAGGCACGGGTGGCAGATTGCTCCAATCCCAGTTCTGTGCCTTCAGCACAAAATCCAAGTCCTGTAGCAAGGGAATGGAAACGCCCTGGGGGACAAAATCATTACCAACCAAACGAGCTGACATCACCCACGGCTGTATGGGAACCTGCCTGTTGGTAGGGGTGTACAGCAATTTCTGGTGTGGATTTTCCACAGTAATTTACCACTCTGGCAAAAATAAAAACCCCAGCAAAACCCAAACAAAGTGAAAAAACCAAGAAGCGCAATGTCTCACAATAAGCTCTCTCTGTTCTGGCAGCAGCTGCAGTTTCTCCTCTCAGATTTCTTAACTGTTATTACTCAGGAAGAGTCAGCAGCTGCTTAGGAAATATTCCAGAAAGATTCATTGAGAAGTTCCTGGTTGTTTTGCACATACTAATCTGACAGAAGTAACATCTCCAAGCAGGAGACCAGCTCTCCTTTTTTTCATCTGCTCCTCATAAATTAGTGGCTTCTGATAATGTGGTTATCTAAAGGAAAGAACAGCAGGAAGACTCAAGAAAGAACAGGTCCGGGTGATGGGAGACAAGTCTGGTTTTATGTCACAGAGGGGGTGTGAGAATTTCTTACGTTATTTTAATGATTGGGTTTTGCATCCCTTTAAAAACTAAATGAAACTGCTTTCCAAGCGGGTGTATCTGGAGGCAACACCCATAAGAGGGATCATTTGGAAGAGAGACAGCACAGGCTTCTCTAAAAGTAGCATACCTTCAGGACATATTGACTCTGGGGTTATTCTGGTGCTGTCTTTGTGTTCTGAGCTTTAGGGCTGCAGTGTGCTGCCATCAGAGTCGAGCCGGGGATGTTGGGGTGGAGCTCCATGGGGTGGTCCAGATCAGCAACTCTGAGCAGGCACTCTCATTCCTAAACAGTGCTGGGGGTTTTTTGTGCTCCTTCTTTTAAGTGGGATTCCTGCTCACCAAGAGCATTTGTCCCCATAATGAGGATGCCTAATGAGAGTCGGAGCTGATGCCTGATCCAACTCAGGAAGCTGGTAACCAGTGGTTGTTAAACAGGTCGGGGGACAGAGGTGAGCAATTATGTCAAGGCTCAGAGTTCCCCTAAACCATGGTTGGAAGATCTCACCTTGAGCTTTTCCCCTGCCATTGGCCCTTTGTTGTAAACCTAATCACATCCCCATTTCCAGGTCTCTGGTGCATGAGGGCACAATTCAAATGTCATCTTTTGAATTATGTTTGCCCATCATTCAAAATCAAAGCCTGTTTGCCCTTCCCCTGTCCTTCTGTGTCACAGACAGTCCTGCCTCTGGGTGCACTCCAGGCAAAATCCAGAGCTCCTGTTGGCATCTAGAAGCCGAGACATGGGTCTTCATAGAGGCAATATGGAGCCTCCGAAGCTCTCAAGACCATAAATCTTGCTGTAGGGAGAATTAAATGTAGAGGTAGATTTTTCCTCATCTGCTGTCACTAGCAGGTAGAAGAAAAAGAAATTTAATCTGGATAAAAGCAGTTTAAATCTCTGATGTCTAGTGCTGCAAATCACTGTTCACTGATTACAGAAACTCTCACGAATTTGGAAGAGCTAATTGGAGGTTAATAGATCTTTTACTACCGACTGCCCGGTCAGTTATTTCTATGGAATAATCCCGACTCTCTTTATTGGAGAGAGCTCACGATCATTGAAATAAAAGAAAGCTGTGTTCTGAGAACACACACGCATTTGCATACGGATAGCGTTCTCTTGCAAATTATTTGAATAAAAATAAAAGAAGAATGAAAACAGAAGTTTTCACTCAAGGGAAAAGTTAATGAACTCGCTTCTCTTTCTTTCACTCCCTGATTAAATATTATGTTAGCATTTTATCTCTGTGCATGAAGAGTAAAGCTCTGCTCTGTATTTTGCCAGCTTCATTCATGAACCTTTGTATTATTTTTGCTGCAATAAAAAATTAAAAATTGCTCTCTCCACATGAGAAGCTGAACAGAGCATAATTCCCTGCAGCATGGAGGAAGGAGAAAGTGAAAGACGAGACATCCTCTTTTGTTTGTTTGAATAGGCGTGAGATATGCTCCAACATGTGCTGATGGGAGAAGACTGGCTACAGCAGCTCCACGAGAAATGCAGAAGGCAGTAACTGCTGTGTAAGATATCGGTGAGACCTTCCTTTCTGAAGTGGTTTTTTTTTCTTTGAATGTTCATTATTTCCAAGAGCCCGTGGGCTCAGCAGCAGATTGTACTGATGTTTTAAAGTTGACTGCTTAATTATTCTAATTCGGAGCCTGTGGATCTTCAGTGTTGGTAGCTAAGTGGTTTTCAGTGCTGCTGAGCACCACTGGGCTTCTCAGTTTGTGGTGGCCATGCAGCTCAGCTGAGCTGGTGTTACTCACATGGGATGCCACCTTCTTTTAGGTGTCAGCAGAAGCACTCACAACACGCATGTACATAAGTCAGGATTTGTTTGCTGTAAAAGTAGAGTAAAATCTGTAAGTTTAATGTGTGTGAGGGTTCTTCTTCTGCAGAGAAGCTTAAAGTTTGGGTTTACAGTGTTGAAAAGAGGTCTGTCTTCTCCAGATTGAGTCAGTGGTTTCATTGCCTGCAGATACCTAAGTGGTTTTGTTAAGCCCTCCCTTTGTGTCTGATGCTTCAGATGAGATCTCTTGGCTGAAATATAGTCAGGGTCTCTAACCCACGAGGTTAGTTGGGACCCAGGTGGAACTTGTGAGGATCCAGCTAAGGACCCACACAACACAACATCACTGCTATGGTCACTACAGTATGCCAGAAGATTATTCCAAAACTGGCTTGGCGTATTACTAACACATCAGAGCCCTACTGACCTGGATTTGTCAGTGGCTGGATACATGAAGTTTTCTAGGAGCCCCTGTCTGAGTCAGCAGCAGAAAAGCAGCTCTGTGCGAGAGCAGCTTCATGGGGAGTGCCCATCACCTGCTAAATATGGCCAGTTTTCAAACATACTTGAGAATGAACGCTGTTGCTTCTAATCCACAAATGGATGCAGGGTTTTACCGAAGCTTGGTGCCTGAATGGTTTGCTGTCTTGTTCAATTGGCTGTGAGATGTAAGCAAGGGCAACACCGAACTGCAGAAGAGATACCCGTGTGCAAACCTTGTAAAACACAGTGTTTTCTGAGGGAAAACAAAGTAAATTCCAAGCCAGTGAGAATGGAAAACAAACAAACCAGAGAACGGGGAAGGGAGATTTCACATTTATAAGCAGACCCCTCCACACGGGGATTTAATCTATGTTGCTGCTACTGGCCCATTGCACGAGGTAGTAGGAGCAAGGCTTGTAGCTGCCAGTCAACCATTTTCTCTTTGAGAATTATTCACACTGCTGTAGAAACGGAAATTATCTCTATTTTCTCACTTCCCAATTGAAAACTGTAATTGCAGCTGCTCCCTCCTCCTTGTTTGGAAGTTTTACATGCAGAGAATCATCAGCCAGGCTTGCCTTAAATCAAATCTTCCCATGCAGCCTGGGTTATAATTTAGTGAGCACAGCAGCTGCTTAGACTCAGCAAGGAGAAAAGCAACACATTTCTCCAGCCACTGGCTAAGGAATTCTTGCTAAAAGAAAGGGGCTATGCCTTGTCTGATGCCGTTATACAAATGTAAAGGAGTCAGTTTCCTGAAGGCTTTCACAGATACTGCTAATCATCTTAAATTGAACACAGGGCTTCCAAAAACAGCATGTAAATCCCCGTGACACACCTTCAATTTCTGTCTCCAAGGCTACCCAGCTGCCCTGATCCTCCGTGACAAGCGCTGGAAATGCCGTGACACTTCCTTTCACACTAGTCCTTCCTGGCTCTTCAGTCATCCTCACTCTTTGGTCATCTTGCTTGCATGTGACACTGCTCCACAACACTTGCTGCCATGGTTGTGGGTCTGCCCCTGTGCAGACTTGCCCAGTTTAGTTCACTTATCTGTGCAAAGGCAGGATCAGAGGTTTCGTTTAAACAATGCCTTTAGGTATTTATCCACGCTGCTTTTACCAAACCTTCTTATTCTGCCATCAGACATGCAATTTGTGAATAATAGCAACTATTCCCCAGTCACAGAAATCTACTTTGGGGGGGTTCAGTACATGTAACCTCGCTGGACATTTCCCAGTGACTTTATGTGCAGACACTGCTTTCTCACAAAGAGCCAAAATCTGCCCTCTTCTGAAGCCTCTTGGGTCTACATTAGTGAGACTTTCACACGTCGTCGTTTGAATCTGGATGTAATTCCTTGCTTGCAGTCCCTGTGGACACAGATTAGCCAAGGAGACTTTGTGCTGTAGTTTACCTTGTGATGGTTTGGGTTTTTTTTCATCTGTCCTGGTGAACCACATGGCACATTTGTTGCGTTGCCAGTACAGCAGCACTTTCCAAAAGTGACCAGCCTGGAAGATGCAAGATGTGCAAAGGCATGGTTGTCTGGAGCAAGGTCCTAGCAGACAACAGGAGTCCCCAGCTGATGGCTTATCTGAAGGTCTAGGATGAGACAAGGCTTCTCTGAGTAATATCTGAGTTGCTTCCCTGTACATTGTCCAAGATGCAACAGAAGAAGCGCTGGACGAGCTGATAAGCTTTTCGGTACTGCAGATACCCCCAAAACGCTGCAGGGCCAAGAGCAAAGTGCCAAACTAGAATCAATGAGGCCTTATGCAGGCACTCAAGAATAACAAGCCAACCAGTGGATTTGCAGGCAGAGCGTAACAGCTTGTTATCTGATGTCCCCTGGGCACAAACACTGAAGACATCTGCAGTTTTTGACCCATTTTTTTTTTTCCTCTGCTGGCTCAATAGTTAGTTAGCTGGTCATCTGATGTGAAAGGAAAAAGACAGCAAATTGCAATAGGCAGGAGGTGCTGGACTATTAGGATGCCAAAAGGACTGGAAATAAAATAAGTACACGGGTTGCTTTACTCTCCTTTTATTATTTGTGCATCCAGCTCTTGGAATTTGCTTCTGGAACTCTGTTAAAAGCAGAAGTTTCACTTTGCCAGTTGTCAGTGAACTTTTATGCTGTTTTTAATTTGCACTTGTTTTGTACCTCTAATCCTTTTGCTCAGCACTGCAAGTTAGAAATGAACCTGAAAAACATACACTGAAACTTCAGTGACTTTCCCTGATTTTTTGTTGAGAACACAGAGATCTCTTCCTGTCGTCTCCTCCAGGAGCACAGAAGACCCTCAGAAGACTGATTTCTGGATCATCCTTTGGGCTGAAGTCTGGGCTCTCTGGGATTCAGTGACTGCACTGGTTTCTCTCATGCCTCTCTGCAGTTTCTAGGCTCTCGTTAATAAAGTGTCCCAGATTGTCAGACGGGGTCATGATCACTAGCCCCAGCCTAATCTGTTAATTAACTCCTGCTAATGCAAATGCACTCAAAAAGATTCTTTTAGCAGCAGTGTTAAAGAAATTAGAAGTCCTCTCTTGAAGAGATAGCGTGTTTCTTCTTTCATGGTTCAGTACAGTGACAACACTGTCTTGCTGTATGAGAAGGATTTGCCACATCCTATGGTGCTCACTTCTCATCCCTGGATTATACGTTATTTTAAATTAACTCAGGATAAGAGGCGACAGCTCTTTGTGTATCATAAGCAGCATTTCAGTCTTGCATAGACAGAGACCTCCTGGCTTATTGTTTCTGTAGTTTCTGTGTCTCAGAATAGCCCAACATCAAGGCTGGGTTATACACCTTGTATAGGAGAAGGTAACAATATGTGAGGTTCTAGGACCCGCCAGAGAAACGCACGATTACTGCTTCTGATTTAATCTGATTTATTCTCATTGCATGGATGTCCTACTCACTGCAGTCAAGGTCAGAAAAGGATTTAAGTCTGCTTCTGATGCAAGAAGACAGCAGTCCCACAGGTAAAAATCTCACAGAAGAGCTAAGCTCAGATTGACCTTAGTGGGGACAAAAAAGCAAGATCCCAAAGTGGGGTGTAACTGGACAGCATCAAGACAGCGGATGTGGAGCAGGGCGAGAATTGTACCTGCTCATGTTATAAGCAGAGTCTCCCCTCCCTCGTGACTTCAGCTTTGCCTAGGAGAATCCACATAAAAACAAACAAACGCCAACAGAAATGTTCTATTGTTTTCCTTCGCTGTTTCTAATGAAATCTGCTCCTTTAAAACAGAGCAATATCCTCCCCTATGATTTTTGCAGTCACAACGCGGAAAGAGAGAAAACCTGAAAGCAAAATTGACTCGTTTTGATTTTTTTCCTAGTTCAAGAGAGGAAACATGCCAGTGGGAAAGAGAACAAAAATCATGCTGAGTAAATCTGGATTTTAAACTGTCTCTAATGATCAGCAACAATCATACAAATATTTATTTCTGGTTCCATCATTTATTTTTTTTGTTTAAGCTGACAGCAGATCTTTAATATGAAATTCAATATTCCTTACATAAAAATACTTATCTTTTATAGCAGTTCTCACTTCTGTAGGAGCTCAGACAGCAAGTTGTTGGGGGATAATTTTCTCATACACTGCCTTAACCTCACTAATTCTTTGGCTGCTGATGCTCAGTTTGATACTAGAGATGAAATCTAGTTTGCACCAAAGCCTGTCGACAATAAAACATCCAGTATTTTGAACAGATTGTTGCTTTTGTCCTTACTTTTCATGCCACGGTGGGAGCTGCCATAACATCTAACACCAATCCTTTAATACCTATTTAGTGCTCTGAAGTGCAGCCCCTCATCTTGGATCGTAAGCATCCATAATTTCAACCAAGAAGTGATGGAAAGCCTTCAGCCCTGCTGCTGGAGGTGCAAAAGTGGTGCAACCTACAGCCATGGACAGGTTTCTGCAGCCTGCCCGTTCCCTAGTTGTCACGGCTCTAACCTGCAGATCACCATGCAGGCAAGTGTCTAGAGATGTGCTGCTAAATCTGTAAGTATGCAAGGAAATATCATGACACAAGGGTTTTCCTCCTCGTGTGTTTAGTGCTCAAACATTCGATCAAACTCAACAGGACCTCAGCATGTAAAGATGCTGTTTGTGAGTTCTGAAGTAGTTAGGAGCCAAACTTCAGACAGCTTTGAAACACATAGCCAGTCTTTAAATGATGTGCTCTTTGGAAAGGAGTCTAGTGTAAAACCACTTATGAAGTCTGAGGGTTTATGATGTGATGAGACCTGTAGCATGCCGTATGTGCCTCCTACTTCTCCTGGATTTCATTATGCCTTCCTGCCTCACAGAACAGCTGTAACATTAAACCCATTGAAATTTGTAAAGTGCTTACAGATCTACTGAAGGGAAACAGTAGAGGAGTAAAAGCTACTTCATTTTCATTGCTGTTATATCAGGCAAGATAGTTTCCAGAGTGTCTTCAAAACAAATAGGAATAAATAACTACAAATGTAGAAGCTGTTCTATGTTCATTAGCAGATATCTTTCAGTCTGTGGTTGAGGAGAATCTCTTTGAAGGGAACCATCCGTGTAGATTTCAATGTATTAATTAATCTTTCTGTACATCTTAGGGCAGTGGCTTGAAGGATTGGGCTGTATTTTACTAGCGCACAAAGACTATTCAAGTCTACTGGAATTTGAATAGTAGCGGCAAATAGTTTGTTTGACCATTTTCTCCAGTCAATTTTCAACTAGATTTTCAAATAAATAATTCTCCGAGGTTTTTTCTCCTTGTGATTTGGTTAGCTCAATAGCCAGCCGAACAATATTAATCAAATAAATTACTTTTCCCCCATCAATCTGCAAATAATTTATTCACAAATATTTTTTACATGAGGCAGCCAGCTCTAGCCAGGACAAATCAAGGTAATTTCCTGCTCTTTTGATCAAATGCCAGCATGACTTTATCTTGGACAGCTCAACACAGACAGGTTTTAAGGCATTATACGTAAGCCGAGTTTTTCACAGTTCTTTGTGAGCTCTCTGCAATTGCCCGTGTTTCTGTTCAACTACTGGGAGAAGAATGACCTGGCGGGGGAGTGGTATATATTTTAAATCCAGGTAGTCTCAGAAGCATTAAACACAACAATATGTACCGCTCTGAGAGTGCGGGGCTTGCTCACGTCAACCACAACCATGACGGGCAGCCCTTTGGCTGGAATGTGCATGCTGTTTAATAGAGCAAGGCAAAACTTAACAAGAGTGGAGGGGAGGAAATGAAGATTATTGTGGCTGCTCCAAAGCAGAAAGGGAACCTAGAGGCAGAATGAAATCAAGCAACGTGGAATTTGGCCAACATGCTGGGGATAATGTCCCAGCTCTTGAGAAAAGAGTCTTTAACGATCAGCCAAGACACGAGAAAGTGCATCCCCATGTAGATGTCTCCAGGACAAGGTTCACGCTGCGGTTCCCTTTTCTGAGGTTCTCATGTAAGGAGTTTGGAAGCCGCTGACAGTCCCCTTCCTGTCCTTAGTGGCTGTCACATTGCTGACAGAGCAATTGAACATGGCCATCTCTGCTTCTGTGCCTGTCCCTCTCTTTTGTTGTGGAGAGCTTATGGCTGCAACACACCAACAGTAAGGAGCCTCAAGCATCTAAGGCAATGGGACCAAAATGTTTTTCCCCTGCTTAAGCATTGCAGACAGCAATCTGCACATCATGTGAGCAGCATTTTTGCAGCACCTTTTCCAGGGTGAGTCCTTCTGCTGGTGGTTGGAGATGCATCAGACTTTTTAATGCTGTGTACCCTTGCTCTGCACACTGTATATGGGCCTGCTGTGCAGTCATCTCGACTGCTGCTCAGGCAACAGTATGGGGAGAACCAGAGTTGTTTATTCAAGAAAGAAACTTTGCAAAAGCTAGCAAGTATATGTGGGAAGAGTGGCACAAGCAGGGAGTGGTTGCATGTAGGTTTCTTTAAGATCGGTGTGTGTTTGTGCACTTCTGCGAATACAGAGTAATGTGCTTAGTACAACACTTCCTTTCTGACCCTTCTCTGGGATTCTGTTGGCTTACCTAAGTTACCCCCAAATGAGATGCCTTCAGCCTATGCATTATGCAGATACACAGGTATACAGAAATGTAAGTGAACATTTTTGCAGCAACATCAATAAATTAATTATATGTGGTATCTGCTCAAAACAACAACACGCTAAAGACTGAAAGTCAAAATGGATTCCTTCCCAAGAAGGGAATCTGACCACATATTTACTCTGCATCTCATAAATAAACATAGAGGGAGAGCACAAAAACAGAGGAAGGTATTTGTCTTGACTTTATACTTGGAAAAAGCTTTTGACTCGATCTGGCTCTCATAGCTGAACTATACAAAATGGAATTGGCAAGGGGAAAAATGACATAATCGCGCACATGTAACAATCCATTGAAAGTAGGACACACAAAATAGAGGAGAAAACAGGCTTTGAAGGAGAAGGTAGTCTAACACAGCGGTCGGCTTCAGGCCTGCTCGTCCTGTCATCTATGCTGGCGATTTATCAGCCTCAGAGAAATGGTTCTCGAATCGAACGAGCGATCTCAAACACCTGCTTAAATCGTAACAACATGAAGAAATGTGTTTTAACACTCCCTGCTGCAAGGCCAGCCAGTGAGGAAGGAAGAACATCAGTGATGAATGGCAGGATAACGAGGCTCTCTTGAAAAGTACACATGCAAAAAGAAACCTGGAGATTCATATGGGTAATGGACTCCACAAGCTTTTTGTGTAGTGTAGATACTTAATAGTCTAATTCCATTTTTAGCTATGTGAGAAGAGGAAAGGCAAACGACGACCGAGGAATGGTTTTTACTCTGTGCACAGTGTGTGTGTATAGACCCCGACGACACCGTATCCAGAGCCTGTGCCTGCTAGTCAAAAAGCACATAGAAGCATTGGAGAGTCCAAAAAACGCTGCAGCGACTGAAACAGAATCTTACAATGTGAGGCTTCAAAGAAAACAACCCATTCAGTTCAGCAAGCAGAGGTGATAGAAGCATCATGTACAGTTACTTATCCATGAAAATGAGATGGGTGTGCAGTTTTGTAGACAAAGGAATAACAAGTTCGGATGTCTCAAAGTCGAAGTCAGACAAATTCAACCTTGAAAGAAGCAATTTCCTAACAGCAAGGATAATTAAACATTGGAATAAATTAGTAGGTGGAGTAAAGTACTTGCTGTTACTTGGAGTCTTTAAGACAAGGTGTGTTGTCTTTCAAACTCACTTTGATCCAGCTGTTGGGAAAAAAAGTAATCCATGGAAAACCTTTCCTGCTAAATACAAAGTAGAAGAGGGAGATGGCACTTGTTGCGAGGACCACTCTCAACAGCTCAGTACAGCAGTGGTTTTACCTTATTATTTTCACCAGCGCTACTACCAGTGTACACAGTGGTGGTGTAGATGCAGTTCCGAATTGGGCAGTCATAAACAAAATCTTTTCAAGGACATAAGGAAGTGACTGCTGTAACTTTTCAGCACTGTAATTCATGTCCTGGATCAGCAATCCCCAACTAGCAACAGTACACAGGAAATAAGCACAAATGGGGACTGGGTCTCCTTGCAAGACTGGTGGCCTTGTGCATAAAGTAAACTTTGCATGGGTGACTACACCCATGTGTACTTATCAGGGTTGCTGCTGCAAGGCTTAAGAGGCACATGGGGATATGTTTTCAGGGCTAGAGTTTGATGAAGGATTATCAGTTTAAGCAGCATGACGAAAGCTGGACAGAAAGGGCGAGAGCAGTTCTAACCTGTTTTCTGAATTTGACGTAAGGGACGTGTCTCAGTTTACAGAAGTGATGTTTTCCAGTGAAGAAAAAATGTGTTTGAATGCTGGCCCAAGGAAGAGGTAGAGCAGAAGGATCAGAAACAGGCAGCAAGAACAAACAGGCTTTGGAGGGTATTGTAAACATAGATGAAGACAGGTTTGCTGGGTTTGGGCAGCCCTTTCTCAGTCACAGCATTGTCCCAGTTAAAAGGGGCAGTTCATCTAGCCCAACTCCCCCTCCCCTTGCCCCATCCCACCAAAGCAGGACTGACTAGAGTACATGCTCAGGACTGCATCCAGGCAGAGTTTTATCTCCAGAGAAGGAGCCAACGTTACCTCTCTGGGCCCAGCAGTCTGTTGCACTGCTTTTTCACCTGCACACTGAAGACATTTTTCCTTATATCAAAACAGAACTTCCTGTGTTCAGGCTTGTGCCCATGGCCCTTGTTCTGTCACTTGGCACTACTGAAAACAGTCTGGCCTCCATTCTCCTTACACCTACCCTTTAGATATTTATAGACATTGATAAGGTCTCCTCTTAAGCCTCTTTGTTCCAGGCCAACCTCATTTGTGGTTTGGGAGCTGTGAGAACTTCAGCATGGACTGGACTAAGTGTCCTCCAGGAGGACACTTACGGCTGTGGCTCCATGAGACCTACTATGTGCAGGGGCTCAGGTAATTGTGGTTGGCAGGTGAAAGTTCTCCTTGTTCATTTTAGGAGGGTCTTGTTTTGTTCCTATCAGGCAACACCCTCTCTACTGTAAAGCCTTACAGAAGTAGTAACAAAGTCCAGCCTAAAATCCAGTGTGATAACCGGGCTGGGTTATGACCACAGTGTTTACTTCCTGCTAACAGCAGCAAACAACCTCGCCTGAGCTGCTCCAGACCAAGGTGTGCTGGTCCCGAGTAAAGTCTAAACCAGCCATTTGAAGTGCAAGCAGGAGCCCTAAACTGCACACAGGCTCCCCAGAGTCCCCACACAGAGACACATGGAACATGGATCCAGCTCCGTGAAAACCAGAGAGCCCAAAGGCCGCCTGGGCGGCCAACACACTGCGTAAAGCGGACCCAAACAGCCCTTAGCTGTGGTGATGTGAGGTCATAGGCTGGACTTGATGGAGGTTTCTCCTGGCCTCAACGATTCTGTGATTCTGTAACCTCCCCAGTCACTGGAGAGCCTCGCTTCGTTGTTTTTACAAACGAGTAGGAAATTAAACCCCCAAACAAAAATCGGGACGAAAGGCACTAGGAGCGGGGTGTCACAGCAGCCCTTTATTAGTTCAGCGGGAACTCGGACGAGGGGAAACAAACCCAGCCCAGAGCTGGGAGCAGCGCTGCCCGTGCACGGGCAGGCCCCAGGCTGCCAGGGGTGCCCGTGACTGGGCTGCCCCGACAGGCCGGGAGCAGCACTAGGCCGGGATCGCGACGACGAGGTGCAGGTCTCCCCACCCTGCTGCCGTCGGCGGCGCCCTTTCCCCTCCCCTATAAAGGGGAGGAGGCCGGAGCGGGCCGGACCCCCGCACCGCCCCCGCTACCTGCGGGCGGGGGCGAGTGGAGGCGGGCGCTGGGGAAAGTTTGTCTCTGTGGTTGGCTGCGCCGCGCGGCGCGGCCGGTCGGGGCGGGCGGGCGGCTCCGCGTTGCTCTCAGGGTAGCTGGAGGAGCGCGGCTGCCGCCGGTCCCCGGGCGAGGCAAGCGTGCGGCCGGTGGTTCCCTGCACCGCGCGTAGGGAGCGGCCCCGGCGCGGCCCCGTCAGCATGGGGCATCGCGGGGAGAGGACGACCTGCCTCCATCTCCTTCTCCTCCTCGTCGTGCTGCTGCTGCTGCTCGGTGAGCCCGGGGGGTGCGTGGCCGGGGTCAGCGGGGAGCGCCCGCAGACAGCGGTGGGGAGGGGGG
>JAOXOE010000001.1:62321071-62336792 GCA_028565055.1 Phoeniculus purpureus
AGCACCAGCCTCACTACAACCTCCTTTTAGGTAGTTGTAGAGAGCAATAAGGTCTCCTCTCAGCCTCCTCTTCTCTAGACTGAATAACCCCAGTTCCCTCAGCCACTCTTCATAGGGCCTGTTTTCCAGACCTCTCACAAGCCTCATTACTCTTCCCTGGACCTGCTCCAGCACCTCAGTGTCCTTATCCTGTGGTGCCCAAATTCTTAACAACAAAAACCAAACCACTCAAGGTGTGGTCTCACGAGTGCAGAGTACAGGGGCACATCTGAGGCTTTTCTGATCTTGGCTAGTCTGTTGAAGATTTTTGGGGTCAGCAGTTTCTTCTTGAAGGTGAGGAAGTCCTAAGCAGACCTTTGTAATTTATGGGTGAGGGCATAACTGAGAGTTAAAAATCCACCATCTTGTCTTCAGACAGTCCTCCCACTGGCACTTTTGATGGACGCTCTTATAGCAGTGACATAGTATACGAATGGATTCCAGTCTTTTTTTTGGCAGAGGAAATAACAGGTGTATAATTTCCCAGTTCAGTCATATATAGTTATATATAATTTGACTTAAATAGATCTAGAGTCTCTCTAGACTGCTCCAGTCTCTCAGTCTGAGGCACTGTTTTGCTCTTAACTGCTATTTCTGGAAAGAATCTGAAAATACTTCAGAAATTAATAAAGAGCTTGGGTAGGTTAGAGAAGACGCCAGGTAATTTACTGCTCGTCTCCCAAATGCTTTGGGCTAGAAGAATAAATTCTGTGTTTTATCCCAAAGCTGCTTTTCTTATATTTTTAAATTTTTTTTTTTAATTAGACATTCACATGGGGGTAGGGCGAGGAAAGTTAGTCAGATGAGAATTTGCTAAAGCTCAGCTAATCATTTGTTAAAGCAGTCCCTGGCTTGCCAAATTTACTAATCTCATTAACCGAGAAGGAGGGCTGTGGTGCACAGTTAGCTGAAAGCACTGTGTTCGCTAAGCACCATACTTGGTTCACAAGGGCAAGATTTAAATATTCGCTCTGTCACTGTTTTATCCCTGAAACTGAAGGAATGGGATGAGTCACTTGATCATGCTGGCATGGGCTGCAGGCTGTGTGTGGTCGGGCCAGGTACAGGTCTGACTTGGAGCTGTTAGTTTTTTCAAGTTGTTTGTCATGTCTCAGAAGCAACCTGGGAAGCCTGGGTCTCTGAAGAGGAGAGACAAAGTGATTGTCATGACTTGATTCAATTAGAGAACACCCACGACCCCTCATTTCTGTCCGTCCAGTCCCTGGGAACAGGAGACCCCACAGAAATGTCCCGTTACCTCTGTGCCTGTGCCTCAGGAAAGTGGAGGAGCCACCCCATGAACCTGCCTTTCTTGTGGGAACAGCTTATTGGGACCTCAGCTGTGTTTTGTGGTACTCTGGAAAACACTTGGACTTGAATGTTTGGGTTTGGGTCCAGGCACTTCAAGCAAAACTAATGACATCTCCTGTGCATGTCTGGCACCAGTATGATGTGCATACTGTCACGTGTTTGCTCCACGCATAATGCAGCGTTCCTGTGCCAGTGCCATAGCACCCTTGTTTGCTGCAAGCCTTCGCACAGTAGACACCAGAGTTAAATCCTACCTGGATCACTGTTTATTATCATCTGTGATCATCCCACTCCTCTCAAATATGTGTTCTAGCTTCTGTCTATTCTCGGGTTTTTCAATCCCCTGACTGGTATTTATAGACTTCCTTATGATTTCTAGTTTGGGCATTGCTAACTTGTTGAAATGAATATTCAGGGTTGGTCCAGCCTTTTCACTTTCCTTTGGTTCTGATTCCTGACCACGAGATCTCTGCTTGCTTTCGCTTTTCAGGTCTGCATCTGCCTCCAGCTTGACCTTGTCCCTTAATGCCTGCTGTTGTCATACTGTTGATGCATTTACTGCTGTCTGCTCAAAGCTCTGGTGCTTTCGTTTATGCCTTCTTTTTTTCTTCTCATCCTAAAGATATCTCCTCTCATTTTTCTTGCTTTTGCCAGTTTTCTTGTCATCTCTAGTTTCTGGAGTGGCTTGTTTATTTTTGCTGACTTCATTTTCTTCCATCTCTACATTATTTCTTAATGTCCTGTGACCTGGCTCCAGTCCTTTGAAATTATTTTGACCTCAGCTGGGACACCTTCTTCAGCTTCTTCTAGTTGAACTGAAGCTTCCTGCTTTCATGGTTAGCATCCTGCTTACTTTTCTGCTTCCTGTACTTACCCTGGTACCTTATCCTTACTCTGTTTTGTTGTTTATTGGCATTTGCCCTTCCCTGGTACTGCTTCCTCACATCAGAAAGCTGTTCTTTGTCCTCCTTAAGCTTCCCCTAAGTCCGTCTCCTAAGTCTTTCTGATGTTGCTTAAACTTCTGCTTTATTCTTTTGAGTGTTTCCTTATGTCTTGTCCTCTTTCTCACTGTGCAGTGCTCTGGTCTTCAGGGTGTGGGGTAACTGTTCTGTCAAGAACATTTCCCGTACAGAAGCGGATTCCCTTTTCTCATATGAACCACCATCAGGCCCTACTTCCCCTCAGCTGCAGAGTTCCCCTGGTTACAAACTTGCTCTTTTTAAGAGGCTCCTTCTTTGCTCCTGGGCTGTTTCTGTGTCTCCACAGCTGGCACATCCCTGCCTGGGGAGGTGTCAGCGTGTGTTTCCAGTATTGTGTAAGTGTTCTCAGTCATTGCTGCTTGCAGTGCAAGAAGGAGGGAAGCAATGAAGGGCATGTGTGGGAGGTTTCATCCATTCTCCTGTGGGTAGATGGAGTACCTGACTCTCCTGAGAGCTCTCTGCTGGCATTGCTCACTGACTCAGCTTCTCACTAAGTTACACAAAGCTGTAGCAGGCAGTCCCATGCATCTTCTGTGAGGCCTTAATACATCAACTCCAGGCTGCAGCTCTCTTGTCAGCTGGTAGATAAATGTGTTGAGATCCATCTACTCCCTGGAAATGTGAAAAACTTGAGTGTTTGGGCCATTTTACTCTGCACCTCCCACGTGGAGCGAGTTTTCTCGGTGCTATGCACCAGGCCTGGCAGGAACTGTGTGATTTGGATCTGCTCCTTCATGCATGTCTAAAGTTTGGCAGAGCAAGCAGCACTAACCGGGCATCAGTGCACAACGGGATAGGCCAGGTACTGCATGTTGCCTGGCTTTCAAAGAGAAGGTGTGAATGCCACAGAAACCGGGAAGAGGGTGACTTACTCTGTGTTGAGATTGTTATGTAAAGAGGATCTGGCTGACCTGCTGTAGAAGTGGAGTATGGCCATCGGAAAAATATGACTTCACTGTCTGTGAACCTGCCACAGGAGTGTAAATTGTCATGCCACTGTGTTAGGGTCTCTGCAGAGCATAAGGATGCTATGGTTGAGCCTTCAGCCCTATGGTGCTGTGTGCTGTAGGCTATGAAAACAGCCAGCTTACTTCTGCTGCCAATATCTGTGCTTATGTACATTGAGGAGTATCACCTCTGGCACCTGAAACAGATGGACATGTTCACTTTATGCATGTGTGGAGAATGATATGCTACAATAAAGTGCAGTAGCTCCCTCCTCAACTAGTCCCAAGTGATGTGACATTTACATTTTTGTCTTTTAGCTGAGGTGGAAGGCTTGCAGGTCACTGTGCCTGAGAAGAAGAAGGTGGCCATGTTGTTTCAGCCTGCTCTGCTTCGCTGCCACTTCTCTACTTCTTCAACCCAACCAGCTGTGGTACAGTGGAGGTTTAAATCTTACTGCCAGGACCGTGTGGGAGAAGCTTTGGGTATGGTGACTTCTGGTTTACAAACCATGAGCAAGAGGAACCTGGACTGGGATCCCTACCTGGACTGTGTGGACAGCAGGAGGACAGTCCGTGTTGTGGCCTCCAAACAAGGATCTGCCATCACTATCGGGGACTTCTATAAAGAAAGAGATGTCAGCATTGTCCACGGTAACTGTCCTACCCCAGTGATACATGGTCAGGGTTGGGCTGGACCCATAGCAATTTGCGATACTGGAAGCTGACAGTTAAATGCTGAAGCGTTCGGTTAACTCCCTTAGAAAAAGGCTGCTAAGAGGCTGTTGTATGTCAGATGTTCAGGATTCAACCAACCAGTCCTAGACTCAAAAGTAATTTCCATTGGTGCTTCCCTTCATCTGACTCCATGTAGGTTTCCAAATCTGATACAGTATTCTTTTCCCTTTAATGAAGTGAAAGGTTTTTATTCCTGGGTTCCGCATATTGTTCTTTATATAGATTTTCCTTAACAAAGGGGTGCCAGTAAGAGAGGTATGAATTCAGTTTCTGAGGGATAGCATTTTTTCTCCATTGATTTCCTTCCCCACTTCCCCGAAATAGCACAGTTGTCCTACCCCTCATGTTTGCTCACCTCTGGACTTGACTAGCTCACCCTGTCATGAACCTAAACCTTCACACAGCCTTGGACAGTGGAAGGAAGAGGTTTTCCATGGGGTGAAGTCAAGCTGGGTGGAGATGGCGAATAGCAAGTTCTTTAAATATTGGGTCTGAAAAGTACAAGGCTTCTGCTTGTGTCTGGAGACCACCTAGCTAGAAGTAGAGACTCCTTGGCGCAGAGAGCAGGTGATCCGTAAGCAGGAGGGAGTGTTTTCCTTTGTCTCCATGTAATGGTGAATGACTGCAGAAAAGACGCTGCCTCTGGGTGGAACCCTTTCTTTCAAATAATTGAATACTTTTGGAACCCCAGGCCTTGGGTGATAGGAAGGATAGAGAGTGACATTAATTACCCCTTTTGCTCTTGCAGAGTGAGCTGCTGCTGCTGCATTACTTAGTCCCAGCATTCTGAGCCTATTGTTTTTTCGTGAGTACTGTAATATTCTGGATAAGTTTAACCCCTCTTCTTAGTAAGAAAATGAAATGAATTTTGAATACAGAGACAGACACGATGCTTTCAACACTTCATTCTTCCTATAGGTGTTGGAGGGAAAGCCTGACTTTTTAACCTTTCAGATGCAGACCTTCAGATCGGGAAGTTGATGTGGGGAGACAGCGGGCTCTATTACTGCCTTATTATCACACCAGATGATGTGGAGGGGAAGAATGAAGAATCAGTGGAGCTACTTGTGCTTGGTAAGTTCTCTTGACAGACTGCTTTTCCAGCAGATAGGTGATGTATCTTGCCCTCTGTTCTCTTACTGTCTCTATTCATCTGTGCACCATATTACTATGGGTGTAAGATCTATGTGAAACAGTCCACAGTTCCTTCACCATTGCCTTGCACCTTGTACAGTCATTCACACCTAGGCAAAGTGGGCGGCAAACGCTAACAAACCAGAATAGTAATGTTTACACCCACACTTGCTCACACGTTACACAGGCATAAATGACTACACAAAGTGCAAGGCTGTGAAAAGTCAGAACCTTTGTTCAAGGCATATAAAAACAAAATTGCAGCAAAGTGAACATTTGAGACAGTCTCTTTTAAAATAGAGGCCCAAATGACATCAAATTGTATGCTTTTGCAGTCTTTTAACATACTCTTTGTCCACTCTTCTTCTTTGTGAGTATGTCAAGAGCACAGTGTTTATCTGCTTCAGTGTGTTGGTTTGGGAGATTTTTCTATCCATGTGAATTATACTTGTCCCGTTATAGGTGCAGTGCTTGTCCTGTTAAAGGTGCAGTTTCCCAGTCACATTGATCAGGTCTGAGGTGGTGCTGCCACTGAAAGGATCTGTCCTCACTGCAGTATGCATGCTTGGCTGTGTTTCTGTTAAGGTCCCATGAGCAGTATGGTGAGCAGGATCAGTTTCTTTCCTTCAGGGATGACTTCAGCAATCCAGCTCACTGTAGAGGTCAAAAAAGCACCCATCCCAGCTAGGGCAGACAAATAGAATGGAACAGGCCTTTCAAGGACATTTGTTGACTCTGCCTTGAACCAGCTGCTGTACTTCACCTCTAGACTGCCCCAGGAGAGTGACATGAATTTTTCCCATCTTAAGACCTGCTGACACTGATGTTAGTCGGGTCAGCATGCTGTCGTCGTTCTTGGGTGTACAGATTCTAAACATCCTTTAAAGGAACTGTTAAAAAGCTTGTGGGTTTTTTTAGTGTGTCAGTGATATGACTGTCAAATGCCCTTAATCAGATGGCTCAGGTCAGAGTTTAGTCAACATTTATATTTGGAGCTGTAATTGTCATCACAAAGTAAACTAGATTGAATGGGTGGGCAACTATAACAGTGGCATCACCTGCCCTCACTCCTTCACATGCCAGTCAGGTAATGGACAACTGCAGAATGGGTGCTTCGCTTGTCATATCCCTGTCTAAATTTGCAGGATGGCTGTGTATCGTGCTAGTTGATAGCAGGCCCAGGCTGACCTGTCGTAGCTCAGGTGACATAATCTCTGACAGGGG
Organism: Phoeniculus purpureus; assembly: GCA_028565055.1. NCBI lineage: Eukaryota > Metazoa > Chordata > Aves > Bucerotiformes > Phoeniculidae > Phoeniculus > Phoeniculus purpureus. The sequence continues at coordinate 62,327,442 of JAOXOE010000001.1, forward strand.
CAGTTGCAGCTGTTTCATAGCCTTTCTAGAAGAGCTGCCCATGGCTACTGAATTTTGTCCCTTCTTTACCTTCCTGTCCTGGATTTGGTGTAGTCTTGTTATGTGTGTCTACAACTGTGCTCAGGCACTGGTGATGAAACAGTGCCATGGAAACAGGAAGGATCTGTTTTGCAGTGTGTATGGAAGACTCTGTGGGGACAAAACAAAGAAGCTGGCTTGGTTATGTCCTGCCTTTTTTTGTTGTGGATAGGGTGGGAGGAAACATGTAGCTTGGGCTGTATTCTTGACCACATCTACTTTTCTGTTCACTACAGCCTGTGGGTCTGACCTTGCACTTTGTGCAGCACTATGAAGTTTGGCAGCAGCATGAGACCATACTTGTTGTGGGCATACTGTGTTCTGCCTCATGCTGTTTGGCACGGCTTGTGTGTACTTCTTTGCCTGGGTAGTGCCAACATTCCAGCTTTCAGAGCTATTCAGGTTACCTTCCTTTCTGCCTTCCTGACTTCCCTGGTTTCCTTAATTGCTTTCCCTTCCTTTTCCTTCCCATTTGCTGCTCTCTGGGTGGAACCCAGATTCTCTGTTAGAGCAGTTGGAGCAGTGGAGAGATGATATCTGTGATAGATGTGATTCCCACAGCACATTGCTGTTTGCTCCCTGCTCACAGTGGTCTTTCAAACTTACATTGCTTATTTTGGGGCTGCTGCATGACTTAAGCGTAGATTAGCATTTTGATAGATCAGAGGTTTTCCCCATTCATTATCAATGGAGATGAAAATCAGAGTGGAAAAGGAAAAAGGAAAAAATTCCCTTCTAGTGGTTTCATATTTATGCCAAGATGAAAGGTTTCTTTAGATTAGAGAATAGTATTGCCAGTCAGGGCAGCTTAATGCAATGTGGAAACTTTAAAAGGTCTGAGAAGTAGCAATGGTAGATACCTAATAGCATCAATAAATGAATGGAAATTTGCTTAGCTAAGACTGGAGGATCCTCGTTTTGTACAGTGAATTGCACCATTAAAAATTTGGAGGCAATCACAGAGACTTCCAGTGAAGTCTTAAGTAGCTAGTCAGCCTGGGTCACGTTGAGTTTTGTCACTTGGACACATGTTGACACACAAAGCAGCTGGACAGCTCTAGATAGCATCAGAGAGACCCATATGCTCTTCCTTTCAGATCTGTTTCAGGATATCGTGTAAGCATTTATTTGTATCCATCTCCGCTCAGCAAAGCCTGCGGGGTTTATAAAGCATACCTGATGATAATAAGCATGTGCTTATGTGCTTTGCTGAAAAGACCATTCAATAGGTTCTGCTTAGTCAGGGACTTTAGCCCTCAGACCAGGCAAAGAAAGAGGAATAGGAACATTTGTGCCTCAGAACTGCAGAAGGAGATTGGCTGGTAGTGAATGAACCTCCTGTAAAGTAAGGAAAGAATTTCAGTTAAGTACTATTATTATTAGAAGTATTTTTGTTAAATAGTTATGTTTTGGTGGTGTTTGGAATCTCCAGGCAGGATCTGGTGTGCTGGAAACTGCATGCTCTCTGCGCTCTGGTGTTTTACTACACATATAGAACCTTTTGCTGCCTTCACAGTTGGGCAAATGAATCCATTTGTAACTTCACACATTTTTATATTTTATAGCTAACGTGATTGAATCAGAAAGGCTGAATCTTAAGTTTAAGAAAATCTACACTTCTATCTAGAAGTTCTAGATAGCAGTGGAGTGTCCTGCTTCTTGGAACAGATGGTGCTGTTCATCAGATTGTTATTTGTGGCCCCCAGGCACTGCTTTTTATGTGACAATATCAGTAAAATCAGTCATAGCAGCCTTTGTTGGAGGAAGCCGCTAGTGTGTCCTTGCAGTGGGTGCGGGGTGCTTGGAGGTATTTAAAGGACACATAGATGTAGTGCTGAGGGACATGGTTTAGTGATGACCTGATGGTGCTGGGACAGTGGTTGGACTTGATGGTCTTAAAGGTCTCTTCCAACCAAAGAGATTCTGTGATTACCCTTCTAATCCAAAATAAAGTGCAGTGTCAACTGATATTTCACCCTCTTTTCATATGATCAGAAAGAAGTCTTAACAAAATTACATGGTATTGAATATAACCCAATAGGCCTTTTCAAGAGCAAATATTTACTAATCAGGTGCAGAGTCCTGTGGAAGCAGCTATACTGCTCCCTTCTCAGTCTGGTACAGCTCTAGAGCAGTGGCTGCAGATTGAGTTAGGCACAGCTGGCTGCCCTGAGATGCGTAGGAAGTCTGTGTAAGCTTGGCAATGTTTGCATTACAAGATTTTTGCATAGCTTAGATGTGCTTCATGAAATGGTGACCTCATTATGAAGGACACGCCAAGTCCCTTGAAGAGGCAGGAAAGTGATCTACTAATCCTGATTGCTGGTTCAGTACTTTGGTTAGTGATCCATGTGCTTTAGCAGACAGCTATTGCCTGCTTCTTTTTTCTACACAAATACATAATACATGGAAACACAGAATCACAGAACATTAGGGATTGGAAGTGACCTCAAAAGATCATCTAGTCCAAACCCCCTGCTAGAGCAGGATCACCTAGACAAAGTTGCACAGGAATGTGTCCAGGCAGGTTTTAAACGTCTCCAGAGAAGGAGACTCCACAACCCCCCTGGGCAGCCTGTTCCAGTGCTCTGTCACCCTTACTGTAAAGCAGTTTCTTCTCTTATTTATGTGGAACCTCCTATCACTGAATGCCACTGAGAAGAGCCATCCTCCTGACACCTGCCCTTTACCTATTAATGAAAAATTATTTTATAATTAATCTTTGAGAAGCTTCAGCTTCTACTGTGGTTATGTTTTAAATAACAGCAATTAGCACTTTATGTATTAATTTCTGAAGCACTTGACATTGGTAAGCCCACATTTTTGATACAGGCTGAACCCCAAATCTATCAAATCTAACACCTGTATGTAGGAAAGAATGTAGATACAGACACACAGCATATACTGCACAGTAATTAATGTAGTAATAAGAGACATGCGTTGGCTTTCAGAGAGGATAAATCTCTGCTGGGACGTGTGTGTATGGTGTGCAGTGCTAATAAGACAATTCTTACTCAGCAAAGTGACTCAGTAATTGGTGTAAATATAGCTAGGTTTGGAGTCTCTTGTGTGCCAGGAGAGACTGTATTATAAAAGCCAATGTAGTTTCAGAGATGGAAAATTTCGTGGCAAAATTTTTCCCTTACAAGATGATAGTTTTAGGATTTTGCTCTGTTTTGCTGAAAAGCTGCCAGCATCTGAGCCAGAACTTGGTCACAGCAGTTGGCAGCGATGTCAGTGCTGTTGGCCATGTATTGCAGATGAGAGGGCCAGATCTCAGCTGGGGAGATGTCTGTAAGCAGCTTCACAGGGATCACTTTCCAACCTTGCCCTGTGCTTTTGTGATCAAAGGTAGGTAGTACCAGCAGGCTAAGGAAGATATCAGCACAGGCATCCTCCACTTAAAATCCCGGAAAGGTGTTGATGCCAGGGAAGCCTGGTGTCCTCCTATCCTCTGAACTGCTCCTTCTGTCCTTGTTAGGCACTGCTGCAGAACACCATGCTGCCACCTTTGTCATCTGGGTCCAATCCCCCACATCCTAGCTCAGCCTACTCCTAGTTATTTATTTCACACCACTTAGAAGTGCTACTTGTTGCCAAGGGTTTTTACCCTTCTTTTCCTTCTTATTTGCCAGCAACATCCACATGCTGCTCACAAAGAAGGCTGGTGTGATTAAAAGACCTCCCTTACTAAGGTAGCCATGGCAACGGCCTCCTCGGAGGTCTTTGTTGCCTGCTAAAACTTTGGTCTCCAAGAAGGGCTGCCGCTGTTTGTCCTTCTAGTTGAAGAGAAAGACGGGAAGAAAGGAAGAAGTTTACTCTGAGCAGAGAGGAACTCCTTGCAGAGCCATGCTCTCCCAATAAATCTCTCAGCAGCTTCCTTTGAAAAGTATCTGAGTTACAAGTGCCATGCTTCCTCTCCTGTGCTTTCCAGTCTCCCCTCAGGGCAGCATCTCTTGGGGTTATGCCTTGGCACATTTTTCTATCAGTGAGGAAGAAATAGTATCCTGTAGCTGGTGCCTCCCGTGGTCCTGCTGCTGCAAGTAGAGTTGTGGAGGGAACCTCTGAAAATTTCCGTATTTACCCAATATTTATCATATGTGTGCAATTGCCAGTATTAACCACATTCATGTATTTATCCAATAGCCTGACTGCACCTGCTGAATTCATGTCATCGTTTCTTTTCAGCTGCACCACTTACTATTTGTGTCTCCTCTCTGCACACTCTGCTAATTTCTGCTTGACTCTCTATTCTCCCTGATCTGCTGCTGTTTGCTCTCTCACTCTCAGGCACCCACCTGCCTCCTGGGTATATTCTCCCATCCTCACTCATCTTTTCTGTGAAAGTCCTCACTGCACCTTCTGGAATTGCTCTGTACCTTCTCAAAGCATTGCCTCCTTCCCCCTCCTTCTGTTGGGGGCTTCTGAGCTCTCTAGCACTTTCAGGCATGCAGGGTGCCCTGTGGGAGGCCACTGGGGGTGGGTAAAGCCCCAGAGCACTATTGTGAGAATACAGATGGAAGTGTGTCCAAGATCTGTGCTGGAGTGAGAACTAGCTCCTAGCTGAAACAAAGCCACCCAGGACAGCCCTAGTAAATGGGGCTATTGTTTATTCTCTCTGTCCCCCAGGGGTGTCTCCTGGGGATCTGTGGTGAAACTTTGCCCAGAGGATGTGTAGCCCTTGCTGCTGAGAGTACTGAGCTGTTATGTGACAGCTGTGCCTGACCTTGTCTTGGAGAGCCTGTGGTTTTCTTTCTCAGGTGGGATGAGCTATCATGCAGAGGTGCTGTGGGCAGAGGGTCTCTGAATTCTTCACACCAACTGCTGACTAACCCTAGCTCTTCACTTTAAAGTTTCCTTTAAAATAAGAGCAAGAGAGAGGTGAGGTGAGCTCAGTGCCTGGGCACAGAGAGCTGAGAGATGAGTGGCCATGGGTGATGTGGCATCCTCTTGGCTCACTAGCCCAAAAGGTCACAGGCCCAAAAGGAGTTCCTGCTCACTGAAACCCTGCCTTGTGCCACACTTGCAAAAAAAAAACCCCAAAACCCACCATGATGTGACCCAGGACAGGTGGGTGGCAGTCAGTGGTGATCCTTCCTTCCCCAGAGCTACCCTGTCCGTGTGCTGCTCGTCTGGCTCGGTAGATGGCTGGCTGGCTGCTTGTGGTCCACTTGTTGCTGGCTGCAGTAGCGGTGGCAGGAGGAAAATCGCCTTCAGTAAGAGACAGTGGCAGGGAGCCTCCTGTTGCTGTGGCAACCATGTGCAGCCATGGTGGCTGGCATTCTGTGCCTGTTGGCTTCACTTCTAAAAGTGTGCATTGTAGGGAGCAGTTGTTAGTGGATTCACCCATCCCAATTTTTGGAGTGGAGAGAGCCAGGCTGCGTTGAAAACTGGCGGTGCCACAACATCCCAGAGTTGGGCTTTGCTGGCTATTTGCTGGGCTGGTAAGGGTGGCAGAGTTGAGATTTGCTTCTTGTGTGTCCCCCACTGGCAGCTCAGTGGCCCTCAGGGATGTGAAGCCCCAGTGGTGGGGCAGGGGGAGAAAATTCCTGAAGTGGATACTCAGCAGAGCAAGAGAAATTGAACAAGCAGGAGAATACTTGACTACTTGTAGGTAACACAGAGAAACTGCTTGTCTTTGTAACAATTTACCAGGTTCTGAAGCACTGTAATTTTAAAGGGGTACTTGTTGCTGTCTTGGACATGTGGTTCCCCCCTGGGTCTCAGGAGCCAGCTCTCTCAATGTAGCTTTAAAGGAAAGCAAGCACCTATTTGGCTTCTGCTCTTTACAGGTTTCATTCCCTAATCTCTAGTACCACAAATCTCTGTCCTAAATGAGCTGTGTAAGTCCACCTATTTGTCCATGCATATCTTCTCTCAGACTAGAGCTTCATGTGAGCTTGTGAGAAGACAGTAACACATGGGAGGTAAGTTACATGTCCATGTCTGCCCACATGTTCTGCATGCCTGTGGTTCATGTGGAAGTTGTTCACACACAGGGGCCTGTGCAAGAATTGCATATTTATGTGTGTGCTGGGAAAATAAGGAGTATTTTCAGTATGCAGGTGGAACATGTCAGTCTAGTGTGCTGTGACAAGGAATGCATTCAGTACACATGTTTGGAACCCACTTGTGGCACCCAGGACTTAAGCCACACAAGTATACATATGTGTTATATATACCTTGGGAGCAGAAAGCATGCATGAGCACTTTCCTGTAATGAGCTAGGTGTGAGCAGTTTGGACACATAGTCTTTCCAGAAGATGGACTTCTGAAGTGCCAAGAACTGAGGTTGACACATGGGTGATACCTTCTCCCTGTGAGAGACTGCCAGTGTACAGCTTCTCATAGGGGAGTGTAGAGGAAAACACTCTCTGTCTGCCTTTCCAGAGGCAGACAACTTTGACAGAGGCTCTAGATTAAATGGCAAAGAGTTTTGCTTCAAATAGTGACAGGTGTTTTGCTTCAGGGAGGAAATCGTCAAAGCAGCAGCACAATATAAGAGACAGACTAATTGCAGAGGCCACCTGAGAGGGAGACAGAGTTATTCTGCCTGTCTCAATACATTCCCCCCCCCTCCACTTTGCAAACAGACTGCTGCCAATAATGGACTTTATGTGGTGGACCATGAGTTTAATGAATAGTTGATTTGGATGGGTTTTCCTTGTAGTACATACTTTCTCATTACCTCTGGGCTTTCTTTCCAGTCTTTCTGGACCAAGGTAGTCTGTATTGCCTCTGTGATCTATGCCTCTATGATCATGAGTTGTGTAATAAGTTACATAAACTTCTCATTACAATATGCAGAATCTAATAGTGAACTGTGGTTTCGGCTTATGGCTGTGTTACAGCCTCATCAAAACAACTTCAGAGAATGACATGGAACTTTACGTACATGGAGATGAAACTGTTGCAGTAGACTGATAACAAGAGTCCTCCTTCGAAGTAGTGAATTACCTGAAGGCTCAGCAAAGCATCTTTAGCTAAGGCTTAAGCGGTACCTCACAGTGATGGCATGACTGTGAGTACTAGGCAGTGTCGATGAGTTGCAACTGGTTGCAAAGCACTGCCTGTATCCAGAATATGTTAATTGTGACTCCAGCAGGCATCTCTGTGGGGTTTTGATCTCTACAGAACCTCTGCTGGAGAACCGAGTAAAAACAGACAATGGAACTTTGATTATAACAGGCTTCAAGGACAGACTAGAGGCCAAGAACTTGGGATCCAGTTCATCACTGTGTCTGAGTGCTGCTTAGCACAGGACCAGAAGAGCATGTGGGGAGGTTAAAGGTAGCTTTCTGCCACTTTTGCACTGGCTTACCTGTAACTGCTTGTGCTGTGTTATATTCACTGTGTATGGCTCTTCTCAGAGTGCAGCTCTCCTACCTTATGCATGTCCTTAAAAAACCTGCCATGATCCTGGTGCTGCATACAAACGAGTACGCAGCGCAGCTGCACATAGGGCTGCGTAGTACAAATATCCCAGACGTTAGTGCCAAAACAAATAGGCACTGAGCCTTAGGGATTGGATTTTTGTTTGTATTCAGCTACAAATTAGAAGTTGACTTGCCCTTTTTTTTTTTCTTTCACAAAATGATTCCACAGATTTCTACATGAATCCTTCCCTGGCTGGTTTGCTTAGCTTGAGAGTTGGCCTCATATCACACAACCTCACCAATTTGCTTGTGCATCTTGAAATGAGTAGCACGTACTCTCTTCAAGACTCCTTTTCTGGAGCTGTCTCTGTAGTTGCAGAGCCCCACACAAGAGTACCACCCATGGGTGTGGGATGCATGTGGCTGACTTCATCAAGGGCCTTGGGTGACAGATGTTTCACATCCCTTCAAGCTACATCAGTTCATTTTTTAAGTAAACTGAAACCTTCTGTTAGAGGGCTGTTGCATTTCCAGGAGCTTTTTTGCATGTGTAGAACTAATTCCAGAGAGATGTTACCATCTAACCACACGAAGGGAGCCTCCCTCTTGACCTTTTGTGCCTACACTGGAGAAGCTCTGTTGCAGATTCTTTTCCCCCCCAGCTCTGCTGATAAAGATAAAATGCAAGGACACAGGAATGGCAGAAGTGCAGAGGCAGACACCAGGCATCGAGCAGGATGACATCTGTGGTTGCTAGGAATTCACTTAACAGAGTGCAAGTGGGACGATGAGGAAGGGGACTGGACACTAAAGCAGGGGCTGGGGAGTGTGTTTTTCTTGCAGTAACCTCTCTCCTTGTTCTCCTCCTTCTGTCTTTTCTAGGCAGGACAGGGCTGCTTGCTGATCTCTTGCCCAGTTTTGCTGTGGAGATTATGCCAGGTATTCAGTCATTTCACCCTTCAGTCACCCAGTCGTCTGTCATCTTGTCTGTTTATCGTTCTGCAGCATCTTTATGTGGTGTACAGTTCACTCTTACGTGTGTTTTTTCAGGGTATAAAAAGAGAAATGCCTGTCACGTACTGGGAGATCGTGTTGGATTGAGATCTGTGAAAGCTCTTGCTGGGACTTGGGGGAGGGATGCCCGTGCTGGGAGCCAACATGCAGAGATAGCCAATGTCATGTCAGGATCAGTGTGAGAACAGAAATGCCAGCGCTGTTCGTGGGTGTTTTATAGCTAGGTTTTGTGCTCTTCCTGTCCTAGCCCAAAGGTAACACCGCTTCAGCCTGTGAGACCTCGGCAGCCCTGCATGCCCATATGGCTTTGTATGTCAGTGGCTCTTGTGCAGGAGGAACTTCCCCTCCTCAGAGCCTAACCTGCAGGTACCGTTACAGCCTTCACCACAGATGGTAGCACAGGAGGCGCTTGAAATAGAACTATGGTTAGCAACCCATCGGTGGCACAGCCCCTCTTGTGCTGCATGACCAGGGCATTATCTAGGTAGCACCAGGTTGTTGGGCATGACATGAAAGCTCTGTGCCCATGATTTATCCCCTGCTGTCCAAACTAATGAGAGCCCCCATTTGTGGCACTTCTTGCAGAGGAAATAGAGACTGTGTAACAGATTGTCATTGAAAGGAAAAAGCTGTGAGAACATTTAGCCCTCCAGTCATCTGATCATCCCCCAGCTGTGCCCAAGGAGATTTTCTTTCACACGTTTGTGCAAAAATGTGCTCCACATAAACGTGTGAAGTTATTTTCAAGTCTGTCCCAGTGACAGACACTCCCCTGCTTCCACTGTAACCCAGTGCTCCCTGTAAGTTTAGCATGGCAGGAGAGGGTTTGGTCTTTTCAGGACAGAAAGAATTTGATCCTCTATTGCCTGAAACATTTACCTTC
>JAOXOE010000001.1:62339059-62354417 GCA_028565055.1 Phoeniculus purpureus
ATCACCTAGACCAAGTCGCACAGGAACACATCCAGGCGGGTTTTAAACGTCTCCAGTGAAGGAGACTCCACAACCCCCACTGGGCAGCCCCTTCCAGTGCTCTGTCACCCTCACTGGGAAGAAGTTCCTTCTGATATTTATATGAACCTTCTAGATAGGTTGGTGCATCTCTCTGACGTAAAACCAACTCCAAGCCAGCTGTATATTCAGAGTCTTGAAGTTTCTTGGTCTCGATGTGTTCACTGACTGCGTTTTTAATCTGGGGGATTCCTATAAGGTAGTTGGCAACAGCCTTGAACACTCAGCCCCTTGCAAAGCTGAGGCACACGCTCCAGGTGCCCCTGCATGGGCTGAGCACCTCTTCCCGCTGCTACTGCTGCATTTCCCAGCAGCAAACTTTGAGAAACTTTTTCTGGCTCCTCTTCCCATTCAAACCCTGTCCTCATTTTTGTGGACCAGCTCTTCTGTGCTTTCCCCAGTAGGGTGTTTTTCAGCCGCTTCCTTTCCAGACTCGACAGACATCATCTGAGGCTTCAGCAGTGGGGAAAAAAGACAAGAAGGAAAAGTGGTTGTTAGGTTTCCTGGCTGGCTGCGGCGCCTGAATAGGATGCTGGTTCGGCACGTTGAAAAGAATAATTGCATGCGTGGGCCTGGTTGCGAAGGGGCAGGTCTGGCTCGTTCGCTGGGCTATTTATAGCGTGCTTTTCAACCATCGTTTGTCCCATTAAAACCAGAATGTGGTAGGGAACAAACACACGAGCAGGGCATGAACATGGCCAGGAAGAATTGGGTCTTTCATGAGATCTCAATGCTAATGAGGCTTGTCCTGTGGCATTTGTACAGGTCTGCTGTGGGGTGAAGGGTTTCTGTGCTGGAGAACCAGAGATCCTATGTGTGTGCTGCTCACCTCTCAGCCAGCTGGAGACATGGCAAGAAGGGACCACATTTCTGTAGCTCCATTTCTCACTGCCATGTCACCCATGGCGTGTCCACTCTAGCTACTCACCAGCCTGTTTTGCCCCTTTGCTCTCCCTGGGAAAGTGTTGTTGGTGTTCCCTTCCACAGCGATTGCAATCCTTTAACTAAAACTCTTTTTTCCCCCCTTGTTTTTCAGAGTGGGTGTTTGTAGGCCTGGTGATCCTGGGGGCATTCCTGTTCTTCCTCCTGGTGGGGATCTGCTGGTGCCAGTGCTGCCCACACAGCTGCTGCTGTTACGTCCGCTGCCCCTGCTGTCCCGAGTCCTGCTGCTGTCCCCGGGCGTGTGAGTGACACTGACCAAGCCTGGTGCAAGTCTCGTGTACTTCTGCTGTCTGGCAGAACAGGAGAATCTGTTAATATTGATTCCTTTGCCCTGAGCACTTGCTGAACTAAAGGCCTACTTCTTAGGGGGTGAAGCATCTGACCTATTGCTCAATGGTTGAGTGCTCAGAGTTAATTACAAATGTGATTCCTTGAGCGCTCCCTGCCTTAGCAGCTGTGCCTACTTCTCCAAAGTGGTATGCTCCCCTTCCAAAGTCGACATTTCAGTGAATGTTGTGGGTCAGAGGTTTCCTCCCAGCAGTGCAAAGTAGCTGCCCTCCACAACAGTGCAAAATCCTTGCAACCCTGGCAGTTTTCTGGGCAGATCTGTCAAGTGCCACGAGTCTTACCCCTGCTGCTTGAGTCATCAGTTGTTTTTAAAACTGAACTGCCACTAAATCATGGCAGAGTAATGCTGGCTGTAACGTGCCAAATGTCTTTCAGTTTCTGGGAATCTTGCAGTGCTCCTCTGACCTGCCCATGAGCATTTTTTAAAGTTCCCTTAGTGCCCGCTGAGGCTTAAAGAAATTCAGATTGGTCTTTGTCATTTCTTTCATGCAGTTGTCTCCTGTTGGGTTATCACCAGTGTTGGTGATGTATTGGTTTTGGCCATGTGCTGTGTGGGTCTGTGGGAGGCTGGTGTGGTGCTGACTCTTCTTTTTTATTTCAGTGTACATAGCTGGCAAGGCAGCAAAAGCTGGGTACCCTCCTGCAGTGGCTTCCATGCCTGGTCCATACTACATCCCCAGTGTTCCTGTGACTGGTGTCCCATCTCCTGCTGTACTGATGGATAAGTCGCATCCCCCTCCATTAGCTCCAAGTGATGCCAGCGGAGGAAGCCAAAATGGTAATTTGCAGTGTCAGACATAATGTTCAGTCCTCTCTTACCTGAGAGCAGGTCTGGGACGAGGAGGAATTATTGCCGCTGATAGTGGTAAGAACAGAAGAAATACAAAGAGACTGCGTTGTAATCCTGGCTCTGACAGTGACATTTGCATCCCTCGGGACCACATGGTCCAATTTTCAAGTGCCATGAGCATGGTGTCTGTTTGTGGATGCCTTACTAGGTCAGCAGGGAATGGGAGGTCAAGTTCATGCCCAGGGTCACTCTTTACTGCTGCAAATGGTTACTTGTGGAGGACAAAAGGAAGATTATTACAGGGGAGGGGAGGCAGTGGCCATTTTCCCCTTAAAGCTGATGCTTTGCAAGCTGTTCTCTCAGTAAGCTGTTCCTATCCTCTACAGGGCACTGCTTGCCCTCTGGCAGTAGTTGTTGCTGCACTCTCCCCGTGTTTCACTCTCCCCGTGGCATTTTGGGCACAGGTATTTGCTCCCTTGGCATTTCTGCCCAAGAGCATTTGGGGCTGGTCTCCCTCCCCTACCTTTGAGAAGTCAGTAAATCATTGTCTTTGTTCAGCCTTTGGGAAATGTGAGTGATAAAAGGCTTCTAACTAGAAAGGAGTCATGGATCAATGTTACACACAGAAGTATGACTCTGTCTTCGTGAGGGTCAGTTCTCCCACTGCAGAGGAGTGTGCCATCAAGGAAAACGAGGGCAGCAATTTAGCCACATGCTAGCATTTCAGGGTCAGAGTGGCTGTCACAATTGAAACATGGAGCAGAAGAGACTTTCACTAGTGTAGAGTCACCACACTGACCCAGCATGTTTGTCATTGGGCCAGCAACATGTAGGATTTCAAATCACCATATTACTTACCAGTTGTTAAACTTGCTCATGTCAATGAGTTGATAAATTACTTCCAAAAAGAGAAGATCAAATAGCATAATCAAATAAGTAAGCTTTCAGAACAACTCTATGCATCCTTCTGCTAGCCCAGTCAGTATGATAACCTTTCTTCAATCACAGAAAGGACTTTTCCTTCAACAGTCAGGTTTTTTTCTCACTGAAATCAAAGCAGAGCTCTGGAATGGAGTGATTTGAAATAGGAAATAAATCAATCACTGATCCACAGCAGAACGTATCCAATTCCAAAACCTCTGTCAGAAAATGATGAATGACAGCCCTAGTGCTTAATTTTTTTCTCATGTGAAAAATGTCACTGCATGTAGAATGTGGTGCTGGCTGTGGGAACTCCAGGGTTTTTTAAGAGTCAGATCACAGCCAGTCTGTTCTTTGCTGCACGTTACCAGCAGAGCACAAATGCAGAATGCAAAACTCTGGGTGTGTTTTGGTAACCAAATGGAATGGCTGTTAGTATCAGGATGACCATGGGCCAGCAATATGCCCTTGTGGCCAAGAAGGCCAATGGCATCCTGGGGTGGATTAAAGGGGGGTGGTTAGTAGATCAAGAGAGGTTCTCTTCCCCTTCCAGACCACATCTGGAGTATTGTGTCAGTTCTGGGCCCCTCAGTTCCAGAAGGACACGGAACTGCTGGAGAGACTCCAGTGCAGAGCCACAAAGATGATGGAGTGGAACATCTCTCTGATGAGAAAAGGCAGAGGGAGCTGGGTCTGTTTAGCTTGGAAAAAAAGGAGACTGAGGGGTGACCTCATTAATGTTGATAAGTATGGAAATAGTGAGTGTCAGGAGGATGGAGACAGGTCTTCTCAGTGTCATCCAATGACAGGACAAGGGGCAGTGGGAGTAAATTGGGACACAACAGGTTCCACATAAATATGAGAAGGAACTTCTTCCCAGTGAGGGTGACAGAGCACTGGAAGGGGCTGGCCAGGGGTGTTGTGGAGTCTTCTTCTCTGGAGATCTTTAAAACCAGCCTGGCTGTGTTTCTGTGCGACTTGGTCTAGGTGATCCTGCTGTGGCAGGCGGATTGGACTAGATGATCTTTCGAGGTCCCTTCCAACCCCTAACATTCTGTGATCTCATGGTCACTAGGCAGAAAAATGCTTTCATTGTACACTCCAACGAGCTGGCTGGATTTAGTCCCTCTACTCAGGAGTTGACAGAAATACTGCATATTGCAAACACCACCATTATTGTCACGTTCTAAGTGTTGTGGCAAGATAGCATTGCTTCTTAAGCTTTCAAAAATGTTTATTGAATTGCTTTTGCAATAATATGGACAAAGAGTCTGGTTCATGCACCTGTTGTTCAAAGTGTTCCTTAAACTGGAGCTAAGGAAGTGTGATAGCCTACGCCGTGTTCTTTTAAGGTCATCCGCAATGCCAGAATAGCCCCTAATTACAGGCTGGAGAAGAGAAAACATTATTTAGCTGTTTCCAAGCTACTGATTTGCTGGTTGGCCAGACAGCAAGCTAAACAAAACAGGTAATGGCTGAGTTTATAATAAAGGCCTTTTTTTCAGAAGGAGCACTAATTGTGGGCTCTCCATCCTCTGAGCGGCCAGGTCTCATCTGAAACTTGATGTCTTTGAGCCTTCAACCCTTCTGTCAAGTTAATTTATAAAAACATTGGGTCAGAAGTTCTGGGGGACAGAGACTGGAGCATTCTGTAATCCTGGCTACCAAGCTGAAAAGGACAGCCTTTGTCCTACATAGTTTCAGTGCTTATAAAGGAGCCCTGTGTGGTGATCTAGTGAGCAAACTCAGACGTGGGGATATTTGGAAAATGCATCTAGGGTTACATAAAACCCATGTGACAAAGCTCCAGTGAAGCCTAGAACTCAGTCCTAAAGTTAGAGCTGAACAGGGAAGAGCTCAGCTTTCTTACTTACAACAGGTAAGCCAGGATGTATGCTCTGTTTTAAATGCAGTGGTTACCTAGAGACTCTTGCACAGATTCTCATCTATTCTTAAACCATATGCACAGCTTGGAGAGCAGTCTGAAAGCCAGACTCCAGACCTTCAATGTAGAACGTGTATAAGGATGAGGTATCATGTACTTCCTAACCACGCTTGTCTGAAAAAAATAGTAGTGCTGTCCTTTGTGGGGAGGGAAGCAGCTTACAGTTTTGGCTGACTTGATTCCACCCACAGAAAAATTTTAAAAGTACCTAGTTAAACGTAAATGAAACATTAGAAACTTATGAACTGTTCAGGAAAAATAAATATGGTCTAACAGGGGAGTATGTTCCATTCCCTTTGATTGCAGAGAATGATTCTGGACGAGAGATTAATGCCTCTACATCTTTATTACCTTATAATTAAGATGGACCTAAAAATATTCAGACCTTATTAAAGGATTATGCCAATTTAAAGATGAATAAGGGTATGAGGAGGAAGAAATAACATCTGTACTTCTCACATGAAGGAATAATAAAGATACTTAATAAGCTGAACATTCAATATCATAGTGAGAAGTATTTAATGAATTTAGAGAGACAAAATATACTTCATCAATAATGGAAAATACTTGTAGTGAGCTGTTCACAGTCATCTTTGCAGATTTAAATCCAAACGTAGTTTCTAGATGCCTACAGAAATAATCAAGAAATGAATTTGTTTCTCGATACAGAGCTGCAATAGCAAGTCAGGCATGAAGCTAGTGTGAAGCCTAATTCTTAGAATCGTAGAATCATTATGGCTGGAAACTATATCCAGGATCATCAAGTTCAGCTCTCATCCCAACATCTCCCTAACCCTTAGACCACGGCCTCAAGTGCTCTAGCTACTTATTTTTTAAACACTTCCAGGGATGGTGAATCTAGAACCTCCCTGGGCAGCCTATTCCAGTGCCCAACCACTCTCTCAGTAAGGAACATCAGTTCCAGCAGCTATACATGTTGCCCAAGTAGTTGTCAGATTCAGCAGGAGTGAGACACAGTCTGGCAGCTACCTGTTTGATGTTCCCAAAGGTTATTAGTAGGTTAGAGTCACTTCCAGCTGATGGCTGTTCGCTGGCCTGTGTATAAGTGAGGTGTCAGCTGAGCTTCCAGTAGATACCTTAAAGGATTGCAAGAGAGAACTTGCCTGGCTGTTGCTCATGCAGTACAGCAGGCATTAGTGCTTCTGTACTTGGCATTGGTGAGATCCCCACCTTGAGTACTGTGTTCAGTTTTGGGCACCTCAGTACAAGAAGGATGTTGAGGTGCTGGACCGGGTGCAGAGGAGAGCAGCTAGGCCTGGAGAGCCTTATGAAGAGCAGCTGAGGGAACTGAGGCTCCGTAATCTGAAGAAGAGGAGGCTGAAAGGAGACTTTATTGCTCTCTACAGCTATCTGAAAGGGCATTGTAGAGAGGTAGGTGCTGACCTCTTCTTACAAGTAAGCAATGATAGGACTAGAGGGGATGGCCTAAAGCTGCATCAAGGGAGATTTAGGAAAAATTAGGAACATTTTTTTCTCTCAGAGGGTTGTAAAGCAGTGGAACGGACTGCCCAGGGAGGTGGTTGAGTCACCAGCCCTTGATGTGTTTAAAAGTCGTATAGATGAGGCACTTAGAGAGAGGTTTCAGGGGTGATAAAGATGAAGAGAGTTAAAGGTTGAACTTGGAGATCTTACAGGTGTTTTTCAACCTAAATGTTTCTGTGATTCTCAGACCAGTCACTCCAGCCCCTGTTTATAGCAGCAACCTCATTTCAAGAGATACGATGGTCTTCCACTTTGGAAGGCAGCGGCAGAGTGCCCTGTGTTCTGTAGATCTCCTCAGCGTGCATTTGCACTTGCGTGCACACTTGTGAGGATAATAAAACAGCGACGCTCCAGACTGCTGTCAGTTAAGCTGCAATCCAAATGCTCAGAGGGCTGGAGCAACTCCCCTGTGAGGACAGGCTGAGCAAGTTGGGGTTGTTCAGCCTGGAGAAGAGGAGGCTCCCAGGTGACCTTGTAGCAGCTTTCCAACAACTGAAGTGGGCTACAAGAAAGCTGGGGTAGGGCTTTCTTGGAGCATAGCGAGAGGACAAAGGGAAAAGGGTTACAGATTTGAAGAGGGGGGTTTGAATTGGACATCAGAAAGAAATTCTTTCCTGTGAGGCTGGTGAGATATTGGAACAGGTTGTGGCTGCCCCATCCCTGGTAGCGTTCAAGGGCAGGCGGGACGGGGCCCTGAGTAATGTGACCTATTGAAGGTGTCCCTGCCTGTGCAGGAGTGCTGGAACTAGATGATCTTTAAGATCTCTTCCAATCCTGACCACTCTATGATTTCTATGGCACCAGCATTTCTGAAGCAGTTATTTAATAGTGCACAGAGACATGCACAGCAGTTTAGAGCAGAAGGTGCCTAAGAATACCTCTGCCAAGTCCTTGCTCAGCCCACACGGTGCATCCTATGCAACGTACTACCAAACCCATATGTTAGTAGCTTGATGTATCGGGGTATGGGATAAAACAGAACAAGTTGGCTCAATACCATCATCCAAGCATTTAAATCAAGCCATAAGAGGAGCACTCATGCTGCACTGCAGTACTCCCCCAAGGGAACATATTAACCCCATGCAGGTTCCATTTTGTAGTGTTTTATCCTCAGGAGAGTTCTCAGATGAGGCTGAATTGCCAACTCTAGACCTGCCTTGAAGTAGTCAGGTTGTTCATGGGATTAGCAGGTAAAGCGCACATGGAGCCAGCCAGCCAGAGTTAGAGCTGCCAAGGGTGCAGGTGTGATGAGGCCTCTGTTCTACACACAGGAGTGTCAGAAAAACCACAAAAGCTGTCCAGATTTCCCCTGTCAATCCCAAAAGTCAAGCACTTAATTTACACGTAGGACATACCTTTGCTGTAGGGTAAAGCATGTAAATAGTGCCAGAGCAGGTCATTTCACAGTTATCCAGTGACCTGGTTGGCCCCACCACTGGATTCTGTGGAAGTCTCAAAGCACTGTCATGTGCTTTGTGGGACTGTGTTTCCTTCTGGTTCTCCTACCACATGTTCTTCAGGTTGTTAGAGCGGCATTCACAGGGATGGGCTGGTGCAGTGGTACTGCAGAGTGATGGTTCCCAAATGCTGAGGTCCCCCTGCAGACTGGGAGCATACAGCCCCTGTTGCACAGAGGAACTTCTGGGACTGCTTCTCCCATACCATGATAAATCCATTCTGTAGTGCTGAGGAAGGGGAAATGAGTGCTCCTCTCTCTCTGCCATCCTCTGTAGGAGTTGGAACCACTTTGTGGCAATGACACCACTTAATGCTTTTGGTTTTACAGGTTGGGCCTTTCCAAATGGTTTTTTTTGCTGTTACTGCAAACTTTGTAAATGATGCAGCTGCTCACAACTTCACATCCCACCTTCTAGACATTTAATTTGAAGCAAGGACTGGCTCAGTCTGTTTAGGAAGACACAGCCTGCAAACACGAGCTCAGCAACAGAAGCAGTATCGTCGAACAGAGTCCTTGGACGTCGGTGCGTTTTTCTCTAATGCTTTGCTTTTCTCTGCAGCTGTTCGCAAAGGGTACAGGATCCAAGCTGACAAGGACAGGGACTCCATGAAGGTGCTGTACTATGTCGAGAAAGAACTGGCTCAGTTTGACCCAGCAAGGAGGATGCGAGAACGATGTAAGGAACAAACACGGTTTGGGTTTTTTTTTTTCACTCACCTCAAAAAGTCTTAAGAATTCATATTTAAAAGATCCCTGACTTTGCCTTAGAGCCAGCCTCTAGAATATGATGTCCAGGATATGGTACTTGGAGCAGGTAACAGTCTGGATTTTAAGCATCTACAGGTCTGTTCTGATTTTAAAGATCTGCTGCTTACCTGATTGTCCTTAGTTATTATAGGAAACAAGGTGAGAGATACTCAAACTGTCCACTCAGGTAATTTTGGATCATCAAGAACTGAAAAGCCAGGTCTGTTCTCATGCCTTCCTGGTGCATCTCACCACACTCCAGCCTGCGGTGTGGTAATAGATGGGATGTTGTCTTCTCAATTCCTGTATGTTTTACAGTGTGATGCCTGTAAATTCTCAGTGTGGCAAAATAGGAGAGGGGTGATTTTATTGCAAACATGTTTTGTGGGCTGCAGTGACCACAGCATGGTTTGAAGGATGCAGAAAGGCAGTCTGGAGTGGCGGCTCACCAACAGAAGGATCAGGGACTAGAAGAAAGATTTAAGGAACCCAAGGATAGTTAGATTTTGTGATGCTGGTCAGCATAGGATCAGAGGTGGTACAGGCTATCAGTACTGATGTCTTGGCATTCAGACAGCTGCAGGTGAAGAGGATGAGGTGCTGAACAGGAACATGATGCAAACTCAGAACTAATCTTCTGTGTGGAATTCCTCACTGTCTTCTGATAGACTCTTGCAAGCTTTATTTCCTTAAATAAAGGCTATGTCTACATGACACCTTAATGGGTGTCAAAATACAAACCCAGGTGAGAGTCCTTCCGAGGTGCAGTGGCAGGGCAAGCTGTGTTCATGGTAAGGTTTTACAGAGCTCCTCGTTGTGCTCTAGCTGCTCTCTGCGAGTAGCATCTTGACTCACACAGAGCTAACCCGCATGAGGCTCTATTGGAGGTTTATTTAAACCAGACCCTGCAAATCAGTGAAGGTAGGGGCTTTAGGGAGTGACATTACATCAAAGTTCTGTACAGATTAGGCACAGCTAACAAAGTAAGTATGCTTCTACAGTAGTCACTGCTGAGCACACTGTCTTCTCCACCCACAAGATCTGCTATAAAAAGACCTCTCCAGTTTGGTATCTCAGGCCTCCAGTTGTCAGTGTGCTTGACAGGGTAGAGACTGACAGTGATTCAGTCTCTTACTTCTTTCTCAGTCTTTTTTCAGGGCGTTTGTTCTTCTGTCTGGGCTAGTCAGGACGAATCTAGAACCAGCCTAACACCAGGAAAGGGGCAGTTGGCACACGTGCTGCAGTGGTGTTTCTCTGAGCTCAGTGTCCGACTTGGGAGGGCACATGTTCCTGAAGCAGGACCAAGGAGGGAGTTCTGCATAAAGGCAGTAGTCACTTACCTGGAACACAAGCATCTGGTGCTGGTTGCAGTACCCTTAGAATATCCCATCTTGCTGCTAGTTGATAGTTCAGGAGGCCTCTGGGTCTGACAGCACCTTTATGTCCAAACTGAGTCTCATGAGTCTTGGGCAAGGTTAGTCAAGGGTTTTGGAGAAGTGTATTTTTTCTAACAGAGGGCAGCTCATCTTTCTGAAAAAGCTGCAGCTAGGTTCGCCACAGCCTTCTGTCCTCTCCTGCCCCCTCGTGCATGCTGTCAGGCGATGCCTATTTGATTTCTTTTCCCCTGCAGATAACAACACCGTCTCTGAACTCAGCTCGTTGCACGAAGACGACTTGAGCTTCCGGCAGCCCTACTGCCAGGTGCGAAGGAAACCTCTGCCTCCCGCAGGGGACATGGATGACGATGCTGAGTACTGGGCAGGAGTGATGGGCGGAGGCAGCACATCAAGATCACAGGCAGTCTCTGATTACAGAGATGAGAGGGACAGTTTCCGGCACAGGTGAGGAGCTGGAAGGCAGCAACATTTAGCAAAGTGGTAGACAAAGGGGAAGGGAGAGACGGACTGCTGGATCTGCTCTATTTCCTGCTGCTCCAGTTCTCCTTAGCAGAACAGAGGGGTTTAGAGAGATACACATCAAAGCTGGACATTAGATGAGGTCGTAATGAATCTGGTTCCCACAAGCCTCCTGAAGTGTACCTGGTTGGGTAAAGCCACGTACCAGCCCCATTCCAGGTGGGATGCACAAGTGAGATCAGTAGGAAGCCAAACCACCCTTCCCAAAATCCTCTTTTGAGATCCTAGTGCTGTTGCACTTTATTAGTAGTCACACCCTGGTGCTTCGGTGCAGGAAGACCTGTACTGGAGGCGCTTTGGTACCTAGAAGAGAGGTATCACGTCCTGCCCTCAAATACCAGTGGCTCAGTCTTCTGAAAGCAATGGCAGGGATCTTCTTTCAGTACAGGGTTATTGTGCTGGCTCATTCACTTTAAACCTGCTTCAAAATTGCCTTGTTCTGAGTTTCTGTAGCTGAGTCCTTGGGTTTTCTCAGCAGCACGTAAGCCTACAAACTCAGGGGCCAAGGAGGAACAAGTCCAGCGCTGCATACTGAAGGATGGGGTGAACTTGGGGGTTAGTTTTGGGTAACATTGGATGTGTGGAGTTTGAGTTACCTGCAGTAAGCTGCCTTTACAGTCAGCAGAGAGAAGCAGGGATTTCAAGGATGTGACACATCTTTCCTACAGAAAACGGTGAAAACAGGTTGGATGATTCATGCCCCAGGAGTTCCTGCTGCAGTCCATTGTGTGTGAAGGCAGCTGAGGGGATGAGAGCAGCTGAACCCTGCCCACTAACACTGTATCTTCCTTTCTCCAGCCAGCAGAGGTCCAAGTCTGAGATGTTGTCCCGTAAGAGTTTCTCTGTGGGAGTGCCAGCTGTCTCTATGGACGAGCTGGCAGCCTTTGCAGAGTCCTACAGCCAGCGGTCCCGTCGGGCAGACAGCCAGGAAACACGGCGCTTTGAGCGGTCAGAGTCGCACGGTGGCCGCAGCGGAGGACTGCCCCACCAGGATAGCTCCCTGGAGGAGTACTACACCAAGCGCAGCCGGAACCGAGAGCCGCTGACAGACTCGGACCATGGATGGTCATACAGCCCACCCCGGAGACGGGCCCATGAGGAGAAGCACCTGCCCAGGCTGGTGAGCCGGACACCCGGAGGGAGCCAGAAATACGACCACTCCTACCTCAGCAGCGTCTTGGAGAGGAAATCCCGGAGTTACGATGAGAGTGATGACCATTGTGAAACCCCTTCAAAGCTGAGCTCACAGCCCAGCCAGAGAGGAGGGGGAACATACTATGCCTGGTCACCACCCTCTACCTACAAAGCTGAGAAGTCGCAGCAGCAGCCGCAGCAGCCACCACCACCATCTCAGCATGAGGAAGAGGAGGACACCTTGCCCCCGTACAGCGAGAGGGAGCTGAGCCGAGGCCCTTCATACCGGGCCAGGGAGCAGTCCTACCTCAACACCTCTGACAAGAAGAGGAAGAAGGACCCCAAGAAAACAGTGAGGCCATATCTGATGTTTCTGATCCAAGCAGACTGAGTGGGAAGCCGCCAGGCAGGGGTTATAAGCAGAGTGGACAGGCAAGGGGTCTGTGGGTGGACTCTGGTGTCTGAGGGTGTGAAATGCCACACAAAGGCAATTGCTGTGGGTGTAGGAGGCCAGAAAGGGAAATAGATCCTATGCAGGACTCAGATGGAGGGAAGTGCCATATGTGCCTGAGGCTAGGGAGGTAAGGAAGCTTTTGGCATCTGTGGGCTGGTGATCCAAGGAAGTGGGAGTTTACTAGGGTTTAGGAGGGTAGTGGTAGGGAAGGGAATTTGCCCAGGGCTTACAGAAACTACCCAGAGCGTTGCTTTGACCTTGATCCTTGAAAAGGAAGCGTTGAGAGCCTCTGTTCTTCTCAGGGACAGGGCTAGTAGCACGGGTAGTGGTAAGAGGCCTTTCTGAATGGTGTTTCTGAAAGGGGTGAGATGTCGGACTCCTGTTGGTGCATGCCCATGTCTAAGGGCCATGCATGCCAAAGGCATTCCTCACACCGGGTATCAGCAAGTGCACAACGTCTTGCCTCAGACTCACTAGTGAAGACTGATGAGTTCACGGTTGCTGGGGAAAGGGGAGCTGGCTTAAGTCTGCTCCATAGGGAAGGCATTGATGCTAGGGCAGCTTGGCTGTTGGGCCTGAGTGGCAGTGGCACGTGTGAGTGGGCAAAGCTGCTGTTATTTGGATGTGTCTCTGTCAGAACTATGTCTATCTTTTTGTCCATTCCAAGGGTGCTTTCCTGTTGATGCATCTCTTCTTTTTCCTCAGAACGATTTCCCTACGAGGATGTCCCTTGTGGTTTGAAGTTGTTGTGGACAAGTCCTGCTGATGGGCTGAATACCATGAGGTGACTGCAGTGGACAAGGCACAGAGCGACAAGCAAGACAAGCCTCCATGAAACTTTGCAGCCGTCAGCCATGGACTCTCAATTGTTTGTTTCAACAGGGATCAGAGGCTTTTGTAAGAGGTAGACTCCCATGAACTGCACTGGATATTAGGGGCTCTGGGAGTCTGCCAAGAAAAGGAGGCCAGGGTTGCCTCTGGCACCCTGTTTTTCAGTGGCCTCCATTCTGTGCTGGAAGGCAGCCATGTCTCTGCTGTCCCTGCAGCCTTGAGCTACAAGCGAGGCTGCCTTTGTGCCTCTTGCCCTATCTCACGTGCAGAGAGAGGCCTGAGTGCATACCTCCAGCTCTCTCTGTCTCCTCAGTTCTCTGTTTGGATCAAAAAGGCTCTCTACTTAGAGCCTCTTTGTATCATCCCGGTGCCAGGAAGAGGCCTTGTTCTTACAGCTGCAGACTGCCTCCAGCTGATGGGGCTCTAAATTGTGAAAGAAAATCTACATCCTGTCTATAGAAAAAGACTGGCAAGGTGCTCCTTTGCAAGGGCTGAACAGAGGGTGAGAAATAGACAATTATGGGCTGGTTTTGTTCAATATATTTAGTTCTGTTCATTGTGTGATGAGAGTTGCAGGTGAGACTCGTGTATTGCTTTGAAAGTGGATCAGAGCAGCTTTTATTGTGATGAGAGCATGATGTGGTTTTTTTCCCCCATCCCCAACCGTGATTTGTTTTGATTCAGTTGCATTTCACATGCAGCGGAGCTATGACCCTTTATCTGTAGAGCTTCAAGCTAGACTATCTACTCCACCCTATCTTAAGCAGTGCTGGCACCTTGCTTCCAGCACCTCCAGACATCTCCACATAGTGAGTGGTCTTTTTGTTTTGAAGAAGCACAACCAGGAAAGTCTCAGTGAGAGCAACTGCAGGACTTCATTCTGTGCTACTGCTTCTGGTATTACTATGGATTCCTGATCATTGTTCCCAGACACTGAAGAACAGCAGTGACAGCAATGGAAAAAGAATTAACACTCTGGATCAACACAAGCTCCAGAAGTCACCTTTTTCATCCACTGCAGTGGGGACACGGTTTTAGTGGCTGTTGTCTCAGGAACAGCTGAATTGAGAAGTGTTAGTCACTTGTTTAGCTACTAAAACCATAATGTGAAGGAGATGATGGAAACATTTTTAAAGTCAAGTTCCTGATCTCTATTACGCCTAGAAGAAAAACGTAGTGCACTATTGTGTTATGGACATTGTCAGCGTCTGAGATGCCATATCTGTTGTTACTCTGGAAGCTTGGGGAGCTGCCTGGCCTCAGGTGTTCATGCTGGCAGTATTGTTTTGAACACGGTATTTGTTGACATCGCTGCTGTTCTTTATAAAAGTGATAGATTCACTTCTGTACTACCCCTTTGCAGGCTCAGTTCACCAGGAGTGGCCAATCGAGAGAAAGAATAATTTTCACAGGTTTGATGACCGCGCCGTTTTTATGCTAGAAGGTGAATTGATGAAAGAATGGCTGTCTTCTCCCGTGCTCCTCTAGCAATGACTGCAGGTTTGGAAATCCCAGTCCTGGGTCTTCCTAGCCAGAGAAGGATTAGCCTGCAGGGACGTACTGTCATGAAGTCACAGGAGGGTTTTGTGCAGGAAGGGACCATCAAAGTTAATTAGTTCCAGCCTCTTGCAATGAGAAGAAACATCTTCAGGTTACTCAGGGCCCTAACCTGACCATGATGGCACATTCATGACTTCTCTGGTCATCCTCTTCTAGTGTCTCACCACTTTCATAATAAAGAATGTATTTCTTACATCTGATTTAAATCTACCCTATTTCAATTTAAAACCACTGTCCCTGGGAAAAAAAGGTGTCTCTGTCGTTTTCACAGGCCCCCTCTAAGTGCTGAAATGCTCCAGGAATCACTGAACATTGTGGATTGGAAGGGACCTCGAAAGATCATCTAGTCCAGTCCTCCTGCCACAGCAGGATCACCTGGAATAAGTCACACAGGAACACATCCAGGCAGGTTTTAAACGTGTCTAGAGAAGGAGGCTCCACAACCACCCTGGGTAGCCCCTTCCGGGGCTCTGTCACCCTCACTGTGAAGTTGTTCCTTCTCATACTTATGTGGAACCTTCTGTGTTCCAGCTTACACCCGTTGCCGCTTGTCCTGTCATTGGATGACACTGAGCAGAGCCTGGCTCCATCTTCATGACACTCACTCTTTCCACATTTATAAACATAAATGGGGTCACCTCCTCAGTCTCCTTTTTTTTCCAAGCTAAAGAGACCCAGCTCCCTCAGCCTTTCCTCATCAGGGAGATGCTCCACTCCATCATCTTTGTGG
>JAOXOE010000001.1:62357169-62401343 GCA_028565055.1 Phoeniculus purpureus
GTGACATTTGCTATCCTCCAGTCCCTAGGCACCTCTCCTGATCCCCAGGACTTAGAAAAGATGATGGAGAGTGGCTTGGCAATGACTTCTGCCATCTCCCTTAGCACGTGCAGGTGCATCCCATCAGGGCCCATGGATTTGTGTACATCCAGTTTGCACAACTTACCCTAACCCAGTCCTCATCAACCAAGACAAGCTCCTCTCTTGCCTCGACTTCCTCTGGAGCCTCAGCAGTCTGGGGTTTGATATCAGGACAGCCCCCAGAAGTATAGACAGAGGCAAAGAAGGTGTTCAGGATCCAAAATGATGGTGGGGAGCTGAGAACATGGGGAAAGAGGGAGAGAGAGTTAAGAGCAGAAAAGGAGGAAAAGTGTGGAACAAAGTCTCAGATCACTAAGTTCAGGATCCAGTGACGAGCTCTTTCGGTGTCTTGAAGCAGTCCTGTCAGTCTCTCATCCTGGTGCCAGGCTGGAGGGCGTTGATGGTAAAAGCCTGCACCGTTCCCATCTCTCCCCTTTTGTACTTGCTGCCAGGTGGTGTTTTTCTTCACCCCATCAGCATGGGGAGCGTTGTTAAGCAAGCCCTTGAGGGAGGAAAACTTCTCATGTTCTTATGCTCTACAGAGTCCGTTCCCATCAAGAGCATCACCAGGTACAGGGTTCATGAGTTATCTTACAATTGTTGGAGCCATCTGGCTTGTTGTTAATGAGAGTCGGACACCCAGCTGCCGCATCTTGTCTCTGAACAACAGATGAGTCAGGCACTTGTCCCTGAATAGCTGCTGCAGCGCAGTGAGAGTTTGAGCTCCAACCAGATGCATTTTCCACTGAAGAGCCTGCTAAATGATTGTTTAGTCTCCTGCCATTCCGTGTGTCCTGGCAAGGCCAGAATGTGTGTTTCTGCAGCCCCCCTGTTCTGCTCACCTTGGAATGCCCACGTCTGTCAAGGACTTCTACATCCAGTAAGGTGAACATCAGGTGAAATGGAAGTATAAAAAGCTAAGATCTTTATTTCTGCTGTATCCTACCTAAGGATCCCTCCGCTGATCATCGCTGAAGTTATGTCTGATCACAAAAACCCCCCACTTGGTGGTCCATGCTGACGGATGTCTGGATGGAGGATTCAGAGGTGAGTGTGGGTGACAGGAAGCCACCCAGAGGAGAACTGACACTTTGGGACTGTGCCTTGTAAGGGAGGGCGTGCCTGGGATGCGTTAGCTGATTTGGGTGCTCTGTGCAGAAAAATGTGACGTTTGCCTCTAAAAAGTTGAAAAGTAAAGGGGCTGCCCCCCCTACTGCCCCTCCTTCTTCTCCCCCTTGGGTGGCTTCCACTTTATGTCTCTGTCTGCATCTTGTGGTGTTGGCTTCTACTGATATGTGATGTGGAGGGTGAATTGGAGTGAATTAGAATCTCTTGAGCCCTTCCTTCTAAGTTGTTTATTGCCTGCAGATCGTGAGGAGTTTTGTCAAACCCTCTCTTTGTGTCTGATGCTTTAGAGTGGGAGCACTTGGCTGAAACATGGTCGGGGTCTGTGACCCACAATCGTGGTGGCAGTGATGGGATGCGTGGGGCTCCAAACAGGGACCTCCACAAGGCTACACCACTGCTACAGCCACTACAATGACACAGCATGGGCTGCTGCTGCTGGCCACAGGCTCCCCTTAGGGAGCAGTCCTGCTCCTGACAGCAGCCCCAGCAAGGGGAATGGGAACCCTCATCTTCAGATCAGTAAGAGTCTCCAAGAAGTGTGAGGTTACTAAAATGAAGACTGGTTTAGCTATAGAAGATATTCCTGGGCTTCTCCTCCTACGTTTTCATCAATCCTAGATCTTGAAGGATAGGAGTGCACAGTTAAACATGTGGGCCCTACAAATCCACTGTCTTCAGCTGTGGGCACTTCGGCACAAGAAAGACATCCTGGTGCTGGAATGGGTCCAAAGAAGGGCAATGAGGTTGATGAAGGATCTGGAGAACAAGTCCCTAAAGAGGAGCTGCTGATGGAGCTGGGGTTATTTAGTCAACAAAAGGAGGCTGAGGGGAGACCTCACTGTCTACAACCACCTGAAAGGTGTAAAGAGGTCTTTTCTCACAAGTAACAAGTGATAGGATGAGAGGAAATGGCCTTGAGTGGTGCTAGAAGTTTAGACTGGACATTAGCAAAAAGTTCATTATTGAAAGGGTCATCAGGCATTGGAAACAGGCTGACCAAGGAGGTGTCTGAATTGTCATCCTTGGATGTGTTTAAAAGTCGTGTAGATGTGGACCTTAAGGACATGGTGTAGGTACAGTTAGGTTAATGGTTGGACTCCACGGTGTTTAAGGTCTTTTCCATTCGAAATGATTCCAAGATTCTATGACTTGGACACTAAGTGTGTTCACAAAGGCAGTGGGCCTGGCATCTGGAATCATCTGGAATGCTTGTCTTTAGAATGCAGCGCCCCAACACCTTGAGCTGAAGCTATCAGCACAGTCGAGTGCTCAGGATTACTGAGAAAATCGAGCTGCTCAAACTAGCAAACCCACAGTCGGCACCCAGCACGGTGCACCCCTGGTGGCCAGAACCCACCGGGTCTTTGCTGAATTGAGCTGCCACAGCCAAGAGAGCACTTGGTCCTTCACCCAATGACCATAGAGACAGAACTAACTTGTGTGGGCAGCAGACTCAGAGCCTAGGGTGTATTTCAAATAGTTCCAGGGGAGCAAAGTGTGGCTTGTTTGTTGTTGGTTTTTTGAAAAGAGAAATATACTTGCACATAGTCATCTTTGTCTTCAGCTCTGAGAAGACGTATGTGAGGCTGCCATCTGTTCAGGCCAGTATGATGCCTGAGTGGAAAATTTCACTCCCCAGTTTCAGTAAGGCACAGCTTAGGCTGGTTCTTGTGAATCGCTGTAGAAGGAAAGCTCCTGCAGCAGCTCTGCAGTCAAGAAGTCTCCATAGACAACCTGTCATCCCGATGAGAGACACTTCTTAATTAAGCAAAGATGACACACTGTAGCTGAAACACTTCCTAAGTGCCCCCACTTCCCTCATCACATCAGTGAGTCTGGAGTGACAGAGCTCTCAACAAGGGGTTTCAGAGGATTTCAAATTAGTTTGTTACGTTTAAAATTCAACATTGAGCGTGTGCAGCATGCAGGGAGCACATTTCAAAATGGGTTTGAAGAGCACCAGCAGAGTTTTACACCCCTGTAAAGATCTTCCAAAGGAAGACTGCGGGCAGCATGCAGAGTACTGCTGGGAAGACCTGAGATTTACACACTTCCATGAAAAACTCAACTGTACTTGCAGGCAAATCAATGAAGAAGCAACCCTTGCAGCTAAGCTTGACTGATTTCTGTTTTGAGCATTGCAGTGACATCGATTTCATGATTAAGCTTGTTCTGATTAATGGGAAGAACAGAAAAAATCTGTGGTCAAAACTCTGGACAAACTGTTTAAGCTGATGAAGAAAGACAGTGGCATTTGCAAAGCAGCTAGTTCTGGGAGCCTGGAGTAGGATTGTTTGCAGTAGCCCACACCCAGTAATTGCTCCTGAAGGACTACTACTTCAACAAGGCTGTCCACCAGGCAAGAGCTACATGCCTGAAAGAGTGCAGGGCACAGGTGTGCCAAAACACCCATGTGGTCTGGGCCATGTCTAGTTAGATGGCAACTTGGCATTTTCAGAAGCTGAAAGCCAGATCTCTGAGACATCACACAGCAGAGCTGCAGGCAAGTCTGCACAAGATTTTTGTTTGCCTTTCCTAGAAAGAGACTGGTCCTTAAATGCCCCACTGCTCATTCTTCCTGTACCTCTGTGCATGGCTGAAATAGAATACGAAAGGTGTAGGGACACAAAGAGTCACAGCATCATTGAAAGGGACCTTAAATATCACCTAGTTGCACCCACTCTGCCCCAGGACAGCAATACCTTCCTCAAGACCAGAGCTCCATCCAACCTGGCCTTGAACACTCCCAGGGAGAAGACATCCACAACCCCTCTGGGAAACCTGGGTTGGTGCCTTGCCTTATAGCTCTCTACAGCTACCTAAAAGGAGGTTGTAGTGAGGCTGGTGCTGCTGTCTCCTCACAAGTTACTAATGATAGGATATGGAGAAATGGCCACAAGTTGCATCAGGGGAGGTTTAGATTGAGTCTTAGGAAGAAGTTCTTTCCTGAGAGTGGAATGTCCACGACAGGCTGATACTCCAGCTCTGAAGCAAGAGATGTGTTTTCAGCCAGTTCATGGGGGAGAACTGCCATTCAGAATAAGTCCATCTTCTGGTAACGGCGTGCAGCAAAGGCACCACAGAAACAAACTGCTGTTTCCACTGTACTGTGACAGCGTGTGTCTTCCTGATGAGGCTGGGGGAACGCAGAAATAAAGGCAATGTGTCAGGCTTTCCCAGGCCAAGTCCTCCCCAGAAACATACAAAAAAAGGAACACATTTCTTAAATGGTGTGTTTCTGGGGAAGTTAACAGCAGCACTGTTCACATTATTTATTTGAGCATTTTCTCAATGCAGCTGAATCAATTCATGCTCTAGGGAAGGAGGTGGGAGTGGAGTGACATCAAAGACCTCAAACCAGATCTACTGCCCATGGAGCATGAAGCTGTGCCCTTAGTGACAGCAGCTCGTGGCTAAGGGAGGTAAAGGGGTATCCACATTACTAAGCCAGTCACATTCCTTCTGTTCACACCTTGCTGGTTTCCTGGTGATCCTGTGCTTTTCAGGCTTTTCTCTTTGCCCTTAGCACTACCCCCGTTTGGAAGCTTGCTCCGTGTGAAAGCTAGCTGTATGCGGTGCTGAAAATAAAAATTCCACAGCACAACAGATTTGATCGCTTCATTTTCTTGCTTAAAGCACACTGTGGTTTCTTCCTCTGTTTGGCTCTGTGGGTGGAACAGGCATTTCAGTATACACCGCCACGCTCATTACAGGGAGTTCTTCCACGCTAAGATATTAACATCTTTGTTATTACTGCCAGTTCTCTCCTCCCCCAGACCAAGCGGTTGCCTGAGCTAGAATTCCTTTTAAGGACAGACTCCCATAGTAGTATCCTTCTCAAAGCGAAGAACATCTCTTTGGAGGTCAGTTCCTTCTGCTTTCTCAGAATCCTGCCTCCCACACGTTCCTTAGAAAGCCAGCACTAAAGATGTCAAAACCACTCGCAGACATGTCACAGAAATTACAGAAATCAGTGTCGTAAGTACCTCTTCATAATCATTAACAGCTCAAAACCATTGTGTCCGAATTTAAAAGTTTCATGCAAAAAAATTACACTTAATATAGATTCAAAGGTCAACATAGCTTATGTTTCAAACACCTGCTCATCATCTGACAATTAGGAGATCATCACTACAAAAAGTCATCCTAAATACTCTCAAAAGCTTTATAAAATCATTGACCTAAACAAGAATCCGAGACAAATACCAATTAGGATGTTGCTTCACTTAACTGCTACCGAGGACTAAGTTGTCAGGTGGCAGCACCACTTGTGGAACCACCAATTTAACAACCATGCAGCCCAGCAAAAACAGGGTTCCAGGCACATGGCCCCAGCCGAGCACCAGCTGGCCCAAACATGTGTGCAGATAATGCCACCTAAAACCAACAACCTCAGCAGGTCGGACATGTGGATCCTAAGGGGAGCAACTGTACCTCGCTGAAACCTTATTGTGAGGGCAAACAAACCCAGGCATCTTGTGCAGGTAACAGGTACAGATTGTAGCTGGTTTTTACTGGGGTAGAAATCACTCCCTGCTAGAAATAACAGCAAAAGGCACAGATCCTTGGAATGTCTGTGTGCTGTCCTCTCCGGCCCCTAATGTAGTGTACCATATAGGCACCTTTCTTTCCCCATCCCTAAAAGAGGGACTGAGAACAATCACTGCACTGCAGTGAATATGCACCAGTTTCTCTGGCAGCAGCAGACCCCGTCTCTGCCTGAGTGTCTGGGCACTCACAAAACATATATCCAAAAGAAAAGGAGACAGGCTCTGAGGGTTCCCTCCTTCAAGATTCACACCCCATATGAGGCATCCAGAGTGCAGCTGGGTGTCTTCCCAACATCAGGCAGCTGCATACAGTCCACATAGCCTTGTCTCCACCTGCTGCTCTGTATGTTTCTGGTGATGCACCAGCTGGGACTGGAACCAAAAGCTTTGCCCACACTGGATGCAGCGGTATGGCTGCGGGTATGTTTGATGACGTTGGAGTTACCACTGGTTGCATTTGTAAGGCTTCTCACCAGTGTGGATACTACTGTGGTTAATGAGATCAGAGCTCTGCCCAAAACGTTTGCCACACTGCCCACAGGAGTAAGGCCAGATGCCATCGTGGGCTCGCTGGTGCTGAAGGAGGTGGGAGTGTTGGCTGAAGCTTTTCCCACAGGCTGGCCATTTGTAGGGTTGCTCACCTGTCCATACGCTGGTGTTTGATGCAGGTGGAGCTGTCACTGAAGATCTTCCCGCACTCACTGCACATGTAGGGTGCACCAGCCTGTATGGACCCGCCGGTGCCGGACGAGATGGGAGCTCTGGCTGAAGCCCTTGCCACACTGCCCACACAGGAAAGAGCGCTCTCCAGTGTGCATTTGCTGGTGCTGGATGAGGTGGATGCTCCGGCTGAAGCCCTTGCCACACTCAGAGCAGATAATGGGCCACTCCACATGAGGAACTCGCATTAGGCTGCCGTCACCCTTCTCTCCTGTATGTTGACCAGCCTAATTTCAGAGCACAGCAGCTTCACTTCCTGCTCCTCCTCACAGCCAGCCTCTGAGGAACAGCACTGACTTCCATGGCTGTCCCTAAATTGCTCCTCTCCTCCTCTGGACCCTGCTGCCAACATGTCCTGCAGATCTGTGCTTGCAAGGTGATCTGGAAGGGGAACTAGCTCACCAGCTGCAAAAAGTATGGCTCTAGCCATGATTCTCACTGGGAAGTGACAAAGCAGAGAACAGGCAAGCAGTTATTCTACAGAGCCTGGTCTGCACTGTGTGGGGAAGATTGGGGGCAAAGGAAATTGAGCTTCAGGAGAGGCTGTACAGCCTCATCATGTGACCCAGATGTGCCACAAGGGAAATGCCACAGGTGTCTCCAACCCCAAGACATCTTCACGTTTTCTCTTCCTAACATTTTGGTTTATACAGGCTCTTAACATCAAGTTGACAACAGGTAGGCTGTCTGCCTGCCCTGAGCTGGGGTGGTATAAAGCAGTCTCAGTATGAGCTGTACGAACTAAAGCACCTGAAATAACACTGAGGCAGCTCAAAGAGCATCTTGCTTGCTCTCTGTTTACAAATTTATCTCAGTTATTCCTCACCCATGTATGTCTCCTCCAAGGCCGCATAATCTTGTTCTTCTCCTGGGCCCATCTGGGCAGTTACATCAGGCTCAGCAAACAGGAATCTGTCTTATAAAAGTCAACAAAAGTCATATTAGCTGAATAATTAGCAAAAGCTTGTCATATATCACAACATCTGCTGCCCCTGCTGAATATGGGGAATAAGCAGAGTGGTTGCCTAAAAGAATGGAGTCAATGAGCATCCTGTGCACTACTGAGGTATCTGGTGTCAGATACCTTCCTTACAGGATATTTGAGGTTGTCCCTCTTCTCATAAGCAATACACACTGGGACACACACCAGAGACGCTGGACTCAGAACCAGATGACAGCGATCACAGAAGAAGAAAAGAGCAAAAACCCAGCCATACTTACACTGCTTTAATAATGACAGCTGAAACACTAATTACTCTCCTAAGATTATTTTAAATGTAAAATTACTCTTTAGCCAACAGAATCTGACTTTCTTGCTTGCTACTTCATCACTTCTTTCTCCTCCAACTCTCAGGCTGAGGCAGCAAAACCCAACGAACCAGGCAATCTGATGTCCTGTCTACTCCAGCAGTTAGCTATCAGCTTGGCATCCACACTGAGCAGCAACAGCCATCAGGAACACAACTCTTGGGCGGGGTGTTCTTAGAAACACTGTAAGCAACACAGACAAGAATTTTTCCTTCAGAAGGCTCAAACCAGCCAAACAGTAATCAACAGCAGTTAGTAACGAGAGGGCAGGCATCAGTGACTGCTGCACAACAGCAAATGCAGAAGAAAGAGAAACACAATGGTAATAAATCATAGAATCATAGAATCACACTTTAATTTAGAAAGTAAGAAGCAAAGGTGGCAGAGAAAGGACAGCACATGGATGAATCTAGGACCATAGGCTAATGTGCAACAAAGCTAAAGCTGAGATCACTTTGGGAATAGTTTTAAAGCATTTAAGTCATGGCTTTTTTATCCCCCTTTTTATCTTTATAGCTACTTAATACCAGTTTGTACCACTTAACAAATACACTCCCTGAATGCTCTTCGAGATACCACTCTCTCTGGACAACCAATACATCTGGGCAACTACTCAAGCTCCAGATGGAACTAACAGGACAGATGGATGCTGGTGCAAACAAACACTGTATACTGATGGGTCCTGGACCACTTCATCTGTCACCAACAGCTACTTAATGACAGGTAATGGGTAATAAGGGATTAGACAGTGTCAGAATCAAGGGGACAACTGAGATGAAGGGAATGGTTTTGGACCTTGGATGCCAGTGACTGTAAAGGCACCAGTCCTGAAGTCTTTATTCTGTGCGCAAAGCTGGACAGAAAGAGAGCAAAAGGGAAAGGCTGCAGTCTTGAACTGCAGAATATGAAGAAAAAACAGCCAACAGATAATCAGAAACAGCATAGGGTGAAAAAAAGAAAGAAGCTTTAAAAGTTAATAATCTGAGTTGCTAAGTTGCTACTTTCAATATTTGCTGAATGTTGAAGCAGACCACCCCTGCAGATGGATCTTTTCCAGCAGTTCCATGCTGAGGAGGGAAGGCTGCTTTCTGCTGCCCTGCAGAAATCAGGATTTTGCCCCTGCTGAGAATTTCTGCTGCAAGAGTTTGCAGCACAAGCCAACCCAGCCATTTACATGCTGCAACGCAGAGCAGATGGCCCACCCCCACTCTACAGCAAGAGTCAAAACCCTGTCCACACACAGCTCTTTCCCCAGGCAGCTAACCACAAACAGTGAGGTTTCTCTCTGAAAGCTGTCAACAAACACGGGCTTTGGAGTTGCAAATCCCTCAGCATTTCTGAGGTGGCAACAGCATCTGACAAATGTCCAACAGCCACCAGTGGAGGAAACATCTAAACAAGAAATAAGAAAGACTTCTTTCTCTATTGAGAGCAGCCTTATGTGGAAGAATTTGGGTGTGCTGGTTGATGAGAAACTGAATATGAGCCATTATGTGAGTGCTTTTGGCCCAGAGGGCTGACTGCATCCTGGGCTGCACGACTGGACTAGATGATCTTTCGAGGTCCCTTCCAATCCCTAATGTTCTGTGATCTGTGAAAAGCAGCATGGCCAGCAGGTCAAGGAAGGTGATTCTCTACTCTGCTTTGGTGAGACTTCACCTGCAGTACTGTCTCCAGGTCTGGAGTCCTTAGCACAATAAGAACACGAACCTGCTGGAGCAAGTCCAGAAGATGGCCATGATTAGAGGGATGGAGCACCTTCGCTGTGAGGACAGGCTTGAGAAAGCTGGTTTTGTTCAGTCTACAGAACAGAAGGCTCCAGGGACACCTTCCAGTACCCTAAAGAGGGCCTACAGCAACGATGACTCTTTATCAGGGATAAAGATATCATTGATAGGACAATGGGTAATGGTTTCAAACTGAAAGGCGCTAGATTTAGATCTTAAGAAGAAATTCACCGCTATGAAAGTGATGAGGCACTGGAACAGGTTGCACAGAGAAGTTGCGGTTGCCTCCTCTGTGGAAGTGTTCAAGGCCAGGCTGGATGGGGCTCTGGGCAACCTGGTCTAAAGGAAGGTGCCCATGGCAAAGGGGGTGGAACTAGATGACCTTGAAGGTCCCTTTCAACCCATTCTAAGATTCCCTTCTGACTCTACAAAAAATTCCTAGCTACGCTGAGCTTTGTTATGGCAGCTCATCAGGCAGCAGGTAAGCTTTATACAAATAACAGGCTAGTCAAGAGTTTCTTCCTTCCTCACAATCACATCTCCGTGAAACAAGAGCAGAAACCTCATCAACAGAGGGGATGTTCATTCAGGGTTAGGGTTAGGGTCTCCTCGGAAGCGCCTTTGGCCCCATCACAGGGCACTTCCCACAGACAGACACACTCGATGGTCGCCTCACTCGCCCGTGGAAAGCAGGCCCGCTCCCTGCCGCCTCTCCCCCGACTCCTGGGGACAAGGCGCCGCCTGGCGGCAACCGCGCCCCATCGGGCGCCGCCGGCAGCCGCCGGCTCTGGCCGCTGTGCACCATGGGAAGTGGAGTCCCGCCGCCGCCGCCACCGCCGCCGCGTCCCCAGTACCGCGCCGCGGACTACAACTCCCAGGAGACCCTGTGCGCAGGGCAGAGCCTCAGGGCCGAGAGGCCGGGGCAGTGGGCAAGGAAGAAGAGCCGGTGGAGTAGCCCTCTGTGTTAGAGAGACGTACGAAGCCATAGAAACGAGTGAATGCGGGTGAGAATACAGTGGAGCCGTTGTGGGTGAGAATTAGGTGTTAGGCCAGCACGAGAGATGACTATGGTGGGACTCTGTTACAGACCACCCAAGCAGGATAAGGAAGCAGATGACCTTTTTTATAGGCGGCAGGGAGAATTTGCACAGTCACTGCCTCTTGTGCTCATGGGAGACATCAGTGTTCTGATATCTGCTGGAAATATAACACAGCAGGGAGAGAACAGGCCTGGAGGTTCCTGGAGTGTGTGGACACAACTGGTGAGGGAGCCCGCCAGGGAAGATGCCCTCTTGGACCTGCTTCTTGTGAACAGGGACAACCTTGTGAGAGAAGTAAAGGCTGGAGGCTGTCTAGGGCACAGTGATAGTGAGTTGATTGAGTTTTCAGTCCTTGGAAAAACAAGGAGAGGGACTAGTGAAACTGTTACCTTAGACTTCCGGAGGATGAACTTTGGAATTCAGGAGATTGATTGACAAAGTCCCTTGGGAGGTTGCCCTAAAAGATACAGGAGTCTAGGAAGGCTGGACATATTTCAAGGTTTAGGTGTGCTTAGGTCACGGTTTAAACCTGGCACCATGCAGCTGCTTGCACAAATCTACCATTGGAGCAGGCACGATGGCTGAGGCAAATGCTGGGGAGGACTCCCTGGGCACTTAGGTTAACAAGCAGAAAGACAGGCTCAACTTGGGGGAAAAAACCCCCACACTTAATGTAACCAACATAAAAACCTCGTTGCCAGCATACAGAGATCACTTAGTGCTTACATGTTTGTGCTCAGCTCTGTTATTTCCTCTCTTGTAGGGGAAATGCCCGGGAATCCTCCTCTCTGTGGCAGCATGACACCACCCTCGTAAATAAACAAGTCCTCCAAGATCTTTTTCTGTGCAGCATTGGGGTTTTCTTGTCTCCACAGTGCCCGACCACTCTAGCCTGGCTCCTTCCCTCAGAGTCATGGTCTCTACTAGGGTAAGTCCCTTGCTCCATCGTATCATCCTCCATGGGCTACAGATGGGATTCTCTTCCTCTGTGCACTTGTCATGTCCTCATTGTTAACAGAAGGAAATGACTCAGGTTCATGGGGGGGGGTGTCAAATTAAGGTGACTTACACCACAGGTCATCATAAAAGTCAAAGTACTGAAATTATCAGATTCTGAACTCAGAAGACACAGAAATCAGTAAAGTTACTAGATACCCAACTCAGAAAGTAGAGGAGAGAAAGCGTGAGATAAGATTGTTAAGAGGTCAGATCACCACTCAGGACTGCAGTCTCTGGCTCCTTTCCCCACCACTGTGTTCCTCAGCTCTGCAGATCTCTGGAGAAACTCCTCAGTTTCTCTGGCCATCCTTCTCAGTAAGTTTCAGCTTCGTGGAGAGTGAGGAGTGTGGTGGTGGTGATAGGTGAGAAGTCCCTTTTCACTTCCTCAGCTTTGCAGATTTTGGTGTCTCCTGCAGTCAGTCTCTTGTCCTGGCTGAAGGCTGGTTCCCCTGCACCGCTGGAAACTTTCCTTTCATCCCTGCTGCCAGGGGTGTTTTTTTTCCCCTCTCCTCCAACAGTATGTGGGACTTTGTTCTCAGGATCATAGAAAAAGCAATGGCTAGTCAGTCCTTGAGAGAGATAGCAGCTCCCTGTGCTGTCAGTGCTTCAGCAGAGTTTTGCAGATAGACTGGCAGAGCTCCTGGGCCTGCTTGCTGCACAGTGCTGCTATCTCCCACCAGGTGCTGCCTCACCCATTACACTGCTCACAAATTACCTTCTATTCACTTACAATAGTTTGAGCCATCTTGCTTGTTCTTAATCAAAGTCTGACATCTCTTCATGATGGTTTTGCAAGGACTTTCTCCTCTGCTGATCTCTGAGGTCTTCTCAGACTCACTCTCTTGTCTCTACGACCATGATCTGAAGGTAAAATGGCTGCCTTGGTGCATTTTCCTTCTCTCTTTTATCTCTCCTCTCTAACACTAAAGGACAACTTCCCCAAAATATCCCAAAGCAAACAGGAAATTTGCCTAACAGATTTTTCCCTTCCCAAAATATATTTATTTAAGGGGGCACTAATCGGCTCAAACTTAAGAGGTGCATGAGTAACCAGAGATGGGGAGGGTTTTGGTTTTCTGTAAGCTTCTTACCAGAGCTGGCGATTGTACTGTCTCCTCCCTATACTGAAACTGTACCAGGCTCAAACTAGAACAGGGCATGAGAGGAAACACAGGCTAGAAACCCTGCAGAGGCTTGCATTTTTTGTGCCCAGTTAATAGCAGATTGCTCTTAGTAGTGTGAGGAAGTCAGTTGCAGACACAGAAGATAGAAGATCTTGCTGCCAGAAGTGTCAGAGTAGTCTTTTAAGGAGTCATCACACATGGAAGGTTGAGAAGTTGGAAGCTTTAACACCCACAGTCCCTCATTCTGTCCTTCAGAGATGATGTGTGTTTACACACAGAAGAGGTTTAGATTGGATCTCAGGAAGGTCTTCACTGACAGAGTGCTTGGGCACTGGAACAGGCTGCCCAGGGAGATGGTAGAGTCACCGTCCCTGGAGGTGTTTAAAAAATTAGTAGCTGGAGCACTTGAGGCCATGGTCTAGGGGTTAGGGAGATGTAGGCATGAGGGCTGGAGTTGATGATCCTGGAGGTCCTTTCCAGCCACGATGATTCTATGATTCTACATCTCTTGTGGACTCCTAACAAATGAGAGACACCTGTAAGCTTTTCTTCTCAATGTAAAGCCATCTCATTAGTGCAGTAACCAGGCAAAGCTCTCACTCTGAAACACTGCAAATTGAAACTCATCTGAAGAAGCAGTCAGCAGTTTTCCCGTGGCCAAGCATTCAGTGTGTCTGTGGAAATGGGTGTGATGACAGATCCCTGGGGAAACACTTGCGAACAGCAGCAATGGGTGTGAGTGCTCACGGCAACACCTCATTTTATATCATCTGCTTCTTCCAACCTCTTGTTTGCATAAAGTAGGAGCAGAGCCCTGTAGTCACAGCAGAACTCAGGCACAGAATGAAGCCTGCTGTGATTGGCCTGCCTGCAGATCCATACCCACAGGACCTCTCTCAGCAACTCCCAGCCACTTGGGCAGAAAAGCAAGCCCATGCAGGGCTAAGGGGCAGCCCCAAGCACAGCCTGAGCCGCCCCTTTCAGGAGGGGGCACAACAGGGCACTCTCCTACCTGGATGGCCA
The DNA here is from genome assembly GCA_028565055.1 of Phoeniculus purpureus. Classification (NCBI taxonomy): domain Eukaryota; kingdom Metazoa; phylum Chordata; class Aves; order Bucerotiformes; family Phoeniculidae; genus Phoeniculus; species Phoeniculus purpureus. The sequence continues at coordinate 62,370,870 of JAOXOE010000001.1, forward strand.
AGCATTTTGGGGCAGCAGGGCCTCACTACCCACTCTTCTCCTCTGTGTTCAGCTGTTAGCAGCAGGGCTTTTGGCCAGCAGCTCACTCCTGCCTGCACTGACATCAACCAGTAACGCTGGGCAAATCCACCCAAGCCTTTTGGATAGGGCTGGCTGTAGCACTGTGTGCCAAAAAAGGATATGAGCTTTAGCTCCACTGGCAGTGCAATTCCTGACCACAGCATGGGGGAGCTCTGGTCCTAAGCACAAGCCAGATGCTGAGCTGACCAGCCCCACGTGGGCAGTAGCCCTTTGTCTGCTCCAGCCTGAATGTTGTTTTCAGTCCATTCTATGATTCAATGGCAAATTCTGTTGACGCTGTTTCTTGTTTGAAATTTTATTGCAGTTTAGCTTTTGCTGTATTTAATTGCTTTTGCTTCCAAATATCTTGAAATCTGGTGACAGAAAGATTTGTCACCTTGTCAGCTGTTGCTCATGGTTGCTTTTCTGCAAATCATTTGTTCAGTGGAGTCTGTACAGCATTTACACCTGAACATCATTACAGCTCCCTCTGCAGAGCATTCCCGTAGTAGTTGCATGTGTTTTTACTCAGGCACTGGTTCATGAATCCAGAGCTGTCAGGAAAGTAACCAGTCTGGAATTCACAAGAGGGTAGGGACTTGCTGCAGGATGCTCTATAAGCAGTTATGGGGATCTGGGCTCAGTAGCATCCTCCATGAGGAAAAACCTTGTTTAAAGCAGAAAGCAAACAGCTGAAGGCAAGTTTCCAGAATTACTAGATTTGTATATTTACTGAAAACTGAGAAAAACTGTAAACTGAAACCTCAGTTTCTGCCGTTCCTCTCAAGTAGAACATCTGAGTTTCACTTCGCTTTACCCACTACCTCCATCATTTCCTATAACTGCAAAACACTGCAGGAAAGCAGCCCAAGAAGATGCATCTGTTCCTTGAAGCACCCGGTTCACACGTGATGCCTCTCATGTTGCAGTGCTCAGCACTCAAATGCACAAACCACTTTCTGTCCGGAAGAGAAGTTCTTAGACTCCTCATACACCTACCTTAGTGTGGACAGCAGAACCTACTTCCTTTGCTCCCTTGCAGATCATACCTGATGTCTGCTGGGGATGGAGTCTTCAGGCTGATGAGCTCCAGGTTCCAAACACCATGGCATAGCCTGGGGCTGAGTTAGACTGGAAACTCCTGCCATGTGGGTGGAATTGTACAAAGATCCCAAAGGGGAAGTGAGAGCATGAGGAGGACAGATGGACAGATAGATGGAAGGAAGGATCCCTCGGCTTAATATGGGAGAGCTGCTCTTTGCCCTGCACAGTTTGAACTCTGCCCAGAAAGTGTGACTGATACCTAACAAATATGCGGTTGGGGCAACTAGAAGAAGCAGGGAAAGCACCAGCTGTCCCCAGACAGTGAGAAGCTAACACAGTGCGAATGTCTCCTGACGGCTTTGTCTGGCTCTGTCCTCCATGCAGTAAACAATCTGGTGTGTGTCACCATCAAATGTTAGTAGAAATCACATTTACTGTTCAAACTGTTTTAAACAATATAAAATCACTGCTTTACAACAGTATATTGCTGCTTCTCTTTTGAGAGTGAAGTGTATGGCTCCATCTGCAACACTGGATTTCAGTAAATCCTTTGACACCATTTCCCACAGCATTCTTATAGAAAAACTGGCTGCCTGTGGCTTGCACAGTGTGCATTCTGCTGAGTTAAACACTTTCTGGACATCCAGTGGTGAATGGAGTTAAATCTAATTGGCGACTGTTCACAAGTGGTGTTTCCTAGGGCTCGGTACTGGGACATGTACTCTTTAACATCTTTATCAGTGATCTGTGCAAGGACACCAACTGCACCCTCAGCAAGGGTTGCAGACAATGAGTTGGGTGGGTGTGTTGATCTTCTTGAAGGTAGAGAGGCTCTACAGAGAGATCTGATCTGGAAGGGCTGGATCAATGAGTTGAGGCCAATTGTATGAGCTTCACCAAGGTCAACTGGCATGTCCTATGCTTAGATCGCAACAACCTAATGCAATACGGTACGCTTGGAGTGGCTGGAAAGTTGCCTGACAGATAGAGACCTGGGATTATTGACAACCTGCTAAATATCATCCAGCAGTGTGCTCAGGTGGCCAAGAAGGCCAATGGCATCCTGGCTTGCATCACAAACAGTGTAGCAAGCAGGAGTAGGGAAGTGATTTTCCCCCTATATTCAGCTCTGGTGAGGCCACAACTTGACTACTGCGTTCATTTTTGGGCACCTCAATGCAGGAAAGACATTCAGGTGCTGGATCTAGTCCAAAGAAGGACAACAAGGCTGGTGAAGGGTCTGGAGAGCAAACCTTATGAGAAGCAGCTGAGAGAGTTGGGGCTATTTAGTCTGAAGAAAAGGAGGCTGAGGGGAGACCTTCTCATTGTCTACAATTAACCTGATAGGAGGGTGTAGAGGAGAGGTGGGTGTTTGTCTCTTCTGACAAGTAACAAGAGTCTAGGACAAGAGGAAATGGTCTCAAATTGCACCAGAGGAAGTTTGGGTTGGACATTGGGAATAACTTTAGTGAAAGGGTCATCAGACTTTGGAACAGGCTGCCCAGGGTAGGTGGTGAATCACTATCCCTGGACATAATGGATTTAGGGACATGTTTTAGTGGTGGGCTTGGTACAGTTAGGTTAGTGGTTGGTTTTGATGATCTTAAAGGTTTTTTTCGAACATAATTCACACAGAATCACAACACAGCTACACCCAAAGCATAGAAGGGAAGAAAAGTGGGAAAGTTTCTCTGGATACTTCATGTCTCTGCAAACCACACTAGTTGGGAAACAACAAAACACAGCATGCATACAGTGCAAGGCTGCCTACTGAGGAAACAACATCAAAGATGCATTGTGTGCTCAGACGTACTATTCAGTTCCAGGTTAAAAGTTTTCCTGGTGCAAACATACACCAACCTCATTAAATACTTAGGACATATAATCTCCCAGGGATGGCAAGTTCAAGCCACTGAAGCCAAAAAGATGAAGTTGCCTTTAGGATCCAAGGCTACTACTGGCTGTGAAATACAGGAATTAGAGTGAAAGGTGACAGGGAAGACAGGGTGTTATTGGGAAGAGAGAGCAAGTATGTATTTTTGTGGGTCCTCTGGCAGCTCGCAAATTGCCATCAGAGTGTGGCGTTGGGAATGAGGAAAGCTGGAAGCCAGAACAGTGTGTAACTCTGACTAATATTTAGTGCTGTGGTACCCTTGAATAATCTCAAGATAATCCCCTGGTAACATCTCAAGGCTGGGATGTTCAGAATAGTGGGGAGAGACCTGTGTAGGTCTCTGAGTTTCCACATAATTCCACTGTGGGTCAGACTTCATGTAGGCTAAAGCAGCTTTTAGTAGGATTGGGTTGGCCTCAGCAGGCATGTTATCACATGCTTCAAAATAAGGATCTGATTTTTCTAGCTGGTAAATTCAAGCAGTGGATAAAGAGACAGAAAAAACAAGATTTGAAACAGTCTAAAATTAGCACTCAGTAACCAAAGAAGGAAGCTCAGCATTTTTAGGTGCTTGAAGGGCTGGGTTTAAAAGTCTAGCTGTAACATCTCGTTTTTAGAGTTGTGCAAGTGTAGATGCTACTTGCAAGTGTAAAAACCCTTTATTCAAACATAGCCTGCAAGTATTCTCATCTGCATGATCACAGGAACTCAAAAATGAGGCAGAACCATGAACACATCGTCCTTACATCACAACGTAACGAAGTTTCTGACCTTGCTGGGCAGCCCAACAGCAGACGAGGACTTTAAAGGGAGAATTTACACCCACCATGCACAAATTTTCCCTGGTGGAGACAGTGCTGAGAGCTGTTGCACACTGTACTTGCATACCATCCTGAATACTTTTTCCTCCACATGGAGAGCCCCCACATCCCAGTGGGAGAGACATGAATGTACTGGTCATGCCCAGTGTTGCCATGGGGAAGGAGAGAAAGGACAGAGGAATAGGAGGAAAAGCGGGGAACCAAGTCCCAGATTGCCACTCCATGATGCAATGACAAGCTCTTTGGATGTTTTCAGCAGTCTCTCATCCCAGCTGTAGGCTGGAGGGGACTGTTGGTAAAGCCGCAGCCCCGCATGGTTCAAATCTCTCCCTTTTATATTCAGTGCCAGGGCTGTTCTTCCCTGCGCCCCCCACGCACGAGGGACCCTCTTCCCAGGGTGCCATACAAAGTAATGGCCAGTAAGTCCTTGAGGGAGGAACAACTTGTCACGTTCTCAGGCTCTGCAGATCCCATTCCCATGCAGAGCATTGCCAGGTGCAGGGTTCCTCCTTCTACCCTCTTCATGGGTTATCTTCCACCTGCTGACAATTGTTTGAGCCATAATCAAAGTCTGACAAACTCCTGTAAGAAATTTTTGATGAAATAAAGCTACAAATGACATAACCTGATACATGATGAAAAGTACTCCTGACAGCTAGGTCTTTATAAATATGGTACAACTCATAGTTAAAATATGGTACAACTCATAGTTAACTTTACCTAATAAGCCAACTTTGTCAAATTATATTTGTTTTCTTAGTATTATCTTGCTAGAGTTTATTACAGCCCTCTCTTCAGTCATTAAATCTTTAGGAGGAAGCTGTAAGCTTAGCTAATGAATATTCTATTGTTAATTGCCTGGCTTGTTCAGATTCCAGATGCACTGATGTGATTCCATTAGCTGAGGTCTTTTCTTTCCCAGCAGAGTTGATTTGAAGCAGAAGCTACTTATAACAGCAAGTGCATCAAGCTACAACATTTTAGGAACATCATTTAGTTTCAACCCAGTACTTGAATGTTGTCCTGGTCCTGCAGCTAATAAACTCAGCGGCATAAGCCTCTAAGAATACATCCACACCAAACCACATTTTCCATGCAGCTCTGCATAAAAGCATACTGCTGCTAGGGAGTTATTAAGGATTATGTGCATGTTCTTAACCTTCAGGAATAACAAGTGAGTGTAGTGCAGCTTGGAAGGTGAAAATCAGTAACTTTTCAGACATGACCTTTCTTTGCTATTTTATATGCACTTCTTTATCAGCTTGTTCACCGGGGGACCATTCAATCCTGCTGGCTTAGATCCCTAACGAGGGGTATGGCTTGAAGTAATAAGGCAAGGAGAAATAAAGTGTTTGTGAATGCTCATCATTTCTGTGCTGAGCCTGAACAGATCATTTTCAGATAGAATGACTGTTCTGTTAAAAATAAATTGCTGTGGTTTCAACCTCTGTAGGAGCACAACTAGCTATGAACTCGAGTGGAGGTTAGCGCTAACAGACAGTTTTTCACAGCAAAGATACCCAGGGTAAAAGTGTAGTTGCAGGTCAGCGACAGAACCTACCTGTACAGCTGCTCCTCAGGCCCTCTGATGAAATGCTGCAACACTGCAAAAGCTGTTACTTATGTTTGGTATCATCCAAAGAGAGGATGGAGAAGTTTAAAACCTGCCTGGACATGTTCCTATGTGACTTGATCTAGGTGATCCTGCTCTGGCAGGGGGATTGGACTGGATGATCTTTCAAGGTCCCTTCCAATCACTAATGTTCTGTGATTCTCTGATGTCTATTACAAAGAACTACATGACATTTACCTGCACTGTTGTACAGAAGAAAGAAAATCTATGTCACATAGCAACCCCATGCCACAACCCAAAGCTGTTCCAGGCATCCTGAAACCACAGGAGGCAGTGCAAAGCATCTCTTGATGTGCCAGGGAAACATATGTGAAGGAGCAAAACTCCTGCCAGTTTCTAGAGAAGTCCGTGCTTTCAACACGTCTCTGCCATCTCTGCCAGCTGAGTAGTCACCTCAGAAAGTAAATTTATTTCTGGAGTTCACAGAATTGGATTTCCCAGTCTGACAGACAGCCCATAGACTGGGGCCAAGTTTCCCTTTGTGGTATGTGCACTGCACTGCGGCTGCAACTTGAGCAGCACATTCTTGATGGATCGTGCCTTTACTGCCTTCTGTTTTTCCCCAGATCACGGTCTCTCCTTCCGCATGGGACAAGGAGAACTGCAGGGAATGGCTGACACCCAGGATGAGAAACAAAACGGGCAAAACTGGGGAGAACAGGCTGTCTCTCTGCTTGTCAATTAGCACCTTGCTCCCCAGCCCTGCAAGTGCAAAGTCGGAAAACAACATGCATCAAAGAGCCTTAAAATGTGGTGAATCTCATCTGACTCACACTTACTGCACAAATAACTGCTGGTTGTGATTTGTACTTCTATAGAAAGGAAAGACATCACAAAGGCAGCCATCTGAAGATCTCAACCTGACTAAAAGTACAGACTGCTGTAGAATCAACAAGTCAATCACTTCTCGTGTGCAGACTTTGCCACTGTCACCCTCATTGCCACACAGATGCAGCTGTGTGGGTCACCTTTACCACATTGCTTCATAAAATCATAGAATCACAGAATTGTTTTGGTTGGAAGAGACAGTTAAGCCAGCACTGCCAACTTGCCACTAAATCATGTCCCTCGGCACCACCATGTCACATCTTTTCAATATCTCCAGGGATGATGATTCAAATAACTTCCCTAGGCAGCCTGTTCAGTCCTTGACAACTCTTTTGGCGAAGTAACTTTTCCTAATATCCAATCTAAACCTCCCCTGGTGCATCCTCATATCCTATTGTTTGTTACTTGGGAGAGGAGACTAATTCTCACCTCACTACAATCATGTTTCAGGTTGGTAGTTGTAGGGAGCGGTAACATCTCCTCTCGATGTCATCTTCTGTAGGCTAAACAGCCTCAGTTCCCTCAGCCACTCCTTGTTGGCTTGTGCTCTAGACTCTTCACCAGCTTCGCTGTCCTTTTTTAGACACTCTCCAGCATCTCAACATTCTCCTTGTAGTGAGGAGCCCAAAACTGAACACACTATTCCAGTTGTGGCCTTACTGTGGCCCCCAGTACAGGGGGATGATCACTTCCCTGCTCATGCTGGCCACACCATTTCTGACCAGGATGGTTTTGGCCTTCTTGGCCACTTGGGTTTATGGTGGCTTATATTTAACTGGCTGTCAACCAACACCTTCAGGTCCTTTTCTGCCAGGCAGCTTTCCAGCCACTCTCCCTCAAGCCTGTAGTGTTGCATAGGGTTGTTGTGACTCAAGTGTAGGACCTGGCACTTGACTGTGTTGAACCTCATACCACTGGCCTCAGCCTGTCAAGCCTGTCCAGGCTCTGTAGTGCCTCTCTATCCTCCAGCAGATCAACACACCCACCCACCCAACGTGGTGTCATCTGCCAATTTATGGAGGGTGCACTTGATCCCCTTGTCCGGATCATTGATGAAGTTTTTGAAGAGTACAGCCTCAGTGGTGAGCTCTGAGCAACACCACTTTTAATCAGATGGCAACTGGATTGAACTCAGTTCACCACCACTCCTTGCTCCCAACTGTCCAATCAGTTCTTATCCAGCAAAGTGTTAGGCTGTCCAAGCCATGAGCAGGAAGTTTCTCCAGGACAATTCTGGGGAAAATGGTGTCAAAGGCCAGTGGTGTAGGGCTCTGGCTTGCCAGTTTTAGAAAGCACCTCTGGCTGGTGCATGCTGGTCATATCTCTGGCACACCAGTTGATGGGAGATGCCATTGCTGGTCGATAGAGGAAAGTGTTGCTCTGTCTGGTTGTTTCAGACACTGTGGTTTTGGTTTGTTTCCTGGGAGCAAAAGCAAGAGACTTTCCTGCTGGCTAGTCATGGGGACCATGGCTCTTGATTGCTTACTGACCTCATTTGAGAAGTTCTGCCTGGTTGGCAGGAGATGCTTTTGCTATTTTATTGATTCAAAAGGCAACTGCTGAGCTTAGCTTTCTAGATAACGACCATGAGAAGGAATGTTAGCAGGTTGCCCTAAGCAGAAGAATAATAAACAGTACTTTGCATTTGTCAAATAAAGGGAAACATCTGGAGCTCAGAAGCTGTGTTAACCAGCAGGCGGCAGAGGCAGTGCTATAGTGAATGTCTGAGAATATTTCAGAGGTCCTGCCCGGGATGGGAGAGGACAAAAGTGTATCTGTGTGATGCTTAGCCTTTCATTTCAAGTTGTGTATATAAACTCTTTGAGAATCAGTTTGCCTACCTTCCTTCTCTGGTGGAGGAGCAGTCTCATGATCATGAAATAAACTTTTTGCAGATGTGCCTCAGCCTTAGTTACCTAATAGTGTCATCAGGCATTGGGACAGGCTGCCCATGGAGGTGGCTAAGTCGTTATCTCTGGACATGTTTAAAGGTTGTGTGAATCTGGAGCTTAGGGACAGGGTTTAGCAGTGGGCTTGGTGCCGTTAGCTTAACGGTTTGACTTGATGGTCTTAAAGGTCTTTTCCAACATGAATAATTCTGTGGTTCTGTACTGACTCTGTCACTCCTGTTCCCCCTTCTGCACCTTCTGTTTTCCCTTCAGTAGCTGTACAAGCTGTGCTGAAAGAGGTAATTATTCCTCCTCCAGCAGCAGGGGCAGCTGTAACCATAACAAGAGTAGCCGTGCCAGTCTGTCCATCAGATTTGGTGGTATGGCAGCCACAAATGCCCTGACTACAGAAAGACCTGGAACAGGGTCAGAAAATGAATAGGGGAATTTTTAGAGCACATGACCCCGCTAGGTCTGGTGTTTGTGGGTTACTGAAAGCTGTGTTTACCACTGAAGAGCAAATGTCCATTTTGCAGAAAAATAGAGAATGGGGCTGCAGCTCCAGATGGCTGGACCCAGAGCTAGACAAGGATTAGCAGACCAGGACAGCAGGACTAGTTGTATTAAGTTTAGGCTGGGAAGGTTTATAAGAATGGCTAGTCAGACAGAGGAAAAAGAATGCCAAAAGGACATTAACTGTGAGTATTTGGGGGACTTGACCCTGAAGTCCTGCAAAATGGGTCTTTGCCTCTTTATTTGTAGATCAAGTGACTCCAAATAATAACTATTATTTTAAGCAGTGTTCTCTGAGCGAGGGAAGCTGATAGGGGACATACTAAGTATTGCAGCATTTGTGTGTAATGGAAGAGACGAGACTAAGACTAGGCAGAAGAGAAAACAGCAGGAAGAGAAGGCCAGCAAGGTAGGAATTTTAGGGGCCAAAGAGGTAATAACATTGGAAATAAGGGAAACAGAAGTCTAAATTGGACAAGACCATAGAATTCTTGCAATAAACCCAAGATACCAGAAAAGAGAATGTCCTGGATCCTGAGCAGGGGACCTGATCAAATTGATCAGGAGATGAATGAGAGTGATGCACAGTGATGGTTACGAGATCCCCAGGCCCCAGCAAGAGAAGGAGATACAAAAGTCATCCTCTCAGGGGACTCTAAGGAAGCAAGTACAGGTTTGAAAAATGGAGATGAAGTCACCTATGTCTGACAGATACCAGCACAGGTTATTAACCACAATAATCCCCCATGAAGGATCAAGAATTAAGGGTAAAGTGATGTATGAATAGAAAGTAAACCTGCATTTGTCCCCAGGACTAGTTTCTGATCATCCAACAACTATAACCATGAAACCAGCCAAGCCAAAATGTTTTATGGTGATTTCTGTCCAGCTTGCTTCATAATCGTGGTGCATCCAGCATCTCCGTGTATTTTTATCTTTGTAGGAATTCACCCAGTTTGCAGTCTCCAAGGACAGAAAAAGAAATGTTTATGGAGAAGGGCTCTAGAATAAAGAAGCAGGGGTGAGTATCACACCTGATACTCTGCACTTCTCAGTGTTCAGGATGTACTTTTAAGGTCATTATCAGCAGTCAGAAGTTTGCTTGGTGTATGTACCTCCACTGCAGTGACTGTCCAGACCTGCAAGTGATCAGATGTGCTGCTGCAGAAGACTGGAAAATGTAAGGCAGTGATCCCTACATATTCTGAGGCTTTCAGATGTAAAAGTCAGACTCACCGTGGGCTTCCTTAGTTTCAGAGAGCTTAGTTTGATGGTACTTTCATTTTATTTATGGAGCTGAATTGTTTTGTTGCATCATGTTTTGGACCTGTGCAGGGACCGGACTCCCATCAGCAGTGAGCCAGGCATTATGCTGTTCAACCCTCTCCCCCACGCGGATCTGACCCAGTCCTTCCTGCCGTGAATGGAGCCATCAGTCCAGGAGGTCACATCTGCTTCCACTGCGTGTGGGAGAAACACTCATCAGCCTTCCGACATTGCAAACGCACGGATGAAGTGCTTGCACTTTCTGAAAGTCTTACTGATTTCAGATTTTCCAGGTGTGCAAGAATTTAATCTACTGTCAAAAGACCATATTTACTTGCTGTCTTGCCCTCAGACACATGATAGAGTGTGTCTCTAGACACACTTGTTAGAGTGACACCTTGTTAGACACCTTGTTAGAGTGGTTGTGGCCAAGGACTTTTCAACCTGCCTTTTAAGTTCTAGTTGGCATGCTGAAGCTCTGTTTTCAGTTTTGATTCTAGAAAACATTGCTTTTCAGCCTCTTTCAATTTGTAACCCCTCGTCTGTCTTTCAGTGGAGTTGTGGTCGCTGTACAATGACTTTCAGTCTGCTGCTGCTTTGAACACCTTCATCTGTGTTTGCCAAGTACTTCTAGTGAGGAACACAAAGTTAGAAGAGGAAGTTTTTTTAATCCAAGACTTGTCTATCCTCCTTAAAAGAAGTTTTTTGAATGCTCTAATTCTCTTGAATGCTCTGATTCTCTTGAATGCTCTAATTTGCTGCAGGAAGCAGCGGTTGAAGTTCCTTGCATCTGGTAGGAAAACTTCAGCAGAAGGCTGTTTTTTTTCTGCTTTTTGAAGCATTTTATCATGTTAGTTATCTGTGGTGCTAGAGTGTGACAAGGTGAGGAATCCCTGTCGTACCTCATGGTTGTAAAGCTGTTCTGGTGGCACTTGTTCTTGTTCTGTGTTGTGCTGAAATACTTCCCTACATGAGCTTGGTATTAACCTTTTAGTAATCACAGCAGACCATAGCACCTGTAAGACTAAGTCGTTGTTAAGTGAATCCTGCAGGAAATGTTGACCTATGGAATCGCTTTGCTGTTGTAAAGACTCTTAAGGTGATCAGTTTGAAGGTGGCATCTCTAGTGAAATTTCCCCTTTTCATTTTCTGAGTTGGGACTTTACCAAGTTGATTTTCCTTCACCAAAATGAGGTGAGGCAAAGCAAGAAGAAAAAGGGAAAGAAGTACAAGATGGTCTGGTGCTTCAGGAGTGGGTGGCTGGCTTGCAGAGGAATCCTGGTTGACAGGAGCTCAGGATCCCTGCAAAGACAATTTTCACTGTCTCTGGCTCAATGTTGGCAGGCCTGTGATGGTGATCCAGGTGCACTGGTGGCAGAGTTAGACAGTAGCAGCCTCTGAGCACAACAAAAGTGAAATTCATTTGAGTCAGTCATGAAAGACAAAAGCAAGAAAGTACAGTTGACCTGCACCAACCTGAGGCTGACTGGACCCTAACTTGCCTGTCCACATTGTGTAGCATTGTCCACACAGAAACAGTGAATCTGGCCAAAGTGCCTGTGGGCACTGTCCTTGCTGTCCTTGATGTGATCCTTCCTGTAAGCTCTTTGCATTTCCAGTATCTGAAGTGGGCTACGAGAAAGCTGGGGTAGGGCTTTTGACACAGGTGCTTAGCAAGAGGACAAGGGGGTAGGGTTACAGACTTGAAGAACAGAGATTGAGGTTGGACGTTAGGAAACAATTCTTTGCTGTGAGGGTGGTGAGATGCTGGAACAGGTTGCCCAAGGAAGTTGTAGCTGCCCCCTCCCTGGCAATGTTGAAGGCCAGGTTGGCTGGGGCCCTGAGTAACCTGCTCTAGTGAAGGTGTCCCTGCCTCTGCAGAGGGGTTGGAGTGAGATGATCTTTAAGGTCCCTTCTAACCCTGGCCATTCTGTGATTCTATGATTCTATGTAGCAGCATGATTGAACCTGTGTGTCTGGAAAGCTCTGTAATAATAAGGTGGTTTTTCTTTTTCAAAGCAAAAGCAAAGCATCTGGCCGTACACGCAGTGGTGCTAAATATAAATCGTGTCGCTTCTAGCAGTTATTCCATATATGGGCTGCCTTCTTCGCTTGACACTATGGGCCAGACTAGGAGAGCTGTGTCAGAGAAACTGTGTGAGTGGTATGCTTGAGCTGGTCAGCTAGGATCCTTTGGGTTTTGTTTGCTGTGCCTGGCAGTGAGGTGATAGATTAATGCCAAGATGAGATGGCAGTGTGGCACAGCACCTCCTCCGTGTCTTTGCTTTGTTCTGGATCTGCTCGAGTCTCTTTCCCCCACAGCTGCTGAGCAGTAGTGGAGTTAGATGTGAATTCATTACATTTACCCTGAGCTGTCTGATAATGAGGTTATAGAGAGAAGCACACACAGAGAAAAAAGAGAAGGACTACGGCTGACAGCAACTTGTTAGTGAGCAGTGCTCTGAATAAACTTCTGGAATCCTGTTTGGTCTTGTTCAGCATCTGTGAGAGACCTGGGGTAGGGGAGTTTGTGTATGAATTACGGGGTCTGTGACGAGCACATTCAATTTTAACACGTCAGAAATGGGAACTGAAGAAGACCTGTTTCTGACTTGCCATTTATGCATTAGGAGGGCATGGAACTGCTCTGAGGACCACTATAGGGCAGCAGGTAGATGGGCTGTCCCAGAGCATGCAGGAGCCACATGCGTGAAATCAGGGTATTAGTCGGGTTACTTATGAGCAGAGGGCTTCTGAAGTTGAGCTCCTCTGTTTGCTTCTGGTTGCTATGTGGAGTTTCATCATCTCTGCCCCTTCAGTATCCCCTTGCCATGCACCGTTACTTGAACCGTACATTTTACGCAGAACAGCAGCATCTGGTTTGATGAGTCCCAGATGGCCTCAGCATCACAGAGCAAAAGTGAGGGCTGTAGCAGGAAGCATGAGACAAGCACCAGTGGTGTGTTTTCTCACCAGAGCTCTCTGAGGCACATCAGCTCTGCTGCTGGGGAATCTCCCAAGTTCCTCTTTGTGCATCAGAGCAGGTATCTGTACAGTTTTTCCTTTTATCAGCCCTCTTGCTGAGCTCCCAACACAACAAAGTTGTCACCCATGTTTGCAGGATCTTGGATGTTCCTTCTGTTCCTTGACAAGAGGAAGCTGAAAATACCTGTGGGTGCTCTGAAGAGGAGAGGGCATTCCTGTGGGTGCCTCTCACTGGGACCTGAAAGTCCCCATGGGGGCATCCTGGCAGCTCCAGAAATCTTGGTCCTGACTCTTGCAAGTGTTGCACCATTCCTTCCTTGGTGGTACCATGTCCACCTTGTTCCTACCTTGGGCCAGAGCCTTTCTGTGACAGTTCCTGATGCCAGCATGTTTCTGCCATGTGCTTTTTGTAGTGTATGTGTTCCTTTAAATGGTCTACTACAGAGACAGTACCTCTGCTTGGAGCTCCGACATCAGCTGTGTTTGGAGACAGGCTAATGGCCCAAGTGAACTTTTCATCTGACTCACAATAATGTTTTTTATGGTCTATTTGTACTGAAAGCTGGAAAAGCAGTGTGGCAACATGTCACCTTCACCCTCTTTTCCCCTCACAGTGGCCTCTGATTAAACACTGTGTTGTGCCAGTGGCTGTGAGGTGCCACTCAGGGCTGGGTGTTGTCTCAGGGCAGAGGACCAGTCCTGTGGAAGTTGGATGTGTTGAGCTGAAAGAGGGTCATCTGCAAGTTGTCTCTGAGGCAGAAATAGGAGGAATGAGAACAAAAACTGAGTTTCCTTCTCTCTCCCTGATTTGCCTGATTCAGCACCCAGGTAAGAGTGATCAGGAGAAATTCCCCAGGTGCAACTTACTGTGGAAACGATGACAAATGGGCAGGTGATTTAAGGAGGTGGAGAGAAACATTTATAACCTGCATCTGGCCTGTCTGCTTTCCTGAGACGTGACACAAGACCTCTCTGCTGTGGTTGGTGTGGTAGGGAAGAGCCTTTCATCTGTCAGACACCATGGTATGTATCTGTTGAGGTGGCACGTGTGCTTAGGGTGTGTGTCAGCTTTGGGAATGGGGTGCTCTTAGTAACACTATGCCTATCCAGAGATCCAACACAGCCTCTTGGTTTCTGTGCTCTTCCAGAGTCACATTAAGTAGGTGGTGCTGGCTGGGCATTGCAGATCAGGCTCTCTCTAGTGTAGTGGGTCCCAAGCAGCAGTACTGCTGTACTGTATCACAAATATGTGGAGTGACGGGATGCACAGGATGTCATGTAGGATGTACAGATGCTTCAGGACAGCCTGTGGGACAAGAGCTGGGAGACAAGGTCTTATGCAGATTGAGCATAAGTGTTTGGCAGGTCTGTATTTAAGGGCTGCCTGGAAAATCTGTTTAAGTCCATGTTCCTCATTATCTGTAGCTGGGAGTCTGCAGATTTGTTTCCATTCCCCAGGAATGTGTAGGGCTGCAGAGTCTCTGACACAGGAAGACCTTCCTCTATGACCACGGGTCCTACCCACTTTTCTTTCTACGCCAATGTGGCCTATTTTGTCCCAAAAGTCAGTTGGTCTGATCGTGGGCAGGGAGCCCTCAGCAGCCTGCAGAGCCAGCTCTGTGCCACTGGCTTATTTTGTTTCCATGCATAGAGTTTCTAGCGTTTAGAATCAGAGTGGCTTAGGGTGGAAGAGACCTTGGAGATCAACTTGTTGCAGGTATATAGTACTTTATCAGTGTACTGTGTCCATAAAAGCATTTCAGTTGAGAATATAAGGTTGTTGCAAACAGAACGCTGACTGAAGGGGCTTGAAAGCAACGTGGTCCTGCGTCTAACACTTGGAGTGACCTTGGGTAAGTCCCTGGCAGCTCTGCTGCTTCCCATGTGAAGCTCAGCCTGTGTATTTCCCCACTAACAAAATGTTGGGCTGACAAAAGGGAAAACAGGGGCACTGCTGGCGCTTACCAGCCCATTGAATTAGAGATGTGCAGAGTTACTACGTACACATTTGTTTGTAATACTTGGAGGCTTATTTCCTGCTTTGCTTACTGCCCAGGCAGTCCAATCTCCCATGCTCCATCAATGCTCCGTGTCATGTAGACACTGAGTCTCCATTCTCCTTTCACGATGCCATCTGTGGCTCAAAGGACAAAACAGCCCGCTGAACCTGCAGTTCAACAAATAAAAAAGACTGTAGTTCATCTTCCAACTGCAGGACCTTTTGTGGGGTTTCTTTGGTCTCTTCCGACCCATCTTCCACTTGGGGTTTCTGTTAAACCTGCCAAGGTGTTTTTTCTGTGCCATAATCACACCAAATTTTATGTAATTTCATATAAAAAGGGAAGTTAATTCTTTGGCTAGTGTTGTGGGCGCTCATTAGCCAAAGTTAGAAATTAATGTCATCATAAAATCGTCTAAAACTTCTGTTAATATGAAATTTGAGAGGCTTCCCCTTAAGAGGAGGCTCCTGACTGATGACAACACAGATTCTGTATGTGCTGTCATCTTTATCCTTGCTGTGATTTCTTCTTTTTTCTAGCTAGTGAGGGACAGAAGGAGCCTAATGGAACTTCATATAGAGCATGATGTATGGGGCTCTAGCAGTCAGAAATATTGAACTCATAAATGTACTCATTTGCCCTGGAGTCACTGAGAGGGAGACTAAATACAGGACGCTGCAATGTCACAGTCATGCAGAGTCACTCCTGTAACTACAGAGCTACAGTAGAAGGGCTGCCTTTCCCTTTGATTTTACTGCAAATCTGTAAATGAGCTCTGTGAGGCTGCAGTGACTGGCTGGAGGAGGTGGTGAGCTTGCACTGGATTTGGCTGTATGCAGACCCCTTCTACACCCTTTTGGTGTTTTTTGGAACCTCTGAATGTTTTGGGGTGCTGTTTTGAAGCAACCCTGCACATGCTGTCTGTTCTGTCTCATGTCCTCCCCACAGCACTGCAACCCTAAGCTCTAGCAGCTTGCCCTTCAAGCATGAAGGTGAAATGAAGTTGAATGTGCACATCCGAGGCAGATGGTTAGCTCCAGCCTTGCAGTGGTATTTGAGAGAGATTTTCTTCATGTTATTTTAGCACCACAGAAGGAAATGAAAGTGTTTCTTGCTGTGAATACTTTTATCTCTTTCCCCTCTTCTGTACTACTGTGAGTGCCTGAAGACTCACTTCAGTGCTTTTTTCAGCAGAGACTATTTCTGTCACATCTTAGATCAGTTCTGGCCTGCCCAATGCACATATGGTGAAGACAAGATGAAGCTGTGGTGGTGTTGAACAAACTTGAGAAGTTTTGGACGCTGGGTGCAGTGGGTGAGATGGGTGAAGTTTTGGACACTTGTCGTTGCTAAGAAATGAGAGAAAAGCCAAATCACTGGCTGCAATGTCAAGCAGAGCTAAGTTGTTTGAAAAGTAGTGCAGATCACAACACGAGGGGTTTAGCTGCTTCTGAGAAAGGCATGTATACTTGTGACCTGCTCTCACAGGTATTCCCCAGAATACCTGCAAAGTGCTTCTAGAACAAGTCTAGGTGTTGGATGCCATGGAGCTTTACCTACGCCAGTGAACGAGACTTTGCTGTGTTACTTGTGTAATCCACCTTGGCACTCAGTGCAAAGGGCCCCGGTGCTTTGAGCCGTCTCAGCGAGTGTGAACGTAGCATCTAGCCCAGTGTGTCCCTGGTTCACAGCAGTTCTACAGTACCGGCTTTTGAGTTCCAGCTCTGGGATCTGTACCCCAAACAGAGCCATTTTGAGCGACATTCGGTCTGATTTTGCAATGCAGCTGCCCATGACCTTTGTTCTTTGCCTGGGACAGCTGTACAGAGTGTTTTCCAACATGGCATGTGCCGTTGGAAGCCCAGAAAAGTTCAGCCTGGCAAGACAACTTCTGCATAGAGAGGGAGAGGCTTTTCCCACACCTCCTGCTAGTAAGAGCCTCTGGGAGTGCTCGCTGTTGGTGTTTCAGAAAACCAGCTGCTCTGAGCACGCAGTGCTGTAGTTGACAGGACTGATTTCTCTTCACTGGGTGGGGATGCTGTGTTTTGATAAAATAGAAAAGGTTGAAAGAAAGCGATGTTTTGCCTTTGCCTGGTCTGAGTGTTCAGCATCTTCTGAAGCAGGGTGAGCTGACCAGGAGATATTTTTGTCGTTCCTCACGTCTCAGCCCTATTTGCACACTTGCAGCTAGCTCTAAGGTGCGGGACTTTGCAGACCGCGCTGTGACTCGCATGGGTTCAGTCACCCAAAACCTTGCAGGTCTATTTTGAAACCTTATTCAGTCTGTCCACCATGGAGTTTCTTTCCTTTTTTTTTTTCACTCTTGCTTCTGACATCATTTCCTGAGCACTATATTCACTGAGCTCTGTAGCCAGATCGTCTTCTCAGCATATGATACAAGGAGCTCTTTAGGATGGATTTCAGCTCTCCCTTTATTCTGCAGTGCTTGCTGGTGATCATAGCCGTTGCTCATGGTAAGTGGATTTTTTCCTTTATGAAGTTGGTACAGATTTGTTTGGATGAGCAGACAAGTTAATTTTTACTCCACAATCTTTTCAGGTCTCTCCCAGGTTTGGGGAGACATCAAATAGTGTAACTGCTAATGCATGAAAGAGGCAGTCAGAGCAAATTAAGACAGGTTGGTGTTTTAGTAGATGAGCGATAACTAACAATGTAGTACTTTATCAGCACACTGTGTCTGTAAAAGCATTTCAGCGGAGAATGTAAGGTCCTTGTATGCAGAACACTGGCTCAAGAGGCTGGAGAGCAGTGTGGTCCCACTCCTAGCACTCAGTGTGACCTTGGGTAAGTCCCCAGACTGCTGTCACTATGCCATTTACCAGTCTCAAATCATGTGCAAGGATGTTCTAACTTGTTCAGGTTACAGCTGTGTCCTTACCTTTTGAGTAAAAGCAGCTGTGCAGGCAGCAGTTGGATTTGTTAACCTCTGTACGAGCTTCATGGCATTGATGCCCTGAGGATCTTTGCACGGTCTCTTGGCTTTGAGATGGGGTGGTAGAAGATCTTGTCAAATTTGAGGAGAGAAAAGACCAGCTGCTCAGTCTTTTGCCACCCAGTGTGCTTGGTGTGTGTGTCACTCCCATGTTATCAGGGGAAAGCTGACCTGTACAGAAGACTACCCACTCCACTGATTTTCAAATACCAGTAACCCCAGTCTATCAATAGTGGTCTTAGATTTCTCCTGGGCATCTGCTTTTGTGGGAGGCAACCAAGAAGGGATGGGTAGACACAGCAAGCTTGCTGCCCGTGTTGTGCCTCTCCTTTCAGGTTCTGTCACCTGGACCGGTGTGCTCAGTGGTGGCTCAGCAGTCTTTTCCATGGGAATTCAAAGTCTGCATAGCCTCTCCAGAATGAGCAAGAGGGACATGAGATGCTTCACATCTATCTTGAACAATACTTTGCTGGCTGAGTGTGGCCCTTATGCTGGCAGATGCCTCAACTTTCAGAATGGCTCCCTGGTGTTGAGGAGTGTAGAGAAAGAGGACGAAGGAAACTACGAGTTTGTTTTTCACAACACCACCAGATTTTTTACACTGAAGGTATTTGGTAAGTGGCCTTCTTAGCAACAAATAGATTTTGAACTTGTGAGCCTGGCTGAAAGCTAGTGCCTTGGAATTTTTCTTAGGAGACCGCTTGAGCTTGCAGGATCAATAGGTGCCTCTGGCACCTTGCGGGGGGCAGTAGTTGTGAGTGCAATATAAGGGTTGCTTCTCACATCTGCCCCGTGAGTCTCTCTTGTCTGTTGAGCCTTCCTTGAAGTAGTTGAGTAGTGTGAGAGACTGCATGAGGTGTTGGTAACGTTGAGCCTACAGAATATAGACTGGAGATGGCAGTCCATTTCTAGAGCAGTCTTCCTTATGGCTGTCACCAAAGCTCTCACTGACCAACAGCATTTTGCTGCCTGTGGATGTGCTTCCTTGAGAGGTTAACCCTACCTGACTTGGCTCTGGAAACTGAACTGGTGTGTAGGTCGGGTTTAAGGCATGTTGGGCTTTTCCCCTACTTCGTGCAGCCTAGGGAAAGTGCTAAAGGAAACTGCGTGTGACTTTGTCATTCCCCTTCATGTGCCTGCTCATCATTCTGCAGGGGGAGAAGACAGAAACAAAGTGACTTCTGTACTGGATCCAGATCATTGCTTGGGTTAATATGGAGAAGGCTGAAATGGCTTTGCCTCTCTGCTGAGTAGTGTTCCAACCAGCCAGCAACTATGCCGTGCTCCTCATCTCCACACAAACTCCTAAGAGAAATTGAAGCGTATGAAATTGTAATGAAAATGTCTGAGCAAACTGGTCTCAGTGAAGACAAATGGATCCCTACACCTTTTGGGTGCAAACAGGCAGAACTGCTGCCAAGAGTAGGTCGAAGATGTGACTCCTTGGCACAAAGATCGGGGAATTAGACTGGAAGTAGGCAAAGACTGCAGAAGTGTCATGAGTTTAACCTCTGTATCAGTGGATTTGCTTTGGGAACTTCTACCTCCCTGTGATCTGCTGCCACACGTAGGTCAGGGAAGTGATTTTGTGCCAAAGGCACTCTGGGGGCAGTGAATTGTAGCCGAAGAGGATGCCCTAGTTTAAGTTATTTTTGAGCCTATTCCAGGGACGCTTGCATAGATGTACTCCGTGTTACGCTGCAGTCGTAAAACTATACCTCTCCTCTGTCTAGTCTGTATTTGCAAGGTGGCAAATGTAAGAGATAGACCGGCTTCTGGTAGTAGATTGAAAGAGAAATTCAGGGAAATAGGGTCAGTAATAAGATCAGTGATTCATCCTTCCATTTTAAATTGCTCCAGTCTGGGTCATCCTGTGTGTGGTGCCGATACGTATGTTTGGTGTGATTTGTACTCGTTCCTCTCTAAAGTGGACGAAGGGGCAGAGTGACAGCAAAACTACAGACCTCTGATTTGGAGGGCTGAGTCTCCTTCAAAGCTACAGCCATCTGCTCATTACAGAGACAGCCTCTTGCTGGCAGATGCTTTGGGTGTTTCCACTGTCCTCTCAGATCAGGTGCTTCAGGTTTTTGGGTTTCAATTTCAATAAAGAAAATGAAGAGATACCAGATTTTGGTGGCATCCTCAAGGGTTGGGCAGGCACTGCTAGGTGTCTCAGGGGTGAGGAACGGAGCTGAAGAATCTGGTTGTTAACTTCTGTGCTCCCTGGCTACCAGTAAATGTGGTAGTGAGTCTGCCTGCAAGGGAAGCTCCTGCCAGCTCGTGTTCACTGCTGAATCTGCTGCTCACCTTTCTCTTTTCTCCCTTCCCCCATGCTGTGTGTGATCAGAGCCATCCATTGGTATCCAGTGCTTCCCTAACGGGACCGGAGAGTTGTACTGCGATGCAACCAGCAACAAGAGCACCAGCTTCCGATGGCTGCTGAACGGCAGCGCGCTGAGCGCCCCTGAGGCTTGTGTTAAGGAAGGTGGGAAGAAGGTTCACCTGGACAAAACTGTGCCTGGGGAATTTGTGTGTGAGGTTACTCATGGGAACAGCATCACAAGGACCAGGCCTGTTGTGCTGTCTTGCAGTTATGGTGAGTGCCCACAGGGGAGTTCAGTTCTCTGGGGTGGACATCCACATCAACGTGTACCTTGAGGAATCTGAGCAGGAAAGTAGCAGTGATCCTTCTTTCTAGTCACTGAATTCAACCACATTTGCCAAAAGTGAACTAAAGCAATTCTGAACACCAGTAAGACCATTGGAATAGGGGAATCGGTTCCAGTGAAGTAACTAAAGACTATTAAATTTCTAGTAGGTTATTATTTGCTCCACAATAATAGCTAAAGATAGTTTTTCCACAGTAGGTGTAAGGTCTATGTAAAAAATCTTATTTGAGCAACTCTTGGCTGATTACTTTTTAATTACTAAAATTAGCTATTAAATTAATTTAAAAATATGATTTAAAAATAACTATTAGCATAAAGCAGTTGGATAGAAGTCCTGTAAACTTCCCAGGCGACAAAGGGCTCTGATCACGCAGGATCTAAAGTAGAGAATTTTGAAGGTAACAAGTCAACATATATAAAATGCTTTTATTCATAGAATCATTAGGGACTGGAAGGGACCTCGAAAGATCATCTAGTCCAAGCCCCCTGCCCAGAGGAGGGTCACCTAGACCAAGGAACATATCCAGGCGGGTTTTAAACGTCTCCAGAGGAGGAGACTCCATCACCCCCTT
Source organism: Phoeniculus purpureus (assembly GCA_028565055.1). NCBI lineage: Eukaryota > Metazoa > Chordata > Aves > Bucerotiformes > Phoeniculidae > Phoeniculus > Phoeniculus purpureus. Next base: position 62,391,997 of record JAOXOE010000001.1, read on the forward strand.
GGGCAGCCTTGATTCATTACTTGTTTTACTCCTCGTTCATTGATCTTTAACACGATATTTTATCCTAAAAAAACCCTTTCTAACAAGTGGCAATTTCAAAGTAAAAATTGCTTAGGAAAAATGGTTTCAAACACATCATTTGGCCTTTGAACATGTCCTCTAAGCTTTCATCAAACTGGAAATGAAATTATTAGGGAGATGCCATTGCACATGCTGGAAGTTGATGTGTGAGTAGAGGTTTATTGGAACGTGGTAAATGTTCTTAAAGAGACTGGAACAAGCACGTCAAAAGTATTTTGAGTCTGTGTGCTACCGCACACAGGAGCACCGGTCTACAGGTATTTTTAAAGCTCAGGTGAGGGGATTATTACAGCATCTAGCATGCCTTGGAATGATTGAAATACCTCCCAGCCTCTGGGGATATGTGGCAATTTGTGCATTTGGGGTCTTGCAAACAAGCTTCAAAGGAGACCGTGTTGCTCTCTATGACTACCTAATACGAGGTGGTAGGGAGGCTGGTGCTGGTCTCTTCTCCCAAATTACTGATGATAGGATGAGAGGAAATAGCCTTAATTTGCCTCAGGGGAGATTTACATTGGATCTTAGGTAGAAATTCTTTCCTAGAGAGTGGTTGAGCACTGGAACAGGCTGCCCAGGGAGGTGGTGGAGTCCCCATCCCTGAAGGTGTTTCAAAACCAAGTAGCTAGAGCACTTGAGGCCATGGTGTAGGGGCTGGGGAGACGTTGGGCTGAGGGCTGGATTTGATGATCCTGGAGATCCTTTCCAGCCATAATGATTCTATGATTATATGATTTCCCAGTGCGGTGCTGTGCAGGCACTCCCAGAGATAGAAAGATGCTAGTTGAGTCTAAACTGAGTCCCTGAGTTGGGTTTGCCTAAGAAGTTCTAAGAAAATTGTGTTATAGTGAAGAGTTGAGCTGTGTAGGTTTTTTTGTACTGGGAGGAAGTGTTTTCCTACTGACTATCACAAGTTGGAGCGAATTGCCTCAGTGAAGGAGTGGGTCTAGGTGGATGTCTCTCTTGTACAAGTCTGTGATGCCCTCTACCAGCTTCCCTGCACAGCAACAGGTCTGACTGTCACAGCGACCCTGAGCAAAGGGCTCTGAACTGGGTAATAACTGCCACCAACTTGCTTGTGGCCTTCCACTCAGTCATCTGCAGCTGTCACCTCCTGCCAGGCATTTCCCATGATCTCAGTTGGGAAGGGGAATAAAGAGAAGTGCTTCCCGGAGCAGCAGTCAGGCCAGTTTCCTATAGCTCTGACCCCAGTAGCTGGAGTCTCTGGTGCCTGAGGCAGTGCAGGTTTTGATCAGATTGACTTTGAGGCTGGCATAGCTGAGCTGTCCCGAGTAATCCTCCGGGGCATAATGCAAGCTCTGAGGTTAGACTCTGTAGCTTTTCTTTCAGCGGGAGCTGCTAGCTTAGTTCTCTCTCTTTTCAGCTGCCAGTTGTCATAAAACTTGTTAACATGCTGTAACATGCAGTATCTTTCAAACCACTACCTTCCCTCCTAAATTTGATGAGAACTTACCAATTATCTTACGTGTTACAGGTCAAAGCTGTCAGAAGCAAAGGCATGGCAGCCTCTCTTCTTAATGCAAAATTCCACACCGTAACTAAACGCTGTGACGTAGATCACAATGTGTTCGTAACATCAGCTCCCCTGATCCAAACCAAACCAGACCAAATCAACCCAAATCAATAATCATGCCCACATGCACTAATCTGTCGCAGGGTTGCTTCTATTTGGAGGAAGAAGCTTTTCAACCCTTGTAATTAGTAGTTTGCTGTCCTTGTAGGAGACCTGCTGCACTACCCGTGGTTCATCTACATCCTGGCAGGGTGCGCAGGGGGTGCAGTTATCTTGTTGGTGTTTGTGTCCTCAGTCATATGTTGCTGCATGAAGAGGAAATACAAATTCCTCCCAGTGCCTTCAGGTGAGTGGAGAACATCGTTGCTCTCTGTAATGAGTCTCAAAGAGGACTGTGTTTATGCAGGCTGGAGTTGAAATGACCTTGGCTTGGTGGCTGCTCATCTTGCATCCAGTCCTTTAACCAGTGAAAGTCCTTCTTTAACCCAGAAAGCTGCTTGCTGACAGGCAACTCTTTCAGCCAGTGGGGTCTTGAGTTAAGCCTTGCTTTTCCTGTCTTCTCCTCATGCCTGCCACCGTGTGCTCCTGGCCAGAAAGAAACGCAGCAAAACTTTTTCTATAGGCAAGACAACTGAGCCTCATTCAAGTCTGATCCTGAAAGGACCTGGAAACTTCTGATGGCAGTCCTTTGTCAGCATCAGTCCCCGAGTGCAATCTGCTTATGGCCAGTGAAGTCACCTCAAGCTGTGATCCTGCCAGCATGGCCAAGCTGGTCTCTGGGAGATCAGCAGTGGCCTTCTGAACTCAGCATCTGGCTGCTCCAGGAATGGAGCCAGTGCTGCATGAGGAGTAGTGGTTGTGTTGAGTGTGCCAAGGCTGCTGCGATGTGGGGAGACCTCTTTTCTTCAAGTCTCTGATTTTGCTTTTACAGAGGAGGAGAAGGATGATGGACTAACGATGTCTGTGATCTCCAGCGAAGGTATAAAGAGTGCCCCCAATGGAGATCATGTCGAGGCTCAAGCTGCCCAAGTCACTTGCCCTTCAAAGTCTGGTGGGTCCAGTTCCTTGTTTCAAGTCAGATACCCTGTTCATGAGGGGGAAGGACAGAATGGATGTGTATGACTGATGTGATGGGAGAGGAGCCTGCCCCTGGAGAGCAGGGCCCCGGACTCGCTGCTGCATCTTGTCCAGAGGACAGAAGTCGCAGCGGGTCATTAATGAGTACCTTACTCATGCTCATTTTCCACACAGAAGTGGCTCTTACCCTCATTTAACCATGAGATGTAGCAGCAGTCATCTCATAAGCATCCTGCAGAGGGTGTTGCAAGCAGATTGCAGACTGGGCTGTCTGTTCCAGTATCTCCTGTGCTAAAACACACATCTTTGAAAACCAGCAGCCAGCATCTCCTGTTTTGTGAGTGCTCGATACTAGTCCTCCACTCCTTGTATGATGTTTCCCTCAATTTTGTTTCACAAACATGAACATTAGCAACACCTTCTCTAATAATGCCCCATCATCAGCCTGTGTAGGTCTGGAAGAAACATGTAGGTCTAGAAGCAACACGACATAGGTCAGAGCCTGGTCTCGGCACCGCAGTCCCCTCTGCTGCTGTCCTTTGCTGTACCATGCACAGCTCAGCTCTGCTTTATGTCTAACCTTGAATGCTGCTTTGCCCTGCTCTCAAGATACTAAGTGCTACCGATCAACGTAGTGCAAGGAAGCAAAAGAAAATATGTGAGTCCTTCAGGTCATTGTTTAGTATTAATATACGTCAGATTGTCGACAGCTGAGCAAAAAGCAGACCTGGATGGAAGGTGTTGAGATAAGAACATACTAAATAGGTGCTTTTAGCCAGCTTCAACTACTCAGATGGGACTGAATATATTTGGCTTTGGTATATTTGGGGCTGTTGAGCCCAGAGAGCTTCAGCACCCGAGTGCCTTACAAAGAAGGCCATGATGAACAGCTCAGTAAGTGAGTAGTTACAAAGAAAGCTGCAGTTTTACTATAGCTGCCTGAGGAGAGGAGACTGAGTGGGAAGGGCTGCCTGCAGCATTAGGAACTGGGGGGAGGATTTCCATGGGGATGAGCATAGTACAGGTACTTACAAACCATTTCTCCTTTCCTTTCCAGATGTTGCCCAGACTGGTGAAGGCCTTGAGCCCCAGGCCTCTGCAGAAGAAAATTTACCAGTCGAGAAAGAACCTGAGGCAGTGCCAGACCCCGAGGTCATACTTGATATGGAAAGCCAGGAAAATGCCTCAGACTGTTTCCCAGATCCAACTGATGACTGATCTGGCGTGCTTGCTGTTCCATCCAGTCTTGAAGCCTACAACACCCATCCTTTGCATCCCATAGTCTCTTTGTGTTTAAGAATTGATCAGGAGTATTTTAGCAGGGAAAAGACACGAGGTGTCAGGCCTGCTGGTCTCATTTACAAAACCAAAAGAAAAACCTATAGGAAAAAGCACAGGCATGGCTTTGAGGCCTCACTGCCATGGGCTGGCAGATCCACTAACAGGTTGCTCTTTGATGCTTTCATTGCCTGTTCATAGACCTGCAGTTAATCTGTGGAGTCCTGTGGAACAGCTTCAAATTAGATGTGTGTGGATCCTCGTGCTCCCTGCTCACCCCACACCTTGCCCTGCCTTCACCAGCCAGTGGTTCCTGCAAGGGGCAGGTGAGCTGAGGTGGTCTGCCAGTCCCAGACAGAAACGTGGACCTGCCAGAAATTTCCTGAGAAAGTCTTCTCTCGGGAGATTTCAAGGCTCTTTTCACAGACCCTACAAAAAAAACCTGAAAAGCTTGGTGGAGGGCTCAGCTAGGTATCTGCTGTGCTGGGTGTTTACGTGAATCTTTGCTCTAAGCTCCAGACCCTTTGTGATTGCTGCCTGGTGCCAGGAGTGGTGGTAGAGGCTGCTGCATGCAGACCCTGGGAGGTGCTGCTCGCTTGCTCGCCTTTCAGAGCCCTGCAACGTCAGCGGGTGGCCGGTTACCTCTGCTAGAACCTAACTGCCTGGGTTGCCAGTGAGTTAAAACAACTCTGTCACCAGCTTGCCCGCTTGCAGCAGAAGGATTTCTGGGGCTTGGGTGTGTAAGTGAGGCAGAAGTGTTGTTTCTAAAGCTGAGTGCCTTTTGTGTCACGGTGTAGCTCCTGCAGGCCGATGAGGTCAGCCATCTGCCCGCGCATGTCGGCTTTTCCAGCGCTGTGTTATTTGCACAGCCAGCTGCAATGTGTAGAACCTCTTAGGCAAGTCTGGCTGCTATGCATGTCCTGTTCTGCTCAGGGGAAGTTCCAAGTGGAGCAGCTAGGGTAGACCTGCAGGGAAGTGCACCAAGGTGAGGAGAGGGCAAGGACTTGGTGCCAGGCAGCAGGCAGCTGAGTGAGGCTGCGGGGCTGTCAGGCAACAGGGGGTGTTGCAGGATGCCAAGGTATTTCCTGTGGAAGTGCATTTTGGTAGTCAGAAGCAAGGCATGTTGGCGTTAAACTAGCCCAAGGGGCTAGGAAGGCATGGTACAGTAAAAGCAGAGACAGTACAGATCAGGACCAAAAGGGATGAGGAGGTGTGTATTGAGTTCCTGCCTTCCCTTGCCCTTTTGTCCCTGTGTGACACGGTGTCACAAATCCCTGGGAAGCAGACTGAAGATTGGCCTCGTGAAGGCCACCTGACGAGGTGTGCAAGTACCCCAGCAGAATGAAATCTAGGCTGAACGCTTCTCTCCCAGCTAGGGCAGCTGGTGGGACGGCTGCTGCTGACCTGGGAGTCCTTCACTGTGTGTGCATGGCAAAGCTCTGCATCGGTGACACCCAGCCGTAGGTGGTTGTGCTCGTTGTTTCCTTGTGCTGTGACTCTGCTTAGAAGATTTTTGACTCTCGTGTCTGCGTTGGGGCTGGTGGTTCTGCCTGTCTCTGCTGTTTGAGGCTGCCATAGGAATCAGATTTTCCACGAGTAAGAGGGAGATAACGATTCCTTTCCTTGTGGTGCTTCAGTATCTTCTTTAAGTCCAGGCATTGCTCAGAGACTGTACGTTGGATGACAGGGATGTGATACTGACTGCTCGGTGCAGCAGCTGCCTGTGGGCAGCACGGAGGCAACAGTGCTGGGGCTGTAGTCAGCTTTGCTTCTTTTCTGCACTTTCTGCCGGGGCAGGCAGAGGACACTTGACTCCAGCAGACGCTTGGAAGGCTGAATGGTGCTCTGAGCTGCACTGGAGAAGACGGTGGTATCTCAGATGCTGAGGGGGACAGAGCTGGACCACCCTAGTCCTGCTGGGTTGATGTGTCCTAGTGCTGCCTTGTAGTGGTCAGCCCTGGGAGGGCTGGAGGTGCCTGGGCAGCTGTTAGCACCATCACTGGTGTAAGCCTAGGCTGGGAAGGATTTTTCCAATTGAGGAAAAATCTGAGACTCAAGATGGCTCTGTGAGGCAGGTGGGGCATGGCTGGTTTTGTGTCTCTCCCTGCTGAAGGTGCTGTTGAGCAGTGGGGCAAATCTTTCTGTCACTGTGAGGTCAGAGCAGAAGTGCTGCAGCCTGTGCTCTTCCTTTAGCTGCATGTGTTTGTGCCCAGCTATTGCTCACTGCTGCTGCTGTTTTTCTTCTTTCCCCTGCCATGATTTTGTTCCTAATAAAAAGGATTTGTTTTCTACCTTCTTCTGGAAACGCTGAAGTTTTGTCCTTTACAGTTCTTGCTTTATAGCTCTGGTTGAAAGGAAGGGCTGCCTTTGAGACTGTCATCCAGCCAACCAAAGGAAAGGTGATACCAAGTTACTGCTGACTAGGGCTGACCTGGAGCGGTGCAGGGCTCATAGATCATGACAGTATCCCAGGAGAGGCTGCGGTGTGCGCTAACGTGCCTACACATCCCCGTGCACCAGCAGCTCACCAAACCCTGCTCTAGTGCTTTGCCCAAACCACGAGGTGCGGAGAAGGGATGCAGGGGGATGGGCTTGTTTCACCCATCTTTACCCATCTGTATTTTTTTTGACATACAAGAAGCCACATGAGCTGTGAGGAGATTCTTGGCTGCTTAGGTCCTTTTCCAAGGAGGAGGTGACTCTCCCATAGACAGGTGCTCCCGGATGATGACTAAAACCACTGTCAGGGTGGTTTGCAAAGGTACTTTTGGGCCTGTGGCTGGCTGGCAGAGTAGTGGCTGTGGATGTACGTGGTGCTTTCAGAAATTTGACCAGAAGCAGATGTGTCTGTGCTGCATCTTTGGGGCTTCTGGTGGCCTTGGTGAGGTGGTGCCATGCCAGCACTACCCTCTCCAGGTTTCTAAGGGTGCCCTCAGGGCACTCTCCAGATGTCTTCTGCCTCTTGTGAGGAGCAACGGTGCAGGGGAGCAACACAGCTGCCAGTCACACTGTCCTTTCCAGCCACAGGTCCTGACTGGGGAAGGCTGTGAGTAGGGCAGAGCCCATCTTCCTTAAGTGCTAGCAGGAAAAGGGCAGCTCTGCTCTGTAGGAAACGTGGATGTGCTGTGATATGGTTTCTTCCTAGCTGAGATAAACCACTAGTGGTTTATAGTACTGTGCAGAAAGTACTTGGCATCTTGATTCTTGCTCCAGGAACTAATGCTGCCAGCTTCTCTGGCCCACATCCCCCATTGCCTTGGAGCTTTGCTTGGAGAAGGGGCCATCTGCTGGTACCACACCAACCTTTTGCTGGGGTAGCTGGGTTTGGACGTGCTGGGCTGTGACTGGGGTTGACTGATACCACAGCTGGAGCTGGGTGTGGGTCTGGAAGGCAGTGACTGAAGTGATTTGTACATTTTCCCTCTGCTCTTCATGTGGTCCCAGGGTCTGGAGGGTGGGTGTTGTGAGGATGGGGTGAGCATCTGCTTCTTGGGAGATCGGAATACCTGGCCTATACCTGCTTGGTTCCTGATCACTTTGGGGCAGGGGATGGTCCTGGAGCATGGGGAGAACACCTGTAGTCTGCTTGTTGTGCCATTGTGCCGACCATGAGTGGCAAGGAGAACTTTACTGGAGGTAGCAGATATGGGTGGCTAATATCAGCTTCTTTTTAATAGATTTATTTTTCTGGCTAGCAAATTCCATGTCACACTTAGACAATATCCTTGACAAAAGATGTGTGAGGGGGATAAAATACATACACTGTACTGTGTATGGTATAAAGAGTCTATTTTATAGCTAACATTGGACTTGGATCCTGAACTCTAAGCAGCATTTTTAAGACTTGCCTTAACTGATGATGAACTACTGATCCCTTTAGTATTGTCTAGCCCTGTAGCAAGTAGATGCATTACAGACCAAGAATTACTTGGGGGCAGGCTTCAGTGGATCTTTTGGGATGGCAAATACAGTACATGACAGAGAATTATTATCTGCTCCCATATCCTATGCAAATGGAATAAAGAGATACAGTTTAGTGGCTACCATCTTCCCAGCACTGACACAGGACTAACCGTGGCAGGACCAAGAGAGGAGGGAGAGAGTGTGGAGAGCAGAGTGAGCGCTGTTGAGGATCTAAGAGAGGGAAAGGTACAGGATTAATGACTGAGGGTACAGAAGTACAGCATTCAGAGATGTTGTTTCTTCCCTCAAGGGGGTGTGGAGACCGCAGGGCTCTCAAACATCTGCTCTCCATCGTCTTGGAAACCCTTCAGACAGCTTAGCATGTTGTTCTGCAGAAACCGTGGCCGCTACTGCTTCCTCCTGATGTCTCACTCGTTTTGTCAAACGAAATGGGAAAGCAGGACCCTGGCCAACCTTTAAGGTACCCTGAAGAGAGGCAGAAACATATCTGTTCCCTTTCCTTCTCGTGCTGCCATAGGAGGCCACAGCGAAAACTGTGCCAGTCGAGCTCCTGTTTGTACATAGTCCTGCCCAGCGGACCTGGGGGTTCTTGTTCTTCAGGTGCTTTAGTTTCTGATGAGGTGTTTTGTTTCCTGACTTTAACCAAAGTCTAAAGCTTTGTCATTTGGCAAATGCCTGTTTATAGCTTTTGCTGGAGGGACAGCTGTAGATGGAGAGGCCCTTCTGTGCTGAAGGTCAGTCGGAGTCAACACTGCCTTGAATGGGATATCACTGATCTTAAAAAACCCCCACGGGTTAAACAGTGAGGGAGGAAAGTAGATGTCTGTGTTTTTTCTGAATTGTTTGTGCTGCAGAGCTTAAATGGACTTCCAAGACAACACAGCCCTCCACTGCAGCTGTGGTTCCAGCCTGCCCGTGGGGACACAAGGCAGACGCAGTAACTTTCCATTTCCATTGTTCTCCACTCTATAAACTTGCAGCTCTGCAGAGTGACCACCGAGTTTGTACTGAGTTGCTGAGAGAAGTGTGCGTGCAGGGGACAGAAGAAAAACGTGGTCAACCAAAAAATCCTGCGTCTCTGTGATGGAAGCAAAAAGGAGAGGTTGAAAAGAATGGTGACACCATCGTGACTCTGACCACTGAGACCTTGTTTGTGGCCATAGATGCTCTGAATGGAAGGTGCTTGTAAATGGTGCTTTGTAGGCAGATGGTTGGGAGCCAGGACATTGGGTCACAGGAAAGTCTGATTCCATTTCTTGACTTTCTTCAAGCCAACTGTCTGACTTGGGCAGGGAGAAATTTAATGAACTATAACAAGGGCAGCGTAGAGTCCTGCATCTGGGCAAGACCAACCCCAGGTGCCAGTAGAGGTTGGGGATTGACCTGTTGGAGAGCAGTGTAGGAGAAAGGGACCTGGGGGTCCTGGTGGACAGCAGGATGACCATGAGCCAGCAAT
>JAOXOE010000001.1:62410108-62426974 GCA_028565055.1 Phoeniculus purpureus
AACCGGCTGCGCCGCGGCTTCGCCGTGCGCATGCGCGAGTTCCCCTCCTTCCCCCCCCGCCGCCCTGTCCGGCTGTCTGCCCGTCGGGCCGGAGACGCGCGCGGCGCGCAGGCGCTGGGCCAGTGCTCTCGCGCTCTCTGTAGCCACCTACCCGCCCCCCCCACTGGGCTGTTGCCCGCACGGCGCAGGCGCGTGGTGGGCTTCGCGTCTCCTTTGGCCGGGGGCTCGTTAAGGAGTAAAGGGCTGCGGCGCGCGCACCAGTGTTTCAGTTGCTCCCCCACCCCCAACTGACGGCCCGGGGGGGTGGGGAGAGGGTCCGGAGCCCCCCAACTCCCGCCCGCCGAGCCGGAGCGGAGCTGTGCGGGGGTGGGGGCTCCCCACTGCAGCCCCGGGGCCTCGGCGGGGCGACGGGTGCTACGGGTTAACGGCAGCGGGGCAGGCGCCGGCGGCGGGGAGGAGCTGCTCCCGGCCACAGCGGGTATTTCCAGCCGCCGTTAACCGTTCAGCCGCCGGGCCGGCGAGGGGTGAATACAGGGAGCACGATGGCAGCGATCTGCTGTAACGCCGTCAAGGCTGGAAGGGCATCTCGAGAGGCTGTCTGTATGTGTGTGTGGTTGGGTGCCACTGCGTCCGCACCACGGTCACTATCAGCCTCCAGCGCAAAATTAATGCATAGAAAGGAATTGCACACAGAAAATGAAATCACAGGACCTGCGCTTGTCCGTGGAGAAGGCTGCGCTGGTGGGAGCCTGCTTTTCCTTCACAAGTGTCATTGCAGGGCAGTGGTTCTCCTGTTAGGAAACGCACTGTACCCTGCCCCTTGTTGTGGGCACTACACTGCTCCTGGGGTGAGCCTCGAGTACATCATCCTCTCTTTAATGCTTTCTGCATTTGACTAACCTGTGGGGAAGAGGGAGACGGGCTTCACGCCTCCCTCGTCTAAAGGGAGTAAATAATACGAGAGAAGAGGCACCAACAAATAAGACTAGCTTCAGATCCAAAACTTGCCACATCGGGACAGCTAAAGAGGCAGAGTGGCAAAACTTTGCCGCTACTCGGCAGGTTTGGCAGAGTGAAAATAAAACTTACGTGCTTGCTTCACCTTGATATTGCATAAATACTGCGATATCAGTTAACACCGAACGTGGTAATGTACATCTATTCAGAAAGAAACACAAGGTGGTATAGAATGACTCAGTCGTAACGATTTCCAAGAGTCATTAGTTTCAACGGGTCAGAGTCCACACTGGATTTTCTTCTGGCACTCAAAACACTGGAATAGGAGACACTGGCCAGGACCCGTTCTTGTGTGATCCAACTGAACGAATGATGGGTTGTATCATTGGTAGGAAAGAGTCAAAAAGGAAAGGCTGAAGGAGGGAGACAGCAGGTTTCTTCTCTGAGGGCTGAATCAGAAAGGTAATTTTGATTATTTTAAAATAAGTTCCTCTGGTAATGGGATTTTTTTTTTTTTCCATACTAGAAAATAACCTCTTGGTACTGCAGAAAACATTAGCAGAAATGGACTGTGCTGTGAAAGAGCAAAAACCTTCTAACACTAATTCTACTCTGAGTATTCATTTGATGATACTCCATACCAGTAATTAAGCACTTTGTCTCACAAAGATCTGTGTTTCACTCACACTGAAGTGAACATGTAAACAAAGGCATAATGTCATGCTCCTCTTCTGTTCAGCCATGATCCTCACAGGCCAGTTAATCCAGTTTTATGGCCAGGTTATACCAGCACTGCAGCACACAGTGGCTGCACCATGACAGATAAAGGTGTAGAGAAAGGGCTGCCTAAATTAAGCCTCTGCACAGCTCTAATCCTGCCTACGCTGAATATTCTCTCCCCTATCTTCCCATCTCACCCGTAGACTCTTCTTAGTCCTGCATGCTACTTCCTAGTAACCTCTTTCCCTGATAGTAGCAGCTTCTTGCTGGGGAGAATTTGCTCCCATTACCACACCTAATTTAGCCTTTGCTCTGGCTCAGCTTCTCTGCACAGTTAGCTGGAACCCACAGACACCAAAGAAAAGCTATCTGAAAACAAGTAGCTACTAGCTGGGTTTTTTTCTGGTAGCTACTAACCTGCTCTGTGTTTTCTAATTGACCAGCTATAAAGATAAATTAATTCTGTTTGGCCAGATAGCTGCTCTCCCTTTAAAGATTGCTCTGGACCTATGTCTGCATCCTCTTCTCTAGTTTGGTTTGAATGCATCTCTATCTGATGTCTTCCCCAAGGTGTCATACATCCCTGTGGCTATATATCCAGGAAAGCTGGCCAAATCATTAGTGATGAATAATTTATCAGATAAATTTTACCTCTATTTCAGCTGTGAGGTGTCTGCAAACAGCTTGTGATTTCTGCAAACTTATTATTTGATATTACTCGCCTCATAGAGGCCAACTGATGTCTTAGTCAAGAGCAAGTTGGTGGAAATACCTGATATTTGAGATAATCGGACACAAAGATGAGATGAGAAGTGGAGCACTCTAGATTCATTTCCCAAAAAGACTTCAGTGGGAAACTGAGCGTTTGGCTGCAGCGGGCGAGGCTGGGCTCACACTGGTGGTTAAGACATGCTTACAACCTCTGCTGAAACAGATCCCACAGCAGCAAACACCTTTGCGGGACTCTGTTTCTCTTTTCTGACTGGACTTGTCAGCCTTGTAGAATCACTTCTCGCAGGGATTTTGCTTTAAAAATTTTTTTCTGGCAGTGAAAAGCAATATAGTGTTTGAAATCAACACACCTGTAAAGGGAAGAAACAGTATTTTAAAGCTCTGTACTTTACCTGTGTCTATGGTTTTGATTTTCATTCAGATACCTCCTTGTTCCTAGCCCCCCCCGGCCTGCTGTTGCTTGTGCCTGTAACCCAAATTTTCCTATGATGGCTGTATTACCTTCTGAATTTTCTATCTCCTGCTAGAATTAATTCAGTAGCATTTCAGAGTCAATTTCTTTTTTGTATTTGAGGTGGGGACACAGGGAACAAAAGAAACACAAATCACAGTTATTAAGCAAAAAGCAAGTTGGGAAGGAAATGACCCTTTTCCTCACACAGCTCTAGCGTGCAGAGAAATTAAGAGCAAACTTATCTGCTCTGCTCCAATTCCACTGTGCCACTCAGACGTGGATCCCAGATGCTGCTTTTCTCACACAACGTCCCTTCTCTCTATTATGTTTTCTTCACATCAGATTTCTCTCTTCAAGTAAGGCCAGTTTCTAGTCATGTTTGCTTCAGCTTTCCTTGCAGTCCTCCATGTACTGCAACAGCAGCTTCTGCCTCAAAACAGTCATTCTTTGCCCCTTCACACTTCTGTGCATACCTCCTCCAAACCTCGCCATTTCTTCCAGTCTACTAAGATTGTCTCACTTTTATTACACTTACCTTTATGTCGCTGTCTGCTTACCATTTTTCATGTGTAACACACACCCTTACAGAGAGAACCAGCAATGCCTGTGTTACAGTCTCTCTAGTAGCTACAGTCTCATTTTTTTTTTTGAACATGCTATCAATATAGAATCATAGAATCATAGAATCATTAGGGATTGGAAGGGACCTCGAAAGATCATCTAGTCCAATCCCCCTGCCACAGCAGGACCACCTAGACCAAGTCACACAGGACCACATCGATATGAACAATGAAAGACAGTTCATGTCTCAAAAAGCTTGCAATTTAGAGATGGCAGACAAAGAACAAGGGGGAAATAGGATTACTAGCTCCTTGATGAGAAGCGAAGAAAAGCAATGTAAAGATCCTGCATACCTATGTGTGGTGTCACAGCAGACATTAGTGGAACTCAGACCCAGACCTAGGTGCTCTGATGCTGTGCAGTTCCGTACTGTAATCACAAAGCTGTTTTACCTTCCTCCTCTGTGTTGCTCCCCGCCCTCCTCTTGCACCCAAGCATGGAGGTGAGAGTCCACCCTCAACCTTGAGGCTTGGGACCCACAAATACAGTGTCTTTCCAGTATCATGCTCTGCCGTCTCTTCAGAGCTTTTTCCTATGCAATCTTGTGAGTGCTGAGCACGAACTGCAGAAGAGGAATGGAGACTGTCTGGTGCATATATAGGCTGTTATTTTCCCCTACACGCTCCTCTGACTGCCTCTGACCAGATTGCTTTCTAGCTCTGTTTCTGTTGCTCCTCTGTTGTCTCTGGATTGAAGAAAGGATGACCCTGAATCTCTTATTTCTGAGAGTTGTACTGATGCTCTGAATCTCCCCGCTAATGAAAACAGACCAGGAAAGTTTTACCATCTCATAATGCCATGTAGCTAACTGCTTTGTTGGAGATAAGAAATGGACCACAGATGAATAGAAACATGGTTTTTTATGTTCATATTTTCAAAAAGCCACCATAATTCAGAACCTTCACACATCCTCAGGAAAGGGAGAGGAAATCACTAGGAGCACACTGATCTTTTCAGGTGGATTTTTCAATCTGTTTCGCACTCTCTGCTGCTTTGGATGTACTTACTTTTTCTAGCTCAATTCCTTTGTATCCATGCCAATGGTTGTCACCAATGCAAGATCTAAGCACCTTCCAATTTTAATCAGTTACAAATCACCAGCTTAGAAGATTCAGGAAATTATCACTGTGCTTTTTTAGCAATAGTAAACTAAGGCAAAGAAATTAAGTAACTTACCTTCAGTTGCAAGTGTGACTGGGCAGCCTAAGAAGACAAGCCCTGGTTTCTGTCCTCACTGAAAGAAGCTCTTCAGCTTGTTATTCCTCTCCTAGAGATCCAGAAGGCTGGCCCCATCTTTACCTGTCTGTCTTCTCTGAGAGGGACAACAATGTGGTCCTACAACTTGATTCAGATCTCTTGGGGAATGGGATTTGCAATTACCCAATTCAGGTTGCCGCTCAGAACTTCCACGGATCTGTTCTCAGCAGTTTTCTCTACCTTCCTTCACACCAGAACCCTTGGAAGATAACGTAGTATGTTTCTGTTATGAGGATTATTACCTAAGACTTAGGAAAGGCTCAGATACTACAGCGTGAGCGCCTGCAGTGTGTCAGAGCCCATACGGAAGGGCAAGCACTGTTTTGTACCATTATGAACTTGTTCTTGACCAGCAGTACAACAGACTTTCTGCCTTAGACCTTGGGAATGCTTTGGTGCTACTTACATGAGGAACCAAATTGTTTTTGACCTAAAGTGAAGAGGGGACCAAGAGGGACACATCTGATGCCTTTTAGGAACCACAAGGTTTTCTGTAGAATAGACACAGCCCATGAAACAAACACACAGCTGGAGTTAGGGTGCTTTTGAAAACATTGTCTTTATTCTCTACCTCCCTTTCTTCCAGGACAGACTCTTTGCTTATTCCCTCTTCAGAAGGGGACTTTTCTGGCACACAGCCTAGCCTGGCTGGAGATTAGGGATTCTCTCTGCCCCTTCATCCTTGAATATTTCCTTTTAATTTCACAGTTTCAATTCCAATTGTGTAATTACATTCTGCCTACCCCAAATTCCTCTGTAATTTCAATTGGACACGGTGTCCTTCACTCTCTAAGCAGAACTCTTGCAGTGCTGTGGGGCACTGTTAAAAGGCTGCCACGCTCCACTCTAGTCCCATTTCATGTAAATGGGGAAAGAGAATGGGCCTAGATCCCTTTGAACTAAAACTGCTGCTCCATATAGGCGAGACAGGGGTTGCTATAGAGTCTCAAAGCAGTCTTACCCCATGGCAATACACTGGGCATTTTTTACACTTCCTTAGTCTGAACAGATTTTTTGAGTAAAAGTCTAAATCTATCTGGAGGTATTTCTCCCCCACAACACCATACCCTTTGATCTCAAATACAGCTGTATGGGGATGCCCAGACTACTACTTTGCTCAATGTATTTGGCCTGAGAGTACCTGTTCGCACCATTTAACAGGGCAGAATGCCACAGTGGTTTAATTCTGGGAGTTGTGTAGCAGTGAGAAGGTCCGCAGCACAGGTGCCTAATTCAGTCAAATGTTTTATAAAACCAGGCAAAACCCAAGTATTTCTGGCAAACTTTGCCAACATTTTCCCTCAATCCCTATCCTAGTGGTGACCACCTGAGTCTCACATCCTCCTTTGTTTTGTCACAACATCCTTTTTTCAAATGGTATCTACTTCACTGTGCAATGTTATTTCTTCTCTTGTCTCCTCTTTCTTTCTGCTTCCTTCCTTGCTGTGGCACAGCTGCTTACTTAGAATCATAGAATCATAATGGCTGCAAAGGACTTCCAGAATCATCAAGTCCAGCCCTCATCCCAAAAGCTCCCTAAACGCTAGACCATGGCCTCAAGTGCCACATTTACTTGTTTTTTAAACATCTCCAGGCATTGGGACTCCACCACCTCCCTGGGCAGCCTGCTCCAGTGCCCAGTCACTCTCTCAGTAAAGAACTGTTTCCTAAGATCCAATCTAAACCTCCTCCAACACAACTTGAGGCTATTTCCCCTCGTCCTATCATTAGTAATTTAGGAGAAGAGAGCACAAACAGCAGCCTCGCTACAACCTCCTTGTAGGTAGTTGTAGAGAGGAATAAGGTCTCCTCTCAGCCTTCTCCAGACTAAATAACCCGAGTTCCCTCAGCCACTCTTCATAGAACCTGTTTTCTAGACCTTGGTTACTGTTACTGCGTGCTGCCCTTTGGGTATCAGAGACAGTCACCCTCCATTTTTCTACCACATTCTGCTGGGGTCGTCTGTGGAAATTTAAGGTGGACAAAGGGAGGGAGCATGTTTCAATAGAAGACTCCTTCTTCATCTTGTCTTTTAGAACAAGGTTCCCCTCATCATACAACTTCTGTGGCAGGCTCCTGGAAAGGAGTTACTCACTTGGTTGAAAGTGATGTTCTGTGCAGCTCGGCCAAATGGAACTGTTTTACTGTGGGAACTGGAATTATGTGATGTTTGATCATCTTCAAGCACAAGCCACATTCTTTTCCCTACATCTATGCCTTAGTCAAGAGGAACATAGATTCCATAGTTAATGACAGAGTCCTTCACCAAAGTTCATTTCTCTTCACTGCAGAAGTCCCCTTGGATTGTCCTCCTACCACACCATGGTAAATCTTTTCCTGAAATAAACAACCAGTGCTGCATCCACACGGAGCCTCAGTGGCTTTGAATTTTGATGGGACCTCTCCATTGTTTATTTAGCAGATTTGGTCCCGCTCCCAAGGGATTCCTTTATGCCTACTCCTGTGGTAGACTTGAGGCTGCTGTTTGTGTCTCTGGCAAACAGCAGATAGATCAGGTGAGATCAGGCAGACCATATTTCCATGTTTCCTTGCTTAGCTTATACTGTTAAAAGTGAGTTGTTAGGAGGAAACAGAGCATGTAATAACTAGAGTTGGGTTTTGTTTGGCTTTGAGTCATAAATCTTAAAGGAAAGGAAAGAGCCATCATGTTCATCCCCAAGTTTGTCATACAATCAGCAAGGGGCAAGGCAGTAGTATGGGCAAGAAAATGAAACATGTGAAGGTACAAGCGCCAGCGGGGGGAAGTCACTGTTGCTTATTGTCAGTTTTGGTGTGACACAGAAAGTTCAGCTAATCCTCTTAGTTACAGAGACACAGGGGTGGGGGGAGATTGTTATCTCAAGCAATTTGCTGGCTCTACTCCTTTTTTCCTTCGAGTTTCTTTTCGCCTAATTGAGCAGCATTTCTTTCTGGGACTGGTTTGCAATAATCCTGGGGCCTCATCTGGGAAAACACTGAAAAATATAAAAAGGAGAAGCAGTCCAAGGCAGCTATCACCATGAGTTTCTCTATTGAGAGAGGTATCAGGTTTGGCTCCAAGTGCTGGGGATTAAAAATAAGATAAAGATTCGAAGTGATACACAACAGTCAGTCGATCAGAGCAAGCAATCACTCAGAAAGGGCTCTCAGACATGAGCTTGAAGGCTGGGTTAATTAACGGGCATTCAGAAAAGGAGGAGCCTGACTGTCTGAGATGGAGCCGAGAGTGAGAATTCCACTGGAGTGCATCAGAAATGTGTTGATTCCACTTTCATTGCCAAGGGGATCTATCTGTGGTAAATCTAATCAAGAGTCAAAGGGTGAACAAGAACAATAATAACTGGGGAGGTTTGTTTTTATTTATCCAGGAGATAAGGGTTCAACTGCAGGAACAGAATGAGGAAAAGGCACCTCTTTCAAAGCAGACTATTATTCCACCCACGCTCACTCATCATCAAGTTTTTAATATTCTACTACTAAGGCTGTTTCACAGTTTCTCAGCCTCAAGGCTGGTAATGTTTTGCAAATACTCTGCCAGTTGCCACAGGTATCTGTTTACAGAGGACTTGAATAATTAACACAGGGTAGTCCTGAAGATGGCAGTAACCAGAAGCCATTCTTCAGTAGACTCCCAACATTGTTATGGGTGCTGGAGCACTGGGTGTTACTAGTAGGAGGATGCATTTGAAAACCTTATTTCCACATGCAGAAGGAGCCTTAGTCCCTGAAGGCACAAGACTGCTTCCAGCACCAGTGTCTTACAGCCGAGGGAAGTAAAGGCTCTGGTTCCCAAGCCCTAGTGATTCACCTGAATAAGTCAGATATTACTGTTTTCAGCTGCCTGCATTAGCGAAGTGCTGGATGGAGGTAATTAACCCAAAGCAGAAGTGTCTGAATGAACAGTGTGTCCTCTGCTAATTGTTTCAGCTCATAACTTCATGTAAATCTGCTTTCAACTGGTATCAATTTGCTCTGATATCTTGGACTGAGTGAGTGATTAAATACAAGATCGTATCAATGTATTTTGCTGTGGTGGCTAAAGAATTTATTACCTCTGGCTCTGGCGATGGGTTACCTTTTCAGTTAGGGCAGCTAAATCCAGCAGAGACTGTGAGTCAGAGCCATCAGATGATACAGACAGGGCCAGAGTGGACATCAGTCACAAAGCAGTTGTAAAATAGTGCTTTTAAGAGAAAAGGTGTTCTGCTGATGTCCTACCGGCATAGGACGAGGAAGTGATGAGTTTTAGACATGCATCACACCTAGACATCCTTTTTTAACTTAGCATTAGCCCATCTCTATCTAGTGTTGGCCAGTGTAGGGCCTTGGAGCACCTGCAAACTCAAAGGGTTTGAGGCATGTGCCATGAGTTTGTTCCTGCTGGGATCTGGGCTGTGACACACACATGGTGCCTGTCATTGGTTTCTGAACAAAGGAAAACCCCAAGAGTGGATCAAACGTCAGTTACAGTGTGTTCCACCAGGCTTTTTACTCAGAGAATGAGGGTCCCAGCGTGTGCCGTGTCTTGCACCTTCATGTCACTTTGGTGTGTCACCTGCCTCATAGATAATAACTGCATTTTCCTATTTCACATCGATATTGTAAGAGCAAATGAACTGAGAAGTGTAATGAACAGATGCTACAGAGATCACAGAATCATAGAATCATTAGGGATTGGAAGGGACCTCAAAAGATCATCCACTCCAATCCCCCTGCCACAGCAGGATCACCTAGACGAAGTCACACGGGAACATATCCAGACTGGTTTTAAACATGTCCACGGAAGGAGACTCCACAACCTCCCTGGGTAGCCCCTTCCAGTGCTCCGTCACTGTCACTGTGAAAAAGTTCCTTCTCATATTTATATGGAAACTCTTATGTTCCAGATTACATCCATTGCCCCTCGTCCTATCACTACATGACACTGAGAAGAGCCTGGCTCCATCCTCCTGACACCCACCCCTCACATATTTATAGACATTAATGAGATCACCCCTTAGTCTCCACTTCTCCAACCTAAAGGGACCCAGCTCCCTCAGCCTTTCCTCATGAGGGTGATGTTCTACTCCCTTCATTAGCTTTGTGGCTCTGCGCTTGACTCCCTCGAGCAGTTCTGTGTCCTTCTTGAGCTGAGGTGCCCAGAACCGGACACAATACTCCAGATTAGTCTCACTAGGACAGAGTAGAGCGGGAGAAGAGTCTCTCTCTATCTGCTAACCACTCTCTTTGTGATCCACCCAAAGATGCTGTTGGCCCTCTTGGCCACAAGGGCCCATTGCTGGCTCATGGTCATCCTGCTGTCCACCAGGACCCCCAGGTCCCTTTCTCCTACACTGCTCTCCAACAGGTCAGTCCCCAAACTAGACTGGTACCTGGGTTTGTTCTTGCCCAGATGCAAGACTCTGCACTTACTCTTGTTAGCCTTCATCAAATCACTCTCTGCCCATCTCTCTAGCCTGTCCAGGTCTCACTGAATGGCAGCACAGTTTGCTGGGGTATCAGCGACACCACCCAGCTTTGTGTTTAGATTGGATCTTAAGAAGCAGTCCTTTCCTGAGAGAGTGTTTGGGTGCTGGACCAGGTTGCCCAGGGAGTGGTGGAGTCTCCATCCCTGGAGCTGTTTAAAAATCAAGTAATTAGTGCCCTTGAGGGTTAGAGGTTAGGGAGCTGTTGGGCTGAGGGCTGGACTTGATGATCCTGGAGGTCCTTTCCAGCCATGATGATTCTATGATCTGTGTACACATGTGGAAAATACTACTTTTAAACAAAGAAGTGAGAGGAAATGAGGGTTCTGTGAGTAGAAAAGTGGAGGAGCTGCAGCAAAGAAAAAGTGAATGATTCTGCAACACCTGAGCACTATGAACTAGAAAGGGATGACATTTGGGGATAACAATTTGCTGAAAAGATGTTTTAAAATCTTCAAAACTGATGATTGTTGATGTGACTACTGATTTGTCAGCAGTCATAAAAGCCAGGTTTAACTAACTTTTCCTCAATCAAGAAATTAAGTTGGTGTGTACTGATAACTTCAATGTGCTATTTTTACATAATGAATCACCTCATGTTGTTCAACATCTTTGCCTCCTCTTCAACCCAGTGTTATAAAGGAGGCCTCTAATCAGAAGTATTTTGTTTTAATGTTTCTTCTTAGTTTCACTCCCTGACAGCCAAATCTTTGCTGATGTAATTGGGAAACATGTTAATGCTGCTGTCTGCTCACCTAATTAAGAAAAGGATGGCATCCCTGGAGGGGCAGATCTCCCTGGGTGAGACAAATGAAAGAATTGCTCTTATTGGAGAAAAACTAATCTGAAATGAATACTTTTTGATAAGGTCTCTAAGATCAAAGTACGTTTCCAATTTTCCTCTGTGCTTCATCAGCATTAAAGCAAAGAGGGGCATAGCCCCAAATAAATGTTTATGTTAAAGGAAATGAGCCATTATGAAAAGTCAGTTATGGGGGGGGTGGGTGTGTCATTCATAAGAATAGAGACTCATTCCTTCTGAGCCTCATGGATAGAAAGAGATAATAATTGGTCTTTAGAATCTGATGTATTATAGTGCCTGCCTGGTAGTTGGTCTTGAGATATTGGCTTCTTCTGAAGATGCTCTTGATGTAATGTAATTGCATCTAATAAAAACCTACATGCTGACCATTCAGGCCAAATTTTAAATGCAAGCAAATGGTTTAAAACTTAAATAGCAGTGTGATGGAAGTTTACAAAACTAATTCCTTCTCTCTGAATTTGTTTGAACTTCAGACAGTACAGATATTAGCAAAGTGAAAGCCCATGAGTGGGTTTTCTGCATAAAAGCACAAAATACAAGCCCAGAGGCTTGACCAACAGTTAAACCATAACAGTATTCTACTACCTTACTCGCCTGTGTCTTTCCTGGCTTAAAACAACCCTGCCCTCTGCCAAAAAAACCCCAGCCAAAACTCAAAACAATGAAAACCCAAATGACAACTACCAAAAAACCCCAATCCTATCCTAATCTAATGACTGAAAGTAATTTCTTTAAGATTGAGGCAGAAACAAACTGTTGATCCCTGTGTAGTGCAGTAGTCAGTTAAGGGATCAAGTGCAGATTTATCACTCTAATGTTTTGAGGAGATGGGAATGATTAGTAAGGCTATAGCAGTATCAGCATTGAGATGTCAGTGTCTCTTACTACAAGATAGGATCTACATAACAGAAATTATCCAAACTTCTCAATTGTATTCGTTCAGCACCCAGAGCTGTAAAACAGCTATGGCATATGGCTGCAGCTATGATTAGCAGCATTTCTGTAAATGCTTTAAAAATAATCAGAAAGATGTGTGTTCCATCCATGCCATCCATCTGGGTAGTGAAATAAAGCTTTAAGGCAGTGAGACCTATTGCAAGACTGGCATTTTACTTCAAAATGGTGCAGTCTAGGAGTGCTGGAGGGAACCAGTGCTCAGTTGTCAATAGCTAGTGAAGTCCAAGTATCCATGTTCAGCTTGAGAAAATCTGACCCTAACACCATTGGTCTGTCATTACACACAAAGATCACTCATGTCATCCAATGATAGGACAAGGGGCAGTGGGTGTAAGCTGGAACATAGGAGGTTCCACACCAATATGAGAAGGAACTTCTTCCCAGTGAGGGTGACAGGAAGAAGGGGCTGCCCAAGGTGGTTGAGGAATCTCCTTCTCTGGAGATGTTTAAAACCCACCTGGATGTGTTGGATTGGATGGTGTGTTAAGGTCCCTTCCAATCCCTAACATTCTGTGATATCCAGATGCCAGCAGTTCCCTGGAAAGCTAGTGGTCTGTTCAGTGCTGGAACCTGGCTTCTGCTGCAGTAGCCTACTTCCTTTACTTATGCAAAACACAGCTTTACTGTCATTCAGATGACTGAAAATGCTGGGTCTTACTCTGTCAGCTGGGGCTTTCTAAGAAAACAAAACTGTGCACTGCTTTGCTACCTACTCATCCAGGGGTGTCAGCCAAAAAGGTTTAGGCTCTACTTGAGTAGAACTGACTGAAATAAATCCACAGCATCATTTTTTTTTTTGAGGACTATGCCATTACTCTGAAGTAAGAGTATCATAGGATCATCAGATCATCCTACCAGTGCTGTTGCTTGCAACTGACTCAATGTCTGCACTTGAGAAATCAACACAAAAATAAAATAATTTCAAAACTAAAAACACAGGAAGTTTCACCTCAGTCTGAGCAAAAACTTCTTTCCAGTTTATTGGAAAAATTTCCAATAGTTGTTAACTGTTGGAAGGGGTTGCCCAGGGAGGCTATGGAGTCACCTTTCTTTGGAGATGTTTCAGCCCCAGCTGGATGCAGTTTTATGGGCTTGATTGAGGCTTTTTAGGTGGTTCTGCTTGTCTGTGGTTTGTCTCCTGCTGAGCGGGAGGGTTGGACCTGGTGGCCTTTGAAGGCCCCTTCCAACCCTATCAAACTGTGTAAGCTGCATAAGTGCACAGTGCAAAAGAAACCCTCTCAAAACCATGCGTGCTACAAATACACTAATATATTTTGATCTTTGCTTTGCAGTTTGAACTAGTCATGAGGTTTTTTATCACATATAGGCTCCCCCAGCCTTAAAAGAAGACTAAGGAAATGAGAACTATTGATTGAACAAAATGTGTTGGTGTCAGTGTCCTGCATCAAGTGTAGGGACACCTTTAGCCTTAAATAGCATACTTACATGTACCTGGGTCGGAGGAAAGAGGGAAAACCCCAACTCTGGAAGGTTATGGCTGTTTTGGTTTTGTTGTGGTGTTATTACAAAGTATAATTAAAAACCATGAAAAACTAAAAAGATAGGAATTTGTAGAGGCAAATATTGCTCTAGTATGAAGCTTCACAAAATACCTGCTGCTAATCTTTCTCCCTGACAAGAAAAATTGGTGTTGTATTTTCTGTGGTACTCAAGGTTTCTCCCTCCTAATTCTAATTGAAATCTGACATCTTATATTGCTGCATGACACTCCTGATTGTGTAATTAATAGTAATTTATTCTGTTTATGAATCAGTAACCTATAATTAATAGCAGTAAAACTTAATAGGAAACATTGGGGGGAAGCTTGTATTTCCTGTTTTAGCCCTGTCTGGTACCACAGGACATAGAGCTGTTACAAGTGTGGGTGAAGGGTGGTGGGAACCATGGCAAATGGAGTAATAAACTGACAGATTTCTAAACAAAGGTGGGTTTGAACAGGAGTCGCAGAATGATACAGTGTTAGGGACTGGAAGGAACCTTGAAAAATCACCCAGTCCAATCCCCCTGCCACAGCAGGATCGCCTAGACCAAGTCACACAGGAACATGTTCAGGTGGGTTTTAAACATCTCCAGAGAAGGAGACTCCACAACCCTGCTGGGCAGAACATTCCCATGCTCCATTACCATCACCATGAAGAAGTTCCTTCTCAGATTGATGTGGAACCTCCTCTGTTGTACCTCCTTCCCATTGCCCTGTTATTGGGCAGGGTTGTGATTCTGCTGAAAGCAGGGGATGTTCCACTACTAAACCGCTGGGTAGGGAAGAGACATGCAATCCTGCCTTTGCTCTGAAACAGGAGTTTATTGTACCTGACGTTCCTGGGAGGTTCTCACCTGGCTGCGTAGTCACACCTATAGATAAATTGCTTACTCCTTGCTGACCTAAAAAAGTGTCTGTTGAAGTGACTTGTAAGAGGAAGCTGAGACCTGACCATAAAAGTAGAAAAGCAGTCATTCAGTGTCTACTGCCTGTGTTTCATGTTGGCTGCATTAGTGAAAGGTGCTTGCAATGCGTGTTGCTGCACAGCGATGGGAAGCTGTGTGGTGAGTTACCAGAACTCTGTGGTGAGTTACCAGAGGCTCTGTTGTGTAACTGTGCAGCTCCAGAGACGCCTTCCTGCTGATCACATAGCTTTTGAAATTTTTTGAGACTACTTGAAAATATTATTTTTTGAAAGTATTATTTGTCATACTATGTATTCCTAAACATAAAAAGTAAAGCTATGTGACACAGATCAATTTATTGATAGGATTAACCATTGCTTTCGA
This sequence comes from Phoeniculus purpureus, assembly GCA_028565055.1. Lineage (NCBI taxonomy): Eukaryota > Metazoa > Chordata > Aves > Bucerotiformes > Phoeniculidae > Phoeniculus > Phoeniculus purpureus. Next base: position 62,424,885 of record JAOXOE010000001.1, read on the forward strand.
GTTTTTTGCATGTTTAAGGAGCTGGCTGTGTGCTAGTTTCTGTGTCAGGTGTGACACCACTTGCACACAGCCGCTGTAGTAAAAAAGCAGACGACGATGCCTTTGAGCTTAAGTGAGGGAGTTTAAAATGCAGACATATCCTCCATGTGCTTTGGGGTTACTGTGCCTGTTAGGAAGCTCTTTCCTTCACCCTGCACAGAATCGCTCATTTGTTTCACACTGCAGTGCACAGGACCCTGCTGGCAAATGTTCTTGGTGTTAGAAATGGGAACGAAAGGAGGAGGAAGCAATTTATTCACTTAAATCTTTGAGGAAAAAGATGGATGCTGCACAGAATCAGTCATGAAGGCTAATCTGTAGGGTAAAAAGGCATCAAAGCTTTCCAAATATATCAGAAGGGAAAAAGACTAAGTGTCCCATCTATTGCCTGCATGACTTTAAGATGGCTGAGAGACTTGGCTCCTACTCAAATCTAATGAAGGAAGTTTGTGCAGTTAAGTCATAATGATGTTCCAAACACAAAGTGCAAGTTGATCTGTACTAGATGAGTACAAAATGGGGAAGTTTGAAGATGAGCAAAAGCTTTCCAGCTTATGGTAGTGCAATTATGCTGTGGCTCATTAAGTTCACCATGCATTAGGGATGTTGTTCTACCCCTGTACTGGGCACCTGGGAGGACTCCCCTCGAGTACTGGGGGCAGGTCTGAGCCCCTCACTGGAGCAGGCCCAGAGGAGCAACGGGGCTGGAGAAGGGACTGGAGGGAAAGTCTGATGAGGAGAGGCTGAGGGAGCTGGGGATGAGATCTCCAGCCTGGAGGAGACTCAGGAGACCTTCTCCCTCTCTCCAACTCCCTGAAGGGAGGCTGTAGTCAGGTGGGGGTCAGGCTCTTCTCTCAGGCAACCAGTGTCAGGATGAGAGGGCAGGACCTCAAGCTGCCAGGGGAGGGTTAGGTTGGATGTTTGGAAGCCCTTCCTCATGGAAAGGGTGATCAGACCCTGGACTGAACTGTCTAGGGCAGTGGTGGAGGTGTTGAAGGTGTGATGATGTTAGGTCCTGGGCTGAGCTGGATGAGCTTGGAGGGCTTTTCCAGCCTCAATACTTCTGTGACTCTGTGTAACTCCATACAGCGAAATTAAACAAGTGATGCTCAGAAAAGCACAGCAGCCTTCTGTACTTGAAACTCTCATCAGTGATTTAAAAGGGACTGAAATAAGTACTCCTGTCGGAATACACTGTGGCTCATAACATAGGTGGCTTATACTTGCAATGAAGTATACCGACCCTGCTGCTGCTCTGCTTTAGACAGTGGTGTGTAAGTAAGAACTGTGACAACTCAGAGCTTTTTAATGTGGTAAAGGTCTCTTTCTGTCATTAGCTTTGGATGTTTTCTAGAGAAGTACCCACAAATCTTACAATATAAAGGTTGAAATCTTCTGCAGTGCTGGCTGTAATAAGACACATAGACTGCAATAAGAAAACAGGGAATCATGAAGCAGCAGAAACTTCTTTCCATTACTTTTACTTGTGCTTTTTAAACATCTGCTACAGAAGAGTTTCTCCATGTTAGTTTTCTAGGACTGCAGTCTATGTAATTTGAACAGTTGAGATAATACATTTAAAAAGCTGGGGCAAACATTTCTAATACCCTTCCATGTGTAGTAGTGTCATGTCTTAACCACTCAGTAAGTACCCAGAAGAAGAACACGTGTGTTTTTCTGACTAGCGAAACGTTCACTTGTTGATACAAACAAAATGAACTTAGAGGCAGAAGCACTGCCTAGTGACAGAATGGGATGCACTTGCAGTTAGATGTAGTCTTAGAGCTGGATGAACTGTCACCGTACAGTTTATCCAGTTGTAGTATAAGATTTCTAATTGTCACAGAATCACAGAACATTAGGGGTTGGAAGGGACCTCGAAGGAGTATCCAGTCCAATCCCCCCACCACAGCAAGATGCCCTAGATCAAGTTGCACAGGAACGTGTCCAGGTGGGTTTTAAATGTCTCCAGAGAAGGAGACTACACAACCCCCTAGGCAGCCTGTTCCAGGGCTCTGTCACCCTCACTGAGAAGAAGTTCCTTCTCATGT
>JAOXOE010000001.1:62427074-62450296 GCA_028565055.1 Phoeniculus purpureus
TACGCATACACTATGGGAGGAATGACAGCTGTTCTTCATGGAATGACAGCCCAGGGATATTGCATCCTCCCTTAAAAAAAACCAGGCAAGGTACAGAATAAGGTCAGTGAAGGGAGACAAAGGGGTCTCCCTGAGATGGCAAAGGGTAATTTATTGACAGATGAGATAGACGTTACTACAGAAAAATATTAAATGGATTCTTTTCCCCTGTCTTTGGAAAGGGAAAAAAAGTGGGAAGGGTTAGGAAGGACAGATGCCAGAAATAGAGACAAATTTCCCAGGAGAGGAAGAAGAAATCCTGAAGGAAATTAGGATCACGACACAGAAAAAAAAAATAAAAAATCAGAGCATCTGAAAAGCTACCAAATTCTGTCCTGGGATCCGTGCGGCAACAACAAAAACGGGCAGCAGAGAAGGAACCCCACCACTATCGGTGGCCTTGCTTCAAAGGCGCTCTGTGAGAGAAAGAAGTGCTGGTAAAACAGAGCGCCTGATTAAAAGCCAGTGTTTGAAAAGGGCTGTCGGGAAATTACAGAGCTGGGCATGCACCCAGCGTCAGCAGTGAGGAAGACTCTGGGAGCCCTAATCAAAGGGAGGCTGGGGGAGCATATGGAGCATGGAGATTTTATTAAAGACACCAGTGAGCCAGCATTCATATAATGGGAGCAGCCGAGCTCAGGAGATGGGAGGAAAGAAAAGGCCAGGTCTTCTGGTGCAATAAACTGGTATAGTGCTGTCAGCTCTGACAGTATGTCAGTTCCCACCGCAAGGAAAGAACCTGAGCAAGAGGCTTAGACACTGGACGTTATGAATATAGTTCCTCTGGCCTAGATTGCTAACTTTCCCCAAAATAATTGTGCAGAAGAGGAAAGAAAAAGCCAGTGTACCCATGCACTCTGGTTAGGGTTCTGCAACTCCACCTTGCCCCCAACCAAGATAGGTAGACAGCCACGACGCGTTCCTGGAGCTTGTGACATTAGACAGGTTTATGATGTTCCCCTGTCAGGGCCAGACTGATGACAGAGGGGTCACCAAGGAAAATTCCACAAAGATAAAAGCAGCAGAACAAAAGAAATCTGAATGAGAACAGATTTAATGGACAGTCACAAGCAGGAATAGATTTAAGACAAACAGTATTTTATTCTGCTCCTTTGTGCAAGCAACGTCGTCGTTTTTAGTGTGTAACTCAGTCCATGGGGTAGAACAAGAGACAGGAGGACTGTTCTTCATGTGTCCACTGTAATGTGCCACATGCAGGATCTTTCTAATCCTGCCACTGCTTGCATAAAGCGTGGTGAGATATTTCCCTTAGAGCAGGTTCTTCAGCCAGGTGGCTAATCTCACCTAAATTCCAATAGCCCTCCCATTCCTGCAAGCACCCTGATCTTACAAGATGATCATTTACCATGCTCAAGTCTGGTGGAAGCACAGGGCACTGCACTGCCCTGTGTTGCCAGCTTGACTACTTTGCAGACTAAAAGTCAAGTTAAAAAGTGACAGAATTAACACTTTTAAATTATCTAGATGGGGAGCACTCATCGCATCTCTGTGACTGTGCTGCTGACGGCTGAAGGGAATAATCGCTAGTCTACACTGGATTTGAAGCTTTGATAGTCCAGAGCCATTTGCAATCTTCTGAGCCTTGGGAGAGCGAGTAGGACAAAGCAAAAATACAAGCTGGTGCTCTGCTGCGTTTCACTGTTAAATGCTAAGGGAGGCTTGTACTTGCAGGGGGTGATTTAGCCTAGCTTTTAGCTAGAACGCTGCTGCATGCAAGTGCAGGCTGCCACAGAGAGTCAGAAACAATCTGATTGTTTACGAATCATTCCTCAAACATTGGTAAAGCTTCTAGTTTTGCCCCATCTGTGTGATGGCCTGCATTTATATTGGAAACCACCTGCACCATCGCAGTGTGACCCAGATCCTAAAGATGATCTAGGCATCTAAGATGCAGCGTGTCTAGTTTGTAGGGGCTTGCCTATCAGTTCTGCAGTTCTCTGTTAGGCACCCGGCTTGCTTATACAGCACGGTCGCTGCCCTAACACCACCACAGTGAATGGGCAGTCTCCTGAGAAAATAAGTAAGACGTGCCAAAGACTGTCTGCCCCAGTCTTCAGGCACTGTTCTACCCTGCTATGTTTGAGGATTCCCACTGTGGTAGAGTCTTGCTGGCTCTTTTATCTCAGAGACAGTGATTTGAGCGGCCACAGGGTAGTCATTAACACCGTGCCCCTGCCTCAAAAAAATGACATATTTTCTATCAAATCAACAAGTTGATCTGACAAGCCCCATCCCCACATCATTGTTAGTTCTGATGTAAGAAATGTGAAGCCTATGTGCTTTCTGGAGGCTGAGGAAGGCGAGCTGAGAGAAATGGGACCACCACTTCTGGGAACAGTCTGCAGTTGTACTGGATTGTAATGGATACGCGTGAAACTGCAACAGAACACTTCTTTCCAGCCTGTGCTCAGAGCCCTGAAGTTATCTTCAGTTCTTACATCAACCTTATCCACAGACAAGATGTAGCCCATGAGCTAGAAAAGTAGAGTGGCCTTTTTCAACTTTGTAGCTCAGTGCTCAGGCCATCTCAGAAGGCAGTGCTTTAACTCACTGAAAGAAGGGGGATTGGACTAGATGATCCTTCAAGGTCCTTTCCAATCCCTAATGATTCTATGATTCCATATCTGAGGAAGCTTCAGGGTCTTTCCCTGTGCTGTTGGTATTCTGGAATGAAAGAGTCTCACATCAGCTACTTCCCTTTGAATAGATTATTTAAGTATGCTTCGGGCCAGACAGACAGAGCGCAACTTTGCAGGCTGGCAGTCAGGAGCCATGACCTGGGAGGAGAAAAGCCTGCCCTGATGAACGCTTAACTCTTTCACATCACATATCTCTGGAAAAAGGCCTCAGACATATGCCTACCCCTCTCTGGCAAATGCCTTCATCACCAGTATAGAGAGTGGTGCTTGTGCTCTCTGGAGGCTAGTTAGTATTTGATTGGGCTACATAGAACCAGGCAATTGCTCAGGGAGGACAACTTTGGTAGCAAGAGGAATTTAGCCTGGTATTTTGAAATCTTCCATGGACCTCCTGTGCTGCAGCATTCACGTACAACGCTGGGCTCAGTTGCTGGGTCTCAAACACACTGACAGATGCAATCTCTTTCTCCCAGCCTGGGTCCGTTTTGTTCATTCAATTTGTATGTCTTTTAGGGTGAGAACAGTTCGAACTGTGCTGCGTTCAGTACCTACTGCAGTCGGGTTCTGGTGCTAGTTAAGACCTCTGGATACTAATTGAGTAACAGAAAATAACTATATGCCCAGATATTATGATGCCCAACAGGATGCTGAGAAATAAAAAGTCACAAAGAGGAAGTATTTGGAAGTGCTCAACGTGGAGATCAGATAAAAAAGGCTCTCTGCACAAGGGGAAGGGAAAGCGCAGCGTCTCCCTGCATCGAGGTTGGAAACAGTTCTCCGGCAGAGCTCTTCCATAGCGTTACGACAGACAGAGGCAGCCATGCTGTCTGTGAAAAGGGTTTCTGTTCTCAAAGGTAAGCCGTAACGCCCGTTTAAAACACCAGTTCTGTGTGATGTGGGAAGTCTTAACAATTCTTGGGGAAAAAATGAGCTGAAGGCTCATTTCAGTTCCTGTTTCTCCCTGCAGAAGGTGGAGGTTATGTTCTCTATTAACTTCAGCAACTGAAACTGAAAAAATCATCCAGTGTTACCAAATACGTTTGGCATCTTCAGATTAAAAATGTCTGGTTTTTTAAACTCATCACTTGCCCTTTCTGCCTGATTGGACTACATTTTGTACAACGTGGCACTGGCTTGTCAGAAGTATTTCTGACCGTCTCTGCCTTTTTCTAGGGCTTTTGCAGTGAATAGCTATGATTTGGGGTGGGGTTTTTTTGTACAAAACAGAGACTATTTCACCGAAAATTTCTAGGAGAAAAATAATTTCTGCTTAACAGTAGCGTTAAAGCCCTGAATTGGGCCACATTCTGCTGCCAGTGCAGTTTCAGGGACACTTTCGGAATATTTTGAACAGCAGGGAAGAACAGTGATTACCACCACGCAGCCTCCCGGTACTGTGAATATTGTGGGTTATTTTCCCGTTGACTGTTTATGGCCTATTTACAGTATAATCACCCCAAATCAGGTTACAACGTGGCTTTTTTGGTTTGCTTTCTTAGTGAAAATAGAAGCTAGCATCACTTTTGTACCTGGCTCCCCACTAAGCAGCTCCCCACTAAGAGCTAAGGAATTTTCAGGCACTAAGCAAGGATGATCTCTTCTCCGAGGCGTCTGTAACCGGAGGAGAAAGGGGACTAGGAGAAACAGGAGGCAAGTCATTTACAGTTCTGTACACTTCCAAGAACTATATTGTTGTAAACATGGCAAATAAATATTACCTGCCCCCTGCTCTTTTAGCACCAGTAATCGAGACTGAACAACACAGCACACTGCAAGGGCACAAAACCCACCTGCCTTCACAACAGCTTCCTGAGAGCCCATGGCCCTGGACCTCAGCTGCCAGCCTGCAGACTGTCCTGCTGAAACCTGTGACTTCAGCTGAATTAGAAGGAACAGCATCTGTTGCTGCAAGTGCTGGACAACCACTTCCTGCAGAGCTACATCCCTGGGAGATGATGTGGGAGCCCATACAATTCCAACCTGTAATAAAGGCAGCTGAGGGGGTGTGGAGATCTTTAGCTTTTACTTTCCAGTAGGTGTGGAATATTGTGGTGTTTCAATGTGTGCAAGATTTACCCCACACAGTACAAACCAGGGGAGAACATGAGCTAGAATAAGTGTAAAAGCCAGCCTATCTTCATGCACAGGCAAAAGCAAAAAGGAGAAAGTGGGAAACACCCTTAGTTACTACTGAGCATAAGACATGATGGAAAATGTGTTTAGACAAGGGGGTTCCTCCAAATCAGTTAAACGGGCTGCAAACTCCCCTTCTGCAGCAGCTGGATGGGCTTCCTTCATTCATGTGTCATAATAGCCCTCTGGGACCTGTGTCAAGAGATGGGGTGACACCATACAGTTTAAAAGGATAACAACTAGGGAGCCAGGGACTGCAAGAGACATGAGCTCAGGGATGTATCTGAGTCTATCAGCACTAAACCTGGTCTCTGAATATGCAGCAAGCTAGGGTGGGGACTTAGTTCAGTGGCAGTACTGGCAGCCACTACTCCCACTGCTGAGGATCCCAGTCCAGAGATGGTGGCTGCAGTTAATGATCACTACCATACAACGTTCCTCATTGACAGGGGAGCCCAAGTATTGATGGCAGCTAAGGACACTTCACAAAGGACAGCCTCTGCTTAGCAAGCAGTTAGTTTCTATTGTAGGTGTTAATGGGAAAATCACTAACCACCCACTGGTCAGGGCTAAAATGCTTCTGTCTAAGGGACAATCTGTCTGACCTTACTGTATTGGGAATGGGTGTACGGAAGGGTCAGTTGTAGGTGGACTCATGGGGAAAACGGGAAGTTCTTTTGCTCCCCAGTTTATTGCCTACAAATACATCCCTGACTGTTCATCTGTTGCAAACAGCTGTTCCTTTACCCCATAGCAAACTAGTTTAATATTCCACAGTACAAATTACCTTCTGGTGCTATTTGTCCCGTTACTGAATTGATAAAGATGCTGCGAGAACAGAGAACCATTGTCACGTCTCATTTCCCCTACAATTCTCCTTTATGGCCAGTAAAGAAATGTAATGGTAAGTGGCGACTAACAGGAGATTACAGAGCCTTGAACACTGCCACTGAGCTGCTCACTGCAGCTGTTGCCAGTGTAAATTTTAGACTCAGTTTTCTGAAATTACAATGCCCTGTGTTGAAACAACATCAACAGGATGCTTTGAACACTTCAGTGTGGCACTCGAGAGATCAGGTGGGGTTTCAACACCCACCACTTGGGAAACACCACGTCACTTTGTAGAACTTCTGTGGGAAAGGAACATAGGAAACTTTGGATACTGTGGGAGTGAAAATCATCGCTGATGTCTTCTTTCCCTTTCCCCAAGGAACTGCTGAACTCCTGGAAAAATAAGTCAAAACTGTCATTCAGCCCGCTTACTATGGAAAGTAGCCACACAGAAAGTAACCCAAAGCATCCCCTGGAACCGTGTTAATGCTTTCTGTGGTGAAGCACTACCACTGCAGTTAACACTGACACCTCAAAAGTCAAGATGCTCCAAGTATTGGACAATTCTAAGCCTCACTTTGGGGCATCTGGCATCGTGTCATATAAATGTTGATGCCCTATGCAATGGTCAAACCCACATAAGCTGGTAACCTCTGTGACTTGACTCAGGAGCACACGCAGCTATCTAGCTATCCCAGTTTATAAGACAAGGACCTAGACAGGAATATCTGACCTTAGATTCCTAGTTCCTTTTCAGGCAGCAGGAAAATAGCCTGATTTTCGTCAGTGTTCAGTGCCTGGTAGCCCCAGATTACTACTCATTTCTGAAGAGATTGGAGTAAACTCCAGTGGAAGAAAAAGCTCCCTCAGAATACAATAGAATAGTTTTCTCCAAACTACTCTTATACTTCTACAGCTTTGTTTTTTTTTTTAAATATATATAAATATATAAAGGAAAGTATTGATGAACAGTAGTTTCAGCCCAGTTCTGACTTTCCTACCATGCTGCAGGCTGAAATCTCTGAAAAGGAAAAAGCTATCTCTACAGCCCAGATCAGTGGGCAGCAATTAGTTTCTCAGGCACTCACTCTTCTTTCCATCTTCCTGATGGATATTTCATCTGAGTTTATGCTCTCCTCCCTCGCCTTCTCTTCACTTCTCTGCCTCTCTTTCCAATAAGGCTATGATCTGTCACAGGCTCTCAATGGACAAGACCTATACATCCCATCACAACACTGTCATAGGCAGTTACATTAGACAGGCCAGGATGAAAAGTGGTTTGGAAGGGAGAGAAGCCGTCATGCTTCAGGGCATAGACTTGAACTCTAACCAAGGAACAGAGATGAAGGAGGGCTCTGGGCCAGGATGGGGGGATAAAATTTTACTCAGGGCAGGTTATTCCATAATTACCCACTTAAACTTTCTCTGTACCTTCTGCGATGCATCTGGTTCTGGCCAACACCAGAGACAGAAGGGGTGGGTCACTGCTCTGATCCAGGAGAGGAATGAGTTTCTCCATTCTTTTTGCCATTGCACTGAGTTTATAACATTTTCTGAAACCAAAATGAAATCCCTTTCCAACGTGACCCTTGCTCTGCCAGTGATAGCCCAAACTCCTTCCCCTAGCCCTGTCCTTCACACTTCCGCAAGCAATACAGAGAAAAGCCAGTACAAAGCCAGGTCAAGATGATAAGAACAAAGCCTTGAAGACTGCTCTTAGATACCAGCTTTACTTCAACAGAGGAGGAAATTTTCAAAGAGGTGAACTCTTTCTGTCTCTCTCTCAGGCAGGAGTCTCCTGGGAGGAGAAGAAAACAGCTTTCATTTTAGCAAGTCATGATATTTATGGCCCTTTTATGGGTTTTGTTTGAAAATATAAAAGTAGATGGACTTAAATCTATTTTAAAAGAAAGGAGATGGGGAGAGACAGAGCATATGAAGGGCACGTGGGCCTGAATCATCTGCCCATGTCCAAAAGCAAATCAAATACCTTCTTTGTTTTAATACGGACCCCTTCTGCCAGTCATGAGGATAATGCCTGACCTTTCCTTGCATAGACCCTTTTATCCCTAATGACTTACAAATATTAGAGGTACACTACCACCAAGAACACTCACCTTCGGATGATACATGACAACTATTCAATTATGCAACCGCAGCACCATTCAACAGCTCAGGTGTGATTGCTCCCAGGAAGTAGACTTTCAGATCACGTCTCCTGCCGAACTGAAAGCTTTATACTGTATTCCTGAGGGGCAACTGTCAGCTTCTGCTTGCTCACATGCCACAGTCTCATGTGGGCTTTTATCCATCCTATTTGTGGTGTCTGTTCAGCAATTGAGGTTGCACCCTTTTGAGGGCCTCCTGCTTTTCATATGTGGAATCTCCTCTGACCTTTTGCCTCTAGGCAAAGCTTTTGATCCAATTCACAGACTAAGGAGCACATGCCTTGCAAAATTATTGAGGGAGTGAAGTTTAAGTTGAAGAACTGAGGCTTGCATTTAGTTTTGAATGTAGTTAGACCTGCCTTCATTTTATCTGCTCTGGGAATGAACTCTCATAGGTGATGAGAGCTACAGGGAAATTTCTATGAGTGAAATGTACCAAACTCCCCATTAATTGGTAGTTTCATAAAGGCTACCACCTTCAGAAAGGTGGTTTCATGTGTCTCTCCTCTTAAGCAAGGAGGGAGAGATGTTTTGCCAAACTAACGGATGACTTTCAACTGGATCTGAGTTCAGTATGGAATAATTGAAAAGACAGCTGCTGGAATGGTCCATGAAGACAGACCAGTCACACCATGTCTAATACTAGCTGGCATGTGCTGCATCTTTCTCTGACAGGATGCCCTGTCATAATCAAATGGGGAGACCACTAAGAGATAAATCCTAAAATCAGCATGTTCCTGACAGGACGTTACCTCGACCATATAGCTGGCCACCTGTAAACGGTTCTTGCCATGATGGATGTTTTCTAATATCACTCACAAGTCCGAAGACCCTTAAGACACTGAGCTCCAGGTGCACCCTGTAGGCAGTTGAGTGATGCTATAAAAATGATCAGCTCCCTTAAATGCTTCTGTCTTCTAACTAGTACCACCTACGTCTTAGTTTGGTTTTATGCTCACACACGTGCCCTTCTGACTGGAGTCCTTCTTCCTTTCATTGTTACTTGTGCAAAGTCCTTGGTAAGTTTGAACCAGATTTGAAGATTGATTGACCTAGCCTTGTCCATTCCATGGTGTGTTCTTTGATTTAATTTAATGACCATAAAGCATTCAGGCATGTTGGCATGAAGGGTGCTCTAGGAAAAAAAAGATTGATTATGAAGAGACATTGTTCTCTCCGTAGTTAACAATGAGGCTAGTTTTCCATTGTACCCACTTGTGTCTTCCGGGGTGTACATGTCTTAAATAAATCACTTTGCCAGCTACTATGAATCATACGTGGAGGCAGTTACGCTCCTGTGTAAGGATTAAATTTGTCTATTTTAAAGATGCATGCAAATAAAAACCTTTGAAATACCATTCAGAGGGGAAGACAAGACGTCCCTTCTGCTCTCCAAGACAGTTTTCACCTCAACACCCCTGGACAGCTTAGCATAGACTTTAACCCCGTTGGTCCCGGGGAGAACTGCGTTCATATCATTGCCTGCTTTTGGAAGTCACAAATAATGTTCTCCCTTCCTGTCTTGTGTGCGCTTGTGTCTGTGTGTGCACACCTCGTGGCAGGAGAACAGCAGTCACAGCAAAACACTAAGCTCAAAAGCTACTGAATTGTATACTGAGGGAGAGATGGAAGCAACACGAAATGAGCTCCTGAATACGTTGAAATGTACCGAAGAACAAAAGGCAGTCTAGAAAAAACCCCAGAAGGACAGGATTCTTCCGTGTCCAAAAGATTTCTGGTCCTAGGGGTAGCCAAAACAACAGGGTGCTCATTGAAGTAGATGACACTGGTATTTGCCATATACAACCCTAAATACAGGTACTTGGGAGCCCCTCCATTTTTCACACGAAGAACAACATAACACTCTTATCGGCAGAGTATGACTCCTGAGTAAATAAGTTAGTGCCTTGCTGAGATTCCCACACCAATTAGAGCTGTGCTCCTGCCTCTCTAGAGATCTGTTTGCTTATTACACACAGTTCCAATTTGGAAAGTTTTATTCATAATTAGAACAGCCAGAGATCTAACTGACCTTCACTTTCCTAAATGACAAATACAATTCCATAGAACAGGTAGGTATCTCTCATGCTGGAGTGCATGAGCATGCAGCATCTGTTTCCAAGCCCTGGACTGTAAAATCACATGCTTTCTACACCTCTGTTGGACTGTCTATAAATTTAAGGAAGCCATGGATACTGTGTTTTCTTGTTAGAACATCTACATTGAACGTAATCCAGCTAAACCCTTTAACGAAAAGGTAGGCGACGCAACACAACCATCCCCTACTAGAACTTTTTCCTCTCGTAATTCACCTAGGTCCCCACCACAGCTAGCGCGTAAGCATTTCTCAGGGAGCTGGAAAAGAAAGAAATGGTGCTAAACTCCCTGTAAAATTATCAGGTCTAAACTACTGCTGCATGCCATAAATCAAATCACCTTGAAAATCCTAGACGGGGTGGGGGGGGAAATGGGCACTGGCCCCACCCCTATCAGTACTACGATGCAGAAAGCAGCTGTTACACTAGGAAGAACTTCTTTTTGGCACTTTCCTGCTTCCTTCCAACCACGCTTCTGCCACGCTGAATTCCCAGTCTAGCACAGATGTAATTCTATCGTATGTGTCCCGCTGATGTCTCCCATCCTTTCTATTTCTCACAGTCCCCTTCACATTTCTCCCAAACCAGTCAATTTTGTAAATCCCACCATCTCCTTCCTTCTCACAGAGGCTGCTGCATAACATTTCACCAGACTTTTAACCATCTAAACAAATTAGTATTTCACATTAGCCTCTTTGGCTCACAGACATCTCTTACTGTCTCCATCCAGCGTAGGTCCTCTTCTCAATTTGCCTATTGTCTTCAGACCTCTTTTCGATCCCTTAGCCCCTTGTTCTCCACCTTTCATCACGTTCTTCCTGCGTTGCTCAGACCAACATCAAATGAATGTGTCTCTCCTATATTCCCCACTTTCTTTGCTTCACACCTATTCTGAGTTCAAAGGACGTTAAGCATACGGGCTAGTAGAGAGAAGAAGCCAACTTTAGAAAGGACACAAGACTTAATGAGACTGAGAGACTGAGCAGTGAGATGGTAGATTAAATTCCAAGTTAATGAATGCAAAGCATTATGCATAAGAAAACCTGATGCACAAAATTACGATCTCAGAGCTGACCACTGCCATCCAGCAACAAGATTTTGTGGATACAGGAAATAGTTCTATGAAAGGATCACCTTGGTGCTCAGCAGCAGCCAAAAAAAAGCGTGCAGACTGTTAGAGAAGGAGCAGAGAACAGAAAAACAAAGGTCATTATGATACAGGATAAATCCCTGCCACACCTGCACCCTGAATACTGTGTGAGGACTTGGTCTTTCACCTCAAATGTGACAATGCAGAACTGGAAAGATTCCAGCCAAGAGTGTCCAGGATAATCACAGACATGGAGCAGCTTCCATATGAGGAATGAATAACTCAGGCTGCAAAACAGAAGCGTAAGGATGGGGCATCATAATAAAGGAGAGTAAAATCTTGTGGGGCAGGTAGATACTAACTGAAGATTATCTTAGCATTAAAGAAGGCCAGTGAGCAGCAGATTCAGAACAGACAAGGAGATACCTTAGCAGTCACTGTAGAGAAACTTGTGGGACTTGTTGCCCCGAGAGACCACGAAGGCTAGTAGGTACAAGGCTATAATGGCAATAACTCAAAAATTACTAGGCACCTCTGTAGAAGGAAAATCTATCAAGGGCTATTAAATACAAAAATATCACATCTGGCTCAGGAAGTCCTTGAGTTGCAAATGATTAGAAGCTGGAAGATCATGCTGGGGAAATATTACTTATATCACTGCTCTTATATTCTTCCCTAGATATTCACTGTTGTTCTCTGTCAGAGACAGGATATTGAGCCAGTTGGACCTTTGGTCTGACCCCATACAGCCTTTCTGATGTTCTTGTGTTTATATTCTTAAGTGACTGTATGGATGCTCCTTGCACTTTCACCTTCCACTATACAATGCCTGAAAAAACCCCACTCCTGCCTACAGCAGCAAACTGAGGCTAAGCAAAAACAGCAGTCCCAACGCATCTTTGCTGAAAAATCGTTCCTAGATAAATTTGGGTGCTTATCTAGTCTTTTAATCTAGTCATTGCTGAAAACCCATTCATTCTGTGGCTCTGGTCACCTGAAACAATCTGTACAGAGCTGTCCCCTTTCACTGATTCTCTACCTCGCTCTAAATTCTCATCTTAAAACCTGACTTTCTAGCCTGCCTTCAACCTCTCCATTTCTGTCTCTCCTGGTTATTGCTCTTATGACTGAATGCTTTAATATTTTCACCATGCAAGGTCTTTATGTCACTGTTTCATGTAATTTATACCTGTGAGCTGGAGCCTTTCCCATCTCGCTTTCAAGCACAGGCCATACGCTGAATGGAGTCCAAAATGATCCCCACCCCCTTATTGCTTTGGGGGTTTGGCTTTATTAACAAGGATATAAGCAATAAGAAAATAAAATTCAGCTATTTCTAAGGCTTCTCCCTCATGACTGCTCAGCCGGCATCTTAGATGGCCTCTCCCCAGCAAACCATTTTTATCTCCCTTTTACACAAGTGAACTAATAAGCCACCTACCACAGTGAGTCAGCAGAACCCACTTAACCCTTTCCCAGAAGGGTCAAAACTCGCTATCAGGATGGTTTGGCTCAGGCTTGTTACCGAGCTGCATTCTACCCCTCGGTCTTGAATAATTTATTCGTGCGGCAGACCTAGATTACTGCCTAAATCAAAATGCTGCCCAAACAAAGGCTGTGCTCTACCGGGCGAAATGAAACCAATTACCACCTCAGAGAAAGCTCCTCTTTTACAGTGTGAGATGCCCTCTACAGTACTGCAGAGGAGAGACACTTCTGTGGAGAACAGCAGCAGCCCTAGGAAGCGGGAGAGAGCTTTTGCAAAGGGAACCAGCCTTTGATACCATAAAAACCCCAGTATGAATGCAGTGCCAGGAGGCATCACACACTTCCACTCTTTAGCCATCAAAAGGTAAGATCTCTTCTGGACCGAAATTAAAGCAAGCTCCAAATACACACACACGCAGGGTTGTTTGCCACAGGACAACTTTAGAAGGGATAAAGCAAAGAGGGAAACGTCTATCCTGGCACACGTCGCAGAAATTCAGTATGAAGTCTTAGAATGTGGATCAAAGCCTCAAATTCTGCTGCTTTAAAGACATTCCACGAGTCAGAGAAGCATGCTGAAATGAGGGGTGCGTTGTGCTGTCTTGTAAACACACACCTTGCTGCTGTGCCTTATCAGCCTCCCAGCGTCGCTGGGTGCCCAGAACATTAACTAGACCCGATCCTTATGTACATCAAAAATGGAATCGAAGTTTACTCCCCGCTCCCCGCCCCAAACCAACCCTGCAAAAGTAAAGCACGTTCCTCCTCTTATTTTTCTACCCCTGTTATTGTTCAATCACCTGATTTTGAGGCTCCATTCACCTGACAATAAGTAGCTATCATTTACCCTAGTCTTGGCTGTTGGAAAGAGTCATCTTTATCTTCAGAGAAGCAGGGATAATGTCTAATCAGTGGTTTGTAGGTGAGAGAAATGATTCTAAGTTTAGGAAAATGGGCAGCTGCATTTTGTTATCAGTAACCATTATTTAGATAGCACTGCTGATGTGCGTGGCCTCATACAGACAAGGACAAAGACCAGGAGCTCTCTTCTGTGTTACACAGTTAAAATAGGGAGAGGTACTAGCGTAATAGTAATAGCATCACAGTGGGAGGGAGAGGAGATGACAAGGAAAAGAAAGACAAAACTTCTTGTGGAGAGCGATGTGCATTATCCCTCCATTGTGGTTTTAAACTCAGCTCTGCTAGAATGTTTTGTTGTTTCAAAATACGGTCTGAACAGAGAATAAATATAGATAATTACAGAGCAGACATCAGGAGAAACTGGCCTGGGTGTTTATAACTGGCCTGGGTGTTTATAAGACAGATGGAGGATATTGACTAGGGACAGAGAGTTGGGTGCTTTGATGAGTCAAAGACCCAGTGTCATACAAGGCATACAAGAGATGCTATGGCAGGTCATGTCACACAAGCTCACGAGGCTTTGCAGGGCACGGGAAGACCCAAGGCTCTTAACTTGGTGTACTCAATTAACATGGAGTCTGTGCTTCTTCCACTCACTCTGGAAAGTGGGCTCTGCAGCTCATGATACACCACCACATTAACTGTAACACACCACCTAAACCTGCCATGATGATCTCTCAAGGTCCCTTCCAATCCCTAATGATTCCATGATTCTCTGTTCAACACACACACAATTTGTCCTCAGGTGCGTGGCGCCTTACACCACTGCTCTGGTTTATGTCATTTCATGCTGAGGTCAGTTTTTGTACCGCTCTTTTAAGGCAATCTTGTTGCATGTTAGTGTGTGACAATCTGACTAGAACCATAGAATCATGAGGGACTGGAAGGGACCTCGAAAGATCATCCAGTCCAATCCCCCGCCACAGCAGCATCACCTAGACCAAGTCACACAGGAACACATCCAGGCGGGTTTTAAACGTCTCCAGAGAAGGAGACTCCACAACCCCCCTGGGCAGCCCCTTCCAGTGCTCTGTCACCCTCACTGGGAAGAAGTTCATAAACGCACAGACTTACCTGTGCTGCACATAAAACAAACTGAAGCTGGTACCTCGGAAACTCAGCCCAAGCTAGCGCTAATCCTAACCCTAATTTTGTCTCTTTAACTACATCAGAACGTATATTTTGGACAGCTGTTACTATTACTGATTTTTTCCCTTGCTGAGCCAAAGTAATTAGCAGGAACCAAACATTATGGAGCAGAGATGACTCTACCTAATAGAAAACAACGGTAACGCAGGAATACATTCATTACTGCACTGAACTTCTAAAAAGAAGGGATCATCATCTTTTTTTACAGTATTTCCCTTTGCTTCTGCTACTTAGTGAGGTAAAACAGTCCATGTATTCCCTGAACTGCCTTATTTCAGTAAACTAGTGCAGAAAATGGAGCCTACCTGGCAGTATCTTCTGAGTGGTACAAAGTAAAACTGATTAAGGGAGGAACATTCTTCAGCTTCCTAGAAAAGGCTGTTGGCTTCTTCCATTTATGATCAAAAAGATCCTAGGAAAAAAATATGTCCAGTCTTTAATGAGACTAGGAAATTGAAATAACCAAAATGGGATGTGATTGGTCTTTTGAACTGAGGTGCCACCATTACTTGCTTTTGCTGCTGAAACATTGTCTGGCTCCTAATGGCTTCTAACATTGTGTTCCTACATACATTGATCATTTAATACTAGCATCTTCTTTCTGACAAACCACAAACACTTCCAAAACTTGACCTTTTCCCTTTATCGCTTTTGATTAAGAAGAGAACTGTCTGCAGGAAATGCCCTACAAACCACAAAGGATTATCAGAAATATAATGATGAGTGATTCAGGGACTCTGGCTCTGCTTGTGTTCCTATAATCTGATCTTGGTCACTCTTCCCTTCTCTGCCGGAGCTTTGCCGTAGTTTCTTCTAGTCGGCTTCTCCAAGCAGTGATAATGGCATCATCGTCCATCTCTTCTTCCTCTTCTTTACGTGTGCTTCGCCTGTACTGAGAGAACTGCCTAGATGCATATCTTTCCTCACTTTGTTCCACTTTTGCCTCCTTCTTCCCATCTTCTTCAGACTTCGAAAAGCTTTGGGTGAACTTTCTCTTAGCTCCAAATTCTGACATGTCTGATCTGGCCTCCTCTTCACACGCCTCCACATGATGAGATCTAACTCGACTCTGTGTAGATGGTTCAGGGGATTCAGAGTCAAAGGATGGTTCAGGTGTTCGTCTGAAAACATGCAGCTCTGGACTCTTTTCTCTGGAACTTGTTGTCTCACTGACCCTTGACCTTGTGAACCTATACATCTTTTTATCTTCTTTGGCAGAAGCAGAGGAGAATCTTGACATGGTTCTCAGTGAATCTCCTTTTGACTCGTAGGAAGAACAGCTGTCTAGCTCTTCTCTTTGGGATCTGGAGAATCTGTAACTAGATGTTTCAGAATCCATCTCTCTAACTTTGGACGATCTGCTGTATTTCTCTCTAACCCTCTCACTCTGATCATAATACGATGGTGGTTCTCTTTCTGCTTTCAGGCCACTGAGCCACTTGGCAATATCAGTCTCTGTCTCTGACTTTGGGGCACCCAGATTTACAGGTTGACCGGACAGATCAAAGACTCTATCAGTTGTGTCAAGATCTGCTTGCAAGAGGCGCCTGTAGCTGTTACTCTCTCTGTCATCTTCTGCTTCATTCTCCTCTCCTTTGGTCGTCTTTTTTTTAAATAAAGTGCTGCGTTTATTGTCGCTGATCACCTTTTCCATTTGATAATCTGACATTTTCTCTCGCATTTCCATTTGCATCTCCTTCTCTTTCCTCCTGAGTTTCTTTAGGTCGACATCATCAGCAAAGAGGCTGTACAGTGGCTTGCTTGTCTGTGTTGTCTTCATGTTTGAACTAGCCCCTTCTGTCCTTGTGCTTGGTAAGGTATTACAAGACAGAACAGACTGAGACTCAGCTCTGCGCAAGTGCTGCTGGCGAAGCTGAGAGGCAGGAAGAGATGAGCAACTCTGAGCACTGAGAAGAGAAACCTTATCGTCATCCAAATGCCTGCCAAGGTCTCCTGACATTGTGCTGGAAGCCATAGCAGATGATGGACGGGAGAGCATCATGATCTCATTTTGCTTCTGAGCAATGGTTTCACTGACCACATTGGCGATCCAGTTCTGAATGCTTGCCATGGATATTGTGTCACCTGGGCCAACTGGGAGATTGGGAGGAGGTATACTTGGCATCTGAGGCTGCATTGCCCCTGTGGTGCTCCTGGCCTGTGATACAGATGAATGATTTGTCTGCATGCTTAGTGCAGAAGCTGCGTCCTCAGCACCACTTGCAGAAGGTGCTGAGGGACAGAAAGCTGACAGCGGAATACTTCCACTAATCATACTGTCTGTGTCCCAGCTGCACATGGACTGGCTTTCTTCTAAAATTTTCTTTGAACGTTCGAGGAGCTCTACACGCCTCTGCTTCTTTTTAGCTGAAGCAGAATCGTCACTTTTGGCAAACTCCACAAATTCTTCCAATTCTTCCCTGCTTTCACTGCCTAACTTCTTCTGCCGCTTCATTTTCCAAGCCTGGTAAGCAGTCAGATTAACATCTGACAAACTCTTCCCTTCTGCCCTGTCTCCATCTGCCTGGCTGCCATCTTCTGCTGGAGATGATGATGGCTCTAAATCTTTTTTGTGAAAGCCAAACTGGATCCTTTTGACCTTCCACCTTTCTAGAGGAGTCAACTTGTCTTTGTTCTTTTGGCAGAAATTGTAAAATGAGCTACTATCTGAAAGCACACTCTCCTCATCCACATCCCTCTCCTTTCTTCCTGTTTCTGGGGACTGTCTCTCCCGACAATTTTTATTCTTATAACGATACCTCTGAGCAGCTTCCGTCTCAATCTCAAGAAGCCTCTGGTTCCACATGTCCCAAGTGCTCTCTGAAGACGTAGAGCCTGTGCGGCTCCTCCTTATCCTGCTAACGCTACTGGCTTCCAGCTGTTGTTTTAGGGTTCGGATCTCAAAACTGCTCACACTCTCAACATCACTGAATTCACCTGATGTGTAAGGTCTTCCTCCCATGTTGGAATCTCCATCCTCCCCCCTGGGTGGGCCCTCCATTTGGTATCTCTCATTTCTGCACTGCCAGTCATGGATCCTCTGTTCCACATCCTCCTCAGATAGTTCCCCTTCCTCATCCAGAAGCTTTGGAGATGTTCTTCTTCCATGGTTAACTCTTGGTTCCTTTGCAGACAGGCCTTGTTTCTTCCTCCATTCTTCATACAACTTGTCCTCTTCCTCCTCACTGATGAGGGTGGAGTGTTTAGAAACATAGCTAGTTTTTTCCACTGATGAAGAGCTCATAACACTACCCAGCAAGCTGCTGGTTTCCTCTTCTACTATGATGGAGTGGGCTTTGGCTCCCATGATGCTTTCTGAATCCCCAGCTCCAGAGAGCTGGGAAGAAGTCCCTGCATGGACAACAGGACTTTGTGTAGGAGTGACTTCATCTCCATTGTGCTCCAACTCTCGTTCCTCCAACAACTGCTCATTGAGCTCCCTCAGCTGTTTCAGAAAGCCATCGTTGGGGTAAATGGCACGCTTCTTCCTCAGAGTCATCAGAGCCTCCAGAATGGTCATATGGTGGTAGATCATCAGGTAAGCAGCCACCAGCACAGCTGAGCGACTGATTCCCATTTCACTGCTGACGAGGATTTTACCTGCAGATATGGAACATACAAGTAATTAGCTATTTGCAAAAAAAAAAACCCCAGAGAGGTAGCTCTGATCTACAGCACAAAAGCATTATGTGAAGAGTGTTCAAAATTAGACAGGTTACCACAGAATCACAGAACATCAGGGACTGGAAGGGACCTCGAAAGATCATCCAGTCCAATCCCTCCACCTCAGCAGGATCCCCTAGATCAAGTCGCACAGGAACATGTCCAGGCATGTTTTAAACATCTCCACAGAAGAAAACTCCACAACCCCTCTGGGCAGCCCCTTCCAGTGCTCTGTCATCCTCACTGGGAAGAAGTTCCTCTCATATTGATGTGAAGCCTCCTCTGTTCCAGTTCACAGCCGTTGCCCCTTGTCCTATTGTTGGGTGCCACTGACACCACTCTGCCCTCCTGATACCCGCTTGGACACACCTCCTGACACCCACCCTTTCCTTATTTATCATTATTAATGAGGTCACTCCTCAGTCTCCTTTTCTATAAGCTGAAGAGACCCAGCTCCCTCAGCCTCTCCTCATCATCTTTGTGGCTCTGCACTGGACTCTCTCTAGCAGCTCTGTGTCCTTCTTGAGCTGAGGGGCCCAGAACTGGACACGATATTCCAGACGTGGGCTCACCAGGGCAGAGCAGAGTGGGAGGAGAACCTCTCTTGATCTGATAACCACCCTCGCTTCTGATCCACCCCAGGATGCTGTTGGCCTTCATGGCCACAAGGGCACATTGCTGGCTCCTGGTCATCCTGCTGGCTACCAGGACCCCCAGGTCCCTTTCTCCTACACTGCTCTCCAACAGGTCAGTCCCCAACCTATACTGGTACCTGGGGTTGTTCTTTCCCAGATGCCAGACTCTACACTGCCCTAGTTATCATTCATTCAATTTCTCCCTTCCCAGCTCTCCAGCCTGTCCAGGTCCTGCTGAATGGCAGCATAGCCTGCTGGGGTGTTGGCCACTGGTGTGTTTCAGTGACTCAAAACAAATACTGCATGTTTGTTAGCTCTATCTTAGTAACACTCTAGATATGCATGAATAAAACCCACATTCGTTTCAAAAGCTGTGGGAAGGCACGATGTAAAACAGGCTAAGTAACGTGTGTGTTTCACTTACATACTTTACTTCCCCAAATAATCAGAATGTTTGTAATAGAAAGCCAAGTGATACTGTATTCCTGACTTGCTGGCTGACTTAGGCAAGACCTTTAAGCTGTCTGTGCTTCAGTTTCCCCTTACTGAAGGAAAAAGGGAACTATTAGCATTAACCCCCAGGGAGGTATCAGGAGAATAAACAAATAATTTTTGATAAGGCAGATAATAGGGCTTAAATAAAATTTAATATTAATCAAATTCTATTTTGGCCATAATCCAGGTCTGCTGTTTTGCAAGGTCCACTCAAACAGTCAGATGCAGCCTGGCTGGAGGCCAGACTCCAACAGCAGACCAAACAACTAGCAGGAGAGCTGATTTTGTTCCAGACAAACTGGTGCTGCCGTTTCAAACTACTGGGACTCACTGTCCCGTAAACAGCGACTGCACAAGACGGAATCAAAGCTGTAGATCTGCTTTCTTCTTGCAGCATTTACAAAGAAACCTCCTCTCCCAGAAAACTGGGCTTTGGCACAGAACAACTGGTTTTTGAAGGTTCTTCTATCACAAATCACAGTTAAAGAAAAGAACATATGTCAAGATGAAAGGAACATAAATAAGACCTTGCTGGCTTGCAAATAACTGAAATTACTTTTTCTAAATGTGCTAGAAACTCCAATTTAATCAAACTGTTTGCACTGAAACTTAATGAAGCCACTTTAAACACCACCTTTCTTACTGCCGCTGTGTTACTGTAAGTATTTACCCAATGCACCTATTCCTATAATCCTAAAACGTCTTTTACACCTTTCTTTAGTATCGTAAGTCTCTGCTGCCTTCCAAGCATTTTGACAGCCAGTGAAGCCTGTCTAACAGCTCACCAAAAGAGGAAGGTCTCATTCCTCTGCTTTCTTTCAAGGCACCTTAGTCTCAGTGCATCCTTTCTGGCTCTCATAGTCTCTAGACCCTTTAATGAGCCAGTTCAGCTCCCTAAACAAATCGAAAACCATCTCTTTCCTGCTGGGCTGTCATTTTTGCTGGGTTAGTGAGTCAAAGGGCCAACAAATAACAGCTGTAAGCATCTTACTACACCAATGGTAGCAGCAGGTATGATGAGGAAGAGCATAGATGCATAGAGCGTCTCTCATGCTGTTGGTGGTGACCTATTAAAATTGGTTCAAATCTTGTCACACACTAACTAAACTTCTCACTCATGTACTAACTCACGTCTCACTACTGTCGTTTCTACTAGGAACCTGTTGTCTCCACAAAAATTAAATAGATATTATAGAATCAAAGAATCATTAGGGATTGGAAGAGACCTCAAAAGATCATCTAGTCCAATCCCCCTGCCACAGCAGGATCACCTAGACCAAGTCGCACATTTGGAAGAAAAATAAGGAAGAAAGGAGAAAAGACGAGAAAAAGTGAGAAAGAGGTGTCCAAAAGAGGAGAGAAAAGACTCAGTATCTGAATTCTTCTGCAAAGAAACTAATTTTCTTTCTATCTCTAAAGCTTATGTGTGTTATTGAGCATCACTGCTGGACAGCATCCAATCATCTCCAAACATTTCATCTCAGAGAAGTCCCTACTTCTTTGCAAATCTATGTTTGAGCCTTCTTGTGTGACACCCACCTTCACTGTGTCTGTACAAGGACACAAAACAATCATAATCAAAGTTGTGTGAAACACTGACAAGAAGATATATTAAAACGATAAAGGAAAACTCTGCCATTTTCAGCTCCTCGTGCTGTACAGAGTGAATTCCAGCAAACTACAGAGAAGTCTGTAGCTTGTTTGCTTTGATGGCAGCCAGGAGGCATTTTGCAGGACTAACCATTTGTAGACTTCTTCAAAACATTTAAAGCACTGCACAGGCACAAACTGGTGGTAAGGGAAAGACTACGCCACAATAACAGCCTGGCTCAGCCCAGTGCTCTTGAGTGATCGGCTCCACATGCCAAATAAGCTCTGAAACACTCCAAAGGTCAGGGCTAAAAAAAAAATAAAAATCAGGTCACATTATTTCATCCCAAGTCTCGACACTTCAACTAATTGGGAGAATTTTCACATGGCTCTCAGTTAAATCATGAGAGTCCACTCAAAGAAATTACAGGAAAACCTGAGCAATTTGTAGTAATGACTACGAAATCCATTGTCAGAACCTGTGTTTTGCAAATTACCGAGCTTTCTAATTAAATGAGCAATTAACAAGCAACTAAAACACTGCCTGCACTTCTTTTTTTATTATTCATGACTACACTGTAATTTGATTGAAATAGGATTGGATTAAAAAAGACTTCTGTGATGGCAAAGTCAAACATTTTAAATGATTGCAAGAAGAAAGCCTGTAGAAAAAAATAAATACGGTCTCATAGTTCAAGATTAATAGTCTAATTAAAGAGACAAATTACAGTTTCACGGATAATCGGAAGTTAGAAAGTGTGAGAACTTTGTTAGGTTTTCCATTCTATAGAACGTTGTTCTGTCCTAGCTTGTGCATGTCTGAGCCAAGAGGGGATTAGTTTCACCACTGCTGTTTTACAGTAGAGCAGCCTCTACTAATCATTTACGCAGGAGCCAGACTTCCATCTGAGCTTTCTGTGGTGAAAGGACGGAAATTGTTTTGCCTGGATTCCACTCTTTTCTACCAAGCCAGTCTCTTCTGCTCCATTGTCTCCATTCTGTCCCTACTCTCATAGTCTGTCTTCTGCCCCTGGACACAGGTATCGTTTGCCAGTTCTATCCTCTATACCTGGTTATCTAAACCTGGTTTCCATCCCCCAGTTCTAGCTCTTTAAATACACATTTTTGGGACAATGGAGTGAATTAGACCCAAATCTACCTTTCTGCTTCCCCTGCATGCCTCATCCTACATCCCTACATCTTTTCACCACATTTGATCACCAACAATCTCCAACTGTCCTTGTTGCCCTGCTCTGGTTTGTCAATCATCTTCAGTGACTCCACCAACCTGATCCCTCATTTCTTACCCCAGCTGGTCCTATGCTGTATCCTCTCTGATGCGCTAAGAAAGATCCACGTCCCTTCCTTCCCACAAGGCAGTTTCCAGTTGAGCTGTGGTCCTAAGCCCACCCTTCAGCTATTCCAAGTTGTGGATATAACAGTCACATAACAACCTGCTCCAGATCAGAGCATCTGACTGGGTAGAAGGAGGAGGACAAGGGTCTTCATCACATCTCTTTTAAGTATTTCAACAACTCAGGGTTGCTCTTGCTGTCAGAGACCAAAGTCCAAATTCCCAGTCCTGCCAGGAGAAATCTGTAAGTGGAAAAAATGTATCCAGCTGGCAGACTGAGTGGAAAAATGTAATTAGAATATTTAGAAACACGACCAACCTAACAGTGACTAAGTCCATACTAATAATTTAATAGTTTAAACATAAAAATTCTGTACTCGCATTCCCTCCTACACTTGTTTTAATTTTGGAAGCCTTCATTAGCTGCAAGGCTCATTTAACTCTTGCATATTTAGGAAATATGCCCATTTATCGGAGGCTGTCTTGATGGCATTTGCATGTGGGATGCATGGTATTAATTAAAACATTATCTCAGCTGACCAACACTTGCCTCTTTATTGCATCGCTTATAAAGGCGGCAGTAAATCCTCTCCCCCTGAAATGCAGATTCCACGTTAAATAACATTCATCAAGGTAGGGAATTATTTAAGTCATGAGATGATTGACTCTCTAGACTTCTTCCTTAGTAATGCAGCACTGCTCCCCACTCAGACACTGAAACTTGTTACCTATGGACATGGCGGTTAGTTCCTCATGTTCCTCATCTCTCAAATGAGGGGGAATTTTCCCAAAATTTTCAGCACTGCTAGTAATCACAGAACATTAGGGATTAATGCTGGAGGGAGTCCAGCATAGAGCAACAAGGATGATGAAGGAAGTAGAACACCTCCCTTATGAGGAGAGGCTGAGG